>CM042017.1:92830214-94030214 GCA_023525715.1 Cichorium intybus | reverse complement strand
GAAGAAAGCCGAAACACTAGATGGGGCGATCAATGCTGCCCGAACCGTGGAAGATATTGGAAAACGAAGGAAGGAAGAAGGACCTGGTTTTGGTGATAAGAGGAAGATAGTTAGTAGTATCAGTGGGAACCTAAAGAAGAAAGGGAAAATGAGTACAAGTCAGAGCCGACAAGGAAGTGTGAAGAAATGCGAGAAATGTGGAAAAGAACACGGTGGCGAGTGCCGAGCGGGATCAAATGCCTGCTTTAATTGTGGAGGATTCGGTCATAAAGCAAAAGATTGTAAAGCCAAGAAAGCCAGCGAAGTAGAGTGCTTCTCATGCCATCAGATGGGACACTACAGTTTCAACTGCCCAAATAAGGGAGGAGAAACTATGGTGTCAACAGCCCAGAAGAAGACCGAACCCCAGAAGGTGAAGACTCGAGCTTTTCAGATCACCAGGGAGGAAGCAAAGGAGACTCATGATGTGGTCTCAGGTATTCTACTAATCAACTCGACACCTGCATATGTCTTGTTTGATTCCGGGTCTACATATTCATTTATGTCCCATGGGTTTGGAGCTAGATTAAAAGTCCCATTAGAATTGTTAGACTTAGTTTTTGAGGTAGAAGTGGCGGACGGGAAATTTGTGGAAGTTCAGCATATGTACCGAGACTGTGAACTTGACATCAACGGCAAGAAGTTTCGACTTAATCTCCTTCCTATTGGAATTAAGTCTTTTGATGTAATCATTGGAATGGATTGGCTCGGTGCCAATGATGCGAAGATAGCTTGTGGACAGAAGAGGGTGTCTGTTAAAACACTTGGAGCAAAGGTGTACGTATATGGAGAAAGAAGAACGCACGTGCCAAGTATCATCAGTGTAGTTAAAGCTCGGAGGTGTATCAGGAAAGGATGTGTATCTTTCCTGGCCTATGTGATGACTGAAGACAAAGTGAAACAGACGTACAAAGACATAGAAGTGGTAAAAGAGTTTCCAGAAGTTTTCCCAGATGAATTGCCAGGCTTGCCACCAGAAAGGCATGTTGAATTCAGAATAGATCTTGTTCCAGGAGCTTCCCCAATAGCACGAGCACCGTACCGCCTAGCACCAACAGAGATGAGGGAATTAATGTCCCAGTTGCAGGAGTTACTAGATAAAGGCTTCATCAGGCCTAGTTCTTCTCCGTGGGGTGCTCCAGTTCTGTTTGTGAAAAAGAAGGATGGATCAATGCGGATGTGCATTGATTATAGAGAATTGAACAAGATTACCATAAAGAACCGTTACCCGTTGCCCAGAATAGACGATTTGTTCGATCAGTTGCAAGGAGCAGATTATTTCTCAAAAATTGATTTGAGATCGGGGTACCATCAAGTTAGAGTAAAAGAAAGTGATGTAGAGAAGACGGCGTTTCGTACACGATACGGGCATTACGAGTTTCTAGTAATGCCATTTGGTCTTACGAATGCACCAGCGATCTTTATGGACTTAATGAATCGGGTCTGTAAACCATTCCTAGACCGGTTTGTTATAGTGTTCATAGATGACATTTTGATCTACTCAAAGAATAAAGAAGAGCATGCGAGTCACCTGCGGTTAGTACTCGGAACGTTGAAGCGGGAACAGCTATATGCAAAGTTCTCTAAGTGCGAGTTCTGGATGAGAGAGGTGCAGTTCCTTGGACACGTTGTTTCTATCCAAGGTATAAAAGTTGATCCAGCGAAAGTTGAAGCAGTGATGAAATGGGAGCCACCTAAGACGCCAACAGAAGTTAGAAGTTTTCTCGGTCTGGCCGGGTATTACAGGAGATTTATTCAAGATTTCTCCCGTATAGCAGTGCCACTTACACGACTAACCCGGAAGGAAGAGAAATTTAATTGGCAAGAAGAACAAGAAAGAGCTTTTGCTACATTGAAAGAGAAGTTGTGTAACGCGCCTGTCCTTACGCTACCAGATGGGACAGAAGACTTTGAAGTGTACAGCGATGCCTCGCATCGGGGTCTTGGCTGTGTGTTGATGCAAAGAGGGAAGGTTATAGCATACGCTTCCAGACAGTTGAAAGATCCAGAGAAAAAGTACACAACTCATGATTTAGAGCTTGCAGCGATCATGTTTGCCTTGAAGATTTGGAGACATTACTTGTATGGTACAAAGTGCAAGCTGTTCACGGATCACAAGAGTTTACAGTATGTGTTCACTCAAAAAGAGTTGAACATGAGACAGAGTAGATGGCTAGAGTTGATCAGTGATTATGATTGCGAAATTGTGTACCATCCGGGTAAAGCGAATGTAGTAGCAGATGCACTGAGTAGAAAAGTTCCTGAGAAACGAATCAAGGCAAGATCAATGCGAATAGAACTGGTGTCCAGCATTATAGAACAGATTAAAGCAGCTCAGCAAAAAGTTGAAGAAAGTGGAGATCTGAAAGATGAAAAGTTAGGAAAAGACACTCAATTTGAAACCAATAGTCAAGGCTTGAAGACCTTCAGAAACCGTATTTGGGTACCGAAGACAGGAGGATTGAGAAAGCTGATTCTAGAAGAGTCGCAGAAGTCAAAGTATTCCATTCATCCTGGGAGTACCAGGACTTATCAAGATTTGAAAAGACAGTATTGGTGGCCTGGAATGAAGAAGAGGATAGCTAAGTACATCTCCAAGTGTGTCATTTGTGCGCAAGTTAAGGCGGAACATCAGGTCCCGCATGGAGATGCTCAGTCATTGCATATTCCAGCCGGAAAGTGGGAAGATATAACCATGGACTTGGTTGTCGGGTTACCAAGGACAAGAAGAGGTCATGATAGTATATGGGTCATAGTAGACCGGTTGACCAAGAGTGCATTATTTCTAGCCATAAAAGAAACTACTCCATTGGAGCAGTTAGCTCAGTTGTATTCAGATGAAGTGTTAAGAAGATATGGTGCACCGTTGTCTATCGTGTCAGACAGAGACCCCAGATTTACCTCTAACTTTTGGAGAGCTTTACAAGATAAAATGGGGACAAGAATTCAATTAAGTACAGCGTATCACCCACAAACAGATGGTCAGAGTGAACGAACGATCCAGACATTAGAAGATATGCTACGATCATGCGTGATGGAATTTGGAGGCAGTTGGGATGAACATCTGCCATTAGTGGAGTTTGCATACAACAACAGCTACCATTCCAGCATCAAAATGCCACCCTTTGAAGCATTGTATGGTAGAAAGTGTAGAACTCCTTTATGCTGGTTGGAAGCGGGTGAGACTAAGCTTACAGGACCAGAGATTGTTAGAGTAACTAATGAGAAGATTGGAGTAATTCAAGCCAACATGAAAGCAGCACAAGATCGACAAAAGAGTTACTCAAATTTAAAGAAGAGACCATATGACTTGCAAGAAGGAGATTTGGTGATGATAAAAGTGTCGCCATGGAAAGGAGTGGTCAGATTTGGCAAGAGAGGAAAGCTGAGTCCAAGGTACATTGGACCTTTTAGAATCCTAAAGAGAGTTGGGTTACAAGCATTCAAGATAGAGTTACCACCCGAACTTAGTGGAATACATGATACCTTTCATGTATGCTACTTGAAGAAGTATTTTGGCAAAGAAGAGTTAGTAATACCCTATACCGATCTGAGGGTGGAGACTCCTAGCAAACTAATCAAAGAACCCGAAGCGATCCTAGAAATGCAGACTAAGAAGCTAAGGAACAAGGAGATTGACCTTGTACTCGTCAAGTGGAAGCATCCCTTAGGGTCAAACTTGACTTGGGAAACGTTAGCCGAAATGAAGAGAAGATATCCAAATTTCACGGATTACGAAAAGATTCCGAGGACGGAATCCGCTTAAGGAGGGGTGACTGTAAGAACCCGCGAAAAAGTCAAAAAGGGTAAAACCATCTTTTGTCGTATTGTACGACTAATATGTATAATAATATGTATTTGTAAAATAATATAATAAGAAATAAAAGTTTATGTGAAATTTGATGTTTTACCGCGTGAATAGTGAAGTTTGACCAAAAAGGGCAAATTGGTCATTTGACATGAAAATGACCAATATGTTAAGAAAATTTCATTAAGGGGTTAATTGGGAAGTTAATGAAACTAAATTTCAAGAAGATGAACTAAAGGACCATTTGTGAAAGAAAATTGAGAAGAGAGGGACTAATTGTGTAATTATGTTATATACATTTAATTATAAAATGAGAATTTAAACTCTCATTCTCCTAGAAATCAGTAGACACTTCCAGAGAGAGCTAGAGAGAGCGTGAGTGAGCAGGAAGAACACGGGGAGAAGAAGAAGGTCAAGGAATTTGCCAAGAATCAAGAACAAAAGTCTTGGAATTAGTGATTTCAAGCCCTCAAGAGGTATTATCCAAGCTTTTGAACTCAATTTCTTGAACGGGAAACCAATCTCAACTTCTGATTTTTCAGAAATCATGAGTTTGATGGGGTTATCTTGCTCAAAATCATCACTACAACATGTTCTAGCCATAGAATGTGTTGAAGATCAAGAAATGGGGATTTTGGCCAAGAACCCTAATTCACGGGTTGTGAGATTAAGACCAGTTTTTATGGTTTTTCTGAGTCCAAAGGATCACTTAGGATGTATTAAAACATACCTAAGTGGTTAATTTCAAAAAGATGGATTTTTAGTGAAAATTTCTAAAAACGGGTTTCTAGAGAATTGAAGGTGGAATCGGTAATTCCATGGCTTAAAACTTGATGTAAAGCAAGGGTTTTAGTCATGGAATGATAGTAAATGATTAAGTTAAGTATTAAGCACTTAATAGGGCAAAATAGAGGTCTACAGCTCAAAAATCGGACCCGAAACCCACCCAGAAAGATTACACGGCCGTGTAATTTACAGAGTAAATATTACACGACCGTGTAACATAAATGAAGCCTGCAAAGTTACACGGCCGTGTAACTTGCAAGGCAAAAGTTACACGACCGTGTAACATACTGAGGGAATTTTTGAGTTTTGATTTTTGGAAATTGGGGTTAGACTTGTCCGTTTGACCTCAAATTTGAAACACAAGTTTGATATGGCTTAAGATTTCATGCAAAAATGTCGGAACTGAAATACGACCCCTCGGGGGTACTGTAGCAGTATACGCGTATTTCGGAGAAACCGTAAAATGAGTTTATTAATGGTTATACATTTGTTATAACCTAGAATTGAGACGTGTGAGACCTTAGCACTGTAGAGTCAGTTATAGTATGTATTTATTGAGTATTTATATATATATATAATACATGTATAGGTGGTGCTTCAAACGTGGTTGAGCACGGAAAGGGGAAAGGAATACGAGAAGCGTAGAGACTTGTAGCAACATCAAGGTGAGTTTTATGAGGACTTTCTAGTACATAGCAAAAATGTTATTTTCAGAAAAGTATGATTTCCAATGTTTATAAATACTAAAGTTTGGGAAATAATTTTGAAAGAAGCTCTATACAAGGGCTTAGTATTTTGAGTAGATTTTTTTAAAAGTACGATTTGCAACGTATTTTGAAAGAAGTTCCTTGTAGGAACAAAGATGTCAAAAGTAGTTTTGATAATATTTTTTATAAAGAGTTACAAAGTTTATGAGTTTTAGTTTATTACAAATTGTGTCCCATTTTGACCAATTTGAGATGAAATGAAGTAAGAATTAAAGAAGTATGAGCCAGTTGTCCGGACTAGGATCACCCACATAATTGGGAGATCAGAAGACACTACTGGGATGGTACCTCCCGTCGCGAAGTAGTTGTCTAGCTTAGCATACCCTTGTGCTTGAATTTGTTCCAAGTCACGAAGGGGAGACAGAATGAGCAAACCGAGTGGGCAGATCTGTTCTGTTCCGCGAGGGGAGCTAGTCGAATGAATTAATTAACTTAATTCATAAGTTTCAGTTGGTCACGAAAAATGAGAAAGAAAAGCAGTTTTAAGAAAGAAAGTCTTTTTAAAGTTTGAAAGTAAAGTAGAAAGAGTTATTTTGAGATTTATGATATACCTTATATTTCAAGTTTCTTATTAGAAAAGTTTTGGGTCTAAACCCATATTACTCACGAGACTTTATGTCTCACGTATACTATGTTTTTTTTTTGAAATGCTATGTACTTAGGTGAAAGGAGCTAAAGTTGCAGTTGGGACCGGTTTGCACTGTAAGTTTAAATTATGGTTTATGGTATTGAGTCTGTAATACCCCTCGAGTTAAGTTTGTAAAATAAAACAAAAATTTAAGTGGCTATTTTATAGTCACAAGTTGTAAAATATGTTTGTAAACTGTATTTGTTTATTTAATATGAATTGAGAAAAAGGGGTGTTACAAGTTATTGGTTTTAGTTAGTTGATGCTTGAGTTGGATTTCTTGAATTGTGATTTTTGGGATTATTTTGGGTATAAGTAGGAAACTAGATCATCTGGATGTAAAAGTGACACTACAGTTGGTAATCTGTTGCCTACCTTGACCATGTAACTCATGTGGATCGACCCTGACTACCACTGTGCTAAGTGAGAGTGAGGGTATTTTACTATTTTTGACCGCGTGACGACCACTGCGATGTTAAATTTTGGCGCCGTTGCCGGGGAGTTGTGAGATTAAGAGTAGGTGATCTGTAGGACTTTTAGTTTCTGATTTTTGGTTTTGATATTGATATTTCAGTTGGTTAGAATTTTTTCTTTTGGTTTTAGCAGGCGTGTTGCACTAGTGCATGCATACCCGTCGGGGTGGGCAGTTATCACCCTTGCGTTTTGACTCAGAGATCGAACGAACCGCGCGCAAGAACCGTGCACGTAGGCGTTTAGATACAATGAGTTTTAGTAATGTTAGTAGTAGTTTAGTGAGTGTTGCCCAGGAACCTTCGGGTGAGGTAACGGGGATGTCATTTAGTCCCCTGGTTTCAGAATTTCAGTTTGGGAGCACGAGTGCTACTGTTGGTGCAGTTTCAGCCCCTGCACCAATACCATCATGCACTCCGCCTTCTGTTCCGTCATTTCAACCACAATCTACAAACCCTTTCACATCTGCTATGTCTTGGGGAGCACCGACCTATAATGGCACCCCAGTGACTATGCAGCACACCACCCTTTCTCAACCACAATCACAACCCTTACAACCACCATTAATCTTTAAACCACAAACCACCTTTCCACACGTACCACAACAACCATATCAACCACAACCTTCACAGTACCAGTATCAGGAGGTTGAGCAGAGCTATGATGAAGAAGAAGAAGGATGGGTTCCACAGCAGCAGCCACCACAGCAACAATGGAACCGAGGTCGGGGACCTCCACGAAGAGCACCACAGCAACAACCACCGCAAGGTCAGCAAGGGTACAACAACAATCATCAATATCATGATAATGTAGTTAGACCTTTGTACTTTGCACAACCGAGAGGAGATTCGGTTGCATCGCACTTCCAACCACAGGAGTACGATGACTCATCGTGCATTTATATTCCTGATGATATAGATTCTCAAATAGAAATTAGACCACAAATCTTAGAAATATTGCCTGAATTTAGGGGATATAAACAGGATGATCGATACAATCACTTGTATGAGTTCATGGCGATAGCAAACACTAACACCCCTAGGAACACGAATAAGAATATTTTTAGGTTAAGGTTGTTCCCATTTACTTTGAAAGACAGGGCCAAGTATTGGTTCACGTCTCTTTAAGCCAATAGTATCACTACTTGGGACCAGCTTAAAGTTAAATTCTTGCAAGAGTTCTATCCGGCAAGTAAGACGATGGAGATTAGGAGAGCCATCCAGAATTTTCAACAAAAGCCTGGAGAAGCTTTTCACGAGGCTTTGGATCGTCTGAAAGAGTTGATGAGGTCGTGCCCTCATCACGATATTCTGAAGTGGCAGTTGGTCATATATTTCTTCGAAGGAGCAAGTGAGACGAATCATGCAATGATCAACGCGTCGTCTAGTGGCACTATATTGATGATTGATCCTGATGAGGCTTGGTAGTTCTTGGAGCAGTTGAGCAATGGATTCAAGGCGAACTTCTTTACTAGGAAGACGGTAGATAAAGCTGCAGCAGTGGGAGCTGATGCAGACTGGAGGAAAGAGGTCAAAAAGGAAATAAGCGAGCTGAACAAAAAGTTTGATAGACTGATGTCTACTCTACAAAACGGACCTCAGACCCAACAACAAGGAGGCCAGGGAGGACAAAGAGTGCAGGAGGCAAATCAGGTTTATGGTCAGGGTCAAGGTCAGTACAATAATTGACGACCCTATAGACCATATAACCAGGGCCAGCAGAATTTCAACAATCAAAGGCAGAACAACTATCAGGGCCAATCATCTAATCAGCCTAGTCAGTATCAACTAGCAAACAACAATGGCAATGCAAGCGGGAGCGGTAACAACAACAATAAGGGGGCCCAATAATTCCAACAATGCCCTAGGAACTCAAGAAGATTTGACCGCAAAGATGTATGAAATGTTCAACACCACGTAGCAGCAGTCTCAGGCCAATGCAAAAGCCATAGGCAACATGGAAAGACAGATTGCTCATATGGCTGAGGATCAGCGAAAGACAGATAATGGCAAGCTGCCGAGCACCACGAAAATCAACCCGAACCACACTCAGCGAGCGGGAAAGGAGCATGTCAATGTTGTCTATGCAGAATGGAGAAAGGTGACCATGGAAGATTTGCTAGGTCATGAAAGTGGAATTGAGGGGCCAGATAGAGAAAAGGAAGTTAAGGATGAAAGTGAAAGCAAGGAAAAGGTTGATGTTGAAGTCGAAAAAGTTGAAATAAAGGAAATTCCAGTTGAGAAGGAACCTCAACCAAAGAAGGACAAGGATGTCCAAGAAGAAAAACAACCAATAGTAGCTGGGATTAAACAAAGGAAGAAGGGTAAGAAGGAAAAGAAAAAGCAGGAAGTGCCCAACAAATCGATTGGGCCATCAATGAACCAACCCTTGTGGGATGAGCTTAAGAATGCTCCTGAGGATACAAGAATTCTTCGGGAGATGTGTGAGGAAAATGGAAAAAGCAAGACTCCCACACCTGTCACTGTAAGGTTGACAATCAAGGCTAGTGAAGCATTTCTGGGAACACTGCCCAAGAAAGAGAAGGACCCTGGATCGCCACTGATTACTGCTACCGTAGGAGATGTGGTCATTAGGAATACCTTGCTGGATTTGGGGGCAAGTGTGAATGTGCTACCGGGATATTTGTATGATAAATACAAGAATGAGGAATTAGAGCCGGCAAAGACAGTATTACAGCTGGCGGATCAGTCAACCAAAGTATCCCGAGGTTAGTTGACCAATGTCATAGTGAAAGTTGAGGATTTCTTCTACCTAGTAGACTTCTTAGTTATGGAATACGAGAGCCTGGAGGATGCGCCCGCGCTGATACTAGGACGTCCATTTCTGGCTACGGCCGGCGCCGTTATTGATTGCAAAACAGGAGACTTGGATATCTTCTTTGGGTCGAGGAAAAGAAGGTTAAATATGCTTGGAAGTCCCATATCTCTACCTCAAGGGTATGATGACAAGTATTGGAATAACAATATGCTGATAGAACCAGGGATTAGGGACAAAGGCAAAATATGGACCCAAACAGGAGAAGGAGGAAAAGAAGAAGTTTTGAAGGAAACAAAGGAGCATCCATTGTCCACCATTGACAAGGAACACCTGTTGGATATGATGGAAATGTTGGAGACAAGGCATCAGCAATATGAAAAGGATGCAAGGGACAGAGAAGCAAAGGTCTTTCAACTTCTGGAAGCGCAGCAACAATGGATTAGCGGAGTTAGTGACAGGATGACTCAACTCACTTCATTGCTGTCAATGATGGTCCACAATTTCGCACCAAACCACAAGATGATGCCACCAGGAATTCAAGAAGAGTTGGAGCAGGAATAATCCTTCTGGCTGAAGACGTTAAACTTAGCGCTTGTTGGGAGGCAACCCATCTTTCATAAGTTAGGTGTTGTATTCTTAGGAGTAATTAGGAAAATTATATCATCGTCATTGCAGGTGTTATTGGTCCAAGGCAAGTGTGGGGTTGTTATGCAGAAAATTTGAATTTTTGATGACCGCGCCGCGGTCAGGCGATTTGCGCGCCGCGGGATCGTAAACCAACCCGATGCGCAGGGGTTGATTTGGGATCACGCGCGCTGCGGGTTGCTCATATCCGCGCCCCGGGAAACGATCGGTCGATTTCCTTCGTTAAAAAGGTAAGCCGCGTCACTGTTCACACACAACCCACGCCGCAGAGCTCCGATCATCAGAAAATTTTCTCGTATTTTTCTTGCTCACTTCATTACCGCTATCGAGGTACGTCATTCTAACTAGTTTTTACTTGTTAGAACTAGCGATTAGGCAGCAAAATTGCTTGATTTCTCCAAAAACTTAGAAATCGACAATGCTGATTCGGAGGGTGTTTATTTTGCCAAATAATGACCCTAGATAAGTTAGTCGGTGCTTAGGCTACCTTGTAGTGCATTTGGATTGAGTTTAAACAGGTTAAATCGCGATTTCTTGGTTGGATTTTGAAATAGCCGCTCGCTGCGCCGCGCCCTGGTTCTTGGGCCGTGCCGCGGTGCGGTGGGGAAGATGAGGACTAAAATTGCAAAAAATTTTGTGGCTATTTTCTTTTGTGCAGATGTCTTTCAGACTCGACCACCCTTTTCTCCAGTTCCCCGAGGGACCGGATAGTTCTGTCGGGTATGCCGCGAGGAGGGATGCGCTTACGGGTCACCGGGTTCTCGAGGCGACGATCATTGATCGAGATATTTTGAGGGATGCCGGGCTTTGGGCCGAGATTGAGCCGTTTCTGCACCGCACTTGGGTCAACGGGGACGCTTCATTCACATGTCGTGGTTGGGACAGGCTCATGGCCAACCAGGACGACACCGTGTACACCGAGCTTCTACTGGAGTTCCTATCCACGGTCCGTTTTTCACTAGGTTCAACGGAGGCCAGGTCCAGGTTGGTCCGAATTCGATTGGGGGGAGCCCCCAGGGAGTGTAGTCTCCGGGAGTTTGGGAGACGCACAGGCATCTACACGGAGGCGGACCTCCAGCACCGATACTTCACGCAGTTCTTTCATGCGTGCGTCCAGGGGCAGCTCGCGAGGGATGCCAATGCAGATGTTTGGGCACCTTTGTCCAACGTGTATTTCGAGGCGGGGTCGGCCAAGGAGAGCCAGCTCCGCAACCCGCTTCACCGACTCATGCACCGTATCGTCACTACCTCCATCATGCACAGGGAATGGAGCGAGAAGGTGTCCGGTGAGGACATGACGTATCTCTAGGTGCTCCTTGACCCTTCCATGTTCCTCCACCTTCCGTTTGCCTTAGCCGTCTCTCTCTCCACCCGTGCGACGGGTGCATCGTCCTGCATTCCTTTGGCTCACGGGCACTACATCACCCGCCTGGCCCGTTCTTACCGGATCCTTACTGCTACGACCGTGGCCTCTTTGACTGCTTTACCTCCAGTCCGTACATCGGTGCGAGCCCTAGAGAACATAGGGTTGATCGAGCAGCAGCGCCTAGGCCAGTATGTGAGGGTGGCGACGGAGGCACCCCTGGCTCCCCAGCCAGCCTACGCCCAGCCAGGCAGGAGACGCCGGAGACCGACAGCACCAGTGGAGCCAGAGCCACAGCCACAGCTATCCGATGTGCTGGCGGCTATCCAGGACGTGAGCCAGAGGATGTTTGCACAGGAGACACACGACCGGTGGATGGCGGAGACACAGATGATGATCATGCTCCGGATGCAGATCGATGACATTCCACCTCACCCCCTCTGGAGGAGATGATGGGGCAGGTCCATCTGGGACCCGCCAGGATGACGAGTGATGTACTTTTCTTTTCTTTTGGGATATATGTACTGTACTTACGACACTACTATCTTTTTTGCTTGTTTATATTTTATTTGCTTGTTCTTTTTTGCATTTAATATGTTTGTGAGTATGCATGTAATACCAAATGGAGGAGTTGTTTCAAGAAAGTGTGGGGTCACCGTGCCCCCTCCACTTGCCTTGACCACCGGCGTATTTCACTGTTGCGCTACAACTCCTGAATTCTAAGTCGAGGACATTTTGTTCGTGTTTGTGCACCTGTGACAATCAAGCAGTCTACCATCAAAGGGGTAACTCTTTCTCCCTAGCTCTAAAAATATTTTTTTTGTATAACGGGGACGTTGTACGGTTTTAAGTGTGGGGTGTCGATGGTCGAAAGAGTGTTTTTGAAATTTTTTGCGGGAAATGACCAGTTTTCAAATTTTTTAGCAATTTTTCAAAATTTTTTAATAGATTGTAATTTTGAAACGAATAGTTTCTGAATGTAAGTAGTTGTTATCATGCTATTAGTTTAGTCAAATAAGTTGAGTTTTAGGAGTTAGACGATTGGAGTGTTTTAGGATTGGAATTTAGGAAGGAAGTGTCAATCAGTGACCTTTGTTGTTCGAGCCGGTAGGTCTAAAATGGGTGGGACTTACGCACCTTACCACCTAAGATGGTCTGGTCTGGGATGGTATTTCTGAAATCTCGTTACACGGACAACATCGAAAGTCATGGACAGTTCTTTAATGGCCTTTAGAATCTTTATGTACACTTCATTGTGGACATAAAATTTGTAATCAAGGGTTCTCTAGAAAGTCATGAATTCCAAAGAATATTCCGATTATGTTTTCACAAACTATTTCACTCTAACTCCTAGGGCAATAAGCTTTGAAATTAAACGCATTCAAAAATTGTTTGAGTCTCTATTAGAATTTGTTAAAAACTCTCTTGCTTGGGGACAAGCAAGGCACAAGTATGGGGTGTTTGACAACGCCTAGTAATATCAAGTATTTTAGTCGTTGTTGAGCACTTTTCTTAGTGAAATTATATCATATATGCTTTGGTATTCTCACTTTTTGTGTCAGTGCTTGTTTGGAAAGAAATGATGTAAACAGGGGCTAAAAGCGTACAGAATGGAAGAAGTTTGAAGATAAAGACAAATCAGGCGAATTCGCACGTGCTCCGCCGGATTCGTAAAGGCGTGACGTGGTGATGAGGCGGTGGAGAAAATTCAAATGCCGAGAAAACAGGGATAAACCCATATGCGCGCCGCGGATTTCATTTGTGCGCGGCGCGGTCGCTTAATTTTTGCAACTATAAATAGAGGGGTTTAGCTCGAAAAATGCAGCAAAGACCTGGCATAGGAACGACTCCCAAGGCTTCTTTGACTCCGAGTTTCAGTTTTCAGCAACCATAAATTGGTATTTTTATGTTTTCTCTTTTAATTTCCAATTAGTTTAGTGATTTCGGTAGATTTAGCGAGTGTCTTTGGGTGTGACAACCATTGGCACTAGGTTTTAGTTTTTGAATTTGATGTTTACTGTTTTGAACCATTGGGATCTGAGTTTTTAATAATAATCATTCGGTTAGTGTTAATTGCTCGGTTTTCGATATTTTATGCTTTTGAATGATTTTTGGATGTTTGGTTGTGTTGAATGTTTGAGATTGATCTTGATTGCTTCTGATTTTGAATTATATTTTTGAATTCAATAGGTAATTAGGATTAGTTATCGGTTTTAGTTAGTTGATGCTTGAGTTGGATTTCTTGAATTATGATTTTTGGGATTATTTTGGGTATAAGTCGGAAACTAGATCCTCTGGCTGTAGAAGTGACACTACAGTTGGTAATCTGTTGCCTACCTTGACCACGTAACTCCTGTGGATCGACTCTGACTACCACTGTACTAAGTGAGAGTGAGGCTATTTTACTATTTTTGACCGCACGCCGACCGCTGCGATGTCACAAGTCTTGGCTTGGGAAGTGTTTCGCCATGAAAGATCTAAGAGAGGCTGCCTGTATTCTCGGGATAAGAATATTGAGAGATAGGAAGAAGAAACTAATTGGACTTAGTCAGAGTACATACTTGGAAAAGGTACTAAAGAGATTTAGTATGGAAAATTTCAAGAAGGCAGAGCTACTTATCCAAAGTAATGCCAAATTGAGTAAGACTCAGAGTCCGAGTACAGACGACGAGATAGCTGACATGAGTCGGGTACCTTACGCTTCAGCTGTAGGGTCGATCATGTACGCTATGACATGTACTCGACCTGACGTGGCCTTTGCCTTGAGCATGGTTAGTCGGTACCAGGGAAACCCTGGAAGGGCACATTGGACAGCTATGAAGAACATACTCAAGTATCTGCGAAGGACTAAGAACTTTGTTTTAATCCTTGGTGGCAGTGATACCTTGAGAGTTTACGGGTATA
The DNA here is from genome assembly GCA_023525715.1 of Cichorium intybus. Classification (NCBI taxonomy): domain Eukaryota; kingdom Viridiplantae; phylum Streptophyta; class Magnoliopsida; order Asterales; family Asteraceae; genus Cichorium; species Cichorium intybus. The sequence continues at coordinate 94,016,025 of CM042017.1, read as the reverse complement.
CAGATGCCAGCTTTCAGACAGGTAGAGACAATGGTCGGTCTCAGTCGGGCTGGGTTTTTCTTTTGAATGGGGGAGCAGTGACTTGGAAAAGTTCCAAGCAAGAGACGGTGGCTGATTCTACTTGCGAATCAGAGTACATAGCAGCGAGTGAAGTGGCAAAGGAAGCGGCTTGGCTGAAGAACTTCATCGGTGACCTTGGAGTAGTCCCGAGTATTCAGGAGCCCTTGGAACTATTCTATGATAACGAATGAGCGGCTGCTTTGACGAAGGAACCGAGAGATCATGGAAAGTCCAGACACATCGACAGAAAGTACCACTACATAAGACATAGAGTAGAAGAAGGTCACCTCCTAGTGAAGAGGGTATCATCAGAAGATAATCCTGCAGATCCCTTGACAAAGGCTCTGAGTAGGATTAAGCATAATCAGCATGCGCGGCTCATAGGATTAAGAGATGATATTAGTTTTTGTAAATAGATAGGATTTGAAACTTATTGCAATATAAATGCAATTGACTTTGGTGATTTAATAATATAGTTTTGTTGATGAGTATTTGATACTGCCTTTTGTCAATTATTTATTATTGTGTTTCATTTTGCATGTTTACTTCCTGAGTAATTTAATTATTCAAAATGTCCACAGTCGCTCATGCTTTTAGGGAGTAAGTATGAATGAAGGCTGTCATAAATTGTTTTGTAGATTATCTAAGGAGTTTGACATAGCAATAAGATTGCTACAATATTTACGAGTACTTAGAAATAGGGATTTAAGTATTGGATAAACCCACGCTCAACAGATTGCTTCATGGATTACATCACGAGCAATGTTGAGACGATAATATCTTTTGATCTTTAAGTAGAGACATATAAGTTATGTTTTACCAAGCGGTTGTTCATTGACAATTCGAAAACGCATCGGTAACGCGATGTTATAAAACGTGGTGTTGTGAATGATTTGACTAGTAAAAGACATAAGTATATGAGTCAAAGCTTATTCGTCCCTTGACCCTGTCGGGAAAATAAATATCTGTAGGCCTCTCGATGATTTTGAAGTTGACTGAAAGGGTTGGCCAACCAGGACTAAATTGATATGCTCAATTAGTAGTCTTAAAGTATATGCAAATCTGAAATCGGGAAACAGAGAGTCAGACCAGGATTGATTTTAATCCATGTCTTGAGACTGAAAATATGTTGTTGAACGGAGGATCATCTGATCACTTATCTACGGACAGACCTGACTAGGTCAGAGTTCGGCATCGGTTTCTAGGAAGCTACAGTTGCTCATTAATTAGAGGCTAAATTGGTAATTATAGTCATAGACTTATCCAAGTGGGAGACTGTTGGATTAAGTGTCTAAGCCATGACTAATAATTAGTATTTACCTAATTAATAGTAGTATAGTCCATTTTGGTTGCCCTCATTACAGGAGGTTTAGTAGAAGGTTCAGTAAAGAGAAAGATTGATTTATTATGTGATTAATAAATCAATATAAATTAAATATATGGTTTATTAATATATTAAAGTGATAATATATTAATTAGAAACTATATTAATTAATTAGAAATTAATCTGGAATTAATTGGAATTAATTTGGTGATTAAATTAATTAATTAAAGGTGCAGGGACTGAAACTGTAATTGTTCGATAGTTGAGTAAGTGGCAGTGTGAGTGAGTGTGATAATCAGCAATTAATTAAAGGTGCAGGGACTGAAACTGTAATTTTAATTGGAATTAATTTGGTGATAATCACCTTTAATTTTAATTTACCCTGACTCTCTCTGGATTTTGTGACCTGCCTGTTCCCTGGGTGTGACTACATTTGAGGCAAGATAGTTTTGTTGCTTCGCTTACAAGAAATACTAAAAGGTTAGTTTTCTAATTCTCTTCTTTTAGTTTATTTTTTCTGGCCTTTATGATTTTGTTATATGTTTAATTAGAAGAAAAGATAGATCCTCTAACTTAGGATTTAATTCATTGATTTGCATAAAACCCTACAATCACATGGGTATATGGTATCATTCGGAGTCTTGGATTAAAAGTGGGAAAACCTATTTTGCATTGTGACACAAAGCACATCGATGTCATGCTGAATTTCATTCGCGATATTCTAAAAGAAGATAAGTTCTCTATTATAAAGATGGACATCAAGGATAACTCAATAGATATGTTGACAAAGGTGTTACCAATAGAGAAATTCAAGCATTTCTTAGACTTGATAGATGTTTACAAGACATAAGTCCCTTCGAAGCAAAATGGCTGGAGGGAGTAGGAGTTGTTAGTTTTTGAATTTTTAAGTATACTAGTCAAGGTGGACCTAGTGCTATAACAGATTGCTAAATGTGACTCGAGAATTGACAACCCAAATGGAAATCGACCCCCCTTGCAATGTAATGAAACTCGACACCCGAAATCAACGGGATAGATGTTTGTTGTAGGTTGACGATCGACAGGCCCGAAGCCTTGCACGACAAACACTTCTCCTATGGGGTGTTGTGGCGGAGCCCCCAATGATATAGACATGGGTCGAATTGTGTAATTGGGCCTGCCCTACTCTAATTAGGGTTATGTTTTTTGTATTTTCTTGTATAATACGATTGATCGCTTTTGATTCAATTCTACTATTGATTTTATTCTCTTGGATAAGAATACTCTCTCATACCCTTTGAATGTAGTTATAATGACCAAATCACGTTAAATTTTATATACTTGTGTGTGTGATTTACTCTCTCATTTATTCTCAACAAATATTTATATTGTTTGTCCCCGTTAAAGTTTAAAATTTTAAGACGATATAGAACATATTTTTTATTTTAAGTTTGTCCTCGCTTTTGTATATACCTTTTTTGGAGGATCCCTTGGTGGGATCCAATACACTTACGTATATATTGACCCCTAAATTGTATGTCGAGGTGCGACGACCAAGTTGCTTTTGGTGTGATAGTATGAAACCAAGGTTTTAGGTTTCCAATTTCTATGGTTTGTTTATGATTATGGGGACGACGGATGAGTGGAGAAAATGACAAGTGAAATGGAGTAAAAGTTTGGAGGTTGACTCGAGGGTCCACGATACATGGAGAGTTCTGGGCTGGGGGGAGTGGGTTCGCTGAACCACTCGCCAAACCCCTCGCCATCCCTCGCTAAGCCACACCGCCCAAGTCGCTAAACCACTCGCTGACATCTCCCTCGCTGAAGATTAGACGAGCTCGCCAAACAAGCTATAGCAACATGACTTGTACCTTTTAGCATAAGAGTTGTACCTTTTAGCATGGTTAGCACATGCTGACTACTCCCACCAAATTTGGTTAGCATGTGCTAAGCTGATGTGGCAAGTTTAGCATGTTCAGCACATGCTAACCACTCCCTCCAGCCTGTAGGCGCAACCAGACTACGCATATGGACCGGCTGATTTAAGACGCCGGCAACTCAACCCCACCGACGACTGTCACACCACGCTTTCCATATTTCGGAACCCCACCTGCTTTACTCTCTTTCGCTCTACCTCTCTCTTTAAAGTTTAAACTTTAAAGTCCTTTTTATTTTTATTCATCATCTAGTACTATCAAAATAGATAATATCTAGATTGACGGAAACATCATAATGGTAGGAAATAATGATTTTATTTCTTTATAAATCTATTGAACGATTTTTTTAATGTAAGCTTTTAAATTGTAAAGGAAGATAATTTATAAATTAAAACATAAAATATATAATTAAGTATTAAAATTGACTTCGCAAATCCTATACTTTGGAAGCAGCGAGTATTAAAATTGACTTCGCGAAATTACTAATATATTTTCTTTAGAAACAGCGAGCATTGTATTAAACAAAAACTAGCTAGCAAGTAACTATGAGGTATAAAGGAAAACAAAAGCATAAAATTATAACTTTAGGATTGTGATAAAGCATTCGAGAGTCGGGTCAATGCACCATTGGACCCATCTAAATATACACATGTTCCTTTTTCTTTGGTAGATCCAAAGATGGAATAAGATTTGTACCTAATTTACCAATGTCGATCAGAAGTGTGTAGCTTGAGATTCCAAAAACTCCACATAGCCCAAAGGACTACCATTGCTTCATGCTTTTTTCCTAGTTTCTTGTTTCCATGAATGATTTGCAGCACTAGCGTCATTAGTAATTGGACATGTTAGAAATTGGGCAGGGTTTGAGTGGAGATCTGGATACCCCTTGGATCGTGTGAACACTTTCCGAACTGATATTTCCATCCTATGCCCGGGTTACAAGAAATTCAGCCTAGGATAATCCCAAGAAGACACTTACGAATCTAGGCACAGAAAACGTAAGCCAAATTGTTATGGGATCCGAATTCGTATGAAAAATGAGAGCTAAAAGGTGTGTCTCACCTCAATGAGGGGAGTCGTTTATTCAATAAATGAGTCATAGGGTTTCGTCTTAGGGTTAGCCGTCATGAGCTTTAGGGTTGCCGTCATCGGTTTCTTTGGTAACAAGTCACGAATTAAGGAATGGCTGCCCCTCGACCCCGCCCGCTGACCTGGCAGCGGGACCTCAACCAGGGGCTCTACCCCTAAAACCCCGCTATGGACGCTGTCCCTAGACCTCGCCAAAGGGGCGCTACCCCTTTGGAAACCTCCGAACCCGAGGGAGCTGCCCCCGAACCCGCGACTTGTCGTCGAACCGGCTATTTATTCGATCTTATACATGCATGCACTCCGCACATACCTCGAACATATATTAGAATACAAACTAAATAGCTCTTACCCCACATGTTACTTCCAGTTACGTAAAAATGACTTGATGACACTAAAATCACCAACAATCCTCCCCCATTTTAGTGTAACCCTTGAACAAACATAACTTTATCAAAACAAACCAAACCAGTACATAATTGAAAATGTCGAAACGATTGAATTTCCACATAGTATAATACACTTACAAATACTCGAGAATCAGGGTGTTCTAAGAATTGAACCCCTCAACCCATTTGAATACCAGAAGGTAAAATACATACTAGTTTATTGATCTTTCTAGCAAAATACAATTTGACAATATTATAAAGTTGTGTGTCCTAATCCTCTCATGATTGTATCAAGGCCAAGTCCACTGTAAGTCCCAAATATCTCAAATACGGATCTAAATGGTATCAATCAAACAATAAGAACACGGATTATCACAATCTTCAATGCACTCTATTAATCTTCAATAGACGTGTACATAAGATCGTTAAAGTTGCTTGAACGTACAATGATTCACTATATAAGTCTAGTACTCCAAAACAACCAACCATCTAATGAAAACTATCGACACACACACACATATATATATATATATATATATATATATATATATATATATATATATATATATATATATATATATATATATATATATATATATATATATATATATATATATATATATATATACTTACCCATACCAGACCGAAATCCTAAGCCCATAGGCCGAAATCCCATATGAGGCCTGACCGAGATCCTAAGGATTTCAGTCATCATCACCGAAAACCAAAGGGATTTCGGTCCCAGACCGAAATCTTCAAGCAGCTCCTTAAACTATGAAATATTCTAATTTACACCTTATAAATGTAAAGATTAAACCATAAATTAAGTCTTAACAATCTCCCCCTTAGTTTAATGCTTTCATTTTCTTCGAGCTCTGTCTTAAACTTGGCTTCGGTTATGCACTGCAGAAGAATTCTAACAATCTCCCCCTTAACATGACAATCTCCCCCTTAGAAGGTGACGGGTATAGATGTTGATTATATTCAGCACATTTACATTGACAACTTCATCTTCGGATTGGACAGTCTTCAGATTTGACTTTGTAAGTTCATTGGACGATTCGGTCTTCAGCGTAGACAATGAATCAGCACATCCAACTTTGACTTTGACTGGCGTCTGACTCTTCATCTCTTCTTGAACACACACAGGTGTAAATGTAGCAACAAACTGACCGAGGAGGAATTCAAGCAGCCTGTCTCATGGAATTAAGCATTAACCTTCTTCGAAAACATGAAAATCATGTCGAAATTCTTGAACTTCAACTTGAGCTGGCGCTTCTCGATACGATCTTTGACTGCAAATCATGTGGGTCAGGGAGTTACAAACTCTCACCACAGTTGTTCAAGGATTCATCCTTGGCTCAGAATGAGACATCTCACAGTATCTATGTGAACCCGGGGGAACGCGCTGCGATTGTTTGAGTATCAGTGAACTACTTGTGGCCGATTTGATTTTGGCCCCTGCATATCCTTGATCAAAGATCTCAATGCAGTTATCAAGTCAACAATTTGACTTGGCTCTTGGCGAGATGTTCAATGGTATCCAAACTCTGCGGAGTGTACCATCCTAGTGCCAATTTTGAATCTGGTAAAGTTGTTGGGGTCTCACAGCTATTGTGGTAAACAACAGTGATCACTGACCCGAAATTTTGATGTTTCGTCAATGCGAGGTAATATCACATTGAGTCACAAACATCTTGTTTAGAAGAAGGATTCGGTCAAGAGCGACATGAGCGTGTAATATGTATTGGTTACTAGACATACCCATAGGCTAGACTTTCGAATTGTCATCAGTATATGGTTTATTACACTGAGTCATCCAACTCTTGAATTAGAAGATTTGTAGGTAAGAATGGTTGTTTGATGCCTCACATCTACTACTGGTGTTGTAGCAGAGATCACTGACATAGAGTTTTGAAATATCATCACCACTTGGTTTAAAGTGATGAGTCGTCTATTTCATGTGTCAGAAAGATAGAGGTGGTTAAGAATGGATTGGTGCGTGTGATAGACAACGGTATGCAATCTAACCATCGGCACAGACTTTTTAACTCTCGACTCTGAGTGGCTTTACTCAAAGTGTCTAGAAGTTCATGTTGCAGAAGAAATACTTATAGATTTGGTTAAGAAAGGTTGTCAGTGCTTCATACCTACTATGGTGTAACAGCAAAAATCACTAGCACTTAAGTGTTACCTCAGCAGTGAGTGGTATTACTCGGTGCGTCGTCGGTAGGTAAGGAATGTCTTAGTGAATCACGGTGATAGTGAAGCACATCGTTGACATGAGATTTGATATGTATTCCTGATTGGTATGGATCAGAAACATTGACGATCGTGCAAATTGTGTAATTTAAGAAAATATTTTTGGATTTTTTTTTATTTTCTGAAAAGTAAAGACATAAAGGTAAAACATATTTTTGTATTTTGTATTTTTAAGGTTTTGTAATTTTTGTTTTGTTTTTCTTCTCCCCCTAAATTTGTGCATGGGGAAGAATTTTGAAAATTAAAAACCATGAACAATTTTAATAAAACAAAATAATGTACATTATTACAAAACTGATTTAACAGTCATCAAAATGTATCATTTTGAGCATTTCGACCAGCACATTGAACCGAGCGTTACCAAAAGGTTTTGTGAACAAGTCCGCCACATTGTTATCTGTGTGGACTGATTCCAAATGAATCAATTTTCGCTCGAAAGAATCTCGAATGAAATGAACTTTAATGTCAATGTGCTTAGTCTTAGAATGGTGGACAGGGTTTTTCACAATTTGGATAGCTGCCTCATTGTCGCAAAATATAGGAGTATCAAGAAAGTTCATACCATAGTCAAGGAGTTGGTGCTGCATCCAGATGACCTGAGAACAGCATGCCAAGGCAGCAACATACTCAGCTTCAGCTGTGGAAGTTGACACGGTCTGCTGCTTCTTGCACTGCCAGGAAATCAGTCGGTCTCCTAAGAATTCACATCCAGCACTGGTGGATTTTCTGTCAAAGTCGCAACCTCCATAATTGCTATCTAAAAATGCATAGAGATCAAATTCACAGTTCTTTGGATACCAGAGACCTAATTTAGGTCTCATTTTAAGGTATCTAAAGATCCGATTGACAGCAGTTAAATGAGAGTTTTTAGGATTAGCCTGATGTCGACCACACTGGCAGACAGCAAATACGATATCCTTTCTGCTTGCTGTCAAATACATTAGAGAGCCAATCATTGAACGGTAGAATGTTTGATCGACTGGTTTTCCATCTGGATCTGAGGAAAGCAGCGGTCGCTCAGACATCGGGGTATTGGCAGCTTTTGCATCCTTGAACTCAAATTTTTCGAGAATATCCTCCAAATATTTGCATTGATGAAGCAGAATACTCGTTCAGCTTTGCTTAACTTGTAACCCAAGGAACATCGTCATCTCACCTAACGAACTCATCTCGAATCTTTTCTTCATCACTTGCTCAAACTCTTTGCATAAGGCTTCACTTGTATAACCAAAGATGATGTTATCCACACAGATCTGGACAACGATTTGGTCTGTATTTTGGCGCTTTATGAACAACGTCTGATCAATTGTGCCTCTTGTGTAACCATGCTGCAACAGATGATCCGTCAATGTTGCATACCAGGCACGAGGAGCTTGATGAAGACCATAGAGAGCCTTATCAAGCTTGTAGACGTGATTCGGAAATTTTGAGTTGATGAAACCCGAGGGTTGATCAACATAAATCTCTTCTTTCACTTCACCATACAAGAAAGCAGTCTTGACGTCCATCTGGTATACAGTAAAGTTCATGCATGATGCGTAGGCAAGAAAAATCCAAATTGCTTCAACGCCTTTAATCTGACGAAAACCACGAACCACCAGGCATGCCTTGTTGCGCACTATAACTCCTGATTCATCTTGCTTGTTGCAAAACACCCAGCGTGTGTCAAGAGATTTCTTGCCCTCGGGTAGTTCCACCAATTGCCAGACATTCAACTTCTCAAACTGATTAAGCTCTTCATGCATGGAATCCACCCAACTTGGTTCATTAAGTGCCATCTAGACGTTCTTTGGCTCTATCTGAGAAATAAAGCATGAATAGAGGCACACATTGACTGGACCACTCTGGCTTCTGGTTTGAACCTCATCATCCAGATATCTAATCACGTTTTCAAGTGCATGATCTCGTTGTATTCTAGAAGGTACAACATTCTAGAAGGTACAGCATGTTCTAGCGAAGCAGTAGAAAAAGGTTTGTTATGTTCTCAACACTGCCTGAACCTGAAGCACCTCTGTCAGAGTCTCTGAAGTCGTGAGAGGTACTTGCAACAAACTCGTCAAGAATTCTCTCGGGAAAGAGGGAATCCATGAGAGTGGAGTCGAAATGATCAACAGGATCAGAATTGAGAGCATCTTCAGGAGAAGCAGATTGATCGATGATTAGAGGTTCGCCAACAACCTGAGATGAGTCAGCAGGAGCATTTTCAGTTACAATAGTAGAAGCAGAAGAAGCACCGTCATTTGGAACAGGGTCTTCAAGAATCACTGACGGATTGATGAGATCAAGAATGATTTCTACATCATCATCTCTGTTTACTCCACTATGACCTGATTGTGTACCTGAAACATCACCAGAAAACATATAGAATGGTTTAAATAGATCAGCATAGTTAAACAGTCAATCAGGTCCAACACGCGCATCCGTCTCGTTCTCTTCTAGCCATCTCACACTATACGATTCCACGATTTGCTTGGTCACCTTGTTGTACACCCGATATGCTATTTTACTTGCATACCCAACAAAGTAGAAATCATCCGCTTTGGAGTTGAACTTCAAAGTAGCTTCAAGATGAAGAAGAGTGCAAGGACAACCGAAGGTATGGAAATGCAAGAGGTTTGGTTTGCGGCCATAGAGAATCTCATACGGAGTCTTCATTTGAGCTTTGTTGATGATGACCCGAGTCTGAATATAACAGACTGTATTAATCGCTTCAGCCCAAAAGATCACTCGTAGTTTAGAATCGCACATCATGGTACGTGCATCATCAATCAAGGTTCTGTTCTGACGCTCAGCAACACCGGTTTGTTGAGGTGTTCGAGTAGCACTGTACTGACGCTGCATCCTTTTATTTGCACAAAACTTATTCAATATCACGTTCTTGAACTCCGTTCTATTGTCGCATCGGATGGCCTTCGTCTTCATATTCGTTTGATTCTCGATAAGAGTGATGAACTTCATGACCAGCTCCGCAGTTTCACTTTTTTTCTTTAAGAAGAAACCCAAGTAAAACGTGAGTAATCATCAATAATGACTAAGCAGTACGAACTTCAGTTAATACTGAGAACATTAATAGGGCCAAAAAGATCCATGTGAAGCAACTAAAGGAGCGAGTCAATGGAATTGATCATTTTAGGCTTGTGCGGCTTCCGGTGATGTTTTCCTTGAGCACAGGCAACATATTTTTCAAATGTAATGAAGTCCTTTGATTGGAAGCCCCTGTACAAGATCATTCTTTGCAAGACGATTTAGATTTTTCGCATTGGCATGACCGAGACATCAATGTCATAACATGGCATTCTGTTCTGAAGCTTTCGAGAATAAGCATGTGACGTTTTCTGGAGTGTTGTGATTCATGTCGATGATGTAGGCATTGTTCTGACGTTCTGATCAAACAAGAATCCACTCCTCGGGAATGACTATGCCGGGTTTGAGAATAAGACATTCTTTCTTTGTAAAGTGGGTTGAAAAACCCTTGTCACAAATATGAGAAATGCTCGGCAAACTGTGCTTGAGCTCAGGTACAAAGTTGACATTCTCAAACTTCAACACGCCATTGGATATAGTTCCCTTTTGTGTGATCTTTCCCTTTTCTCCACCCGCAAAGCAGACACATCCACCATTAAAATTTTCAACATTGTGCAACTGGGACATGTCTCCTGTCATGTGCCTGGAACAACCACTATCAACATACCATGGTCTGATGATATTCCTCCATAATTGTTCCTGGACAAGTTGCGGGATTAATTAGATTTAGGCACCCAGTCCATACAGAAACTAGGTTGACCTTTGCTATGAACATAAGAAATTGATTTCAAGCTCATGTCATGTTGGTTAATTAAAGGTGAAATATCAGTAGATTTCTTAACATTGCCTTTAGGAACCCATTTATAATGAGATTTTAATCTTTTATCTTTTGTCCAAATGGGAACATTCATATTTGATTTAGAATCAGAACTACTTGAAGTTGATTCTTGAAACGACTTTGATCTCTCAAAATTTGGTAAGACATAGTCATTTCTAGAATCAAGCCTTTTGTTTTTAGCATTTTGATTCCACGCACTTGTGTTATTGTAATTTTTATTTCGAGAACGTGACTTCTAATACTTTCTTTTATGAGATCTCCCCTTTGGTACGTTCTGCCAAACCTATTCGTGTTGAGAAACATACATGTGTCGGGGACAGTTTCTGGCTATGTGACCAACAATTCCACAGTTAAAACAGGTCTGTCTTTTCAAAAGGGTTTTGGAATTCTGTCCAGGTCCAGATTTATGCAAATTATTTCCACACACACAAGCATGCAACAGATTTATACATCAAAACCTTTGTCCTAGAATTTTTAAAACTAACATCACATGGTTTTTTAAAAACATCAGAAATTTTAGTGTCAAGTTTCACATCATCATGCAAAACAGAAATATCAGTTTTTAAACAATTTTTAACAAAATTTGAAGCAGGTGAGTCTTCCTTGTCCTCAATCTTCGATTTCAATTTATCTGCACATGAGGTAGAAGCATCAATAGATTTCATTTCAGAACTCTCAGCGGCGCCAGACTTATCTTATTGAATAAAATTCAAAAGATAACACTCTTCATATTCTTTGGTTTCAACAGATGGCACAAAATTATTATTGAAAAGAGGGGGAACAGCTCTATAACCAAGTCCTTCACCATATTTACTAGATCGTTCGGTTTGATGTTTAATGATAGACTCAACTACTTCACTTGATACATCAAATTTTTAAAATTAAATTCAGTATTTTGAAATTTTTGTTTCAATGCATCAATTTCAGCAGTTAATCTAGCAACTTCTTCGTTTGCAAAGTTCAAGTGACAACTTTTTACACTAAATTCTTCGTACAATTTGTTAAAATCTGAGGTTTTGGCTTCTAACTTTTCTTGCAAAGGTTTCAATTTCTTTTTAGTGTTATAAACAAGATTTTCCATTTCAAACATTTGACTAACAATCTTATTATTCGTTTCACGATATTTAGCAATTTTATCAATGCAGACTTGAGAAGAGCAAGAATGTTCACTAACCTCATCACTGACGGGGTTGGAAGCAGGATTTGTAAAGACCATGAAAGCGAACTGGAGATCCATCATTTGTTCTTCAGCTGCATCAATATGCATATCACCTTGAATCTGTGCAAGGTGAGCAATACCATCTCCATTCAAATTCAGATACTGCAACTGATTATCCCATGTGAACTGCTGAGCAACCATGGCTCTTTCTGTATTTTTCTGTTGAGGAGAAGCTTCACAATTAATTCCAGCAGGTACCAGATTCCTCTCAGTATTCTCCATTCTGGGCTTGGTGCATTCATGAGCAAAGTGACCAGGCTCATTACAGTTGAAACAACGAAGATTTGCTTTGTTGAAACCCACCTTTCTTTCACCACGATTATTTGCCCAATTATTTCTGCCAGTTCTTTAAGTAAATCTCTTGGCCCTGAGAACCGCCATAGTGATATGCCAAGAGATATCCATCTCATCCATATCATCAGGGTTAACTTGATTGAGATCCTCTACCATCATCGGTTGAACCAGCTCACCAGTACTGAGAGCGTTATAGCAATTTAATAGACCAGCCATCATTCCCAGATTTTCTTCAACTCCTTTAGGAAGAGCTGGAATAGAAGTGGTAGTTGCAGCAGCAGGAGCGGGCACAATAGGAACTGAAGATGCCATTGATGTGCTTGATGAAGAAGAAGCTTGTTGAGTGTGTACTTTGGCAGGTAGAGCTGAAAAGGCGCTATTGGTAGAGATACCCAAGTTGTCAGCTTGATATGAACTGACATGATTGATCTCTCTCTGCTTGTCATCCATATCACATGCTTTTATGATAGCCATTACCTCAGCGAGTGACAGTTTGCTAAGATCTTTAGTCTTTTTAATAACTGCCACATTCATGTCCCAGCTCTTTGGAAGAGAATTCAACAGCTTTTTGAAAGGTTTTTAGCAATCAATGAACTAACAATCCTAAGTTCACATGCAACCTAGAATAAGGATCTATGTTTTTCTACAATTGAACATATAACAAAATTCCTAAGGCCAACAATTATTTCTAAAGAATTAAAATAAGAAAAACCAACCTTTGATTTTCTTCTTGAAGCTAGCAGCAGAATTGTCCTGCCTCAAATGAGATCACACCCAAGAGCAAGAGGAGAAAACAAAATTCCAGAGAGGCAGAGTGACAGATGGCGCAGGTTTTAGGGTTCCCAGGAGGCTCTATTTATAGACTCCAAGGGTGACAGTCAATCCTAGAAGAGCCTAACTTTTGACAAGCCTTTTGTCAAATGGATCAAGCCTCCTTAAACCCTAATTAGGGTTTCGAAATTATGGAGGCTCCCTGCATAACCTCGCCACTTTTGAGGCTCCTACTAGTCAGCCATTTATTCAACTATTGAATAATTACAAAACCAGTCCCTGCACTTTTAATTAATTAAATTAATCACTAAATTAAATCCAATTAATTCTAGATTAATTTCTAATTAATTAATATAGTTTCTAATTAATATATTATCACTCTAATATATTAATAAACTATTTATTTTATTTCTATTGATTTATTAAAAATTTAATAAATCAACCTTTCTCTCTACTGAACTCTGTACCAAACCTCTAGCTATAAGGGCAACCCAAATGGACTTTGCTTCAATTAATAAGATAAATACAATTTATAAGTCATGACTTAGACACCTAATCCAACAATCTCGCACTGAGATAAGCCTATGACTTTAATTGTCAATTTATCTTCTGATTAATTAACAATTCTTAGTTTCCCAGAAACTACTGCCGAACTCTGACCCAGTCAGTTCTGTCCATAGATAAGTGATCATATGATCCTCCATCCAACAAGATATTTTCAGACACAAGACATGGATTAAGATCAATCTCGGTCCGATACTCTGTTTCTCAATTTCTGATTTGCATATGACTTTAAGACTACTAATTGAACACATCAATTTAGTCCTGGTTGGCCAACACTTTCAGTCAACTTCAAGATCATCGACAGGCCCACAGATATCTGTTTCCCAATAGGGTCAAGGAACGAATGAGCTTCGACTCATATGGCTATATCTTTTACCAGACAAATCACTCACAACAATACATTTTATAACACCGAGTTACCGATGCGTTTTCGCATTATCAATGAGCAACTTCCTTGCAAATTACAACTCATATGTCTCTACTTTAAGATCATAAGATGTTATCGTCTCAACATTGCTTGTGATGTAATCCATGAAGCAATCTATTGAGAGCAGGTTCATCCAATACTCAAATCTCCATTTCTAAGTACTCATGAACGTTGTAGCTGTCTCACTACAATGTCTAACTCCTTAGACAATCTACAAACCAGTTCATAACAGTCTTCGTTCATACTTACTCCCTAAAAGTATGAGTGACTGTGGAACTTTGAATAATCAAATTACTCAGGAAGTAAACATGCAAAAATGAAACACAATAATAAACAATTAACAAAAGCAGTAAACAATACTCATTAATAAATCTCTATTACTAAATTCCCAAAGTCAATTACATTTATATTGTTACAAGTTTCTACCTATCTAATTACTAAAACTAATATCATCTATCAACCCAATGCTCCTAGCATGTTGATTGTGCTTGATCCTACTCAGAGCCTTTGTTAGGGATCTGCAGGATTGTCTTCAGATGATACCCTCTTAACATGGATGCGACCTTCTACTACCCGATGTCGAATGTAATGGTACATTCTGTCGATATGTCTGGACTTTCCATGATCTTGCAGTTCTTTTGTCAAACCGACTGCTCCTTCATTATCGCAGAACAGTTCCATGGGCTCCTAAATACTCGAGACAACTACAAGGTCAACGATAAAGTTCTTCAGCCAAGCCACTTCCTTAGACGCTTCACTCGCTGCTATGTACTCTGATTCGCACGTTGAATCAGCCACCGTCTCTTGCTTGGAACTCTTCCAAGTGACTGTTCCCCCATTCAAAAGAAACACCCAGCCCGACTGAGACCGACCATTGTCTCTATCTGTCTGGAAACTGGCGTCTGTGTATCCACTCACTTTCAAGTCATCATTGCGACCAAGGGCTAACACCATGTTCTTCGTCCTTCGCAGATACTTGAGTATATTCTTTACAGCTATCCAATGTGCTCTTCCAGGATTTCCCTGGTACCGACTAACCATGCTCAAAGCAAAGGACACGTCGGGGCGAGTACATGTCATAACGTACATGATCGACCCTACTGCCGAAGCATAAGGTACCCGACTCATCTCAGCTATTTCCTCATCGGTACTCGGACTTTGAGTCTTACTCAACTTTGCGTTACTTTGGATAGGCAGCTGTCTCTTCTTGGAATTTTCCATACTAAACCTCTTTAGTACTTTTTCCAAGTATGTACACTGACTAAGTCCTATTAGTCTTTTCTTTCTATCTCTCAGTATTCTTATCCCGAGAATATAGGCAGCTTTTCCTAGGTTTTTCATGGCGAAACACTTCCCAAGCCAAGACTTGACATTTTGCAAGGTTGGAATGTCGTTTCCCATGAGCAGTATATCATCAACATCCAGCACCAGAAAAGTGACTATACTCCCACTAGCATTGACATATACACAGGACTCATCTTCACTTCTAGAGAAACCAACCTCTTTGACTTTCTCATGGAAACAAAGATTCCAACTGCGAGAAGCTTGTTTCATTCCGTAGATTGATTTCTCAAGCTTACACACCTTATTCAGATGCTTTATGTCTACAAAACCCTATGCTGATTCATGTAAACATCCTCAGTCAACTTCCTGTTAAGGAAAGCGGTTTTGACATCCATCTGCCAAATTTCATAGTCATGAAATGCAGCTATGGCAAGCATTATCCTAATAGACTTAATCTTGGCTACTGGTGAGAAGGTTTCATCATAATCAACCCCTGGGGTTTGAGTGAATCCTTTTGTGACCAGCCGAGCTTTAAAGGTGTGTACCTTTCCATCCATGTCGGTCTTCTTCTTGAAGATCCACTTGCACCCGACTGTCTTTCGACCCGGTGCATTGTCAACCAAGTTCCAAACCTGATTCTCATACATGGACTTGATCTCGCTGTCCATTGCCTCTTTCCATTTGGCAGACTTGGGGCCCGCCACTGCTTCCCGGTAGTTAGCTGGCTCATCAAAATTTGTCAATGTCCTATCACTGACAAATGTATCACCATCCGTAGTTATATGGAAACCATAAAACTCAGGTGGCATGCTAACTCTATCGGAATACCTAAGAGGTAATGAAACGTCAGTCGGACCAACAGGAACCTCTTCCTCTTGTTGGTTGCTAGTTTCTCCTAAGGCTCCTTCATCAGATAACTCCTAAATTTCTTAAAGGTCAACGGTACTCCAACTGTCCTCTTTGGATAGGAGCTCTCTCTCTCGAAAGACTCCTCGTCTCGCTACAAAAACCACGTCCTCGCTTGGTCTGTAGAACAAGTATCCAAAAGGCTGTTTTGGGTATCCGATGAATAGACACCTCTCACTTCTTTCTGCGAGTTTGTCTTGAGTCTTTTGTCTCACGAAAGCCTCACAATCCCAGACCTTGATATGTGCTAACGAGGGAACTTTTCCCGTCCACATCTCATGAGGTGTTTTGGCAACCTTCTTAGTTGGGACAAGATTGAGGATATGGGCAGCAGTCTCTAAGGCATACCCCCAGAAATGGATTGGAAGCGAAGCTCGACTCATCATGGAACGAACCATGTCCAACAGGGTTCGGTTTCGCCTCTCAGCAACACCGTTCAACTGTGGTGTTCTAGGAGGTGACAACTGTGAAACTATTCCACATTCCTTTAGATACTCAAGGAACTCGATACTAAGATACTCACCGCCTCTATTGGATCTAACCATCTTTATCTTCCTTCCCAATTGATTCTCTACTTCATTCTTGAATTCTTTGAACTTTTCAAAGGTGTCTGACTTGTTCTTGATCAAGTAGATATACCCATATTTACTAAAATCGTCAGTGAAGGTCACATAGAACCGCGTGCCATCCTTTGTGGTTGTTCTAAAGGGACCACACACATCTGTGTGTATGATGTCCAACAGACCTTCACCTCTTTCAAAAGACCCTTTGAAAGGTGATTTTGTCATCTTGCCAAACAAACAAGATTCGCATACATCATCCGACTTTAGGTCGAATGATTCCAACACTCCATCCTTTTGGAGTTGGGCGATGCGTTTCTTATTGATGTGCCTAAGATGAAAGTGCCACAAGCACACCTTTTCTACACCACTAGAAGAATCAATATTTAACACATTATTTCCTAAATTGTCAACACACATAACAGTTTCATACACACCATCACAAGGCAAAGCTTCAAAAATAAAAACATCATTTTTAAAAACAGAAATCGAACCATTCAATTTATCAAAAGTATAATAAAAGCCTTGTCTAAACAATACATGAAAAGAAATTATGTTCCTAGCCATATCAGGCGAATAGCAACAAGTTTGTAATCTAAACTAATATCATTACTAAGCACTAATCTATAGACATCGATCTTGGTAACAGGTGACGTTCGCCTATTGCCCATGATTAGGTTCAATCTACCGTGCTCCAGCTCCCTACTTTCCTCTAGGCCCTGCAAATCAGAACAAATGTGAAAACTACATCTGGTGTCAAGGACCCAAGAACAGGAATATGATGAGTTTTTAGATATAGTGTAAGTACCTGCTTGTGACGGCTTCACTTTGCCATCCTTAATGTCTTGCAAGTAGTTTGGCAACTCCTTTTCCAGTGACCCTTCTCTTTGCAATAAAAACAATCGGCATCTTTGGGATTCGTGACATGAGAAATGCCGGAAGATTTGGCTCTCAGGCCATTGCTGGATGACCCGACTTGAACATTTTCCCTCCAATTCTGCTTGGGAGGGCCCTTCATTTTCTTTCCTTTGCCATGGCCAATTGCCAAGACGAGCTGGCTCACCGAGGGTACACTTTTACCCTTCAGTCTGTTTTCAGCTGTTTGAAGCATGCCATGCAACTCAGCAAAGAGGTCTGAGTGTTGTTCAAATGATATGCCAGTGTGAACTGGTCATAAGAACTCGGTAAGGAGTTAAGCACTATGTCAACAGCCAACTCCTCATCGACAGGCATACCCAGCTTCGTAAGCCTATCCACGTTACCTTGCATCCTTTACACGTGAGTGCAGACGGACTCACCGTCCTTAGGCTTGTCGTTCATGAAGGCTTTGACCACTTCACACTTCTCAACACGCTCTCGCTTGCGGAACTTTTCTACAAGGTCCTTGTGCATCTCGAAAGGCCAGTAGTCCTCGTATATTCCTTGCAATTCGGGTTTCATGGTAGCAATCATGATGCATGCCACTTTGGTCGCATCATCACAGTGTTTTTGTTGCGAGGCAACATCCTCGGGAGTAGCAGTATCGGGGTTAGCTTCAATGAGCTCGGTTTCAAGAACATACTCTTTGTTCTCAAACCTCAGAGCCATCTTTATGTTTCTAATCCAATCATTGTAGTTAGTGCCATTTGATGTCACTCGGGAACACAACGAGAGGATTGAAGTGACATTACCAGAGTTTGAGTGGGGAACGGATTGGTTGTTGAAAATAATATTTTTGTATGTGACCATCACTGAAATAAGATGAACTGTTTTTATCTGGAAAATATTATCAGTTTATTTCAGGTTGCGTAAATTCGAGATCAAAAAACAAACATAAATCAAGACCCAAGAAACCTTGAGAAAACAACCAAACCTGAGGAAGTGATGCTATGAACCAAAGAGCAAAATGAAAAAATGTCACCCAGCTACAGCAATCACGACGCGACAGAAACCATGGTCGCGACGTGAAGAGAAGCAAGACAGAAGACCAAAATTCAAGAGCAATCGCGACGCGACGGCCCTACTTGTCGCGACGCGAAGCCCCAAACGCGACATCACCAACTTTTCAATCGCGAGGCTACCAACACAACGCACTAACCAGTGGCCGACCAAAAGCAACACGATGACGCTTCTTCGCGACGCGACGGACCCCATGGTCGCGACGCGATCGCTGTGTTCAGCAACTATAAATAAGAAGCTCACCTCTTGCCATTAAAACACACAAAAATCTTACATATATACTCATACACTCTCAAAGAAACCCACGACCAAACACCTCAATACACTCAAATTTCTGAATTTGTCAACAAGAACCAAACCATATAACCGCAAGAAACAAAACCTCCACCCGACACCAAACTCATACAGCACCAATACAACTACAATACACACACTCAAGCAAACCCACGTCCAAACCCACACAAAACCGAAGAAATACCATTCAGCAAGATAAACCGAGCAAAGAACAAGAATCGACGCTTCAAAGAAAATCACCATCTTCATCTGCTATCGATAAGTTCTTTTGAAATTATAATTCCAATAATTTACCTGTGCTGTTATTGATTTATTTAAACCTTTATAAATTAATTGTACTAAATTCCAAGACATACAAATTGAACCGTGACAACAACAACATATGTGGACTGTATTTAACCGAGACATCTAACTTCTAACTTCTAACTTCAAACCTTATATTTATTGTAAAAACACTTTATCGTTGATAATGGCGTTTATTACATCTAACCTCTAACTTCTAACATTTACTTTATTTACCTCTTTCTGTCTGTTTAAATACTGTCTAGTTTAGATTTACTGCTTTATTTTACTTATTTATAGCTTTCAGTAACTTAATTTTAGTTTATATTTATTCCGCAACTCTTACTTATTCCGCATATTATAGATAAAATACATATCTGTCACACAGTAATCGGCTTAAAAACCTTATTCGTGGAGATCAGTTATCGTATTTTCAACATTGGTCAGCGGAAGACATCTATAAAAGAAGGTAGTTTTAATTAGATATATATATATATATGATCCTTAAAATTAACCTAGTATAATAATAAGGCTAGGACTCAACTATAACAATTCATAATATAGAAGAGGGATGCCGTAATCTAATTGTAAATTTTATAAAGGTAGGCGAATGACGATTCAGCCAATTCCACCGCGAAAGATAATTGTATTATAATGGAATTCCTAGTTCTTTTGAGATTTATTGAACTGTTCAATAGCATGTTTAATCTCGGATATGCTCCACTGTTTGTGACTGGGATACCGAGGATCACAAACTGGATGTGAATAACCATGCAAATTAGCTTGGTACTCTCAAAGTCAATTACCATCTCTAATTTACGTGTCGGTTAACCACACACGCTCCATCAACAATGGTAAGATCGAGAAACCCATTGCAACTCTTTGTGAATCCCTATTGGTGTGCCGGTAAACCACACACGCTCCAAGAATGTTTCATAAAGTGCAATGTGCAATTCCATGGATTAGCATCAATTCACATTTTTCCTAAAGTAACTAGATTGGGATTTTATGAAATGTTCTAGTACTTTCAACAATGGCATTATACTTTTAATGAGAATTAAGCGGTCCTATCAAACCCGTTCGGCTAACGACACTCCACTGACCAGGAGAGCGGTGGGTGAGATTGGACACTCATTAGACTACCATTTTATAGGCAGTCTCCTAATAAATTCTTTATATGTCAGTTTTGTGAATGAGGCCTACTAACGGTACAATTAACCAATTTATCTTATACATATAATATTAACAATTAATTATAATATATATATATATATATATATATATATATATATATATATATATATATATACATATATATATATATATATATATATATATATATATATATATATATATATATAATATGTATTTTAAACTTCTTAAAATATTTTAGATTTAATCTTTTAATTTTCGCAATTAACTCTTTAAGTTTAAAAATTAAATTTAAATGTTTAAGTGATTTAATTTATCTTTTAATTAACAATTAATTAAATTAATTAAATCTAGATAGGCATCACAAATTTATCAAATTAATTTAATTTTATCTTAACCCCTGATTTCGAAAATAACATGCAAGGGTTTAAGTTTTCCAGTTTTTAAATAATCACAAGGCCATCCCAAGGGTATAATTTTTGCAAAACACCCTTAGCCAAATAAGCAGTTATAACAATTCAATCATAAAAACAGCCAAGGCTCTGATACCACTGAAAGGTTTTTAGCAATCAATGAACTAACAATCCTTAGTTCACATGCAACCTAGAATGAGGATCAATGTTTTTCTACAATTGAACATATAACAAAATTCCTAAGGCCAACAATTATTTCTAAAGAATTAAAATAAGAAAAACCAACCTTTGATTTTCTTCTTGAAGCTAGCAGCACAATTGTCCTGCCTCAAATGAGACCACACCCAAGAGCAAGAGGAGAAAATAGAATTCCAGAGAGGCAGAGTGACAGATGGCGCAGGTTTTAGGGTTCCCAGGAGGCTCTATTTATAGCCTCCAAGGGTGATTGTCAAAACCCTAGAAGAGCCCAACTTTTGACAAGCCTTTTGTTAGATGGACCAAGCCTCCTTAAACCCTAATTAGGGTTTTGAAATTATGGAGGCTCCCTCCATAGTCTCACCACTTTTGAGGCTCCCACTGGTCAGCCATTTATTCAACTATTGAATAATTACAAAACCAGTCCCTGCACTTTTAATTAATTAAATTAATCACTAAATTAAATCCAATTAATTATTGATTAATTTCTAATTAATTAATATAGTTTCTAATTAATATATTATCACTCTAATATATTAATAAACTATTTATTTTATTTCTATTGATTTATTAAACATTTAATAAATCAACCTTTCTCCCTACTGAACTCTGTACCAAACCTCTAACTATGAGGGCAACCCAAATGGACTTTGCTTCAATTAATTAGATAAATACAATTTATAAGTCATGGCTTAGACACCTAATCCAACACTTTTTGTTCACTTCAGCTTTGGACAACACGATTCCAGCAGTTGTCATTTCAGTGTTCAAGCTGATGAATCTTTGCAATTGAATCTCTAGAGATCTCCAATCACGTTATTGAACATGTTAAACTTTTGGCGGAGCATATCTTGTTTGCTCTGCTTCATGTCATCATTGCCTTCATAAACCTCAATTAGAGCTTCCCATAAAGATTTTGCAGTATCGTATTCTCTAAAACCTTACGTAATATCAGGAGATAATGCCATGGTAAGAGTGGCAAGAGCTTTCTCATCACGGTCCACAATATCAAATTCCACATCTAAATATTGTGCAAGAGGTTTATCTACCACATCTCCATTTTGAAGAGTAATTGAGATTTTGGGTAGAGTACGCAAAAAGCTTCTCCACATTCTAATGTCCATCATCTTAATGTATTGCTCGAAACAGTATTTCCACTCTGTAAATCCTTCGGCATTAGTTAGCATGGGGATACGAGTGACAGTTTCCATAACCGAGTCGAGATTATAATGCATTGTTGAAACAGAATCCATCTGAAACGATCTGAAAAACAACAAGAATTAACTGGCAAAGATCAAACAGCAACTGGACCGAAAACCCCTTAATCACACCGAAAAATTCCACCGAAAACCACCTGGATCGAAAAACAGTACCGAAAAGCAAATAAACGAAATCCTGGTGTGAAAAACCTCTTGACCGAAATCCACCCTAAACCGAAATCGGAGAAACCCTAAGGTGACACCGAAAAGCTAAATGGGCTGACCGAAAACTGATACAAATGGAACAAAAACCTATAAAACCGTAACCGAAATCCTAGATATTCAGCGCCGCCACCGAAAACCCAAGGAGGCTGACCGAAATCCTTCGTGGGATCTGAAAAACGTCCAAACTCCTTCTAAAACTCTGTTTTTGGATCAAAAACACCGTTTTTGAGTAGTTTTTCCTTGAATATGACAAGAACACGAAGAATAAAAACACCCAAACTTGATCAAAAGAGTCCAAAAACACCTAAAAATCCAAGATCCAAGCAAAGGAAACGATGATTGATACCAAAATACTCAAAAACACAAGGTTTTCAAGCTCTAATACCAATTGTAGGTCCCAAATATCTCAAATACGGATCTAAATGGTATCAATCAAACAATAAGAACACGGATTATCACAATCTTCAATGCACTCTATTAATCTTCAATAGACGGGTATATAAGGTCGCTAAAGTTGCTTGAACGTACAAGGATTCGCTATATAAGTCTAATGCTCCAAAACAACCAACCATCTAATGAAAACTATCGACACATATATATATATATATAATTACGCATACCAGACCAAAATCCTAATCCCATAAGCCGAAATCCCATACCAGGCCTGACCGAGATCCTAAGGATTTCGATCATCATGACCGAAAACCAAAGGGATTTCGGTCCCAGACCGAAATCTTCAAGCAGCCCCTTAAACTATGAAATATTCTAATTTAAACCTTATAAATGTAAAGATTAAACCACAAATTAAGCCCTAACATCCGCAACCTCTTGAAGTGCGGCTACACTTCACAATCACATAGGTAACTCCTTTCCATGTATCTACACATACATTAATCAAAATATTTATTAAGATGTTAAACTTCAACATGGTCAACTGCAGTACCGAACACATTACATGGGATGAATACTTCATGTGTTCCAATCTATAAGTGTGAGCTTTCCACATTGAATTCAGCTCCTAATGTCATATTAGAAGGGAATTGGGTGTCTCACCATTACAGAATTAGGTGGACTTTAATTCCATCCCAATCGCAAACTTGTGCACTAAGTCTCTTGGCAAACCCTTAGTTAAATTACCTACCAAATTGTGTCGCGATTTCACATATGCAATTGAAATTACACAATTCATGATTAGATCTCTAGCCATACTATGTCGGACACCTAAGTGTCGACACTTGTCATTGCACACTTGAGTATAAGCCCTGCCTAGAGCGGAATCATTATCACAACGGATAGAAATAGGTGCTATAGGTTTACACCACAAGGGAATCTCATAAACCAAGTCCCTTAACCATTCAGCTTCTTTACCCGTAGAACTTAATGCAATGCAAGTTTGCTTCTTAGAAGCCCAGGAGATAGTGTAACACCCGACTTTTAAAACAAAAACACCCCTGAAAATTTTTCATTTTAAACAAAGGTTTCAATACGTAAAACCATAACAACAGGGGTATATTTTATTAAAAACGGGTACAAGTGTATCAAGGAGAGTATAAAATACCATAGTCTCCTTTGAAGCCGGGCTGCTACTGACAGCATCTATAAGTCCCACTTCTATAGTCACGGACTCTATCTTTTCGCTTATCAGGATCATGCTAACCTGCAGGGACATTTAACAAATAACATGAGCTATAAAGCTCATTGAGTAATCATATCTGCAAATAACCTGTATAAGAGTACATTCATATATAATTTTCTATATATGATAAATCTCTTCTGGCTCATCTTTTCAATACAGGGTCCCATTCTATAGCCTCTTCCGGTTAAACGTATATATATTTGGATATCGGATCCAAACTCTTAGCCTCACTGGCTGATCGTATATCTCTTAGGATTTCACATCCTACTTCATAGTCTTACAGGTTATTATTTGCATACATTTCTGTCCCATATTTTTTAGTCACAATTGACCGCACCGTATTTCATGGCCATATAAGCCGCACCAAACAATTTTAACATTTATATCATAGCCATATAGGCCGCACCAGTTGGATTTAATCATCCAATATCATAATCATTTATGGCTCACGAGTTTGCCCCGCTTTTGCCTAGATTCACGGCTCCGTTCTTGTCATCTCAACGACTCACGGATTATCCGGTATTGCATTTTACTTTTATTATTGACTCACAGCTCCGTTCTTGTCTATCGCAGACTCACGGCTTATCTGGTATTGTCGTATTAATGACTCACAGCTCCGTTCTTGTCTATCGCAGACTCACGGCTTATCTGGTATTGTCTTTCCAATCCATCTGTAAACTGTCAAATTTCGTCCCCCAAATCTGTTTCAATCTATAACAGTTCAATCAATACATATCATATATGATATAAGTGAGATTACTCACCTGGATACTTGCTGCATTTAAATCCCGGTTGTTTCTTGCCTTTGCATGCACCACAACCATTTGTCTCATACCTATATATTCATTTATATACCAAATGATTATAGGTTAACAACCATTTCAATTGACTCTACTACACAAGAGTCCAATATAACACAATTGGGGACCATTTCTAGATGATAACTTTCAATTACCATCTTTCTTTAAATTATACATTTTCCAAAAATACACGTATTTTGCTACAGTACTTTCGTGAGGTCGTATACGTATTCCGACAATTTTCTACGAAGTTTCACATCATATTAGACCTATGTTTAAAATTTCAGGTCAAACGGACAAGTCTAGAATCAAGTCCCAAAATTGGACCAAGGCTTAACAGAAGGCAGGAGCAAATCTGCTCATTTTCCTGCAGGCGCCACTTCGCGTCGTGATCCACCATATGGTCGGGTCGCGATCGCTGAACAGCAGGCCAGAAACCCCGATTTTTATGCTACAGCAACTTCCAAGCTTTCATCCATTGGGGTTAATGGTACATTCAAGCGAGACATCAAAGACTCCGATACAAAACAATGTGTAATTCTTTCTCATTACAATTTCGATCTCCCATATCATATGGAAACCTCTATGGTATTGCCAAAGCACTTTAATCATACTAATCTTCGCATTTTGCAGCTGTCTTATCTTCCGGTCAAACACCTTCTTGGGTTGTCCCGGTTACCTTAACTTCTCATCTACCTCAATTTCAGCAAGAGATATTCATCACGCAATGTTTTCCGCAATTGAAATACATGGAAAACATTATAAGTTTCTTGATGACTAAGGACTTAGCGTCGTGAAGTAACTACCCGGCTTAATGGATGTATAATATCTTTATGTATTGTAATCCTTGATACACTTGTACCTGTATGTGTTAACAAATACCCTTTGGATATGGTTTTATTGTAAAATTATGGTTTGAAAAATAAAAATTTTTATGGGGTGTTTTGTTAATAAGTCGGGTGTTACAGATAGCACCTCCCCCAAGCAAGAATACCCAACCAGTTGTTGAGGAATGATGCTCCAAGTTGGTTATCCAACTTGCATCTGAATGTCCTTCCAAAACTGAAGGATATCCCAAGTAACTCAATCCATAATACATGGTTCCCTTGAGATACTTAAATACTCTATTCACTGCTTGCCAATGTTGAGTATTAGGATTCCTAGTATACCTGCTCAATTTTCCCACAGCAAAAGCAATATCAGGCCTAGTACTTGTCATAGCATACATCAAGCTACCAATGGCCTTAGAGTATTCCAATTGTGAAATAGGAGTTCCTTTGTTCTCAATCAATTTCACACTTGGATCCATTGGAGTGCTCACCAGTGACAATCGGTAAAAAACCGCTTGAGAATTTTCTCAATATAATGACTTTGAGTCATTACCAATCCTTTGTTCTTCCTCTTAATTCTTATTCCAAGAATCACATCAGCTTCTCCCAGGTCTTTCATGGAAAACTTAGATGGCAACAATTTCTTTATTTCATTTACTTGATTTTGGTCAGTACCGAAAATCAGCATGTCATCTACATATAAGCAAATGATCACTCCAGCACCAGTAGCATCATCAAATCTACTATAAACACATTTGTCACTTTGGTTTAACTTCAAACCAGAAGACAAAATAACCTCATCAAACTTTTGATGCCATTGCTTGGGCACTTGTTGTAGCCCATACAATGATTTCACAAGTTTACATACCATATGCTCTGCACCGGGCATAACGAAACCTTTCAGTTTTTTCATGTAAACTTCCTCATCGAGTTCACCATTCAAAAAGGCTATTTTCACATCCATTTGATGAATAATCAGATTGTGGATGCTTTCCAAGGAAATCAACAATCTAATAGTAGAGATACGTGCAACCGGAGCATACATATCGAAATAGTCAACACCGGGTTTTTGTCTAAAACCTTGAATGACCAACCGGGCTTTAAACTTGTCAATTGTCCCATTAACATTCTTTTTATTTTTCAAAATCCATTTGCAACCAAGTAGTTTAGAACCTGGAGGTAAATCATAAAACACCCAAGTGTTGTTCTCAAAATTTGAAGACATTTCATCATCAATTGCTTCTTTCCAAAAAATTACATCTCAAGACTTCATGGCCTCTTGAAATGTCTTTGGATCATCCTCAATACTATAACAATACGAGTATGGAAGAACTTCATCATCCCTTGTTCCTTCCACCAAATACATTTGGAAGTCGGAACCAAAAGTTTTCGAAATTTTTCCTCTTTTGCTCGTTCGAAGCTCTTGTGTTTTTGGTTCAACAAAACCATTTACACCATTTGAACTTTCTGGATTTTGAACTTCATTAGTGTCAAAAGTCAGATCCTTAGGCCTTTGAATGGATGCGAAACGCATCTCATCAAAAATTGCATCTCGTGACTCGATAATGGTGTGAACCGATACCGAATCATTAGGATCAATTACATAGAACATATATGCCTTGGAATGTTCTGCATATCCAATGAATATACAATCTATTCAACATTCTCTCAAAGTTTTCCTTTTGGGCTCGGTTAGTTCTACAACTGCCCGACATCCCCAAACCCGAAAATAACTCAAATTCGGCTTTTTCTTGAACCAAAGTTCATATGGGACTGTTTTGTTCTTTTTATTTGGAACCCTATTTAATAAATAGCAGGCCGTTAACATGGACTCTCCCCAGAATCCATTACTCAATCCCGAGTATGACAACAACGAGTTTACCATTTCCTTTAAAACTCGATTTTTGCTTTCAGTAATTCCATTCTGTGGAGGCGAGTAAGGTGTTGTGGTCTCATGAATGATACCCACTGATTGGCAGTATATATGGGATCCATATATTCACCTCCCCTATCAGTCCGGAGGCACTTAACCATATTGCCCAATTGCAATTCCACCTAGGTTTTGTTTATTTTGAACTTTTCCAATGCTTCACTTTTAGCATTAAGCAAATACACATAACAAAACCGGGTACAGTCATCAATGAATGTGACGATATATCGTTTACCACCCAAAGAAGGAGTAGAGTGAAAATCACACAGGTCACTGTGTACAAGTTCCAAAACAATCAAATTTCTAGACTCTAGTGATACTAGAAAATGGTTGTTTTGTCACTTTTGTAAGCATGCATGTTTTACATTTATCAGAAGTCATGTCAAAGGCTGGAAGTAATCCATCTTTTGAAATCTCATGCATCCTTCTAAAATTGACATGACCTAATCTTACATGCCAAAGCATAGATTTGTCAATATTAGATGCAGAAGATACAAATGCAAAATTTTGAATAGGTAATAATTTGTCGACAAGATTCAAACGAAACATTCTATTATTCATATATCCAAAACCAATAAACATTCCACCTCGAGATAAGATGAACTTATTCAACTCAATAACTTGTTTAAAACCATTAGAATTCAAACAACTAGAACTAACAAGTTTCTTTCGAATCTTAGGAACAAACAAAACATCAAAAAGCGTAATAGTCTTTCTAGAAGTAAATTCAAGACACACGACACCAAAACCACAAATAGGAATAAAAGAATCGTCTCCCATCCTCAACACCGATCCATCTTCCAACGATGTTAATCTTTCAAACAACCGTTTATCCTTGCATACATGGTTCGTTGCCCCGGAGTCGATCCACCAAGAAACATCATTATCCTGTAATATATAATGATTCAGGAATAAGAGAAACATAATAAACATAACTCTGATTAGAATTATCAAAGTTAGTAAAAAACTGACCTCCTCTAACTTGGCCCAAAGACCCGTTCACACTTCCATTGGCTCCACTGTATCCAGCACCATTATTGTTGCCTAAGTTCACACGACAATCACGCTTGCAATGTCCCACTTTATTGCACCTCCAACAAACAATATCCTTTTTCTTTTTGTTGGAGTTATTTGGGACATGTTCCTACTTACGTTTTCCATGTCTTTTGTTGTTCGGGTTCCTTGTTTTGTTTTCAACCATATGAACAGAGGGCTATACAAGTTCAACCTTCCCTTTAGATTTGTCAACATCCTTCGCACGAAGAGATTCTTCAATGCGAATATGACTAGCAAGTTGAACCATTGATAGTTCCTCCTTTTGATGTTTCAAGTTATGTTTGAAATCCTTCCAGGATGGTGGAAGTTTGTCAATCACACTTAACACAGCAATGGATTCGTCCATATTCATTTTGTGCAGTTTAAATTGACCATAAATACCTAGCAGTTCATTGAATTGTTCAGTGACAGATCTTGAATCGACCATTATATAATTATTAAAGTCACTAACCAGGAACTTCTTACTAGAAACGTCCTCCGTGATGTATTTCAATTCAAGAGTGTCCCATAATTCTTTGGTAGTTAAAGCATCACCATGGATATCAAATAGAGCATCAGACATACCATTCAGATGTAGTCATCGTTGTACCACTTTTGCCTCTTCTTGGTCTCTTCAGCACCTTCCTCATGCATAGTTGGTCTTGGAGTAGTCAGCACGTATGCTGCTTTCAGAGTCTTTAGCATGAAGTGCATCTTCTTCTTCCAGCGCCTGAAATCAACGCCTTCAAACTTTTCTAGTCTTGCAAACTTCATGGTCATCTTGCAGATTATTTCAGCCATCTCTAGAAACAGGGAATATCAGTTTGATTGTTAGAAATTGGGTAGGGTTTGAGTGGAAAACTGGATACCCCTTGGATCGTCTGAACACCTTCGAACTGATATTTCTACCATATGCCCGGGTTACAAGAAATTCAGCGTTGGATAATCCCAAGGCGACACTTACGAATCTAGGCACAGAAAACGTAAGCCTAGGATAATCCCAAGGGGATACTTACGAATCTAGGCAACGTAAGCCAAATTGCTATGAGATTTGAGTTCCTATGAAAAACAAGAGCTAAAAGGTGTGTATCACCTCAATAAGGGGAGATGTTTATAAAATAAACGAGTCATAGTGTTTCATCCTAGGGTTAGCCGTCATGGGCTTTAAGGTTCCCGTCATCGGTTTATTTGGTAACAAGTCACGAATGAAGGAACCGATGGTTTCCAAAACTGACGAAATTAGTCAGTTTTTACCATAATCACCCTCAATACATACGATTTTCCCCAGCCAGGGGCTCTGCCCCTGGAACCCCTTGGAAACCCCGAAACCGGGGGTGCTGCCCCTGGACCCCAACTTGTCGTCGAACTGGCTATTTATTCGATCTTATACATGCGTGCACTCCGCACATACCCGAACATATATTAGTGTACAAACTAAATAGCCCTTAGCTCACATGTTAGTTCGAATTACATAAAATGACTTGGTGACACTAAAATCACCAACAGGACACTCAATGAAGAAGTTGTTCTCATTTTGAGACCTCCGTTGCAAAGCTTGCAAAATGTTAAGGAACCAATACCTAACCTAGCAAGGTAATTTCTAAAGGAGAATACGATATATTGTCTCATACCCTCCAAAGACTCCATTTGACCTTGTTGATGAAAAACTTTTTGAAAGCCAAAAACTTTGGTTAAGTCTTTGGACAAGTTTGTGATAGAACCCCGACAATTGTCGGTCCGTTTTTTATGGTCAGACAATTGAACCCACCGTATGTCCTGTAGATTGGCCTATATGTATTGTTAGCCTGTACCTGTTACTTCCAATTACCAAGGAGAGCTAAGATTCATTAATTATATACAACGATTATGACGCTTTAATAAATTTTAAAGTAAAGGAAATAAACATCTATTTGTTAAATAAAAAATGATAATATCATATTATAATTTGATATAATATTATCAATTAATGAATGTTCAAATTCAAAGTAATTATATAATTTCATAAGATTTTGATATAAAATTAAAAGTCTTGATAACTCGTGGATAGTATTCAATCCCTACAAGTTCCAGACTATCCTCTATTTTTTCTGTGTTGACATGATGCTTGAAAAATCTTACACGTTCCGGACTATCCTCTATTTTTCAGTGTTGAGATGATGCTTGAAAAATCTTACTTTGTTGAACTTAAACAGTGTATTCTGTTGGTTTTATCAATTTACCTATCAAGTGTATTTTAGTCTTTTATGTTAAGAAGTTTGTTATAGTTTGTTATTTATGGTTTTCGTTTCTAACTTGGTTAGTTAGGCTGTATATAGTCTTGTACTTTGTTTTAGTTTTCAGTTAGTGAAAGAATTTTTTTCTCAATTTCATCCTCGCAATGCTTAATCTCTTACATGGTATCGGACTGAGTTGTTTCCTGGTCATTTCACTCTTCGATTCATGGCTGATTCTACTTCAAGTTGTTCATCATCTGATACAATTCTTATATCTAGCCCCTTTTACGTTGGATCTTCTAATAATCCTAGTTCCATTATTGTCTCTAATGTGTTTACTCGTATTGGATTCAACTCCTGGCGTCGTTCTATAAAGATTGCCTTATCTGCGGAGAACAAGTTAGGCTTCGTAGATGGATCTCTTCCCCAACCAGAAACTACATCTTCTACCTATTCCTCATGGTTTCGAGCCAATTCAACGGGCATAAGCTGGCTTCTGAACTCTGTTTTGAAGACGATTATAGACAGTCTTTTTTTCTTCCAACTGTTGCTGACATTTGGAAGGAATTGCTTCAACGATATGAACAATCCGATGGTGCACTGATTTACCGGATGCAACAACAGCTATATTCTCTTTCGCAAGGTATTTATGACTTCTCCACATATTTCACCAAATTGTCCAAACTATGGAATGAAATTCATACAATTCAATATGTTCCTGCATGTAGTTGTCGTTTATCTACTCGTATTCAGAAGTTTTTTGAAGATCAACGCCTTATCTAGCTTCTTATGGGGCTTGATGAATCATATAAAATCATTCGGGGACAAATCCTTATGTTAAAGCCTTTACCTTCAATTTCTACTGCTTACTCTTTAATCGTACAAGAAGAACGTCAGAGAGGCATTAATCCTCCCTCATATATGCAACCTGATGTTATCGCTATGCAAGTCTCCAATGATTCTTCCCGCAAATTGCTCACCTGAAAACATTACAAATAACAAGACATACTAAATCTCAATGCTACAGGCTCCACGGTTTTCCTCCTAATTTCAAGTTCACCAAAAACATAAAGGAAGAAGTCAAATCCTTTGTTCAACATGTTACAACTCCTGATAATTCGATGATTCCGCAAGAACAGTACCAACAAGTTCTTTAGTTGTTGAACAATTCATCTATGCCCTCCACTTCACCTTCTTCTTAAGCGAATCTTTTTGTCACTAATGTTGCTATGGACACTGAAGGTAAACCTTTCATTTCCAAAAAATTTGCTGTAAATGTTTATAAATCATCTTATTTGTTACATGAGCATTTGTCTTGGATAGTTGATTAGGAGAAAATGGTCATATTTGCTCTAATTGTTCCTTATTTTCTTCTCTTTCTAAACTTCAACAGCTACATCTCATTAGTCTTCCTAATGGTAGATGTTGTTTCATTCATTGGTAATGTTCAATTACATGAGTCATTGGTGCTCCGAAATGTTCTTTATGTTCCTTGTTTCAAATACAATCTTGTATCCATTCCCAAAATCACATCTCAATTAAATACTTTTGTCATTTTCACTGACAGAGGTTGTATGTTACAGGACCCTTCAGTGAAGATTAGCCTTTCATTAGCTTCTTTTGGGAACCGGATTAAAGACCTCTATGTTTTTTATCATCGTTACATTCAAACTAACTTTCATTTAGTCAATGTAATTGATAAACCTTCTACTACCACGTTATGGCATAATCAATTTGGAGATTTACCCTTTAAAAAACTTCATTCATTATCGCTTGTTAATTGCAAAAATGATCCAACTATTCAATCTTGCATTGTTTGCTTTAAGTCGAAACAACAAAGGAATCCTTTCCCGACAAGTTTATAAACTACTCAGTTTCTTTTTAAATTGATTCATGTTGATGTTTGCGAACCAGACAAGCATTTATCTCATGATTGGTTTAAATTTTTCCTTACAATCGTTGATGATTATTCAAGGTATACTTGGGTTCATATGATCACTCATAAAAGCTACGCATTCTCTTTAATCAAATCCTTTATTGCTTATGCGAAAACTCAACATAACTTACCTGTCAAGGTTATAAGAACAGATCATGCGTTTGAACTGAGTAATGAAGGCATCAATTTTTTTTTTCAAGAAACCGGTATTATACATAAAAAAGCTACTTCCTATACCCCTCAACAAAATGGAATTGTTGAAAGGAAGCACAAACACATTCTTGAAGTTGCTAGATCTCTTTATTTTCAATCAGGAATTAACAATGCTTGTTGGACTGAATGCGTAAGGACAACTGTTCATTTAATAAACCGAATGCCTACAAAGATCTTTTCACATCGTTCTCCATATGAAGTTCTAATGCAAAAGAAGCAGGATTTGTCATATTTTAAAAGTTTTGTATGCCTATGTTTCGTTGCAACATCTACTGTAGGAAGGGATAAATTCATGTCCATGTCTCATCGATGCGTCTTTATTGGATATCCAAACGGTCAAAAGGCATACAAAGTACTCAATCTTGTCACTAAACAAATTCATATTACACGAGACATTAAATTCTTTGAGGATTTATTTCCTTTTAATTCAATACGTCAATCATCTATTAATCCGAATGTTTCCTTTTTACCAACAAATTCAAATGATCACTCTAATTCTACCGAATGTCTTCCACTTTCTCCATCAGCTTCTATCCCTTCTCTTACAAATGCTCCTTCTCATCTCGTTCCTATCCAAAGAAAGACAAGAGTTAGGCAACCACCTGCATATCTTCAAGATTATGTGTGCAACCACCTTCACACACTTCCATGCACTCACACTTTAAAAAATCCTTTCATATATGCTCCTCTCAAATTTTTTTCTTCATCTTCACCTAGTTCCCATTCATTTGCTTTTAATACTCAACTTCATGTCCCTGAACCGGCTTTTTACCATCAAGCTAAAGGTGACAAACACTGGGAATTGGCTATGGAGAATGAATTTGAAGCTCTCATTGCTAATAAAACTTGGGATTTTTTCAAACTACCTAAATAAAAGAAACCTATTCAATGTAGGTGGGTATATAAAATCAAGTATAAGGCAGATGGCACTGTAGAAAGACATAAGGACAGGCTAGTAGCAAAAGGTTTCACCCAACAAGGTGTTGATTATCACAAGACGTATTCTCTTGTTGTTAAGTTCAACACTGGTCGAACTCTTGTATCTTTGGCCGTTAAAAGAGGGTGGGATATTAAACAGTTAGACATAAATAATGCCTTCCTTCATGGTGATTTACATGAGGAAGTTTACATGAAATTACCTCTAGGATTCAATGTTGGCTACACCATACCTTGTTTGCAAGTTAAACAAGTCTCTTTACAGCCTAAAACAGGCTTCAAGACAATGGTATGCTAAACTCGCACAACCCTTACACAATCAAGGTTACTCTCATTCTAAAAGCGATTACTCCATTTTCTTAAAGAAAGTCAATGGATCCATGAATGTTGTTGTATAAATTGATGATCTTTTACTCACGGGCAACAATTCTCAAGAAATTTCTTCATTAAAGAATTTTCTAGATCAACAATTTAAAATCAAAGATTTGGGGGATATCAATTTTTTTCTTTGGCAGCAATTTCAGTCTGTTCCAAATGGGATGATCATTCATCAGTCTAAATTTGTTAAAGAGCTACTTGCTTATTATTCTATGGAAAATGCATCTCCTGTTTCATCGCCTTTGCCCACTCCTACTACAGTTCAATCTTCTGATGATGATCTGCTTGAAGATCCTACTACTTTCAGGCAGCTCATAGGAAAGCTGGATATTTTGGTTTACACAAGGCCTGATCTTGCCTATTCTGTTCAACATCTAAGTCAATTTAATCAAAAACCATGCAAGAATAATTATGCAGCAGCTTTACACGTCTTGATATATCTCAAAGGAACGCTCACTTAAGGCATTTTCTTAAATAAAGCTCCGACCTTTGATGTTGAGGCTTACTGTGACTCCGCTTGTGCATCTTACCTATCACAAGAAGATTTGTAAGTGGTTTCTTTATTCTTTTTGGAGGTATGCATGTATCTTGGAAATCAAAGAAACAAGTCATGATTTCTCTATCCTTTGCCGAAGTCGAGTATCGGTCTATGCGTAGAGTATGTTCTGAATTAGCATGGCTAACCCGTCTTCTTCATGAACTTGGAGTTTCCAATATTACCCCTATCCCTCTGAAGTGTGATAACCAAGCTTCCATCCATATTACTTCTAACCTAGTTTTTCATGAAAGGACCAACCATATAGAGTTGGACTGCCACTTTGTCTGCGAAAACTTCTCAATGGTTTAATTGTTTTATCTCATGTTCCCACAAGAGCTACATTAGCAGATGTTTTGACAAAGTCTGTTTCGGGTCCTTTACATACTCATGCTATTTCCAAGCTGAATTTACAGCCTTCAGGTTGAGGGTGTTGGTTTGTCCAATTTACCCGTCAAGGGTATTTTAGTCTTTTAGGTTAAGAAGTTTGTTATAGTTTGTTATTTATGGTTTCCGTTTCTAACTTGGTTAGTTAGGCTGTATATAGTCTTGTACTTTGTTTTAGTTTTCAATCGGCGAAAGAATTCTTTCTCAATTTCATCCTCTCAATGCTTAATATCTTACATATTCTTTTAAGGTCCTTGAGCTTTGTCATAAGCTCAAGAAATCAACCTCCATTTTTATTTTCAATTTCCCAACAATATTCTTCCATAAGTTTTCTTGGATCTATCTCACAAACTGCACGCATGTTTTTTTTACTAGTCATTTCCCACAAAAGTAGGCTTTTCCCCTCAACATATTCATCGTATACTCTATTTTTTCTACTTCCGCACATTTTGTTATTCAAAATATCTTCCTTTTGGTTGGTCCCTTAAATTGTAATGTTTTACAATCCAATAAATCTTTGAACATACATCCCACAGTCTTATCTTGGCTTCCCACACATTGTACTTCCGTATATTTTCTCGTTTTGATATTGTCATCACGCTCATGTTGTTGGTCATGTACAAATTTAGTCGCCACTTCTTCATTTCATTTCAATAAATTTGGCAATACAGTTAGTACAACCATAGGTAAGGCCTCACGTCTCACTTTAGAAATTTCTTCAACCATACCCTCCCTAATACTAAGAGGGTAAACTTCTTGTATCACAGGATTCAGTTGACCATTATTGTTTCTCCCAACAAAGATGTCGTTTGTCCCTCCCTCTGTGTGACTTCTTGGTTCTTCCGTTTCCTGATGATTCATTCTATTATTCACCCCCATCTTTGAAAGGCCTTGTATTCATCATAGTGTTATAGAAAGAACACATTAAATTTTTGTATTCAAGTAAGGTTTATCAATTTGCTGCCAGCATAAACCAACATGACATGTCCTAAAATATACTTCTAGCATTCACTTATAAAAATTCACCACATACAAATACATATAAACTTCTACCTTCATTAATCACAGTCAGATTTCATTAAATTTTCATCCTACTTTTCTACATCCGTTGGTTTGAGACTAGAAATCCTTCACTAGATTTCCTATTTAACAAACTATAGCTCTGGTACCAACTTGTCACAAATCACTTTCAAAAATACATACTAACAAAAATTTTAAAGTATTTAATCTATGTAATAAACACAAAACACTTCCTTAATATATAATTCTTGACAATATTTACATTTATATATTTTACAACCATTACACTATATTACACATAATCATCCTTTTAAACTACTTAGTTAGTATTTATGTCCCAAAAAGTATTTGCATAATAGACCCAAAACGATCTACAAAATATAAATATAAGAGTGTTCATTATAGACCAAAAGGCTTCCATCGCACTAGCCAACACTTGAATAAGTTGAGCTAACTCTTTATCCTTAGTACTTAAACTTGTACTTGAAATATATCAATGATTCCACAAAATATAATTTTATAGCTTAGCAGTAACTTATTGGATAAATTACCATATGAACACTTTTTATGGTTTGCATATTTGAATTAAAACTTGACTTATAAAAAGTCAACACTTATCCGTTAAGTAGCTTACCTCCATAACAACTATTGACTGGTTCATATAGATATATAAATGTTATATATATCGCACAAGATTGAACAATAAACCCCACATATCCCACAATGATTATTTTAAAACATAGTTTCCCATCTTATCGTTAGGTTGTCTAACTATGAATCCACTACCTTCTTTTGTCCCTCCTTGGAATTCTTGAACATTCACTTCTTATAGAATTTATCCATCATAATCTCATTAATCACATTCATACATATAAACTACATATAGCAACTCTATATACAACTATCCTACTTTTTTATAATAACATCGCAAACTAGTAAAGTGCTAATCAAATTCTCGCACCATTCAAATTCAAGTTAATCTTATGTAAAAGATAGATAACACTTCTTTTTACCATTTCACAACTTATACAAACTTATTCCAGGTTAATAACATAAAAGCCACTGTAGTTTGGCCAAAATTTCGGTTTAACCACTTTATTTCTTTTGTTTCATAAAAACCACTCATACTTTCAAAAAAAATCATATTTACCACCATTCATTTTATTTTATAACTTTTAAAGATTATTTTCATCGAAAGATTATATGAAAAGTTCCATATCGACATTTGAAGAAAATTTTTGAATTCCATTGCAATGAAAATGATACATAAAAGTGTGTACATGTGATTTTGGTCTTCATAAGTGCAACTCTTCGGTCACATTGTGAATGCATAAGGTGTCCAAGTGAATCCAATAAATTTTGAATGTGGCGGGGGTAAGAAGTTTTCCGAGTTGCTAGCATACATTCATGACTTTTATTTGTTATAGTGGTTGCAATGTATATTTTTGAAACTATGAGTGGTTTTTACAATTTTTTTTAAATTATGAGTGGTTTTTTTACAACAAAAAAAAGATAGTGCTTAAACCGGATTTTGGCCAAACTATAGTGGTTTTTATGTTATTAGCCCAACTTATTCCTCATACTCTAATTCCCTTACCTTGAAACTAATCTCATAACATGTGTATACATGATCATGCCTTCAAATTTAACAATATGGATAAAAAACATGATGAAATGATCCCATTGTTGGTTATCCCCGTTCAATTTTCATATATGCATATGGTCACAACAAGTTTGTGATATTACTACAAATAACAGGGTACTTTTGAGTTACACACAAGATATGATTTAAACATAAAATGACAAAAGGGGAATGATGAGGGACTAGTTTATTAACTCATCATATCATGGTGGGCTAATTAAAAACTATTAAATACTCAAGGGTTTAAAAGAAAATATTTGAATTAGAACATACTGGATAAAGATAACCCTCGTCTAGTCATGGATAAGGACTAGATAAGGGTTATCTAACTATAGGTATGCATATAAAGGGGTCGACCACAAGGTGGAGGATTCTACCTCTTACTCACATTTTTCACCTCTCCCCTTTTGATTATGTGGAGCCTAATCCGAACCAAGGAGTCATTACGACTGAAGAAGATCAGTTATCCGAAGCAACCAAACCAAGGCGAGGAATGACATTATGGTTGGAGATATTGCTTCGTCTGGATCAATTTTTTCATCAGAGGTTGCGATCTCCATCTTGGATGATCATGTGATGCGAAGCGAAGATCGATCAGTTGTAAAGTATGTATCACGAGTCTGGTTAATACCTCATTGTCTTACTCTACATTAAGATCGTCAGCAGGAAAGCATCATCCGGACCGAGGAGCAGCCTTTGCTGTGATCCGGATTGTAAAGCAGAATCTCTACATGGATCAGATGGAGAGAGTCGAGATGTTGATAAAAGGGTTAGCTACTTCGGATGCGAAGTGTACCCTTGGCACAAGTTTCAATGTCTGCTGCCGTCAGAAAATTGGTCTATATAGCACGTTCTGGAGAACTGTTGCTGTCAGAAGTTGGTCTGCCACAGCATGTTCCATAACTTGTCACATCAGCTGGCCTAGTTCAAAAAGTCATGACTAGAATATTTCCTGTCACATCTTCTAGATCTAGTCCTAGTCATATATAAATACCTCCCCGTAACCAATAGTAAAAGTGCATGCAATTATCTGAGTGTAAAGATTATCCTTGTAAATTTTGTATATCGTTCTTATAATAAAATCTCTCTAGTTCCACAGTGGATGTACCTTGATCTCGCGATCTAGTGAACCACTCAATTCTATGTGTTGATCTTTACTTGTTTGTTCTTCTTGTATTTCTTGTTGCAACGATTATGTTGGTTCGAGTGCTTACCATCGAGAGTTTGTTTGGCTGTTCTTGATCATGGGAGGTTGAGTTTATGATCTCTCTTGTTTCTTACCCAACATCCCCTCCCCTTCTCCGCCCCCGTCCTCTCGGCTTAGAAAAACCCTAGCCAATTAGGGTTTTGTGCTTAAGGTGGTGCAACATGTTGTTGTCATTTGCTGCTCCAATCATTGTATTGGGTGTGATCACATTAGAGGGATTCTAGTTTGGGTGATAATCATCCTAACAACATAAGGAGATATATCAAAATAAAAAGTCTGCAATGGTACGTGTTCTTAGTTTAAGTCATTCCTATTTAAGATTTTGCTGCAAATTGACATGGATCTGTGATCCTTTACATGGAATATGGTTTATATGCTTCCATTCTATTTGTGAACTAATGTTTATGTTTACATCATATTCCATCACCAACCACACCAAAGAAAATAACGAAATCTTGAGAATTAGAAATCCATGAACTGAATATTCGGATATAATACGATTGATATACTTAAAGTTTAAATGAGATTTTCATCTATGACATAGCCAGCTGCTATTTGAAGAAGATTTTGAGAGTAAACTAATGGAAGGTGCACCAACGATTCGCTTCATGCCCAATGGATACAGTTCCCCGTTACATGTTCGAGTTTAGAAGAACTTCATTTGTTTTCTTGTTGGCAATGATTGTTCCATCTCTAGAAAACGTATTTTCATTAACATTTCAAACAACAAGTTGTGAAATGAGAATCAAATTCTGTTTGAGACCTTTCAAGATATGCTACTCGTTTAATCGTAAAATTTCCATTCGTGATTGTTCCATAACCTCTTATTATAGCACGTTCATTCTTTCCAAATTTGGCGTATGCCAGCATTGACGAGTGTTCGATAATCTCTAAGATTTTCTCTATTCCTAGTCATGTGACGAGAGAATCTACTATCAATATACCATTATATGTCATATTGTTTGTCACACATACTTGCAATCATAAAGAGAGTTTAGGTACCCAAATCTATATGGTTCCTGAAGTATGAGTTAACACTGAATACATTCTCACCCATTTGGCTACAAAGTTCATTCATTTCAAAGTAACAGAAACATCATCTTATTTCAAATGAATTTTGACTTTAGAAGTTTTGAAACTTCCGAAATCCACTTAGATACAATGTTATGAATTGAATGAGAAACATTTGACTTTAGTCCATGAAAAGGTAAAATTCAAAAATTTTATTTATTCAAATTGTTTCGAACCCATTCTTCTTTTAAAGTTGGTGTTTTTCCAAATGAAGAAGTACAATTTGTTGATTCGAATAAAAACTCATCGTAAGACAATTTGATATCTTCTAATGAAAGAGATTTATCTTTGAATAGATCCAAATTCTTATCCAAACTAAGCATGAAATGTATCCACAATGTTCTTTCTTCTTGTAAAATTCTAATTTGTTGGTTTAACTATCTTCAAATTTGGAAAATTGGATGGAGTTGGTACATAAAGTGGTTTTGAAAAGCGTTGATTCTTAATGTTGTATTGCTTTTGTCGATAAATTTTCCTTATTTTGTTGGTGTAATGAGATTTTTTCTTTTAAACTTTTTGTTTTGTTATAAGCACTTGCTTCGGTAAAAAAATTATTTTAACAACTGACGTGCACGCAGAGGTCGTCATGCGGTCAAAAATAAAAGATAACCTAACTTTCACTAGTATAGTGCAGTCAGGGTCGATCCACAGGAGCTACGTGGTTAGACTAGATGAGAGATTACCAACTAAAAGTGTCACAGCTATAGTCGGAGGAACTGATTTCTATCTTACAACCTCAAACAATATTCAAACCACCCAAGCCAAGCTAAGCTATGCTCAAATGACCTAGTTACTTTCTGAACTCAGAAGTACATCTCTGGATCAGAAGCAATTGAAGGCATCCAAACTAGCAAAACCAAGCAAAGCATAAACTAGCTAATAACTAAAGTTCTATTGAACAGTTACTAGCCAAAGCTTAATGCTAATCCCAACCAAGTTAGCTACTATTTTCAGCAAAAGAAAACAGTCCCAACCAAGTCCAAAACAATATCCAAAACACAAGCAAACAATCAAAATATCAACAAGCATTCGAAATACCGAAAAATCACTACTAACATTAACCAAATGATTTTATTCACTCAAACCAATATCCAAACATAAAATCAGTAACCAAATATTACTAAAACCAAAACCTAAGCTTAGGATCAATGGTTGTCACACCCAAAGATTCAAACCAAGGCTTACAAGTATTTAACTAAAATGAAATAAAAATCTAAAACATGAAAATACCAAATGATAGCTTCTGAAATGGAATCCTCGAGTCAAAGAGCTTCTAGGTCGATGTTTACACCCGGTCTTTGCTAGGGTTTTCGGCTGGAAATGCCTCTATTTATAGTTGCAAATTTCCCGTGACCGCGCCGCGCAGAAGTGAAATCCGCGGCGCGCGTACTTATCCGTTCCCCGTTTTTTCGTCATTCAAATGTGTTTCACCGCCTTACAGCCGCGTCGCGCAGAAGTGAATTCCGCGGCGCGCGTACGTGTTTCTCTGATTTTTCATTCTTTCCAACTTCTTTTCTTTTTGTACACTTTTAGTCCCTGTTTCTGTTCTTTTTCTCCAGACAAGTCCTGACACGAAAAGTGAGAATACCCATGCATATTTGATATAATTTAACCAAGAACACGGCTCAACAACGCCTAAAATACTTAATATCACTAGGCGTTGTCAAACACCCCACACTTGTGCCTTGCTTGTCCCCAAGCAAGAGAGTTTTTAACAAATTATAATAAAGAATCAAACAATTCCTGACTGTGTTTAGTTTCAAAGTTTATCGTCCCCCGAGTTAGAGTGGAATAGTTCGTGAGAACATAATTGAGTTGTTCTTTGGAATTCATGGCTTTCTAGAGAACCCTTGATTACGAACTTTCTGTCCACAATGAAGTGTACTT
Source organism: Cichorium intybus (assembly GCA_023525715.1). Taxonomy (NCBI): domain Eukaryota; kingdom Viridiplantae; phylum Streptophyta; class Magnoliopsida; order Asterales; family Asteraceae; genus Cichorium; species Cichorium intybus. The sequence goes on along the minus strand of CM042017.1, from coordinate 93,973,747 downwards.
ACTCATTCAGATTCTAAAGGCCATTAAGGAATTGTCCATGACTTTCAATGTTGTCCGTGTAGCGAGCTTTCAGAAATACCATCCCAGACCAGACGATCTTAGGTGGTAAGGTGCGTAAGGTCCACCCATTTTAGACCTACCGGCTCGAACCACAAAGGCCACAGATTGACTTTTCCTTCCTAAATTCCAATCTTAAAACATCTCAATCTTCTAACCCTTAAAACTCAACTTATTTGACTAACAAATAGCATGCTAACCACTAAATAGTATTTCTTGAAAAATACCAATGCTATCACAATCACAAACCATTCATTTCAAAATTGCAATTCATTAAAAATTTTGAAAAATATTGCTAAAAATTGAAAAATATTGATCATTTCTGCAAAAATTTCAAAAAATTTCTCTTTCGACCGTCCACACCCCACACTTAAAACCGTACAACGTCCCCGTTGTACAAAAATTAATTCAAAACAAGGGAGAAAGAGTTACCCCTTTTGGACGGTAGACTGCTTGGTGCTCAATATCACAGGTATAATTGCGTACAGATAAAGATTCCCGATTCATATGCTGGAGTTGTAGCGCTACAGTAGGACACGCCGGTGGTCAAGACAAGTGGAGGGGGCACGGTGACCCCACACTTGTCTGAGACAACTCCCTCTCAATTGGTATATCATGCATTACTTAACAAACAAATTAAAACAGACATAACAAAAAGAAAACATGAACAAAATATACAAAAAAAGATGTGTCATAGGTTTGTACATATATCCCAAAGAAAAAGAGAAAAAAAGATCAGTCACTACCCGGTGGCCTGGAGGATCCGGCCTCATGGTCATGGGACCTGGCTGGGAATGGTCGGGGATGCCTGCCCTGAGCTGATGCAGTCTGTATAAGAACCTCCCTGATCCACTCGAGCTGGTCCATAATGCTCGTGAGCTGGCCCTCAATCCGCGTGACCCTGGCGTCCAATCGGCGGAGAGCTGATGGGTCGACCTGCTCCGGCTGCGGCTGAGCTGGCTCGGGTGCTGGTGGCTCCTGTCTCCGGCGTCTCCTGCCGGGCTGGGCGTATGCAGGCTGAGGTGCCTCAGCAGGCTCGGTCGGTGCTCGGATGTACTGCCCCGGGCGTTGCAGCTCAATGAGCCGCATCCTCTCCAGGGCGCGTGCTGTGGTGCGCGATGGGGGCAGAGCGGTCAAGGAAGCTGCCACGGGGGCAGTGAGAATGCCATATGAGCGGGCCAGGCGGGTAATGAAGTACCCCCTGGCCAGTGGACTGCTGGTGGAAGCGCCGGCTGCATGGGAGGAGAGAGCGATCGCGAGGGCGTAGGGGAGATGGAGGAATCGGGACGGGTCGAGGAGAACCCACAAATACGTCATATCATCACCCGACACCTTCTCGCCCCGCTCCCGATGCATGATGGAGGTGGAGACGATCCGGTGCATAAGGCGGTGAAGTGGGTCGCGTAGGTGGCTCTCCCTCGAGGACCCCGCCTCGTACATAACGTTGGACAATGGTGCCCAAACCTCCATGTTGGGAGGGCGCTCCGGCTCCCCCTGGATGCATGACCCGAAGAACCGGGTGAAGTAACGGTGCTGGAGGTCCTGCTCGGTGTAGATGCCTGTGCGCCTCCCAAACTCCCGGAGGTTGCACTGCCTGTGCACACCTCCCAAGCGAAATCGCACCAGCCTGGAATGTGGGTCCCCCGCCCGCGGTGCGAACTGGACGGTGGAGACAAACTCCAGTAGCAACTCCGTGTAGACCACGTCCTCAGCCGTGGCCATGATCCTGTCCCACCCACGGCAGGTAAATGATGCCTCCTCATGGGTCCAGGTACGGTGCAGAAAAGGCTCGATCTCGCCCCAAAGTCCCGCATCCCTCAGGAGATCCCGATCTATAACAGTTGCCTCAAGAACTCGGCGGCTGGTCAGTGAGTCCCGTCGTGAGCTATACTCCACTGAACTGTCTAATCCCGCGGGAAACTGAAGGAAAGCGTGATCCAATCTGAACATCGTCTGCAAAAAGGAAACACATAGCCACAAAAAATTTTTGCAAAATCAGTCCTTGTCTTCCCAGCCGAACCGCGGCGCGGCCCATGAGCAAGGGCGCGGCGCGGCGTACGGCTGTTTCAAAACCCGGGATAAAAAATCCCATTTTAACCTGCTAAATCACAATCCAATCATACCACAAGGTAGCCTAAGTACCGACTAGCTTATCTAGGGTGTCCATTTGCCAAAACAAACACCCTAGAAGCTAGCATTAGCGATTCTAAGTTTTTGAACTTTTTGGAATAAAACCCAAAAATTAACTACCTAATAACTAGTTAAAACAGCTAATAGATAGTTAAAAGAGCGTACCTTGGTAGTGGAAACACAATAAGCAAGAAAAAAAATGCAAGAAATTTTTATCACCAGAGCTCCGAGTCGTGTGATTTGAGTTGTGAGCCGCGGCTCGCCGGATAAGGGCGAAAACCGACTGATCGTTTCCCGCGGCGCGCATTCCGCGTTTCCGCGACGCGCGTGTCGCCAAATCAATCCCTGCGCATCGGGTTGAGTTCCGATCCCGCATCGCGAAATGCAAAAATCCGCGGCGCGGTCTTGAAATTTTCAAAACTTTTCACACGACCCCACACTTGCTTCAGACCACTAATACCTGCAAAAAGATTGATGTATTTTCTAAATTAATCCTAAGAAATATAAGACCTACCTATGACACGATGGGTTGCCTCCCAACAAGAGCTAAGTTTAACGTCTTCAGCCAGACGTACTGTTCCTTCTACATCTACGGTGGATCGTATGCCTTCTTCCTTCGCTGAATTTCAGTCACCACCGTCCCTTTGTTGACCCCCTGCCCTTCAAACTTTCCTGGGTCGAATGGCTTGCTGGTCCTTCTGCTGCTGCCCAGTCGCCGTCTTCTGATTATTTCCCGCGAGTGCTTGGAAGTAGCTTTGAACCTCCAAGCTCGGTCCTTCCTTATGCATCTCTTCAAAGTCAAAGGCTTGATATGAAGCGCGCCCAGTGCCACTTCCAGTAGTTGTGCTGTGCCTCGTTTGTTGCTCTCATATTGTGTGTCATCTTCAGTTTGCAATTTTGGCTTGCAGTACCAATAAAAATTTTCCAATCGAATGGGATCGGAATGCAACATATCATGATGCTTCCATATGTCCTCATCGATGGTGTTGAAAATATAAAATATGATCACCACAAATAAAGGTTTGCACCGTTTATTATGTGACAAATATATATATATTAAAGATAAATGCGGAATAAATAATAAGAGTTGCAGAATAAAAATATATAATCTGATCGCCACAAATAAAGGTTTGCACCGTTTACTGTGTGAAAGATATATAAATAATATAAATTGCAGTAATTAAATGACTTAAAGCGATAAATAATATAAATGACTATAATTAAAAGACATAAAACGATAAATAATGTAAATGACTATAATTATATAAATATATATATATCAAGTAGGTTCGTCAATAGATTGACTGAACTGGTTTACAACAGGACTGTGGAACGACTGGTCTATCAAGTAGGTTCGTCAAATATATTGACTGAACTGGCTTAGGGTTGGACTAGATTTCTAATAGACTGTGTCTCTATTTGTTCTTGTTTGATGATCTTGGTAATCTTGACTTGTTTGGTGATCTTGGTAATCTTGGTGATGATCTTGGTGTTCTTGGTGTTTTTCTTGGTGTTCTTGGTGTTTTTCTTGGTGTTCTTGGTGTTTTTGGTGTGTGTTCTTGGTGTTTTTGGTGTTTTGGAGAGTGTTTGGAAGTTGGAAATAAGATGGTGGAAGTTGGAGAGGATTTGGTGAATTTTTGGTGGTGAATTATGTGTTGTTATGAAAAAATGGTGTAAAATGGTTTATATATGGAGTTGTAAGGGTTTTGGGTGAGTTTTGATAAGTTTTCGGAAGTTTAGGGACCAAAACTGTAAATACTTCATCAGAAACACGCGGACTTTGGGTCGGGTCGGTAATGGGTCGGGAACCGGGTTATAGCGCGGGTTTTATGTGAGGTAAAGTGGATCGGATATGGGTGAGAGTTCGGTTCGGATCTGGTCGCTGGGTCGCGAGAGTTTGTGAGGTGACCGGGTTGCAGGAGCGGGTCACTGGGTCGGACTGTGGGTCGTGTTCCGGGTTTATGCGCGGACCCTATGTGAGGAGAAATGGATCTGCAGGCGGGGCGGATCCGGGTTCCGGAGCAGGCGCTGGGTATCCGGACGCGAACGTGGGCTGGATGCGGACGTGGGCTGGACCGGAGCTGGGCCGAGCAGGCTTGGGCTGCTGCTATTTCCTTTAAATTGATTTTAAATGGTTTTAAAAATCCGAAATAAATTAAAATAAATTACAAAAATTCATTTTTAATTTATAAAATTAATTAATTCTAATAAAATAAATTATTTAGAAAATAAATTTTCCAAAAATTCATTTTAAATAGATTTAATTTAATTTTCTTTTATATTTTCCTTTGATTTAATTTTAAAACTCATTCTCTTTTATTTTCTCGTTTTCTCGTTCAATCTCGAATCCACGCAACCTGAAATAGACTGATAATATTTGTCAGATAATATAAAAATAGTTTGTCTTATTTCAATGATGGTCACATACAAAAACATTTTTCAACAATTTCCCCCTATGTGATCATTGATGAAATAAGGACATATATAATCACATTAACAATTTTAACATTGAAGATTTGGGATAAACGTTTTGTCAATGATAAGATATATATAAAACCATTGTAATCATTTTGAAAGTTTGTGACTTGGTTTTACATATCTTATGTTTTGAAAAAGATTTTGAAGAATGTTTGTTTCCGAATCAAAGTCTCGGGTTCGATTATCAAATGGTAGCCATATATGTATCTAAATAAATTTCTTAAGATTTTATAGCATTATTGATGACGACAAGTGGTCTAACAGGTCGATTCAGATGAACGCTCATAGATATAGCTCACATTTCACTTGGGTGTTTGGTTGTTCTGGCAGCAGAACAAGTTAATGATCACTAAAAATGAGTGATATCTCTCTCTGACGACTCACACTCATATTGGAGGTGTTCATTTATGTTTTTCCTGTAAAGTCACTTAGTCTCATTATTAGATAATCAATCACATAAGACTGGTTTCGGCATTACTCAGTGGGTTTCTTCATTCATGCCATTAACGTTCACTCTCTCTCCGTCGGGAAATACATGTAGAGGGGTTTAGCAATTTTCATAGTGCAGTTTGCAACTAAGAATCTTCAGTGATGAAGGCTACAGTATCCCGGGAAATCCATTGTTGTTGCCGTTTCTTCTTTGATGGTATCCTGTTTGTTAATCAATATCGATTTATTGTAAAAAGATATTTTGCTTTATCATTGAGAAGTTGCTACAAAATTTTTTGTTTTTGTTTTTGTAAGAGTATCTGTCTTGAGTGATTGAGATGTTTGCTTTTCTGAAAAACGGTTAAAAACAAATTGCGGGATTTGATGATGTTTTTTTTTTGAAATAACCATTTGGTTGAAAGTTTGTTTAACTTGGTATTTCTTCGGTGAGTGATTTGAGTTTCTTGTTGATTCGTCTTTGAGGATTGGATGTTGATAGATCTTTGTTTCGCCTTTGATTTTCTTGTAAGGATATGTCGCTGTTTGAAGTCTTTCTATTTTGAGGCTGTCTTCATTTTTGGTTGGCTGATATCTAGGTAGGGATAGGTGGCATAAAAGACAATTTGTCTAGTATGTAAGAAATGAAAGTATCGTCCCTGGTCATTTTGATATCTAAGCAAAAATGAGACCGTGACAAGGTATAATCATGTATACCTTAAAAGCAATAGTGACACACCTAAGCTCACAAGAAATGAATTCCACAGTGATTTAGATCGACGAGGCACAAATTCTCACATGGGTTTTTGTTTTCATCTGAACCTCCTAACCTTATGTCCCTTGATTGTTTAAAATCGTCAATAATGAAATAAAATCGAAGGAAATAAAGTTATATACATTATGAAAAGTATGAGATTTGAACCTTCACTCCAACTGAGAATCAATATGACTTAAAATCTTCATCGAGCATAAGCATCTGAAAAATTAAGTCAAAAGACGATTAATCACAAGGTTCTATAAAAGCTTATTATGGCAAGTCTTTTATTGTATTTTTGAAAATTGGTATTGAATGTTTTTGGAAATTTTAGTTATTTGAATGTTTTTGGAAATTTTGGTTATTTGAATGTTTTGGTATAATTTTTTTTGATTGTATGGTGAGAATGAGGTAATGAAAGTTCCCCCATAGATGATGCACTGGGATCATTTTGGACAGGTGGATTGGGAGTGTTCAAAGAGGGATTTAGTGTTGGTGGTTCCCCCTCGAATTGATCTGCATTTTCTTGGTTTGATTGTGAGGTTTCTGCATCGGAGGTACTGTGGGTTTGAAGTCTCGTAAAAAGCTCTGTTTTCCTGTCATATGCTTGGAGCAGCCATTATCGATATAGCATGTATCATCATTGGGTTCTCCAGCATTAAGTACCTGCAATCAGACAGAAAGTTTAGGTACCCAAACCATGGTGGGTCCTGATTTGTTAATGGTTTTTGATAATTTGGAATCATTGTGGTATTTGTTGATTTTACGGAATGGTTGAGGTTTTATTTGATTTATCAAGTTTTCCCAAAATGATATTTGTTTTTGAAAACCAGTGGGTTGATAAAATCTGTGATTTGGTGATGAATATCCTAGATGTGAAGATGTGTTTGAAAAGTGTTCTTCATATCTGGTGTATGATGGGCGGTTTTGAAAAGATATTTGATGAGGTTTTTGTTTTTGTTTGGAAACCTGTTTTTGAGGTATGACGTAAGGTTGAATTGGTTTCTTTGGTTGGTTTTCAAAAATGTTTTGTTTGACAGGTGGGGTTTTGATTACTTGAATGGATTTTTTGCTTGTTTCAATTTCGAAGGATTCTCTTCCAATTCCTGGTCTGTAATTCGTATCAATTTTGCCAGTTCCTAAGGTGTTTGCCTTAGTGAAAATATCATCACTCAATTTTCTAGCAATATTGATAGAATCCAGTTTTCCTTGAAATCTTTGATTTTCGGATTCAAGAAGTTTGATTTGTTTTGAAGAATCATCTAGTTTTAGAATCAAACTAGTGTTTCTGTCAGTTAAATCTTGAATTTTTAGTTTTAACTGAAGGACTTCTATTTCTAAGGTATCTTTTATTTCAGATGAAAAAACAGATTGATTTTTTATTTCCAAGTTCTTTTTTTGTTTTAGAGCTTCATTTAATTGTTCTAAGACGTGATTGTAATCTTCTGATTTTCTTTCAACGTCTCTTTCCAATTTGGTCTTTGTTCTTGTTGATTCTCCAAATTTGAGTTGCAAAGTTTGTAACTCAGATTTGCAAATATCAGAACTGACAATTGTGTCATGGTATTTCTTGAGATCAGCTTCTAAACTTTTCTCAATTTTGGATATATGGGACTCAAAAATTGTTTTAGAAAAACCGAGTTCAGAGATCATAGACCATACCTGTTCTATGACGTTAGGAGCTCTTGAGTTGTTTGCGGAAGGCATTTTGTTTTAATTTTTTTTAAAGATTTTTAATAAATTTTTTGAAAGGATTTTGAACAAGTGATATTAAAATGAAATATTCAAAGAAAAGCTTATGGAAGGTTTATATAAACGCTAACCAAAAGTTTTCAACGAATATTTCAATATAAATCACACAATCTCTGATACCAATTGTTGAAAATATAAAATATGATCACCACAAATAAAGGTTTGCACCGTTTATTATGTGACAAATATATATATATTAAAGATAAATGCGGAATAAATAATAAGAGTTGCAGAATAAAAATATATAATCTGATCGCCACAAATAAAGGTTTGCACCGTTTACTGTGTGAAAGATATATAAATAATATAAATTGCAGTAATTAAATGACTTAAAGCGATAAATAATATAAATGACTATAATTAAAAGACATAAAACGATAAATAATGTAAATGACTATAATTATATAAATATATATATATCAAGTAGGTTCGTCAATAGATTGACTGAACTGGTTTACAACAGGACTGTGGAACGACTGGTCTATCAAGTAGGTTCGTCAAATATATTGACTGAACTGGCTTAGGGTTGGACTAGATTTCTAATAGACTGTGTCTCTATTTGTTCTTGTTTGATGATCTTGGTAATCTTGACTTGTTTGGTGATCTTGGTAATCTTGGTGATGATCTTGGTGTTCTTGGTGTTTTTCTTGGTGTTCTTGGTGTTTTTCTTGGTGTTCTTGGTGTTTTTGGTGTGTGTTCTTGGTGTTTTTGGTGTTTTGGAGAGTGTTTGGAAGTTGGAAATAAGATGGTGGAAGTTGGAGAGGATTTGGTGAATTTTTGGTGGTGAATTATGTGTTGTTATGAAAAAATGGTGTAAAATGGTTTATATATGGAGTTGTAAGGGTTTTGGGTGAGTTTTGATAAGTTTTCGGAAGTTTAGGGACCAAAACTGTAAATACTTCATCAGAAACACGCGGACTTTGGGTCGGGTCGGTAATGGGTCGGGAACCGGGTTATAGCGCGGGTTTTATGTGAGGTAAAGTGGATCGGATATGGGTGAGAGTTCGGTTCGGATCTGGTCGCTGGGTCGCGAGAGTTTGTGAGGTGACCGGGTTGCAGGAGCGGGTCACTGGGTCGGACTGTGGGTCGTGTTCCGGGTTTATACGCGGACCCTATGTGAGGAGAAATGGATCTGCAGGCGGGGCGGATCCGGGTTCCGGAGCAGGCGCTGGGTATCCGGACGCGAACGTGGGCTGGATGCGGACGTGGGCTGGACCGGAGCTGGGCCGAGCAGGCTTGGGCTGCTGCTATTTCCTTTAAATTGATTTTAAATGGTTTTAAAAATCCGAAATAAATTAAAATAAATTACAAAAATTCATTTTTAATTTATAAAATTAATTAATTCTAATAAAATAAATTATTTAGAAAATAAATTTTCCAAAAATTCATTTTAAATAGATTTAATTTAATTTTCTTTTATATTTTCCTTTGATTTAATTTTAAAACTCATTCTCTTTTATTTTCTCGTTTTCTCGTTCAATCTCGAATCCACGCAACCTGAAATAGACTGATAATATTTGTCAGATAATATAAAAATAGTTTGTCTTATTTCAATGATGGTCACATACAAAAACATTTTTCAACAGATGGTATTGATCACATCTAATTTTCCATTCATGAATGGATCATGAGTGGTGATAACATCATGTTTTTTATTATTTTCAAATATTAACTCGTCAGCATCAACTTCTTGGTCATCGTCCAACAGGTGGATCGGAACCAAGAGTGAGTGACTTATTTGATCTGATGGTGGTACAAAGTCACCCATCATCGGATCCTTATTTTCAAGTTTCTCAAAATTTTCAAAAATTACAGGGTCAAGGGTAATATTGTCATCTACACCCCCTTCCTCAAAAACATCAACAATTTCAACAAATTCGGGAATTGTTGGGCTGGGATCTGTACTGTCACTTACAGTCCCCTCCACAACATCCTCATCAACCAAATTGTCTGATGATGGTACAGATTCACTCATCACCAGCTCAACATTCTCAAAACCCTCAAAAACATCAAAAGTTGTTGAGTCAAAGGTAGCATTGTCACCTACAACCTCTTCCTCAACAACATGTTCGACCCTCTCAGTGGTCTCTTGACTTTCCCACGGTGTATGCCCTTCCATCACATATTCAGGTGATGCAAGTTCACACACATTATCATTGGTATAAAAATCACTCACCTCCGGTTCTGGCGAAGGTGGTGAACATTTCCAACTTTCCTCTAACCTATCTAAAGAAGCTTGCACTTTTTCAAGAGCTTCAGCATGGTCCTTCTGCTCGTGGTAATTGTTATACATAAATACCCAAAGTTGGGCCCAAGTTACAGAATTTTCAGGTTGAGATGACTCCTCGGTCCGCCATCCATTGTCATTGGGTGATCCATTGTAGCAATCATCCTCGTAATAGATGTCGGCCGGATTTTCATAATCTTCATAATACTGATCCGGGTACATGTAATCACCCATTATAAGGATGTACACATACCAAAAAGCAGCAAACTAAAATCAAACATCAAAAATCAGAAACTAAGTCCTACAACTCACCTAATCTAAGCGCACAGCTCCCCGGCAACGGCGCCAAAATTTGACGTGCACGCAGAGGTCGTCATGCGGTCAAAAATAAAAGATAACCTAACTTTCACTAGTATAGTGCAGTCAGGGTCGATCCACAGGAGCTACGTGGTTAGACTAGATGAGAGATTACCAACTAAAAGTGTCACAGCTATAGTCGGAGGAACTGATTTCTATCTTACAACCTCAAACAATATTCAAACCACCCAAGCCAAGCTAAGCTATGCTCAAATGACCTAGTTACTTTCTGAACTCAGAAGTACATCTCTGGATCAGAAGCAATTGAAGGCATCCAAACTAGCAAAACCGAGCAAAGCATAAACTAGCTAATAACTAAAGTTCTATTGAACAGTTACTAGCCAAAGCTTAATGCTAATCCCAACCAAGTTAGCTACTATTTTCAGCAAAAGAAAACAGTCCCAACCAAGTCTAAAACAATATCCAAAACACAAGCAAACAATCAAAATATCAACAAGCATTCGAAATACCGAAAAACCACTACTAACATTAACCAAATGATTTTATTCACTCAAACCAATATCCAAACATAAAATCAGTAACCAAATATTACTAAAACCAAAACCTAAGCTTAGGATCAATGGTTGTCACACCCAAAGATTCAAACCAAGGCTTACAAGTATTTAACTAAAATGAAATAAAAATCTAAAACATGAAAATACCAAATGATAGCTTCTGAAATGGAATCCTCGAGTCAAAGAGCTTCTAGGTCGATGTTTACACCCGGTCTTTGCTAGGGTTTTCGGCTGGAAATGCCTCTATTTATAGTTGCAAATTTCCCGTGACCGCGCCGCACAGAAGTGAAATCCGCGGCGCGCGTACTTATCCGTTCCCCGTTTTTTTGTCATTCAAATGTGTTTCACCGCCTTACAGCCGCGTCGCGCAGAAGTGAATTCCGCGGCGCGCGTACGTGTTTCTCTGATTTTTCATTCTTTCCAACTTCTTTTCTTTTTGTACACTTTTAGTCCCTGTTTCTGTTCTTTTTCTCCAGACAAGTCCTGACACGAAAAGTGAGAATACCCATGCATATTTGATATAATTTAACCAAGAACAGGGCTTAACAACGCCTAAAATACTTAATATCACTAGGCGTTGTCAACAACCCAACTGTTTGAACAGTTTTTCCTAGAATTTTCTCTGTTGCGCGTATTGATTTTGAAACCGGGATTTATATTGAGGTTGTTCTCTTCAATATTTTCTATTGAATAAAAACCTTATTCGGTGACATTTAGATTATCATTTTCAATCAACATGCATCTTTAATTCGGTACCAACATTGTTTACTTGACGCTTTTTAACAAAAACATGTGCTTAATTTGGTACCAACCTTGTTTACTTGACCCTTTTTAACAAAAAACTTGATTTTTGAAATTAAGAACCTTTGAAGACATACAAGCTATTGGAACACAGTATTTTTCTCTATTTTTAGATAAAATTTTATTATGTTTAGTAGAATTTTCAAGAACTTGTTGAGTTTGGGCAATATCTTCATCACAAGACACAATGTTTTTCTCAAAATCATATTCATTTTCTATGATATCCTTAATTTTGATTGTTTTACTTTGAATATTAGAAGAAATTCAACTTCCAAGCCAGATTTTTAAGAGTTGCAATTATCCAAAGTTTGATCGAAAGCATTACTCGATTCAGAATTTATCTTTTCATAATTATCACATAACGAAGCAATTTTAATCATGGAAAGATAAACACAATCAATTTCAATTTCCTCTTCAAACTTATTTCAGTCATGCTCCTTCTTCTCATCCTGAAGAGCTACCTGAACTAGAAATGCTTGTGTAAAGCAGTCATTGCATAGGTTGTTTCATCTCCTCATTTTCTGAGCCACTTGATCACAACTGGTAGCATCCATATTCGCTATCGCCAGACTAGTGAAAGATTGTTCATTCTTTATCTCACCTCTTCAAGCTTTGCCATAAGTACCCTTCATCTTTTACCTTTTCTTGCTTCTCCTTTTGATTTTTGAGAATGCAATATCTAGACGAATGGTTTTTGCATTTACGGTAGTTGTAATCGTAACCCCAAACACCAAGCAACTTCTTTTCCACCTTGGATTCGAAATCAGCCTTTACGTTTCCAACATCAGCACTTTTTGTAAGAAGACTCACTGTTTTTGTCAAAATCATTATATCCTTAATTTTGATTGTTTTACTTTGAATATTTGAAATGCAAATTTCAAAGCCAAATTTTAAAGAGTTATAATTATCCGATGTTTGATCGAAATCTTTTCACAATTACACATTATGAATCAATTTTAATCATGAAAAGATCAGCACAATCAATTTCAATTTCACTCATGCTCCTTCTTCTCATCTCAAAGAGCTACCTGGACTAAAAGCCATCAAACAAATACCTTCATACTCCTTCTCATCATTCTCCTCCTTTTCACTTTCCTCTTCCTCATTGTCTTCATTTTGAACTTAGAAACGCTTGTGTAAAGTAGTCATTCAACAGGCTGTCTTATCTCCTCATTGCCCGGGCCAGATGACCACGTCTGGTAGCATCCATATTCGCTATCACTAGACAAATGAATAATTGTTCATTTTTTATCTGACCTCTTCAAGCTTTTCCATATAGTATGCTTCACCGTTTACGTTTTCTTGCTTCTCCTTTTGATTTTTGAGCATGGAATCTCTACATGAATGGTTTTTGCCTTTACAATAGTTGCAATTGTACCCCCAATCAACTAGCAACTTCTTTTCCACCTTTTGGGTCGATTGTTTCTAGAAGTCGAACCTGCTTTCTTGTAGAACTTTTTAGGTTGATTATTGTTAGACTAAAGAGCCACTACTTCTCTATTAGCATTTATCTGGAACTCAATTTCTTCATTTGTACTTCAACTTCCAACTTTGCAACATTAACTTGAGTTGTTTTATACAAGATCAATATATCCTCCATACGCTCTATCCTCTATAAGTTCATGGACATCATTTTCGTGTGACTTCAAAAGGTTGAATAGTTCGCATAACGAGTAAATATCAATATACGCATGTGCCTTTAGCATGACTGTAATGCTCTTACATTCCTTCATCAGACTCTTCATGAACTTGATGTTTCTCTATTGTGTACTCTTATCGACTATGTACTTCTCAAGCTTGTAGATAAGTGTACAGAGAAGTTCATAAGTCTGGTCGATAGTCTCTCTATTGTTCTGTTTGAATTTGCCAAAATTAGACAGTGTGTTGGTTATGACGCTCTTCGTTAACTTTTCTGTCGCTTCATATCTGATCTCCAGTTTATCCTAAATCTCTTTAACAGATTTATAGCCACAAAAAATGTGCATAAACATTAGGAAGCAAACCACCTCTAAATTCTATCATATACCATTTATCATTCTCAATCTTCTTATTGTTATCTGCCAAAACTGCTTCAACATGTACAACTGGACTAAATCAGCCTTGAACGTTTGGTATGAAATAATCCTTCAACAGTGGATCTCCAAATATCTTCATCAAGACCAGTCAAATAATCCTCTATTTGATCTGTTTATTGATCGTAATGCTCAGGAAGCATCAGAGATTTTATAGCTGAACCCTGTAGATTTTCATAACTAATCATCATTATGTTTATTTAAAATTTTTCCAATTAAACTTGAAATGTAGGACCGAATAATCGTCAAATAAATTTAAAAAGATTGATTTCAAAAATAAGAAAACAAAATATGAGAAACAATTAAGATATGAGTAAGACATCGAATTGAATTATCCCAACTGATGAGCGATTCCTGCTCTAATACCATGTGTTATGACAAGAATTGCAATGACAATTGAATGTGGAGTGATTGAATAGAACACAAATGGATTGAACACGGGCGTAAATAAGACTAGTAAGCTCTTAGATTGATCACAAAACAACTTATATAGAAAAGCTCAGATGATTATGAGTTTTGTTAAGTACAAGATCATGTAATGTATCAGTACATCTAACACCAATATATATAGACACAAGGATTGTGCTAGACTGACCAATCATGTTTGAACTCAAATGTTCTTTTATTTAGAACTCAAACTGAAATACAAGAAAAGAACTACTAACTCTCTAAAACACTCTCTAAGTTTTGTGGTGTTTAACAAATGAAGCTATAACCTCTATTTGTAGCCAAGCAAAGACTAATGACAACTACTACATTCCATGAATTTAAACAAGAGAAAACAAAGTTTGCCACCTTCTTCAACAATGGTGGCTACAAGTGGGTTGGTGAAGGAAGTGGGTTGGCAGTTGAAAGTGGGTTGGTGAAGCCAAGTTTGTGTTTACACTCACATTCTCCCCCTTAAACCAAACTTGGCCTAAGATTCGTTACGCCCATCATGTTGCGCATTTCATGCCATCCCCGACTACATAATAATCGAAAAGTACTTTGTCTTTATCTTTCTCGAGTTTCAATTTTCCATCCTTGGAACATGTTTTTGAAATGCCATCTCTCACACTAAACTCTCCCGAAATCGTTTTAGCATAAGCCGTTTTCTTTAGCGGCACGTCTTCCTTCTTTTGCATCACTTTACGAAAGTCGACACATCGATTTTTGGAACTACGTTGGACAAAACTGGCAGCTGCGTTTTCGGTCCAAGTCCATCTTTTCGGTTTACCAAAGAACCCTTCTCGTCTTATCCATGGCTTCCTTTTCCGTGTGTCGAAAAACTGGTGTCCTTTTTCACCTTTTTCAACTTCAACATAAAATTCTTCCTCACTCGGATCATCTAATTTCTTTAAATGTGAACCTAGAATTTTATCATGCTCCAAACAACCATTAAATTTCATGGTATAATAATTGACATACGGACGTCGTTGATGCCACAATCAACTGGGATCATCTTGGGATGATAAAAGACACATTTTTCGTCTCGTATTTAAAAGCGTCTTATAGAGTCGGTTACGGGTTCTCTTTACTTTAAAAAGTAAAGTGTTCCTATTGTCAAATACCCGTAATATATCACCATCCATTTCGACTCGATTCCTGTCTTCGGTTAGTTGTCCAGGACTAATAATATTCTTTTTAAGTCTAGGAATGTAATGTACCTTGTTAAGTAGTCTTTGATCTCGGTTTTCGTAATCAAACAAGATCGTACATTTTCCTTTGATGTCGATCTTTGACCCGTCTCCAAACCACGTATAACCCGTCAAATTATCGTCTAACTCATGGAACTTTGAACGATCTCCGATCATATGATTGCTAGAACCATTGTCAAGGTACCATTCCTCGGAATCAACTTGACTTTCTTCGGATGCAGGAATATCAATGCTATTCTTCTTTTTCAGTGGCACCATAGCTGGTGTATCTTCTTGCGACATCGCCATCATTAAAATGGGCTCTTCATCTTCATTGGTTTGAGTGAGGTTCACCTCCTCACCTCGTTTCTTGTTTAGGCACTCTGATGCATAATGACCATATTTCTCGCAAGTAAAACATTTTATTTTACTTTTGTCCTTTCAGGGACGATTGTAGTCATTCCGGTTTCCATCATACTCATGTCTTTTATTCTTCACATAAATTATTTATAAAGTAGCAGAAGTCTTGAAAGTAGTGGAATGCGGTGCGTCAGGTCGGAGCCTTCCCTCTGTCTCTGCCATTATCTGGAAATGTTAAATATCAACGGGGTAAGCACAAAGTTTAGTGAGATCCTCAAAATACCATACGTTCCATCACATAACATACAACAGATAATAACCTTTCATATGTCTGTGAGACTCGCGGGCTATCCCTGTTCCGCCTGAAGACTCACGAGCAGTTCCCGTTCCGTCTTATCGCTCGCAGGCTTTTCCCGTTCCGTCTAATGACTCGCAGGCTATTCCCGTTCCGCCTATTGGCTCGCGGGATGTTCCCGTTCCGTCCACAAACAATCATTATCATAGCAATAATTCATACAATTATCATAACAGGTAAGACCACCTTAGTCTAACCTATCTTCCTTCCTACGCATGCAACATCACCTATAGTATAGTGAGAAGACTCACCTGATTGTAGTTAACTATAGCGTTTATCTTTCTCTGCATTGTATTCCCTTTCAACCTTAACTGTTAACATAATAAGAAATCTATCATTTCTTAATCCTTAACTATATTATAGTCGCATCATTAACCCCTTCAATAATTCCAACTTGATACTCCATGATTTATCAAGTAAAAAACGGCCAGGTAGAAGATTAGATGGGATGGTAGGATCCTTTCAGCATTTTAGCCTTTTGGAAAATCCAACAACCAGATCCCAAGTAATCGGCCTAGTCACCGTCCTCGTAAGTAAATCAATCGGTATTATTTTCAGAATTACGAATTGTTATAATAACGACATTTTTAAGGTTTTTGTTTACTATTGTTGGAAATGAGTATAATATAACATATCTTATACTTATTAAATATTCTACTTCTTAACACACAAATTATTTTACAATACCTAATTAAATTATAGAAAGGTTTGTGGTTACCTTATGACAGCTCGTCGGGATCTAGAACTCCTGTGTTTGGCTTTTGAGCCTCCTTCCCCTCACTACTTACTCTCAAGTGCTTAGAAAATTCTATGAAATGGTTTGTGATTTATTTGTATGGTTTATGCGATGTTTTGGGGGGGGGGGGTATTTATACTTGAATTCTTGAATTAACAATTGCTTGCCACTTTTGACAAAAGAGTTTATTAATATAAATTGTTGAAATTGAAGACCTTCTAGAAACAGCCTGTTCAAGACTGGTTTAGCCGATCTTAAAACCATTTAATTAAGGATTTTATATGATATTCCGAAAATTCATCTCAATAGGTTTTCAGGGATATATTGTATGTATTTATACGATTTTTCTATGATTTATTATGAATTTTTGAAAACAGACTATCTAATCTGTCTATTTCGAACTAATCAGTGAAGACTGCAATTTTCACCATAGATAATGTCATTTTCAAGCTTACTATTATTTTTACGAATTGTACTAGACTCAATTTTTAAATTTTGTGCACTGGTTTGAGGTCTAAACGATTTTCCTAGAAATAGTTATGATTTTTCTAAAAACGGCACACAATGCTGATTTTCATATGAAATTGTAACTAAAGTTTTTCTTAGCTTTACAACTACCAAAAATCATAGAATTCAAACGATTTTCCTAGAAATAGTTATGATTTTTCTAAAAACGGCACACAATACTCATTTTTATATGAAATTGTAACTCAAGTTTTTCTTAGCTTTATAACTACCAAAAATCATAGAATTCATGACACTCTTATTTTAAGTATATGTTATAATCAGGATACGGGTCTTACATCTTAAGCGTTTCTCATGCTTCTTTAGTCGTGTCCTTTTCGACCAACATAAGAAGTACGTCCTCTGGAATCGATTGTTAAATGGCTGCAAGCGCCATTCAATCTATTTGTTCATCTACTCTTGCATTTTGAATTGCATCCCACGCTCCTTGTGCTTGCAAATTCACTCGCATCTTTATAACCCACAATGCGTAGTTTGTTTTCGCAAGCAACGGATAGTGTAACGTAACACTACTATCCCTCCCGGTCCTTTGAACACTTTCAATTTCGGGTTGAGAAAACGACGAGCTTGGTGTGGTCATTCTTGGCATATATTATCTTGAGATTTTTCAAAAAAATATGGGGAGCTACAAGTAATTTATGAAAATTACAAGGGCGAAAATGTAATTTTCAGAACTTTAGGGGCCGGTTTGAAACTTTTACGAGTATAGAAGCTATTCTGAAGTCTTTCTGAAAAATTGGGACCAACCTGCAATTTTTCCGAAACACAGGGTCCAAAACGTAACTTCTCCAAACTTCAGGGGCCAAATTGCAATTTTCTGAAACTTCAGGGGCTAAACTGCAATTTCCGAAACATTAGGAGGCTGATGACGTCACTGCTAACGTCAATCGTCTTCTCCGGCGGTCTTCTTTGGCCAACCGGTTTTTCCGGCGAGTTTTCTAGCGAGATTCCGGCAAACTTTGACCGGTCGATCCGGGTCTCGAAAATTTCCGAAAAATATAGATTCGGAATCCTGAGAATGAGACCTTTCCAATGGTACTCTCGGAAGTCGATTTTCAGACATAAAATTTTTGACCAAAAACCGAGGACGTTTAGAGAATTACCCCGGGAGCTTAACCAAGCTCTGATACCACTTGTTGGAACTCAAATGTTCTTTTATTTAGAACTCAAACTGTACTAACTCTCTAAAACACTCTCTATGTTTTTGTGGTGCTTAACAAATGAACTTATAACCTGTATTTACAGCCAAGCAAAGACTAATGACAACTACTACATTTAATGAATTTAAACAAGAGAAAACAAAGTTTGCCACCTTCTTCAACAATGGTGGCTGCAAGTGGGCTGGTGAAGCCAAGTTTGTGTTTACACTCACATTCTCCCCCTTAAACCAAACTTGGCTTCTGATTCGTTACGCCGATCATGTTGCGCATTTCATGCTAACCCTGGCTACAGAATAATCGACAAGTGCTTTGTCTTTATCTTTCTCGAGTTTCAATTTTTCATCATTGGAACATGTTGTTGAAATGCAATCTCTCACACTAAACTCCCCCGAAATCGTTTAAGCATAAGCCGTTTTCTTTAGCGACACATCTTCCTTCTTTTGCATCACTTTACGAAAGTCGATACCTCGATTTTTTGAACTACGTTGGAGAAAACTGGAAGCTGCTTTTTTGGTCCAAGCCCATCTTTTCGGTTTACCAAAGAACCCTTCTCGTCTTATCTGTGGCTTCCTTTTCCGTGCGTCGAAAAACTGGTGTCCTTTTTCACCTTTTTCAACTTCAACATAAAATTCTTCCTCACTCGGATCATCTAATTTCTTTAGATGTGAACCTAGAATTTTATCAAGCTCCAAACAACCATTAAATTTCATGGTATAATAATTGACATACGGACGTCGTTGATGCCACAACCAACCGGGATCACCTTGGGATGATAAAAGACACATTTTTCGTCTTGTATTTAAAAGTGTCTTATAGAGTCGGTTACGGGTTCTCTTTACTTTTTAAAGTAAAGTATTACTATTGTCAAATACTCGTAAGATATCACCATCCATTTCGACTCGATTCCCGTCTTCGGTTAGTTGTCCAAGACTAATAATATTCTTTTTAAGTCTAGGAATGTAATGTACCACGTTAAGTAGTCTTTGATCTCCGTTCCCGTAATCAAACAAGATCGTACCTTTTCCTTTGATGTCGATCTTTGACCCGTCTCCAATCTGCGTATGACCCGTCACGTTCTATGTCACACCCTCAAACCGTATTGGCGGAAACGTTCAAGGGTGGGTGACTTCATGAACAATATCATAACAAAGTTGCACAATAGTGAAATCCAAGCAAACAACCATCATTACATAATTGTAAAAGTTACATAGTTCAATGTATCATGTTTCGATTACAATTACTAATGATAACAAAAATATGCAAAATGACGTCGTAACGTCGCTTCAACCACGCTTGTGATTTACCCTTTTTAGTTTCCTGAGAATACAAGTAGTTGAAAAAGTGTCAACAATTAAGTTGGTGAGTTCATAAGATTTTTGTATAAGAAGTGTCCTTTGTTTGTAAGCAATAGTGTTGAAAACCAAGAAAATCCAATATTTTCTCATAAAAATATCCAAGTCTTTAAATCCCAAATACTAAAATGTAGTATATAAGTTGTAGTGTACTTTCATTGAAATGTGTGTTTCCACGTAAACAATTTATAAAAATATTAAGTTGATTATTTTCCCATGTGAGATACCATATAACCATACTGTGACTAGTTGGCCTGCTGCGACGTTCTTCAGGCGTCGGAATGTTAGACATTTGGACACCTCAGACCTGCCGGACAAGCTGTAGCTAGCCGCTCAGGTGCGGGGTTGTCAAGCCCCGTATAGATCTATACTCAAATATTGCGCTCTCTTACCGAGACTCTGGTTATATAAATGTTCAGGACTTATAGTAGGTACTTATAAAAGTACTGTGAAGATTCATCTCACAAAAATGTATGTATTCCAATCAACTTGTTTACGTACGATTTGTATATAAAAACTCTTGTAATCGTCCATTATCATTTTTTTCATGATAATATAGTATAGTAAAATAATTATATATTTTTATATAATTATTTTTGTCATGTTTAAATGTCATAGTAATCTTTTGTTCATAAACTATTCCAATAATAGTCTATTTTTAGTAATTGCGTCGTAATAACTTTATTTTACGAACGATAGCGAAATAACTTGTTCAAAGATTATAAATATTATCTTTTGAGATATTTCTCACAAAATAGTGTAATATCTTGATTATAACCATTTTTGCTAGAAAATAGTGCCTTTGTTTATAAAAACGTAGTTTTTACTAGTTTTCGTTTTTATAACGTTTTTATTCAAGATCTAGTATTTTTGTACACTTTATTTGTAGTTTAGCAACTTTTACACAACTTATTATGTCAAAGTGCTCATAATACATGGATCTACTCATATTTCATGTCAAAATCATATTTATAACATTTTTGTTCAAGATCTAGCATTTTTACACACTTTAATTATAGTTTAGTAACTTTTATACAAGCATATCATGTATCATAGTGAATATCTTACAAGGATCTATCCATATTTCATGTCTAAGGTATTTTTACCCAAATACTAACTTTATAAACTTGTGTAAATCAATATATATATCATTTAAACACATATAAACTTGAATAAACAACATATATAGTTAAAGAACTTGTATTCTCCCCCAAAAAGGTTTGAAAAGATGAAAATGTGGGGTATGAACTCACCTTGAGTGTGGATCTTAGGATTCTTTGGAAGAAGATTGAAGATTTTGTTTCTAAGACCCGAAGGACCCTTGGACAAAGCTATTATCCAATGGATTTCCGTGAGTATGTGTGTATAAAAGAGTATATGAAGATATTTAGAACTTAAATCACTAGATGATCATAACTTACCAAGAGAGCTTGAAAGATCTTTGAAGATGATGGAGTTTGGAGCTTAAAGACCTCTGAACAAATCTAATATCCAATGGATATAGATGGATGTTAGTGTGTGTAAAAGGTGTAAAACTTATATCAAGTTGTTTAGAATCAAAGGATGAAGAAAGCTTACTACTTGAACTTGTGAAAGAAGCTTGAAATGGAAGCTTGAAGATGGTGATGAAGATGGTGCTTGAGGCCGAGAGCAAGAGAAAGGGAGAGAAGAAGGAGGGTGTTGTGTTCTAGTTAGGAGCAAATGGCTAGTTGTTCCTCATATTTGGTGCCTTATGGCTAAAGATATCCTCTTGATTTTGTGCATTAATTTATTCCTAGCCATGTCCTTCCTAGATTTGAACTAGTAATCCTAAGATTGTGGTTTGATGGTCTAGCCTAATGTTCCAGCCGATGGGGGGTAGGGGGGTGGGGTGGGGTGGGGTGGTGTGGTTTTTATAAAATAGCAACATACTTTATAAAAATAAGTGATTTTTATAAAATAGTAAGTCGTTTTAGTGAATTTTTATGCGTTTTTGACGAAACGAAGTTCTATATAATTATTTTGTATAAAAACATTGCCAAACATTTATTTTGATTGAATTATAACTCGTTGGGTGCCGGAATACGCGTTTAAGCGCGGTATTCTTCCGTTTTTGCGATTTTCGGCATTTTACCGGAAAAATGCATTTAGCTTTGAAATTAAATACTAGATATTATTACGTTACTTATTATATGAATTGTTATTTCATATTTGATGTTTAAGGCACCTCATTTTGTATTTTGGTTCCAAACCCTGTGTACATTTATCCGTTCACAGCGTTTAATCGTTATAACTTTCACATATGAACTCCGTTTTCGATGTTCTATATATCCACAGTTTCGTATTTACGAGTCGATCGTTTTATGAATATTATTATTCTCAAAATAATAATTGTACGATTATCGATTTTTTACGCTACAGTAGTCTGCTGTCCGTATTTTCGATTTTTAACTGATTATTGTTGTGATTTAGCATATGTAACACTATAATATTAACAATTCATCGCAAAAGTTATGGAAAATAACTTTTTAACATATAGATTAACGTACGCGTCGTTTGATTACAGTTGACTTTTGTTGACCAAAATTTACAATTGTCACATCATCTACCCGTTAGAGAGAATTCCGTCCTGAAATTTAACTCTTGAGTGGATCCTCAAGGGTTTGGGAAGAGATGTGGGTACTTCTGCTTCATCTGGTCTTCACGTTCCCAAGTGAATTCTGGTCCTCGCTTGGCACTCCAACGGACCTTGACTATCGGTATGCGGCTCTGTTTCGTCCTCTTGATTTCTCTGTCCATGATCTCTACGGGTTCTTCCACAAAAAGAAGGTTCTCGTTCACCTCGATCTCATCGAGCGGAATGACAAGAGTTTCATCGGACAGGAATTTCTTTAAGTTGGATACGTGAAAGGTGGGATGGACATTGCTGAGCTCCTGCAGTAATCGAAGTCTGTAGGCTACTGGGCCGATCCTAGCGAGGATCTCAAAGGGCCCAATGTATATGGGGTTCAGCTTCCCACGCTTTCCAAAGCGTATCATTCCTTTCCATGGCGAGATTTTCAACAACACTCGGTCGCCAACCTGGAATTCCAAAGGCTTGCGTCGCTTATCTGCATAGCTCTTTTGTCGGTCACGAGATGCTTTCAATCGTTCGCGGATCTGAACGATCTTCTCCGTTGTCTCTCGTATAATCTTCGGACCGGTGAGAGCGCTGTTAGGTGTTTGGCCTCTTGCTAGTTGAGTATCACCCACTTCAGCCCAGCACAGAGGGGATCTACACTTGCATCCATATAGAGCTTCAAATGGAGCAGCTTTGATGCTAGTGTGATAGCCGTTGTTGTATGAAAACTCAATGAGTGGTAAGTGGGTGTCCCATGCCCTACCGAAGTCCATCACACAGGCTCTCAACATGTCTTCCAGCGTTTGGATGGTTCTTTCACTTTGGCCATCCGTCTGCGGATGGTAAGCTGTGCTCATGTCAAGCCTGGTTCCCATAGCTTTTTGTAATGATTGCCAAAAGTTTGAAGTGAACCGGCTATCTCTATCCGAGATGATTGATCTCGGCACACCGTGCAATTTTACAATTTCTTTGACGTAGAGTCTTGCTAGCTTATCCGTCCTGTCACCCTCCCTGATTGGCAGGAAGTGAGCGGATTTGGTTAACCTATCGACGATTACCCTTATAGCATCTAACCCACCGGTTGTCTTTGGTAATTTGGTTATGAAGTCCATTGTTATCCGCTCCCACTTCCACTCGGATATTGCTGGTTGAACAAGCAAACCCGAGGGCTTTTGGTATTCTACTTTAACTTTGGCGCAAGTCAGGCACTTGCCCACGTAAGTAGCGATTTCTGCCTTCATGTTTGGCCACCAATATAGTTTCTTGAGGTCCAGGTACATTTTGTCGGACCCAGGATGAACGGAGTATCTAGTCTTGTGAGCTTCATTCATGATAATGTCTCTGTATCCGCCGAATTTCGGTGTCCAGATTCGGTTCATGACGTAACGAGCTCCGTCATCCTTAACTTCAAGGTTTTTATCCATCCCTCTCAAGGCTTCATTTGCGACATTTTCTAGTTTTAAGGCTTCTAACTGTGCCTCTTTGATCTGAGTGGGTAAATGGGAATGGATCGTCATTGTTAATCATTTCACTCGGCGGCCCGAGTACTCCTTTCGACTGAGGGCATCAGCTACCACGTTGGCCTTCCCTGGGTGATAACGAATTTCACATTCATAGTCACTTAGTAGCTCCATCCATCGTCGTTGTCTCATATTGAGTTCTTTTTGATTGAGGATATGCTGGAGACTCTTATGGTCGGTGTATACCGTACATTCTGTGCCGTACAGGTAGTGTCTCCAGATTTTTAATGCGAACACTACTGCTCCCAACTCGAGGTCATGTGTAGTGTAGTTGACCTCGTGAGTTTTAAGCTGCCTTGAAGCGTAAGCAATGACCTTTCCTCTCTGCATGAGTACACAGCCCAGACCCTGGTTCGATGCGTCGCAATAGACCACAAAGTCTTTTGTTCCTTCTGGAAGGGACAGAATAGGAGCGCTGCATAAAGCTTTCTTTAGGGTCTGGAAGGCGGCGTCTTGATTATCTCCCCACTTGAATGTCACGCCCTTCTGTGTCAGGGTGGTAAGTGGCTTTGCAATTTTGGAGAAATTTTGTATGAATCTTCGGTAATAGCCAGCAAGGCCCAAAAACTGACGGATTTCTGTCGGAGTTCTTGGCGCTTTCCAGCTTTCGATGGCTTTGATTTTGGAGGGATCCACATGTATCCCTTCTTTGCTGACTACGTGGCCTAGGAAGTCCACTTTTCGAAGCCAAAATTCGCATTTCGAAAATTTCGCATACAGCTTCTCCGCTCTTAATGTCTCCAAAACTTGTCGTAAGTGTTGGCTATGTTCCTCCTTGCTTCGTGAATAAATAAGTATGTCGTCAATGAATACTATCACGAATTTATCCAGGTAAGGTCGGCATACTCGGTTCATCAGATCCATGAACACTGCGGGCGCATTGGTTAATCCAAAGGGCATCACAACGAATTCATAATGGCCGTAGCGAGTTCTGAATGCCGTTTTAAGAACATCTTCTTCTTGAACCTTGAGTTGGTGATATCCCGACCTCAGATCGATTTTCGAGAAATAGCTCGCTCCTTGGAGTTGATCGAACAGGTCTTCAATTCGGGGTAGTGGGTATCTATTTTTGATAGTGAGCTTGTTCAACTCCCGATAGTCAATGCACATACGGAATGATCCATCCTTCTTCTTCACGAACAAGACCGGCGCTCCCCAAGGTGAGAAGCTCGGCCTGATGAACCCTTTACTTAGCAGTTCGTTTAGTTGGCTGGATAATTCTTGCATTTCTACCGGGGCTAATCGGTAAGGTGCTTTTGCTACCGGGGTGGCTCCTGGGATCAAATCGATTCTGAACTCGACTTGTCGTGCGGGTGGTACTCCTGGAAGATCTTCTGGGAACACATCGGAAAAGTCGCAGACTTCGGGGATTTCTTTGATGTTCTTTACTTCTTTCTTTTCGTCAACAACGTGGGCTAAGAAGGCATGGTATCTTTTATGTAGGTATTTTCGAGCTTTGATGCAAGATACGATTCGGAGGCTGGTACTGGGTTTATCACCGTAGACAACAAGGGTCTTGCCATCCGGCAGATGAAGTAGGATTCCTCGTTCGTAACACATGATGTCGGCATGATGGGGAATTAGCCAATCCATACCAACAATCACGTCAAAACTTCCTATTTTAACGGGCATTAAATCGATTTGAAAAGAATGATCATCCAGGGTAAGTGTACAGCCTATGTATATGTTGTTTGTGCTTTCTGTTTTGCCATTAGCCATTTCTACTGTAAATGTTTCATTGAGTGGTTGAGGTTTTTGTTTTAGTAAGTATTTAAACTCGTGGCTTACGAAACTCCTCTCTGCACCGCTATCGAATAGTATACAAGCATATGAATTATTGACGAGGAACGTACCGGTAACCACGGTAGGATCCTCTACCGCTTCAGCGCGTCCCATGGCTAGGACTCTTCCATTTCTCCCCACATTCTTTGTCTTTGGGCAATCACGTTTAAAATGCCCTGTCTCACCACAACCATAACAGGCTTGACTCACCACGAGATTAGTGGCTTGAGGGGTTTGTGGGGTTGGCATCCTGCAGAATCGGGCAGTATGGCCCTTTTTGTTACAGTTCAAGCAGTGCATTTCTCTACAGGCTCCAGTATGGTGGAAATTGCACTTGTTGCACTTGGGTAGCGTCCCAGTGTATTGCTTGGTGGTGGTTGGGGCGTTCGGGACAGTAGCTGCACGAACTGCCACAATTTGTTGTCTTTTTGCACCATCTTGATTTGGTTGGTTTCTCCCCCTATTCCAGGGTTTCCTCTTGTTATCCTTTTCTCTTGGCTGTTCGGTCTTTTGGGTCATGGTGCCCTGGCGTATCCCATGGTCGACCAATCGTTGGGCCAATCGTTTGGCGCTGTCAAAAGTGGCGGGACTTGCGGCTTCTACATTCCCTTGGATTAGAGGAGATAGCCCCCAGATGTAGCGTTCTACTTTTACAGACTCCGGTGTGACCATAGAAGGGCAAAGGGTTGCCAAATCGTTGAATCGGTTCGTATAAGCGTTTAAATCCGAACCTTTCATTGTGAGGTTCCACAGCTCTTGTTCCAACTTTTGGATTTCTCCCCTGGGGCAGTATTCCTTCATCAACATTGTCTTTAATCCCTCCCAGCCTATCGAGTTTGCCACTGGGAGTGTCATCGCCTTGACATGGCCCTTCCACCAAGACATAGTCGTCTCAGCGAAAGTGCAGGCAGCGAACTTGACTTTCATTTCTTCTGAACATGCAGTGATATCGAAGATCGACTCGGTTTTCTCGATCCACCTTGTGAGGGAAAGGACACCACCGGTGCCATGGAAAGTTATCGGTTTGCAACTGACAAAATCTTTGTAGGTGCACGTTCGGGAATGGCTTGATGTTTCCCCATTGGTGGAATCGTTGGTGCCGTTTCCACTTCTGTTTCCATTTGTCCCGTTGGTGTTAATATGGGCGACAGCTGCGGTCACGGCTGCCGTGACAGCGCCTTGAAATGTCACCGAGTCCATCATAGGCGCTTCGGGGGTTGCGATCGGTGCGCGTCTGGCGTTTCTTCGGTGAGGTGGCATATTTCTGCCACAAGGATTCAAGATTTGACATTGGTTAGTTTCTGGAAGGGTCGTTATAAGTATAATGTCATTAGGATGTGATGTTCTCATTGTAAGTTTATCCTTGTTCTATTCTTTTCATCAGTTGAAATCATAAACCAGTATCAAACATACATATCAAATATTTGTACAACGTTCATAAATAAACCACGTCATTATATTAATAATAATTTGTAGCGTTACATGGTTTTTAAGATGGAAAATTTGACCTTCGCAGAGGCCTACAGAGCGATAAAAATAAACAGCGTAACGGCTTACAAAAAGTGTAGTCACTTGATTGTAGAGTCGTGCCTACGTACAATAGTGAGTCGCACAATACACGTACTCATAGATGTCCTAGTCTATATCAAAACTTGAGTAGTATAAGTACTACTCATGACGAACATGACCTCCTAGTCCCGCGTAGTGCGTCCACCTGCGCCCTGAGCTCAGCAGCTTCGCGCTCGGCCTCCTCGGCCCTCCGTTCAATATCTCGTATTCTCTGCTCATAATCTGATATTCGCTCAATAGCCTCACGCCACATTCCCAGGGCTGTCTGTACGTCCTCCTCGAGGGTGTCGAGTCGTCCAGCGGTATGGCCGCGGGTCTCGTCTAAACGTCGGAGGCGTGTTGCGGTGACCTCGGAGGTGGCCCCCACATCCATAATCTGACTGGTGGTCGCCCTGATCTGCTCCTCATGGCAATTGATGCGTCCGACTATGGTAGGTAGAGCTCGGTCCGCATAGCCCCCTCTGTCGATGTCGTAGTGGTCGTAGAATAGGTGATACGGGGGTCGCAAGTCTTGCTCGCGGCTCCAGACACGTATCTGCTCTGCCCAAGCTGGTGTCGGGCCCTGAAGAGGTTCTTCTATTAGTAAGGGGCGGTGAATGGGAAGTACCCTCTTTCGAGGTGTACGCATCCATAACGGGCCACCAGGGTGGCGATATACCTGAAATAGTGGTGGTGGCGGTGGTGCATGTAAGCTGCGGACTGGGTGACGAGGGTCGATGACTTCTGGTTCATCTTCGGGCTCTTCCTCGTCCCACTGATCTTCTTCTTCCATCTCCTCGCCCTCTTCCGGATCCTCCTCGAAGTCCTCTTCCGGATCCTCCTCGAAGTCCTCTTCCGGATCTCCGTTGAGCCATCCGTTATTTCCCTCGTCGGGGAAATAAGGATCTTCGGGTAAATGGAAGCCTGCCATGATCTCTGTGCTGGGAGTGGTGTGTAAGAAGTTTATAAAGGGGATCCTTAAATACGTACAATATAATTAAGTAATGTACGTAAAATACTCATATAGTATTTTAGTTTCATGTTTCGTTTTATAGAGTCGTAAAATACTCCTATAGTATTTTAAATTTCATGTTTAGTTCTTTTAGTTACTTGTAAGTGTTCGGACTTGTTGTTTGCCACGACTATTCCTAAGTATACGTTAATCATATCTTGGATCAATACAGTTGATCAGGTTCTATTCATTCAAGACATCATTACCAAACACTTAGGCCTATCTGTAGCGTTCAACTCATCTTACCACTTTTGTATGTTTTCGTTATGATATGGTTCTAGTATGTATATATGTACTTATACTTTTATAAAAATTATCGTTGTAATTTTAAAAGTATACTTGTACGAAAATGTTTTCAAGAGTTTTAGTCCCATTGTATTTATAGTTGTATATCTTTAAATGGATTGATATACTTAGTTCACTATAAACAATGCTCTGATACCAATCTGTCACACCCTCAAACCGTATTGGCGGAAACGTTCAAGGGTGGGTGACTTCATGAACAATATCATAACAAAGTTGCACAATAGTGAAATCCAAGCAAACAACCATCATTACATAATTATAAAAGTTACATAGTTCAATGTATCATGTTTCGATTACAATTACTAATGATAACAAAAATATGCAAAATGACGTCGTAACGTCGCTTCAACCACGCTTGTGATTTCCCTTTTTAGTTTCCTGAGAATACAAGTAGTTGAAAAAGTGTCAACAATTAAGTTGGTGAGTTCATAAGATTTTTGTATAAGAAATGTCCTTTGTTTGTAAGCAATAGTGTTGAAAACCACGAAAATCCAATATTTTCTCATAAAAATATCTAAGTCTTTAAATCCCAAAGACTAAAATGTAGTATGTAAGCTGTAGTGTACTTTCGTTTAAATGTGTGTTTCCACGTAAACAATTTATAAAAATATTAAATTGATTATTTTCCCATGTGAGATACCATATAACCGTACTGTGACTAGTTGGCCTGCTGCGACGTTCTTCAGGCGTCGGAATGTTAGACATTTGGACACCTCAGACCTGCCGGACAAGCTGTAGCTAGCCGCTCAGGTGCGGGGTTGTCAAGCCCCGTATAGATCTATACTCAAATATCGCGCTCTCTTACCGAGACTCTGGTTATATAAATGTTCAGGACTTATAGTAGGTACTTATAAAAGTACTGTGAAGATTCATCTCACAAAAATGTATGTATTCCGATCAACTTGTTTACGTACGATTTGTATATAAAAACTCTTGTAATCGTCCATTATCATTTTTTCCATGATAATATAGTATAGTAAAATAATTATATATTTTTATATAATTATTTTTGTCATGTTTAAATGTCATAGTAATCTTTTGTTCATAAACTATTCCAATAATAGTCTATTTTTAGTAATTGCGTCGTAATAACTTTATTTTACGAACGATAGCGAAATAACTTGTTCAAAGATTATAAATATTATCTTTTGAGATATTTCTCACAAAATAGTATAATATCTTGATTATAACCATTTTTGCTAGAAAATAGTGCCTTTGTTTATAAAAACGTAGTTTTTACTAGTTTTCGTTTTTATAACGTTTTTATTCAAGATCTAGTATTTTTGTACACTTTATTTGTAGTTTAGCAACTTTTACACAACTTATTATGTCAAAGTGTTCATAATACATGGATCTACTCATATTTCATGTCAAAATCATATTTATAACATTTTTGTTCAAGATCTAGTATTTTTACACACTTTAATTATAGTCTAGTAACTTTTATACAAGCATATCATGTATCATAGTGAATATCTTACAAGGATCTATCCATATTTCATGTCTAAGGTATTTTTACCCAAATACTAACTTTATAAACTTGTGTAAATCAACATATATATCATTTAAACACATATAAACTTGAATAAACAACATATATAGTTAAAGAACTTGTATTCTCCCCAAAAAAGGTTTGAAAAGATGAAAATGTGGGGTATGAACTCACCTTGAGTGTGGATCATAGGATTCCTTGGAAGAAGATTGAAGATTTTGTTTCTAAGACCCGAAGGACCCTTGGACAAAGCTATTATCCAATGGATTTCCGTGAGTATGTGTGTATAAAAGAGTATATGAAGATATTTAGAACTTAAATCACTAGATGATCATAACTTATCAAGAGAGCTTGAAAGATCTTTGAAGATGATGGAGTTTGGAGCTTAAAGACCTTTGATTTGAACTAGTAATCCTAAGATTGTGGTTTGATGGTCTAGCCTAATTCCAGCCGATGTCCTTCCTAGATTTGAACTAGTAATCCTAAGATTGTGGTTTGATGGTCTAGCCTAATTCCAGCCGATGGGGAGTAGGGGGGGGGGGGGGTGGGGTGGTGTGGTTTTTATAAAATAGCAACATACTTTATAAAAATAAGTGATTTTTATAAAATAGTAAGTCGTTTTAGTGAATTTTTATGCGTTTTTGACGAAACGAAGTTCTAAATAA
This sequence comes from Cichorium intybus, assembly GCA_023525715.1. Lineage (NCBI taxonomy): Eukaryota > Viridiplantae > Streptophyta > Magnoliopsida > Asterales > Asteraceae > Cichorium > Cichorium intybus. The sequence continues at coordinate 93,943,150 of CM042017.1, read as the reverse complement.
TTATTTTGTATAAAAACATTCCCAAACATTTATTTTGATTGAATTATAACTCGTTGGGTGCCGGAATACGCGTTTAAGCGCGGTATTCTTCCGTTTTCGCGATTTTCGGCATTTTACCGGAAAAATACATTTAGCTTTGAATTTAAATACTAGATATTATTACGTTACTTATTATATGAATTGTTATTTCATATTTGATGTTTAAGGCACCTCATTTTGTATTTTGGTTCCAAACCCTGTGTACATTTATCCGTTCACAGCGGTTTAATCGTTATAAGTTTCACATATGAACTCCGTTTTCGACGTTCTATATATCCATAGTTTCGTATTTACGAGTAGATCGTTTTATGAATTTTATTATTCTCAAAATAATAATTGTACAATTATCGAATTTTTACGCTACAGTAGTCTGCTGTCCGTATTTTCGATTTTTAACCGATTATTGTTGTGATTTAGCATACGTAACACTATAATATTAACAATTCATCGCAAAAGTTATGGAAAATAACTTTTTAACATATAGATTAACATACGCGTTGTTTGATTACAGTTGACTTTTGTTGACCAAAATTTACAATTGTCACATTCTAGCAATCAATAAAATGGGCTCTTCATCTTCATTGGTTTGAGTGAGGTTCACCTCCTCACCTCGTTTCTTGTTTGGGCATTTTGATGCATAATTACCAATTTTCTCACAAGTAAAACATTTTATTTTACTTTTGTCCTTTCGGGGACGATTGTAGTCATTCCGGTTTGGATCATACTCATGACCATCTCCTCGGCCATGCCCACGACCTCGACCGCGTCCTCGGCCTTGGCTTCCACTTTCCCTTGAAGTGTTTGACGAGTCTCCCTCGTCGGTTTGCTTAGACTTGGATACCCACTTGGCATGTGTAAGCAATAGAGAAGGTCCTTTTTTCCGTTCTTCATACCCTCGAAGTCGCTCTTCGTGGGTCTTGAGACGGCCTACAACCTCTTCGCCCGTCATTTTTTTTATGTCTTCAAATTGCTCGATAGATGTTATGATTTGTATAAATCGTATTGGGATGGCTCAAAAAAACTTCTTCACCACCGTATTCTCCTCGATCTCTTCACCGAGAGATCGAATACCGATCACAATAGTATTCAATCTCATGGTGAAATCATCTATCGACTCTCCATTGTTCATTCGGATCATCTCGAATTCACTTCTCAATGTTTGTACTTTAGCCTCCTTTAACCGATCAGCTCCTATATTCATCATCTTAAGCGTTTCCCATGCTTCTTTAGCCGTGTCCTTCTCGGCCAACCTAAGAAGTACGTCTTTTGGAATCACTTGGTAAATGGCTGCAAGCGCCATTCTATCTATTCGTTCATCTACTCTTGCATTTTGAATTGCATCCCACACTCCTTGAGCTTGCAAATTCACTCGCATCTTTGTAGCTCACACTACATAGTTTGTTTTCGTAAGCAACGTATACTGTAACGTAACACTACTATCCCTCCCGGTCCTTTGAACACTTTCAATTTCGGGTTGAGAAAACGACGATCTTGGTGTGGTCATTCTTGGCATATATTATCTTGATATTTTTCAAAAAAAATATGGGGAGCTACAAGTAATTTATGAAAATTACAAGGGCCAAAATGTAATTTTCAGAACTTTAAGGGCCGGTTTGAAACTTTTACAAATAGGGGCTCTTTTGATGTTTTTCAGAAAAATTGGGACCAACCTGCAATTTTTCCGAAATACAGGGTCCAAAACGTAACTTCTCCAAACTTAAGGGGCCAAATTGAAATTTTTTGAAACTTCAGGGCTAAACTGTAATTTATGAAACTTCAGGAGGCTGATGATGTCACTGCTGACGTCACTCGTCTTCTCCGGTGGTCTTCTCTGGCTAACTAGTTTATCCAACGAGTTTTAGGATGATCCGGGTGTCGAAAATTTCCGAAAAATATATTTTGGGAATCCTGAGAACGAGACCTTTCCAATGGAACTCTCGAAAATCGATTTTGAGACAGATTAATTTTGACCAAAAAATCAAGGGTGTTTTAAGAATTACCCCTGGAGCTTAACCAAGCTCTGATACCACTTGTTGGAACTCCAATGTTCTTTTATTTAGAACTCAAACTGAAATACAAGAAAAGAACTACTAACTCTCTAAAACACTCTCTAAGTTTTTGTGGTGCTTAACAAATGAAACTATAACCTTTATTTATAGCCAAGCAAAGACTAATTACAACTACTACATTCAATGAATTTAAACAAGAGAAAACAAAGTTTGCCACCTTCTTCAACAATGGTGGCTGCACGAGTGCTACTGGTGGTGCGGTTTCAGCCCCCACATAAATACCAGCATGCACTCCGCCTTCAGTTCCACCATTTCAACAACCACAAACCACAAACCCTTTTTCATCTGCTATGGCTTGGGGAGCACCGACCCGAGATGGCACCCCACTGCCTAGGCAGCAAACCACCATTTCCCAACCGCAACAATCACAACCATTGCAACCACCATACCAATCAACCATCTTTTAAGCACAAGCCACTTTTCAAACCATACCACAACAACAACAACAATATCAATCACAACCTCCACCGCAGCAATACCAGTACCAGGAGGTTGAGTAGAGATACGAGGAGGAGGATGAATGCTGGATTCCTCCACAGCAGCAACAATGGAACAGAGGTCGGGGACCTCAGCAAAGAGTATAGCAACAACATCAGCAACCGCAAGGTCAACAAGGGTACAACAATAATCATCATTATGACAGTAACTTTGTTCGACCTTTATACTTTGCACAACCGAGGGGGCAATCGGTTTCGTCGCACTTCCAACCACGGGAGTATGACGACTCATCGCCCATTTATATTCCCGAGAATGCAGAAACTCAGGTAGAAATTAGGCCTCGATTAATAGGAATATTAACTTAATTTAGAGGGTATAAAACTGACGGTCCATACAATCATTTGTATGAGTTCATAGCTATAGCGAATGCCAATACCCCTAGGAACACTAGTAGAGATATTTTTAGGTTAAGATTATTTCCTTTTACCTTAAAGCATAAAGCCAAGTATTGGTTCACATCTTTGCCGCCTAATAGTATCACTACATGGGATCAACTTAAGGCCAAGTTTTTACAACAGTTCTACCCATCAAGTAAGACTACTGAGATTAGACGAGCCATCCAAGATTCTCAGCAGAAGCCTGGTGAGGCATTTCAAGAAGCCTTTGAGCAATTGAAGGAATTAATGCGTTTCTGCCCACATCACGAGATTCCAAAGTTGCAGTTAGTGAGATTATTCTTTGAAGGGGTGAGTGAGACACATCAAGCGATGATAAATGTTTCATCAAGTGGACCATTTATGTGGCAAGAGCCGAAGGATGCATGGAGACTCTTGGAGCAATTAAGTTTAGGATCAAAGTTCAGTGGATCCATGAAGGATAATACGGTGTATATGGCAAATATCGAAGCCGAAAACAAGTGGAAGAGAGAAATTCAGAGTGAGTTGACTGCTGTTACTAAGAAATTCAATCAAATGCTCACGAGGTTTCAAAAAGAGAAGGGAGCGTATGTATTACATGGACAAGTTGTTTGTAATACATGTGGTGAAGTAGGACACAACCACGGTGAGTGTTTAATGACGCCCGAGGAAATCAGCCAGGTGCACGGATATGGTCAATTTCATAACATGCCTCGACCATTTAGGAGTAATCAGCAGAGGGATGTGAGGCAACCACCGTAAGGCAGCAAAATGTACAACCAGCACCTCAAACAGGAAGTATGAACATTGGCACAAAGAATATTTACGAAATGCTTCTCAAACGTACAGAAACTGAAGATGTCAATACTCAAGCAATTTTGAAACTAGGGGATTTGCTTATGAAGTTGGAAAAGGAGAGGGAACAAGAGAAAGTGCAACCGTCAAAGATGCAAGTAAATGAAGTTATTACCCTCCGAAGTGGAAAGAAGGTAGATAATAAAGTTACAGCTCCGCCACCAGCAGAAGAAGATAGTGATATCGAGATTGTGTTTGACGAAAAAGAGGAATTAGAAAAAGAGAAGAAGAAGCAAAAAAGATCTAGAGCAGGAAAAGGAAACTGCAAGTAAATGGGAAAAATGGGAGACAAGTGGAACCGCACCTTTTCCCGCAGCCTTGGAAAAGCGGGAGAAAAGACCCTATGGGAAGAAAGGACCATAGGCAGACGACATGTGGGAGCTGTTCAGCCAAATCAAAGTCAATATTCCGTTAGTCAAGCTCATAAAAGAGGTTCCTGCTTATGCGAAGTTTTTGAAAGACATGTGCATTCATAAAAAGCACATCTTGTCGCATCTCCCCAAGAAGATTGAATTGACTGAGTATGTCAGTTCGATAATTATGGATGCTTTACAACCTAAAATGAAGTATCCAGGAGCGCACCTTATTTATGTTGATTTAGGTGATGTAAATATTAAAAAGAAATTATTAGATTTAGGAGCGAATGTAAATATTTTGCCAGGTCAGCTTGTTGATAAGCATGAGTTCGGTACCTTGAGGCCTACAGATGTGATTTTACAGCTTGCCGACAAGTCTACAAAAATCCCAAGAGGGATGCTCTCTAATGTCATCATCATGGTTGGGAATTTTTATTATCCAGCTGATTTCTTGGTTCTAGGTACCCGTCAAGTTGGCAATGGAGAACAACCCACCATCATTCTTGGACGACCATTCTTGGCCACAGCAAACGCTAATATCGATTGTCGCACAGGAGAGATGGGGATATCATTTGGGCACCAGCAAACTAAGATTAACATCTTTAATGCAAAAGGGAGTAAAATAGAGGATGAAGAATGTTATCAGGTGGATATCATAGACGAATTGGTACAACAATACACACCTGAAGTTTTACAACAAGAAGCAGTGGACATTCTCGAGGAAAGCGATGCTGAGCAGGATAATCAAGAGGAAGTAGAAGGAAAGGATAAAGGTGTGGAGCAGGAGGAATGCGCGCAGATTGAGAAGTTGCCAATGGAGATTCCGAAAACACTGAAGCCGTCTTTACGGGAGCCGCCAAGTCTGGAGTTGAAACCGTTGCCAACTCATCTTAAGTATGCGTTTTTAGGGAAAGAAGATACTCTACCAGTAATTTTGTCAGCCGATCTATCAAATGAACAAGAGAAACTAGAAAGCTTTTCTTAAAGTCCTATCTAAGCACAAGGAGGCCATCGGCTGGACAATTGCATATTTGAAGGGGATCAGCCCCACGACATGCATGCATCCGATTGTAACGGAAGAAGGATCAAAACCAGCTAGAGATATTCAGCATAGGCTCCATCCAAATTTAAAGGAAGTCGCCAAAAAGGAGGTTTTAAAATGGTTGGACGCGGGAATCATATATCCAATCTCTGATAGTGAATGGGTCAGTCCAACGCAAACTGTACCAAAGAAATCTGGAATTACTGTAGTGGACACCAAGGACGGTGACAAGGTATCCACGAGACACGTGACTGGATGGAGAGTATGTATAGATTACCGGAAACTCAATGCTACAACCTCTAAAGACCATTTCCCATTGCCTTTCATCGATCAGATCGTGGAAAAGCTAGTCTGACAGAAATATTACTGTTTATTGGATGGTTATTCAGGATACAACCAGATCGCCATTCACCCAGAGGATCAGGCCAAAACGACATTTACCTGTCCTTATGGTACTTTCGCGTTCCAAAGGATGCCATTCGGCTTGTGCAATGCCCCAGCCATATTCCAAAGGTGTATGATGGCAATATTTTCAAACATGATTGGTGACGCACTGGAGATCTGAAGGGTTACAAGATCTTCATGGACGATTTTTCGATTTTTGGGTCGACATTCGACGGGTGTTTGAATCAATTGGAAAAGGTGTTAGAACGATGTGTAGAGTCGAATCTGGTGCTTGGTTGGGAGAAAAACCATTTTATGGTTAGTGAAGGAATAGTTTTAGGTCATGTAGTCTCCGAGAGAGGATTTGAGGTAGATCGCGCTAAGGTTAAGGTCATTTCTACATTGCCACCCCCGACATCAGTGAAAGGGGTTAGATCATTCTTAGGTCACGCAGGATTTTACCGTAGGTTCATCAAAGACTTTAGCACTATCTCAAAACCCCTTTGTGGCCTTCTCTTGAAGGACGCACCATTTATTTTTTATGAAGAGTGTGTCAAAGCATTCAACATCCTTAAAAATAAATTGGTCGAAGCTCCTATCCTAAAACCTCCTGACTGGACCCAACCCTTTAAGATTATGTGTGACGCTGGTGATTACGCTGCTAGTGTAATATTAGGACAAAGGATCGACAGGAAGCCGGTAGTCATATGCTGCGCTAGTAAGACTTTCTCTAAAGCTCAATTGAACTATACAACCACAGAAAAGGAATTACTTGTCGTGGTGTTTGCTTTGGATAAGTTCAGGTCCTACATCTGGGGATCAAAGGTACTGGTTTATACTGACCACAACGCTGTCCGTCATCTACTTGCAAAGAAGGAGTCTAAGTCGAGACTGATCAGGTGGATATTACTACTTGAAGAATTTGATGTGGAGATCAAAGATAAGAAAGGGACGGAGAACATGGTGGCAGATCATCTTTCACGATTGCCAGCAGAAGGTTTAGAAGTCGGTATTAAAGAAACATTTCCAGATGAACAGTTGTTGGAACTTACGGGGGCTCCATGGTATGCAAATTATGTTAACTTTCTAGCAACAGGAGCAATGCCGTCACGTTGGACAAAGCAACGTTAGAAGCAGTTCCGAACTTATGCAAAGAGGTTTATTTGGGATGATCCCGATCTTTTCAAGGTGGGAGAAGACCAAATAATACGTCGATGCGTGCCTGATAGTGAAATCAGTGATGTATTGGAACATTGTCATGCGTCAGCTTGTGGGGGACACTTTAGTGGAAAGAATACAGGTTACAAGATTTTAGAGTCCGGATTGTATTGGCCGACTATCTTTAGGGATGCCCATAAAACTGCCAAGGAATGTTTGAATTGTCAGCAGCTGGGAAACATTTCAAAGAGGGATCAAATGTCGCTGAATCCGATTTTAGTGGTGGATATCTTTGATGTTTGGGGAATTGACTTCATGGGTCCTTTTCCCACTTCACATGGGTATGTGTACATCTTGGTAGCTGTTGATTACGTCTCAAAATGGATCGAAGCCGAAGCCACTCGCACTAATGATCATCACGTTGTTGCAAGTTTGTTAAAAAGAACATTTTCACTCGACATGGAGTTCCACGGGTGATCATAAGTGATGGGGGTCGCATCTTAAGAATTTCAAGTTTGGGCGGCTGCTGAAACATTATGGGGTCAACCATCGGATCGCAACTCCGTACCACCCACAAACGAGCGGTCAGGTGGAAGTATCTAATCGGCAAATCAAGAAAATTCTTCAGAAGACGGTTAGAACAGACAGGAAGGATTGGTCGCAGAGATTGGATGATGCACTCTGGGCATACAGAACTGCCTATAAAACACCGATTGGAACTACACCCTATCGGCTGGTTTATTTGAAAGGCTGCCATTTGCCTGTAGAGCTAGCCAATCGGGCACTATGGGCAATCAAACAAGTTAACATGGATTATGATACAGCTAGAAAAGAGCGGAAGTTGCAGCTATCTGAACTGGAATAATTGCGAGACGAAGCTTACGAGAACGCAGCCACATACAAGACAAAATGAAGCGGTATCATGATGCCAAGCTCAAACTAAAGACTTTCGTGGCAGGGCAAAAGGTGTGGTTATATAATTCGAGGCTGAAAATGTTCCCTGGGAAGTAAAGAAGCAAGTGGAATGGGCCATACGAAGTCGTCAGTGTTACGGATTACGGTGCGGGAGAAATTCAGGATCTCAAAGGTGGACCACCATTCAAGGTCAATGGGCATAGGCTTAAACCCTATATCACCGCGGGCACATTTCAGAAACTAGATGTGGAAACGGTAGAGTTTGTGACGAATATCCCTATATACACTCAATAAGCCAGGTAAGTGCATGTCCGGCTGAAGACGTTAAACTTAGCGCTTGTCGGGAGGCAACTCGATCATCATGTGTATCAATTGCATTTTCTTTAGTGTTAATTGTAATTAATTGATTACGGTAAGAAGAGAACAAGTGTGGGGTCGTTTTGGGAATTTTTACAGCACCGCGACGTGGGATCTTAAGAACCGCGCCGCGCGTGTTGAGGTTTTCGCGATTGTTAATAGAGTCAATTTTTCTACGCGACGCGGATAGAAGCTTCCCGTGCCGTGGCCTTATCTTAATTTGAATTTAGAGATAATCTCTAAAACAGAGTTTGAAAGCTAACCCAAATCCCCCAAACTTGTATAAATTCGAAATCGATTAAATCAGTACGTTCTTACTATCGATCATTCATCCCCGCATCACAATCACTTCATCTTCATCGTGCGTCTTAGCAATCCAAGTAAGTTCTTCTGATTCCTATGCTTTTCTTCAAAGTCTTGGAAAGTATAAAAAATCATCTTTATTCTGCAATGTAGTAATCATATGATGAAATTGATGATGTTATTGAGTTTAGGATAGTGTACATTACAAAACCCTGTACTTAAAATCGAAAAATTGGTCTGAAATAATGTTTAATCGATAATTCTGTTTTTGAGTTCATACGCCGTGCCGCAGAACATTACAGCGCACGACGTGGTATATGAATATTCAAACAGCGCGACGTGTTCTTTGCGGTCCGCGCCGCGGCAAACGCTGAACAGCATCTTAATTTCAGGTTTTTGTTAAACTTTGTAGGTACAATGTCTTCATCAGCAAGTTCTGAGTCCATCGATTGGAACACATTGACTACGGGAGTTGATAGAGTTCTTACTGCCAGTTTCTACAATCGTAGATCGATTCACCGCCACAAACAAGTTCTTCCATGTCAAACAGTCAACTGGGAGTTGACCAAAGAATCGGAGATTCTAGAGCATATTCAGGACTGGTTAGTGCAAGGGGGTTATGAGGAAGGCAAATTAACATATACTTGTCGGGCAATCGAGAATGCGCTTCAAATGGACTAGCCAATCTATCGCGAGGTATTCCTACAATTCCTCGCGAGTTACCACTTCGATCACAAGAAAATCGGGATGGACACTGAGGAGACGGTCAGATTTCGACTGGGAAACCATGACCGCAGCTGCAGTTTGAGAGAGTTTGGATACAGGATCGGGCTGTACACGCAGGAGGAGTCACAAGCACCAGGATTCGGGACATTTCACAGATGGGCCAGCTGTACCGCTGGCGACTCCTTCTCACCCGCCGACTACTGGAGTACTATCTCGTCTACTCGGTACCATGAACATACCGTACGAGAGAGCCTGATGCATTTGCCGGCACATCGGATGTTGCACCTTCTGATTTCTACCATGTTGTGGCCTCGTGCTGGCGAGGAACGGGTTTTGCCTTGCGAGTTACATCTTATTTGGGCGATGACACGGATACTTGAAACTTGTAATATTCCTTACTTCATTGCGGATTACTTCAAGCAGTTGACTAACGCGCCCTTGAAGTATATTGCACTTGGCGGGGGACATTTTGTGACACGCCTGGCGCATTCCTACGGGCTTTTGTCAGAGCTCAGCATCAGTGAGCTAACGGTTATCCATCCGATCCCATTTAGCCCACCGGTTACCACTTCGTGGGACGTCATCTACGTGGATGACGGGATCACATCTGTGGAGCGCATGCCATTCCCCGTGCTACGATCCGAGCCATCAACATCCAAGAAGCGATCGAAAGCAACAATTAGTTTGCCCCGCAGCCTCGCTCCTGCAACCATGGAATCTAGATTCCTGGCTGACGAAGTAAAGGCGGTCCAGCGAGCCATGCATACCCACAAATTAGAGCATAGAGTCCAACCCATGGCAATGCACGAGGTTGACCGACGAACGAAAAATACTCAGGCCCAGCTCCTTTGGCTTTCCGGGTGTGTGATCAATTTTATCAATAGAGCCCAAAACCCCATTCCAAGACCTTAATCACCATTGGTTGAGGAGGAGAAAGCCGAACCGATGGAAGAAGAGGAAGAACAAGAAGAGGGTGAAGAAGACGACACCGCTCACAACTAAGGGGGTTCATGTAATTAGGATTTTTTTTTTTTTTTAGTACATTAGGTTTCAAATTTTTTAGGGTAGGCTAAAAGTTGAACATTTTGTTAATAATTCTTAGGGTTATATGTTTAGGATCGAAAATAAGCCTTATGGCATTAATAAAGTGCAATAAGTTTAGGCAAAATCTGTGTTGAATAACTTTTACGAATGTTTAAAGATGGTTAAACTTTTCGAAATTACCGCGCCGCGGTATGCCCCTTGGCGCGACGCGGTCATTTCCAACTTGACGGTACTTTGGACATCTCGTAACTACCGCGACACATGCACTTCCATCGCGCGTCGCGGCCATCTGCAACACATACATATTGAATTGTTGTACATTTTTCATTATTTTTTAGATGTTTCTTTTCTTTTTGCATTTAATTTTGTTTGTAAGTGATGCATGTAATACCTAAATGGAGAATCGTTGGAGGAGTTGTTTCAGGCAATTGTGGGGTCACCGTGCCCCCGCCACTTTCCTTGATCACTGGCGTGTTTTACTGTTGCGCTACAACTCCTGGAAATTCTGAATTGTGGAGATGTTCGTGTTTTTTTGTACCTGTGACAACCGAGTACCATCAAGCAGTCAACCGTCTAAGGGATAACTCTTTCTCCCTAGTTTTGAATAAATTTGTACAACGGGGACGTTGTACGGTTTTAAGTGTGGGGTGTGGACGGTCGAAAGAGTGTTTTTGAAATTTTTGCGGAAAATGACCGATTTTCAAAAAAATTTAGCAATTTTTCAAAATTTTTATTAGATTGTATTTGAAACAAATAGTTTGTGAATGTTATAGCATTGGTATTTTTCAAGAAATACTGTTTTGTTGTTATCATGCTATGAGTTTAGTCAGATAAGTTAAGTTTTAAGAGTTAGAAGATTGGAATATTTGAGGATTGGAATTTAGGAGGGACTGTCAATCAGTGGCCTTTGTTGTTCGAGCCGGTAAGCCTAAAATGGGTGGGACTTATGCACCTTGCCACCTAAGATCGTCTGGTTTGGGATGGTATTTCTGAAAGCTCGTTACATGGACAACATCAAAAGTCATGGATAGTCTTTAATGGCCTTTAGAATCTGAATGAGTACGTACACTTGATTGTGGACAGAAAATTTGTAATCAATGGTTCTTTAGAAAGTCATGAATTCCAAAGAATATTCTGGTTATGTTTTCACGTACTATTTCAATCTAACTCTAGAGGCAATAAGCTTTGAAATTGAACACATTCAATAATTGTTTGAGTCTTAGTTAGAATTTGTTAAAAACTCTCTTGCTTGGGGACAAGCAAGGCACAAGTGTGGGGTGTTTGACAACGCCTAGTAATATCAAGTATTTTAGTCGTTGTTGAGCCCTATTCTTGGTGATTTTATATCATATATGTTGTAGTATTCTCACTTTTTGTGTCAGTGCTAGTTTGGAAAGAAAAGATGTAAACATGGGCTAAATGCGTACAAAATGAAAGAAGTTGGAGATAACGACAAACAGAATCGAATTCACACGCGCACCGTGATCGGGCCATTTTGGTTGGAAGTAAAATGTAATTAACTTGATAAATTAAGCCTTGTTTAACCAAGAATGGCCCTACTTTTGATGGAATTGAGTGAATTACATGCAGGGATTGAAAAAACGGGAATTTTGGGCGAAAACCACGCATTAAACGGACATCGGAAGTGGGAGAAAAATCCCAGCGTCCCAGCAGCATCCCAGGCAGCGTCCCAGACGCTGCCTGGAACTCTGGCCCATTTTGAAGAGAAAAAGCAAGCCAGATGTGCGAGGAAGCCCGTCAACGTCCTAGGTGGCGTCTGGGACGCTGGCCTAGGACGCCCAGCGTTTTTGGAGCGTCTCGTTCTAGGACGTTGCGCGTCGTAAAAGCTGAAGAACTACACTCAGCGTCCCACAGGCGTCTGGGACGCTGGTCTAGGACGCCGCCGCGTAGAATGCCCTAAATTGCCATATTTAAACCACTCTTTTTAATGAAACTTCATCCCATCGACCCAAGGCAGCCTCCAGACGATTCTCTCAAGGTTTTGACAGTTTTCCAAGGTCTAAAACACTCCCAAATCATCCCCAAACAATTCCCAATCTCAAATTAAACCTCTTTTGCATCAAGATCAAGCCAGAATTCCTGAAGTTTTAAAGATCCAGCCATGTTCAACATCTCCAGCACAGTGTTTGCATCAGTTCCAACCATGAGTAGCTAAATCATCCCGTGATCACAACCGGGAGTAGGTTTTGATTTCCTTTCAGTATTGTATTTAGATTTGAACTTTTTAGATTCATGAACACAGTGTTTGGATTGTTTGCTTTTAAATCATATGACTAGACTTCCATTACTTGTTCTTAAATTGTTGCTTGATTGAGTGTAAGACAACTCTATTGTGATCTTCCCCACCGTGCCAAATCATCCACAGTGGTGTGTAGGACGGAGGGTGCGGATTGCGGGAAGCAAGAGGGCGTGCTGCGCTAAGTCAACGATGAGGCGGTGAGAAGAATTCAAATGCCGAACAAACGGGGATAAACCCATACGCGCGCCGCGGATTCTATAAACACGCGACACGGCCCTTTATTTTCAACAACTATAAATAGAGGCTTCTAGGTCGAAATCAGTATCAAAGGAACGACCCACAAGGTGGATACAAGGCTTCTTTGACTCCAATATTCGGTTTTCAGTCGTCATTCGTGGTATTTATGTTTCTTCATTTAATTTTCATATAGTTTAGTAGTTTTAGTAGCTTAGTTTGGTGTTATTGGGTGTGACAACCATTAGCATTAGGCTAAAGTTTCTGGATTTTTATGGTTACTGTTTTGGATGTTTGGGATCTGAGTTTTATGCAAGTTAATCATTCGGTTATGTTTATTAGCTCTCTTTTTACTTTTTTATTGCTTTGGATGAGTTTGGATGTTTGATGCTTTTGGCTGGATCTTTATTGCTTCTGTTTCTGAATTATATTTCTGATTTCAATAAGCAAGTGAGGTTAAGTTTTGGTTTTAGTTTTAGTTTAAGTTTATGCTTGGAATTGGATTTTGTTGGATTTTATGCTTTTGGACCAATTTTGGTAAAGTAGAGACTAGACCCTCTGGTTGCCTACCTTGACCACGAAACTCCAGTGGTTCGACCCTGACTACCACTATACTAGTGAGAGTGAGGTTTTACTAATTTTTGACCGCACAATGACCTAGGCGTGTCATTTGTATAAATCGCAATGGGACGGCTCGAAGAAACTTCTTCACCACCGTATTCTCCTCGATCTTTTCACCGAGAGATCAAATACCAGTCACAATAGTATTCAATCTCATGGCGAAATCATCTATCGACTCACCATTGTTCATTCGGATCACCTCGAATTCACTTCTCAATGTTTGTACTTTAGCCTCCTTTAACCGATCAGCTCCCATATGAATCATCTTAAGCGTTTCACATGCTTCTTTAGCCGTGTCCTTCTCGACCAACCTAAGAAGTACGTCCTTTGGAATCGCTTGGTAAATGGCTGCAAGCGCCATTTTATCTATTCGTTCATCTACTCTTGCATTTTGAATTGCATCCCACACTCCTTGTGCTTGCAAATTCACTCGCATCTTTATAGCCCACACTGCGTAGTTTGTTTTGGTAAGCAACGGATAGTGTAACGTAACACTACTATCCCGGTCCTTTGAACACTTTCAATTTCGGGTTGAGAAAGCGACGAGCTTGGTGTGGTCATTCTTGGCATATATTATCTTGAGATTTTTCAAAAAGAATATGACAAGTAATTTATGAAAATTACAAGGGCCAAAATGTAATTTTCAGAACTTTAGGGGCCAGTTTGAAACTTTTACAAGTATAGGGGCTATTCTGAAGATTTTCTGAAAAATTGGGAACAACCTACAATTTTTCCAAAATACAGGGTCCAAAACGTTACTTCTCCAAACTTCAGGGGCCAAATTGAAATTTTATGAAACTTCAGGAGCTAAACTGTAATTTACGAAACTTCAGGAGGCTGATGACGTCACTGCTGTCATCACTCGTCTTCTCCGGCGGTCTTCTCTGGCCAACTGGTTTTTCCGACGAGTTTTCCGGCGAGATTCCGGCAAACTTTGATCGACTGTTTGAGGATGATCTGTGTGTCGAAAATTTCAGAAAAATATATATTCGGAATCTTGAGAACAATACCTTTCCAATGGTACTCTCGGAAATCGATTTTGAGACAGAAAAATTTTGACCAAAAAATCGTGAGTGTTTTGAGAATTACCTTTGGAGCTTAACCAAGCTCTGATACCACTTGTTGGAACTCCAATGTTCTTTTATTCAGAACTCAAACTGAGATACAAGAAAAGAACTACTAACTCTCTAAAACACTCGCTAAGTTTTTATGGTGCTTAACAAATTAAGCTATAACCTCTATTTATAGCCAAGCAAAGACTAATGACAACTACTACATACAATGAATTTAAACGAGTGGCTGCAAGTGGGTTGGTGAAGCAAGTGGGTTGGTGAAGCCAAGTTTGTGTTTACACTCACATTCTCCCCCTTAAACCAAACATGGCTTGAGATTCGTTACGCCGATTATGTTGCGCATATCATGCCATCCTCGGCTACAGAATAATCGACAAGTGTCTTATAGAGTCGGTTACGGGTTCTCTTATCATGCTCCAAACAACCATTAAATTTCATGGTATAATAATTGAGATACGGACGTCATTGATGCCACAACCAACCGGGATCTTCTTGGGATGATAAAAGACACATTTTTTGTTTCGCCTTAAATGTGTCTTATAGAGTCGGTTACGGGTTCTCTTTACTTTAAAAGTAAAGTATTACTATTGTCAAATACCCGTAAGTATTACTATTGTCAAATACCCGTAAGATATCACCATCATTAAAATGGGCTCTTCATCTTCATTGGTTTGAGTGAGGTTCACCTCCTCACCTTGTTTCTTGTTTGGGCACTCTAATGCATAATGACCATATTTCTCGCAAGTAAAACATTTTATTTTACTTTTGTCCTTTCGGGGATGATTGTAATCATTCCGGTTTGCATCATACTCATGACCATCTCCTCGGCCATGCCCACGACCTCGACCGCGTCCTCGGCATTGGCTTCCACTTTCCATTGAAGTGTTTGACGAGTCTCCCTCGTCGGTTTGCATAGACTGGGATACCTACTTGGCATGTGTAAGCAACAGCAGAGAAGGTCCTTCTTTCCGTTCTTCATACCCTCAAAGTCGCTTTTCGTGGGTCTTGAGACGGTCTAGAACCTCTTCGACCGTCATGTTTTTCATGTCTCCAAATTGCTCGATAGATGTTGTGCATATCATGCCATCCTCGGCTACAGAATAATCGACAAGTGCTTTGTCTTTATCTTTCTCGAGTTTCAATTTTGCATCCATGGAACACGTTGTTGAAATGCAATCTCTCACACTAAACTCCCCCGAAATCCTTTTAGCATAAGCCGTTTTCTTTAGCGAGACGTCTTCTTTCTTTTGTATCACTTTACGAAAGACTATACCTCGATTTTTGGAACTGCGTTCGAGAAAACTGGCAGCTGCTTTTTCAGTCAAAGTCCATCTTTTCGGTTTACCAAAGAACCCTTCTCGTTTTTTCCGTGGCTTCCTTTTTCGTGCGTCGAAAAACTGGTGTCCTTTTTCACCTTTTTCAACTTCAACATAAAATTCTTCCTCACTCGGATCATCTAATTTCTTTAGATATAAACCTAGAATTTTATCATGCTCCAAACAACCATTAAATTTCATGGTATAATAATTGACATTCGGACGTCATTGATGCCACAACCAACCGGGATCTTCTTGGGATGATAAAAGACACATTTTCCGTCTCGTCTTTAAAAGTGTCTTATAGAGTCGGTTACGGGTTCTCTTTACTTTAAAAAGTAAAGTATTACTATTGTCAAATACCCGTAAGATATTACCATCCATTTCGACTCGATTCCCGTCTTCGGTTAGTTGTCCAAAACTAATAATATTCTTTTTAAGTTTAGGAATGTAATGTACCTCGTTAAGTAGACTTTGATATCCGTTTCCGTAAATAAACAAGATCGTACATTTTCATTTGATGTCGATCTTTGACCCGTCTCCAAACCATGTATAACCCGTCACGTTCTCGTCTAACTCATGGAACTTTGAACTATCTCCGGTCATATGATTGCTAGCACAGTTGTAAAAGTACCATTCCTCGGAATCAACTTGACTTTCTTCGGATGCAGGAATATCAACGCTATTATTTTCTTTTAGCGGCACCATACCTGGTGTATCTTCTTGAGAGATCACCATCATTAAAATGGGCTCTTCATCTTCAATGGTTTGAGTGAGGTTCACCTCCTGACCTCGTTTCTTGTTTGGGCACTCTAATGCATAATGACCATATTTCTCGTAAGTAAAACATTTTATTTTACTTTTGTCCTTTCGGGGACAATTGTAGTCATTCAGGTTTGCATCATACTCATGACCATCTCCTCGACCATGCCCACGACCTCGACCACGTCCTCGGCCTTGGCTTCCACTTTCCATTGAAGTGTTTGACGAGGCTCCCTCGTCGGTTTGCTTAGACTGGGATACCCACTTGGCATGTGTAAGCAATATAGAATTTCCTTCTTCCCGTTCTTCATAACCTCGAAGTCGCTCTTCATGGGTCTTGAGACAGCCTACAACCTCTTCGACCGTCATGTTTTTCATGTCTCCAAATTGCTCGATAGATGTTACGATTTGAATAAATCGCATTGGGATGGATCGAAGAAACTTCTTCACCACCGTATTCTCCTCGATCTTTTCATCGAGAGATCGAATACCCGTCACAATAGTAATCAATCTCATGGCGAAATCATCTATCGACTCACCATTGTTTATTCGGATCACCTCGAATTCACTTCTCAATGTTTGTACTTTAGCCTCCTTTAACCGATCTGCTCCCATATGCATCATCTTAAGCGTTTCCCATGCTTCTTTAGTCGTGTCCTTGTCGGCCAACATAAGAAGTATGTCCTCTGAAATCGTTTGGTAAATGGCTGCAAGTGCCATTCTATCTATTCGTTCATCTACTATTGCATTTTGATTTGCATCCCACACTCCTTGTGCTTGCAAATTCACTCGCATCTTTATAGCCCATACTATGTAGTTTGTTTTCGTAAGCAACGGATAGTGTAACGTAACACTATTATCCCTCTCGGTCCTTTGAACACTATCAATTTCGGGTTGAGAAAACGACGAGCTTGGTGTGGTCATTCTTGGCATAAATTATCTTGAGATTTTTCAAAAAAATATGGGGAGCTACAAGTAATTTATGAAAATTATAAGGGCCAAAATGTAATTTTCAGAACTGTAGGGTACGGTTTGAAACTTTTACAAGTATAGGGGCAATTATGAAGTTTTTCTGAAAAATTGGGACCAACCTGCAATTTATCCGAAATACAGGGTTCAAAACGTAACTTCTCCAAACTTCAGGCGCCAAATTGCAATTTTTTGAAACTTCAGGGGCTAAACTGCAATTTCTGAAACTTCAGGAGGCTGATGACGTCACTGCTGACGTCACTCGTCTTCTCCGGCAGTCTTCTCCGGCGAACTGGTTTTTCCGGCGAGTTTTCCAGCAAGATTCCAGCAAACTTTGACCGGTCGTTTGAGGATCATCCGGGTGTCGAAAATTTCCGAAAAATATATATTCGGAATCCTGAGAATGAGACCTTTCCAATGGTACTCTCGAAAATCGATTTTCAGGTAGAAAAATTTTGACCAAAAAACCGAGGGTGTTTAGAGAATTACCCCGGGAGCTTAACCAAGCTCTGATACCACTTGTTGGAACTCAAATGTTCTTTTATTTAGAACTCAAACTAAAATACAAGAAAAAAACTACTAACTCTCTAAAACACTCTCTAAGTTTTTGTTGTGCTTAACAAATGAAGCTATAACCTCTATTTATAGCCAAGCAAAGACTAATGACAACTACTACATTCAATGAATTTAAAGAAGAGAAAACAAAGTTTGCCACCTTCTTCAACAATGGTGGCTGCAAGAGGGTTGGTAAAGCAAGTGGGTTCGTGGCTGCAAGTGGGCTGGTGAAGCCAAGTTTGTGTTCACACTCACATTCTCCTCCTTAAACCAAACTTGGCTTGAGATTCATTACGCCGATCATGTTGCGCATTTCATGCTATCCCTGGATAGAGAATAATCAACAAGTGCTTCGTCTTTATGTTTCTCGAGTTTCAATTTTTCATCCTTGGAACATGTTGTTGAAATGCAATCTCTCACACTAAACTCCCCGAAAATCCTTTTAGCATAAGCCGTTTTCTTTAGCGACACGTTTTCCTTCTTTTGCATCACTTTACGAAAGTCGATACCTCGATTTTTGGAACTACGTTGAGAAAACTGGCAGCTGCTTTTTCGGTCCAAGTCCATCTTTGCGGTTTACCAAAGAACCCTTCTCGTCTTATCCGTGGCTTCCTTTTCCGTACATCGAAAAGCAGGTGTCCTTTTTCACCTTTTTCAACTTCAACATAAAATTCTTCCTCACTCGGATCATCTAATTTCTTTAGATGTGAACCTAGAATTTTATCACGCTCCAAACAACCATTAAATTTCATGGTATAATGATTGACATACGGACGTCGTTGATGCCACAACCAACCGGGATCACCTTGGGATGATAAAAGACACATTTTTCGTCTCGTCTTTAAAAGTGTCTTATAGAGTCGGTTACGGTTTCTCTTTACATTTAAAAGTAAAGTATTACTATTTTCAAATACCCGTAAGATATCACCATCCATTTCGACTCGATTCCCGTCTTCGGTTAGTTGTCCAAGACTAATAATATTCTTTTTAAGTCTAGGAATGTAATGTACCTCGTTAAGTAGTCTTTGATCGCCGTTTCCGTAATCAAACAAGATCGTACCTTTTCCTTTGATGTCGATCTTTGACCCGTCTCCAAACCGGTATAACCCGTCACGTTCTCTTCTAACTCATGGAACTTTGAACGATCTCCGGTCATATGATTGCTAGAACAGTTGTCAAAGTACCATTCCTCGGAATCAACTTGACTTTCTTCGGATGCTGGAATATCAACGCTATTATTTTCTTTTAGCGGCACCATACCTGCACCATACCTGGTGTATCTTCTTGCGAGATCGCCATCATTAAAATGGGCTCTTCATCTTCATTGGTTTGCGTGAGGTTCACCTCCTCACCTTGTTTCTTGTTTGGGCACTCTAATGCATAATGACCATATTTCTCGCAAGTAAAACATTTTATTTTACTTTTGTCCTTTCGGGGACGATTGTAATCATTCCGGTTTGCATCATACTCATGACCATCTCCTCGGCCATGCCCACGACCTCGACCGCGTCCTCGGCCTTGGCATCCACTTTCCATTGAAGTGTTTGACGAGTCTCCCTCGTCGGTTTGCATAGACTGGGATACCTACTTGGCATGTGTAAGCAATAGAGAAGGTCCTTCTTTCCGTTCTTCATACCCTCAAAGTCGTTCTTTGTGGGTCTTGAGACGGCCTAGAACCTCTTCGACCGTCATGTTTTTCATGTCTCCAAATTGCTCGATAGATGTTACGATTTGTATAAATCGCAATGGGACGGCTCGAAGAAACTTCTTCACCACCGTATTCTCCTCGATCTTTTCACCGAGAGATCGAATACCGGTCACAATAGTATTCAATCTCATGGCGAAATCATATATCGACTCACCATTGTTCATTCGGATCACCTCGAATTCACTTCTCAATGTTTGTACTTTAGCTCCTTTAACCGATCAGCTCCCATATGAATCATCTTAAGCATTTCACATGCTTCTTTAGGCGTGTCCTTCTCGGCCAACCTAAGAAGTACGTCCTTTGGAATCGCTTGGTAAATGGCTGCAAGTGCCATTCTATCTTTTCGTTCATCTACTCTTGCATTTTGAATTGCATCCCACACTCCTTGTGCTTGCAAATTCACTCGCATCTTTATAGCCCACACTGCGTAGTTTGCTTTGGTAAGCAACGGATAGTGTAACGTGACACTACTATCCCTCCCGGTCCTTTGAACACTTTCAATTTCGGGTTGAGAAAGCGACGAGCTTGGTGTGGTCATTCTTGGCATATATTATCTTGAGATTTTTCAAAAAAAATATAGGGAGCTACAAGTAATTTATGAAAATTACAAGGGCCAAAATGTAATTTTCAGAACTTTAGGGGCCGGTTTGAAAGTTTTACAAGTATAGGGGCTATTCTGAAGTTTTTCTGAAAAATTGGGAACCTCCAATTTTTCCGAAATACAGGGTCCAAAACGTAACTTCTGCAAACTTCAGGGGCCAAATTGAAATTTTATGAAACTTCAGGAGCTAAACTGTAATCTATGAAACTTCAGGAGGCTGATGACGTCACTGCTGACATCACTCGTCTTCTCCGGCAGTCTTCTCTGGCCAACTGGTTTTTCCGACGAGTTTTCCGGCGAGATTCTGGCAAACTTTGACCGGCCATTTTAGGATGATCCGGGTGTCGAAAGTTTCCGAAAAATATATATTCGGAATCTTGAGAACGAGACCTTTCCAATGGTACTCTCGGAAATCGATTTTGAGACAGAAAAATTTTGACCAAAAAATCGTGAGTGTTTTGAGAATTACCCCTGGAGCTTAACCAAGCTCTGATACCACTTGTTGGAACTTCAATGTTCTTTTATTCAGAACTCAAACTGAAATACAAGAAAAGAACTACTAACTCTCTAAAACATTCGCTAAGTTTTTGTGGTGCTTAACAAATGAAGCTATAACCTCTATTTATAGTCAAGCAAAGACTAATGACAACTACTACATTCAATGAATTTAAACAAGAGAAAACAAAGTTTGAAACCTTCTTCAACAATGGTGGCTGCAAGTGGGTTGGTGAAGCAAGTGGGTTGGTGGCTGCAAGTGGGTTGGTGAAGCCAAGTTTGTGTTTACACTCACATTCTCCCCCTTAAACCAAACTTGGCTTGAGATTCGTTACGCCGATCATGTTGCGCATAACATGCCATCCTCGGCTACAGAATAATCGACAAGTGCTTTATCTTTATCTTTCTCGAGTTTCAATTTTGCATCCTTGGAACATGTTGTTGAAATGCAATCTCTCACACTAAACTCCCCCGAAATGCTTTTAGCATAAGTCGTTTTCTTTAGCAACACGTCTTCCTTCTTTTGCATCACTTTACGAAAGTCGATACCTCGATTTTTGGAACTACGTTGGGGAAAACCGGCAGCTGCTTTTACAGTCCAAGTCCATCTTTTCGGTTTACAAAAGAACCCTTCTCGTCTTATCCGTGGCTTTCTTTTCCGTGCGTCGAAAAACTGGTGTCCTTTTTCAACTTTTTCAACTTCAACATAAAATTCTTCCTCACTCGGATCATCTAATTTCTTTAGATGTGAACCTAGAATTTTATCATGCTTCAAACAACCATTAAATTTCATGGTATAATAATTGACATACGGACGTCGTTGATGCCACAACCAAACCGGATCTTCTTGGGATGATAAAAGACACATTTTTCGTCTTGTCTTTAAAAGCGTCTTATAGAGTCGGTTACGGGTTCTCTTTACTTTAAAAAGTAAAGTATTACTATTGTCAAATACCCGTAAGATATCACCATCCATTTCGACTCGATTCCCGTCTTCGGTTAGCTGTCCAAGACTAATAATATTCTTTTTAAGTCTAGGAATGTAATGTACCTCGTTATGTAGTCTTTGATCTCCGTTTCCGTAATCAAACAAGATCGTACATTTTCCTTTGATGTCGATCTTTGACCCGTCTCCAAACCGCGTATAACCTGTCCCGTTCTCGTCTAACTCATGGAACTTTGAACGATCTCCGGTCATATGATTGCTAGCACAGTTGTCAAAGTACCATTCTTCGGAATCAACTTGACTTTCTTCGAATGCAGGAATATCAACGCTATTCTTCTCTTTTAGCGGCACCATACCTGGTGTATCTTCTTGCGAGATCGCCATCATTAAAATGGGCTCTTCATCTTCATTGGTTTGAGTGAGGTTCACCTCCTCACCTCGTTTCTTGTTTGGGCTCTCTGATGCATAATGACCATATTTCTCGCAAGTAAAACATTTTATTTTACTTTTGTCCTTTCGGGGACGATTGTAGTCATTCCGGTTTGGATCATACTCATGACCATCTCCTCGGCCATGCCCATGACCTCGGCCTTAGCATCCACTTTCCATTGAAGTGTTTGACGATGCTCCCTCGTCGGTTTACTTAGACTGGGATACCCACTTGGCATGTATAAGCAATAAAGAAGGTCCTTCTTTCCGTTCTTTATTCCCTCGAAGTCGCTCTTCGTGGGTCTTGAGACGGCCTAGAACCTCTTCGACCGTCATGTTTTTCATGTCTCCAAATTGCTCGATAGATGTTACGATTTGAATAAATCGCATTGGGACGGATCGAAGAAACTTCTTCACCACCGTATTCTCCTCGATCTTTTCACCGAGAGATCGAATACCCATCACAATAGTAATCAATCTCATGGCGAAATCATCTATCGACTCACCATTGTTCATTCGGATCACCTCGAATTCACTTCTCAATGTTTGTACTTTAGCCTCC
Source organism: Cichorium intybus (assembly GCA_023525715.1). Classification (NCBI taxonomy): domain Eukaryota; kingdom Viridiplantae; phylum Streptophyta; class Magnoliopsida; order Asterales; family Asteraceae; genus Cichorium; species Cichorium intybus. The sequence continues at coordinate 93,920,517 of CM042017.1, read as the reverse complement.
TTTAACCGATCTGCTCTCATATGCATCATCTTAAGCATTTCCCATGCTTCTTTAGTCGTGTCCTTGTCGGCCAACATAAGAAGTATGTCCTCTGGAATCATTTGGTAAATGGCTGCAAGTGCCATTCTATCTATTCATTCATCTACTACTGCATTTTGAATTGCATCCCACACTCCTTGTGCTTGCAAATTCACTCGCATCTTTATAGCCCATACTACGTAGTTTGTTTTCGTAAGCAACGGATAGTGTAACGTAACACTACTATCCCTCCCGGTCCTTTGAACACTTTCAATTTCGGGTTGAGAAAACGACGAGCTTGGTGTGGTCATTCTTGGCATAAATTATCTTGAGATTTTTCAAAAAAATATGGGGAGCTACAAGTAATTTATGAAAATTATAAGGACCAAAATGTAATTTTCAGAACTTTAGGGGCCGGCTTGAAACTTTTACAAGTATAGAAGCTATTCTGAAGTTTTTCTGAAAAATCGGGACCAACCTGCAATTTTTCCGAAATACAGGTTCAAAACGTAACTTTTCCAAACTTCAGGGGCCAAATTTCAATTTTCTGGAACTGCAGGGGCTAAACTGTAATTCCTAAAATTTCAGGAGGCTGATGACTTCACTGCTGACGTCACCCATCTTCTCCGGCGGTCTTCTCTGGCCAACTGGTTTTTCCGGCAAGATTCCGGCAAACTTTGAACGGCCGTTTGAGGATGATCCGGGTGTCGAAAATTTCTAAAAAATATATATTCGGAATCCTGAGAACGAGACCTTTCCAATGGTACTCTCGGAAATTGATTTTGAGACAGAAAAATTTTGACCAAAAAACCGAGGGTGTTTAGAGAATTACCCCGGGAGCTTAACCAAGCTCTGATACCACTTGTTGGAACTCAAATGTTCTTTTATTCAGAACTCAAATGAAATACAAGAAAAGAACTACTAACTCTCTAAAACACTCTCTAAGTTTTTGTGGTGCTTAACAAATGAAGCTATAACCTCTATTTATAGTCAAGCAATGACTAATGACAACTACTACATTCAATGAATATAAACAAGAGAAAACAAAGTTTGCCACCTTCTTCAACAATGGTGGCTGCAAGTGGGTTGGTAAAGCCAAGTTTGTATTTACACTCACAAATCATAGTATTACACGTAGACATACGCATGTGAAAAACCAAAACTCACTATTCACACTAATCTACACATTCAGTTAGGAGCATGATAGTCTTCGTGGTACATTGGAATCTAAAGGAGCATAATATGCTCTGAGAAACTACTTCGGATATATACAAAACATCTCTTCAGATCATCACATTGCTTCAGAATTGACCTTTAGTTTTCTTCAAGACTACTTCGGACTTGGTCACAACAGAATTGTCCCCATCACACTGCTTTGGACTTGGAATCTGAAGGAGCATAATATGCTCTGACAAACTACCTCAGATATATACAAAACATCTTTTCAGATCATCACTCTGGTTCAAACTAGAACAACTTCAGAATTCTTCAAGACTTCTTCGGACTTGTCACAACAAAATTGTTCCCAATAGAGAAGAAACACTTCCATCACTTTAAGTATCACATGATCCCCAATAGTGATTGTCGAGAGTAACATAGGTTTAAAGCCAATATACTCATGACAATCTCCATCATGATTTGATGGAAAATATATAAAATAATTGGCAATCAAACGATGACACTGACGAATAGATTTAATTTTTATTGTTTTTACTATGTAATTTTAATTTTATGAAATAATAAAATATTTTAATTTTAATTAATCTAATATTTATATTTGTGTTAAAGGTTTAATAAACTTGGTGTGATAGAAAGTGAGTGCCTATAAAGTTGGGGAAAGTGGAGAATGATGTGGCGGCTTATACCATACAAAAATAAGACGTCAGATGTTGAACCAATAAAGTTGAATCTATAGAACAGACTATAGATATATTCATTAAATCCTTAACCATTGCCATTAAAAAAGAGAAAAATGAAAATATGATAATCTCATTTCTCTTTCCAAAAATAAAAATAGAAATATTAGTCAAAATCACTATTATAGCCATGATTTTTATATATGGCATATGTGAAATTCATAGGTCATATGCAGAAATCATCAAAACATCACTGTTTTGATGATTTTCATAGATGGATTGCGATTTCGTAGATGTCATTTGCAAAAATGGTGGGTCCCAAAACTAAATTTGAAAAAAATATCTTTTTTGTGAAATACATGTTTTATCAGGAAATTTTCAAGTTTATCTGCGAAATTTAGAAAAACAAAAAAAAACTATTTTTTTGAAGTTTTTTGTATTAGAAATCTTCAAAAATCATTTCCGCGAGAAAATAAAGCTTAATATTGTGAGGGAAGTATCGTCATACCTCAAGAAAGTCTAATACAAACCCAAGAAATGTTTTATTTTTTTTTCACGTGAGAATATGACAAAAAATGAGATTTTGAAGTCGGCATCTGCAAAAATCTCATATCTTCAAACAAATCTAAGAATTTCGCAGATATCGTCTGCAAAAATCTTAGATTTCCGCAGATGACATATGCAAAAAAAACATAGAATCGTTTAGAGATCTAAGATTTGAATCAGAAGCCATCTTCAATTATCCTTTTTTATTATTTTGCGGGTGAAAACCACAATATTAAGCTTTCTTTTGTTGTAGAAATGATTTTTGAATATTTTTTACAAAAAAAAGAACAAAAAAAAATCAATCTTTTTTAGGAATTTTGACAAATAAAATATGGATTTTCGATGGAATCTGCAAAAAGAAATTAGAATTTTTTTTTTTCAAATCTAGTTTTGATACCCACCATTTTCGCAAATGACAATTGTGAAAGTCATGTTGTAGAAATCGCTACTCAGTATATGGTAGGTCGAGCGGGGAGTAGCGAATACTTGGCTTAGGCGGCGAGTTTGGATAACGTAAATTGTAAAGAAATTTATTTTGGGGAAATTACATATATGACAATATCATAAGATGATCAAGTTCATAACAAAATAGGCAGATAGCAATAAAATATACATGTTCGAATGTTAAACTAGTTCAAATAATAAACATTTTAATCTTGAAATTTTTTAAGTTAAGAGTGAGAGAGGAAAACATATACAATACAGTTATCTAATATCTTTATTTTAGTTCTAGGGTAAGAATGCTACATAAATTATAAAATGTACACATTAATATTGAAATTCTTGACTTTCTTCTTTTTTTTAAGTAAATTTTGACCATTTGACCGATTTTCTAAGTTGGTCCAAGTTTAACTAATTCCGAGTAATTTGACCAAGTTTCTATAGATTGCATTGGCCAATGGCCGAGTTCCAAGCACTCGGCCGAGTTTTACAACACTGGTCATCTCTATAATGGTTATTTGTCTAATCTTTTTATTATTTCTTGGAAATTGTTACTAAAATTAGTCATATTTGTTTTTTTCTCTAAAATGCCCTTACAGATAACATAATATAGGTTTTTGTAGAAGAAATTAAACATGGTTAATATCTTCCAAGCCAAAACTAAAAAGGAGGAAATACTGAAAACATATCATTTACTTAAAAGAAAATGATGTTCTACTTTTACACGAAGTCGAGGAAAAATTTATAGATATGCTTTTTTATTTTTGTTGGTTTTAGATTTTTAAGTGTAGATACTATTATTTTGCTGATCGGTTGCAAATTTGGCAAAAGTGTAAAAATGTTATATATGCATTTGTATTTCACCTTGCACCGCTTAGACTCGAGATAACTTGTTACCTTTGCTTGATAATCTCTCACGTTTTACTAACATATTCTGATTAGTTGTTGGTTGTTATTAATCTACCGTACGATTCCATATAAAATCACAAAAGTCTACTTGATGTCGGTAGTAGTAAGTATTTGGACGTGATAAAATCCCAATCTCTATCTATCAAGTCAAACACAGTACAACTTGTTTTGTTTTGTCCTTAAACAGCAAAAACGGCATCAAGAGAAAGAGTGGGGTTTTTGACACGCACTTACAGCCTCTCAAACCACAGACCCGCATCCATCTAATTTTTAACCTATACAATTGTTTTCCCATTTCCGTATGTTTTATGAACCCATCTGCAAAAAGAAAGCTAATCACAATTCATCCCGTTCATCTTGATCTTCGTGATCAACAACAGCAGGTCGTTTCAGTTTATGGAAGATCTCATCTAGGGAATCGGAAGAAGACCTGGAATCATCAACTTGAAGCAACGGAATGTATTTTTTGGATTTTATATTTACCTTCCAATTTTGAAGGCCTGATTTCATTGACGACCACGTAGACGATAGTTTGGAAGATGATGATGGTGATCCTGAAATGGTGTTGGCGTCAAGCAACGAGACTTTGGTCGAAGATATGTTGTCATCGGAAGTTTGTCTGGTTTGTTCTCTTATGGCAGCGTACTTGCTACTCATGGCTTCTCTACTTCTTTGATGCCTCGATGAACTTTCGTTTTCGTTCTTGTTTGATAGAAGACTCGTTGATGCTGCCTTCGATTTAGCCGCGTATCTGCCCTGAAAAATACATAAATTTATCAGGTAACAGGTAACAGGTAACAGGTAACAGGTAACAGGTAACAGGTAACAGGTAACAGCAGGTACCAGGTACCAGGTACCAGGTACAGGGATGTGCAAAAGACGTAAATAGCCTTAGAAAGCTTGTGTGGTCTTGTCTAGTTAGCCTTGTGCATAACGAAAGAGATACAAGACTAAAGTGAAATAAACATCCATTTATTTGTTTATTATTTGTGTTATAACATTGTACTCTGAATTTTTTTTTTTTTCTTATTAAGGTCTTGTACATTAAAACTTTAGTCAATTGTAGCAGTGTACATTCAATTTTTTTCCATATTGGGACATCTTACTTTAAAACTTTAGTCGATTGCTATGATTAAGTAGGTTTTTCAAACTACAATACTGTAATAAGAAAAACTAAAAATAGGATACTATAATAAATGCAATTTTTGTCCTATCAACATTTGTCCCACCTTCTTTGATGGGACAAAATTAAAATTCTCCTATTAACATCAGTCCCTTGTCCACCCAAAACCCACTTTTTTGGGTGGACTAGAAAACAGCAATTTTTGTCCTATTAACATCAGTCTCAATACAAGAACTGTGTAATAAATGGGGCCTAAGAGATCACATACCATGCTACTGTTTCCAGATTCCATGTCCGTAATTGTATCACTGAAATCTCTTGCGAATGGAACAGCCTCTTCACCAATTTTGTGCCCTTGTTCCAGCCAATCACGCTCTATATAAAGGCCAAATTAATGTTATACAAATGACTATTTTACCTATTTGGAATACCAAATGACTGTTTATTTGAGAACTATTATAAAAAAATATATTTCAGGAGCCAGAAATACCTTTTTGCAGAATAATTAATCCTGATGGATCAACACCATCAAGATCATCGTCTTCGTTTTGTAATGCAATCCTCTTCCATTTTCCAATAAAATTTATTATGTTGTGAAAGAAACCACTTGCAACTAAGATCGTATATACAACCATAATAAGTGGATATAATTTGTTGAATCCTTTCCCAAAGAAAGGGACAGCATTGTCTATATTTCCCATTCGCTGAATAAAAAAAGAATACAAATACAACTAATATTATTAATGAAAAATTATAGAGTGTTAAAAAGTTGTTTAAAAAAGTACAAAATACCTGCTCAAAGATGGTCTTCTTCTTTCCATCAAGACGAATGAGATTTAGGAAATTGTAAGATATTGGAGGTGCATATCGTGCGACCATACTGATGAAGATTGTTAAAAGTATTTTTCAGATTAAAATAAGTTTATTGGAATAAAATAATATGTAAATAAAACAGATGAATGTAAACCTTACGAGCATATCATAAGCAAGCTCACGGGGCTTGTGTGACTTGGTGTAAAGGAATAAAACATCAGCATACCGATTTTGAATAATGAGTAGTATGTGCAAATACACATGTAGAAAAGAGGAACAAATGCAATGACCTACATTCCAAAAAGAACCGACTGCCACTTAGTATTATCTGTATCTGTATCTGTATCTGTATATATATATATATATATATATATATATATATATATATATATATATATATATATATATATATATATATATATATATATATATATATATATATATATATATATATATATTATATAATGGTATAGATATATATAAAAAAAGAAATGGAAATATACCTGTACAAGCGTATCTTCTGTTCCAAGCGAGTTTATCAAAAGTGAAAAAACGGATAAATCAACGCCACTAGGCAAGAGAGTTGCCTCAGCCAATAGAATTGCTGCTGACATGGAACCAAGAATCACAGCAAAGAGTTTCTGAAGTTGCCTCCACACAATGCATCGCCATATTAATTCTACAAAGAAATAGCAATGTACTTTCATTTGTTTACTTAAAACAGCATCCTACTTTTAATATTTGTCTTATTAAGGGATTGTGCTTTGAACAATCTCTCCGGTTATAGTAAGAGTAGCAACATACTTCCATTTATTTGTTTATCATAGCATCCTAATTACATTTCTAGTCATTAGAGGATTGAACCCTCGGTTTTATCCTTATTAAGGCATTGTACTTTGAAAAAACCAAAAATATTATAGCAGTGAATAATGCTTTGTATTTGATGTTAGTGCTATAATTGGGTAGAGTTTTCAAAGTACAATGCTGTAATAGGAAAAATAATCAAAGTAGGATGCTATAATAAAAAGGAAAATTGTCACTACCCATTTTATCAAGATAGCTTCCTAATGTGCCACTTCGTTTGGGTCTAAAGCTTGAAACAAATTTCCTGCAATAAATTTGAAAACATCAAATAATGATAAAACAAGTAGTAGATTTAGATACTTCAATCAATGAAAAACAATCCAAGCAAGTTTTGAACTATTCATGTGCAAAACAAAGTTCTAATTAAGGAAAAACTCATGAAATATTCAAAAATCAAATTGCCTACCAAATTTACAAGGCAACAGACAGAAAAAGCTTCTCAAGTATTTTATTTAAAATACATAAATTACAGAAAACAACACCCATATAGAGGAGGCATCAACTTAATATAAGCCTAAATCTAATAATTAAAAAACAAAAATTTATGGTATTGTTATATGAATAGAGCAACTACTTATCCCTACAAAAATGTAAATAAACTAAAATAGGAAACAACAAATAATATATATATAAGGGTTTTGAAACATACCACCTGTTCTCATCACGTTGTTCATAGTTCTTTATAGTATCTTCTAATTTGAGGGCTTCTATGACATATGTCAGGTACTGACTGCAAACATAAAAGAAGAATGTAAGTACTTCCTTATTATATTTTAAAGGGAAATTTGTCAAAAAGTCCCTATAATTTGGCTCTATTTAGGAAAAAGTCCTTCCTGATTTTTTTTTTTTTTTTTTGTGATTTAACCCTCTAAACCGGCAAAAGTTTGTGAAAATGCCCCTTAGACCTGAAATAGAAAGTCAGGGGTTTTTTCGCAAGTAAAACGATTTTTTAGGGGCTTTTTCACAAATAAAAGAACTTTTTTCCACTTTTGTAATTGACATGAATTTGACATAATTCATGTCAAATTTTTGCCGGTTTAGAGGGTTAAATCACAAAAAAAAAATCAGGAATGACTTTTTCCTAAATAGAGCCAAAATATAGGGACTTTTTGACAAATTTCCCTATCTTAAACAATGGGTATTGTAGCATTTACACAAGGGAGTTTCCAAAGTTGCAATTTATATATCTTTATAGGGTAGTGAAGTAGTCTACCTTTTACATCGATAATATTCTTCGCGGGCCCCCCTTAAATTGCGCCTCAATGTTGCCATAGTCTTTTCATCAGTATCATAATCCATATCATTTTCCCCTAAACGCCCTCCTTGTGGTTTGAATGATGGATCTTCTTGTAACTGAAAGAAGAGAGTAGAAACCATATGAGCAAGAACCTTCTAATATCATTAATTACACAAGAAGCAAAATTACCATTTCATATATCATATCGTCAATAATATTCATGTAGGGCCTAAATGGATCACGCTTGGACATTTGTTTGGATGTTTCTTGAGCCACCTGATATAATTTACAAAGATAGCAAACCAAAAAGATAAAAGTATTAGAGTTAAAAAAAAAAGGGCAAATTTCATAAAAGACACTTAACTTTTCAAAAAAATTCGATTTTGACACTTAGTTTTTTTTTTTTCAATTAAGTCACTAAGTTTTCAATTTTTTCCAATTAAGTCACTATGTTTTCAATTTTGACACTCGGGTGCCACGTCAGCGTCGCATCATCAAAGACTGACATGTCATCATGCCACATTAGCTGGCTACCGGGTTGAACGATCAAACGGTCAAAATTAAAAACATAGTGACTTAATTGGAAAAACTTGAAAACTCAGTGACTTAATTGAAAAAAAAAATAACAGTGTCAAAATCAAAATTTTTTGCAAAGTTAGTGTCTTTTATGAAATTTGCCCTTAAAGAAACAAGCAGTTGGACAATTAGTATGTCTTATAAAGAGTAAAGAGCTATATATGCACAAAAAAAAAAAAAAAAAAAAAAAAAAAAAAAAAAAAAAAAAAATCATTCACTAATTTAAAGCCAAATAAACTAGATTGACAAGAACCCTTATATTTTGACCAAAATAGAAAATTCTAAAAGTACTTACAACTATCACTTTTGATAACTCTTGATGAGCAACATCAAGCTTGACAGCCATTTTGGCAATTTTATGGGAAAGAACCTTTTGGCGAGTGGTCCAGTCAGCATTCCTCCAAATAGTTTTTGGAATTTCACTTAAGCCAAAACCAAGGAGAAATGCACCAGTAACAAGTCCAAAAGTATTTGAACATGCCATGGCTAGTCCCAGTACACCTCCACTCCTGTAAATTAACAGTTTTGAAATTAAGGTAAGAAGGCTAATGAGATTAGTAAACTTGACGTTTATTAAAGAAGATAAGTGAAAATGATAAATTGGATTACAAAGAAAGAAACAAACCAATCATTTCGCATCATTATGAGCAAAATAAGTCCAAAAATCCCAATCAATCCCAAGATTAGATAGAAGACTAAGTTTACATGGATGCTAGTTTTCAATCTCTCTCTCACAGTAAAATCTCCAGCATCTTCAAAGCCCTGAATCAAGGGCACAACTAGCCTGCTCAGAGAAAAAATATTCAATATATATTAATGCATTTGATGCTAATTTCCAGTCAAATCCCACTTTTAGATGACATTTGCTTATATTGTTTAGTAATTTATGCAGGCTGCAAACAATAAAGTGATCAGGTATAAAGTACTTAAAGAAAATGGACAATAGTCACAATACCATTCATTATTAGTTCACAATGAATAGTGAGAGAATAAGCATACAAACTAACCTACCAAGTAAGCAAGAAAGTACTCCAATATGACCAGCTCCAAAAGAAAGAGATACCTCCATTGTCATGACCAATAATTGTCTGCACACACAGAACAAAAGATTATGATAGGAATGCATGATGGTAAAAGGTTATATGAGAATTCATGTTCATACATTATTAGCATGTAATATTTCAAGAATTAAGTCCTGTTATCCTTGAAATATATGAAAATGATACGAGCAAACCTATCAATAGTTGGATTAGCAGGCTAGCACATTTCTGTTGTTCCTTAAGCTGGTATACAAAGCATATCATGTTCATGGGGCAGCATCATTAGAATGATTAATGACGAATGAGGAGGTGACGGTTTTTAGGGATTGTATCGGTATATATCTAATCACTACTATACATAGGGTTAGAGGGAGGAGCATCTGTACACTCTTAATTCTCAAGCAGCGAGTGTTATCAGCCTATAATTATGCAATCGAATTGTAAATTACAAGAGCCAGTTGATGGAAGAAGAGGGAAATAGGAAGAAAATTTACAGAAGAAATGTCCGCAGGTACGAGTATAATGATGGAGATAGAGCAGAACCAAGTGTAGCCGACGGTGAAGAAGACATAGCGAGGAACATCAGGACCAGCAAAGTACTTGAGCGTGAGCACAACCATGCCTAGGGTTAACGGGAACGAGATCAGATAGAAGAGCCACATGATGATGATGATGATGATGATTGCGATATTTGACAATCTCTTTATGCTCCTTGGTTTTCCTTTCTCCCCCGAAATCTCGATTCTGATGGATACCGGGATTCGTTTTGCTGGACTGTGAACTCTGCCAATGGCGACTACCGAGTCCTTGGGTTGCAAAAGGTATCCCGTCACAATCCAAATTATATTGAATCGCACAACTTTTGGAATGTGGGCATTCGGGCAAAAGTTCATTGCGACTTGGGAAGCTTGCACGGGGTGGGCGGCGGACACGGGTCATGATGCGAAAAAACAAGTCAAGGAGGGTTTTCGCGGGTTGGTGTACGAAGAAGCAAGGTAACGTGTGTGGGGGGGGGGGGGGGGGGGTGGGGGGGGTCTTGTTCTCGTGGTTGTTAGCCATCATGGGATTGTGTTGGCCTAGCCTTAGGCATGCCAGCCTCGTAAGCATTGGTTGGGCACCAACATGGGCATCCATGGGGAGCGGTCATCATGGTACCCCTATATATACATATTATATAAAAAGTTAAGTGACGTTTGTAGACATTGATTTTGCTGAAGTTGCAACATTTTTCGAAATCTTCAAAACTTGCTTGATTCAAGTCAGATTGATACGAAATTTTGTACGATGCATTTTTAACATGAAATTAATGTATCACAATAAAAAAATGTTGTGCTCGGATCGCAATTTGTCGTGACCTATCCTTAGTCGATCTGAAAAGCTTGTGGTGTCGTAGTTCTTCGTTATTAGCTTGAATCAAGACGGATTGGCATGAAATCTGCGTGATTCCTATATAACATAAACGAAAGGCATTTCAATAAGGGAAATTCATGATCGGTTTGTAATTTTTCATTGCCTAGCTTTACCCGGCCCCGGAAATCTACGGTACTACTACTCTTCAAACCTAGATCAAATGGAGTTGGATTCGTATGAGATTTAGTGTGAGTCCCTTTTAACATGAATGAAAGGTGTTTCAATACAAGAAGCTCATGTTTGGGTCATAGATTTTCGTCTCCTACGCTTATTCGAGTTGAAAGGCTTCTACACCATAATTCAATACAACTTGTATATAACGTTTATCAAATGTTGTATTCATGTTCCTGTATTCATGTTCCTGTGGTCAAGTCAAGTAACAGTTTTCTATACAGTGAGTAGTTGGAAGAGCACATTTGCTTATCTCTCTATATGGTTGTCTCATTTCCATTTAAAACAAATTTTATATATATATATATATATATATATATATATATATATATATATATATATATATATATATATATATATATATATATATATATATATATATATATATATGCCACGTTCTTCCAATCAACATTACCTTTAATTTTCTTCTCATTTATTTAACTTTCGCCATTCAATTTGAGCAACAAGTCCTCTTCCTTAGTCCTCTTTGTCCCCGTTTTCCCAAACCCTTCAACATCATTATTCCTCTTCTTCGTAAAAGACTTCAAACAACCCAATTTTATTACCAAAGTTTAGATGATTTGCCATTGAAAAGGTGAATTAGATTATCCACGCTCGATGATGGTGGCGTGGTGGTGTGAAAACCTAATTTTAGAAACTATAGATGCTTTCAGTTTCCCGATCTTCTTCTTTTTGGATCTCAATCAACATTGTGTGGTCTATCAAATTTTTTCAATTAATTACACTTCTCCTCTTTTCGGAATTAGGTTTTTGATATATCATCAATATGTTTAAAATTATCAAGTGGAAGAATAAAGGTTCGAAATCAGACACTAAAACGGTGTCTCTTTGCCTTACCTACTAGGATTTTGATAGATTGCTTCATTGATTATGTTGATTTCGTGTAAAATGCAAATAAACTTTGTTGTCATGGTATTAGCTTGATAAATTGCTTCTATGATTAAGACAACTATTAAGTTTACCGTTATTGATGGTTTTATCTTTATCTTATATAGTCGAAACCTTATGTATCTTACCAGGCTTTCCAATCTAACGTGTCTACGCCTGACGTGTATTTTGATGTGTGTCTCAAGTTAGAAAGTAGACACCAGACTAAGGCCTTGTTTGGTAATATTTGTCTAATTAAGATCTTAATTATACAGAGGTCTCAATGGAACAGAGACTCTGAAAAATGTATCTCTTAATGAAAAATATTGTTTGATCAATCATCTGAATAAAGCATACAAAGTGATTAAAATGATCGATTTACCCTTGTGAACATTTTTCAACAACTTCTGTTTCTTTTCTCAAACCTTCGTGTCCTGTTAGCCAAATCGAACCACAATCAATTTTTCAGAACAAACTCAGTAGCATTTCATTTCAATTGATTTAAGTTTAAGGACCGATTTGGGTTGAGAGGCCGGATTTGATTTCAGCATAAGGACTGATTTGATAAAATCGATTTCAGCAAAAGGACTGGTTCACGAATCAATTTCCTTTCAATCAGTTTCAGCATACATACCTAAGAGAAGCGTCGTCGGTTTGAGAAGGCGGAGGCAGGTGGTGCAATCGAGGTCAGGCGGCTGACAACGCCTAGTGATATCAAGTATTTTAGGCGTTGTTGAGCCCTGTTCTTGATGAAATTATATCATATATGTCTGGGTATTCTCACTTTTCGTGCCAGGACTTGTTTGGAAGAAAAGAATGGAAACAGGGACTAAAAGCGTGCAAAAGGAAGAAGTTTGGAAAAGAATGAAAAATCAAGGAAATACGTACGTGCGCCGCGGATCTATGAAACGCGCGACGCGGGCTTAAGGCGGTGGAACACATTCAAATGACGAAAAAACGGGATCTGATAAGTACGCGCGCCGCGGAACCCATAAAAGCGCGGCGCGGCCTCGGGAAATTTGCAACTATAAATAGAGGCATTTCCAGCCGAAAACCCTAGCAAAGACCGGGTGTAAAATCGACCTTGAAGCTCTTTGACTCCAAGATTTCGTTCCAGAAAGTTCTCAAGTGGTATTTTTATGTTTTGGATTTTATTTTTTTATTAGTTAGATAGTTATAAGCTTTGTTTGTATCTTTGGGAGTGACAACCATTGATACCAAGCTTAGGTTTCTGTTTTGGTATTGTTTGGTTACTGTTTTTATGTTTGGATCTGAGTTTTATTAATGAAATCATTTGGTTACAATTAATCTTGGTTTTTTGGTGTTTTGGATGTTTGTGTTTGGTTTTGGTTATTGGTTTGTGTTTGAATGTTATTTTGACCTTGTTTGGGACTATTTCCTTTGCTGAAATCAGTAGCCAACTAGGTTAGCTTAGGTGTTGAACTTTGGCCAGTACTTGTTCAGTTGGACTATAGCTATTGGTTTAGGTTATGCCTTGTGACTGTTTGGATGTTTTGGATGCCTTTGTTTGCTTCTGATTCAGAGATGTACTTCTGATTTCAGAAAGTGACTAGGTTAGTTTGAGTTGAGTTTAGCTTATGCTTGGCTTGACTTTTTTTGGTTGTTGCTTTTGGATAGTTGAGCACTTAGAAACTAGGTCCTCCGACTGTAGCGTGACACTACTAGTTGGTAATCTGTCATTTAGTCTAACCACGAAGCTCCTGCGGATCGACCCTGACTACCACTGTACTAGTGTGTGTTAGGTTTTCTTTATTTTTGACCGCACGACGACCTAGGCGTGTCAAATTTTGGCGCCGTTGCCGGGGAGCTGTGCGCTTAGATTAGGTGATTTGTAGGACTTAGCTTCTGATTTTTGATGTTTGATTTTAGTTCTTTGAATTCTGGTATGTGTACGTCTTCATAATGGGCGATTACATGTACCCGGATCAGTATTATGAAGATTATGAAAATCCGGCCGACACCTATTACGAGGATGATTACTACAATGGATCATTCGATGACCATGGATGGCGAACCGAAGAGTCATCTCAACCTGAAAATTCTGCAACTTGGGCCCAACTTTGGGTACTCTGGTATAACACTCACCAAGAACAGAAGGACCAGGCTGATGCTCTTGAAAGATTGCAAATTTCATTAGATAAGTTAGAGGAAAGTTGGAAATGTTCACCACCCTCGCCAGAACCTGAGGCGAGTGATTTTTATACCAATGATACTGTGTGTGAACCTGCATCACCTGAATATGTGATGGAAGGGCATACACTTGGAGAAAGTCAAGAGACCACTGAGAGGGTCGAAAATGTTGTTGAGGAAGAGGTTGTAGGTGACAATGCTATCTCTGACTCAACAGCTTTTGATATTTTTAATGTTTTTGAAAATGTTGATCTGGTGATGTGTGAATCTGTACCATCACCAGACAATTTGGTTGATGAGGATGTTGTGGAGGGGGCTGTAAGTGACAGTACAGATCCCAGCCCAACAAGTCCTGAAATTGTTGAAATTTTTGATACTATTAGGGAAGGGGGTGTAGACTTGGAGAAAGTCAAGAGACCACTGAGAGGGTCGAAAATGTTGTTGAGGAAGAGGTTGTAGGTGACAATGCTATCTCTGACTCAACAGCTTTTGATATTTTTAATGTTTTTGAAAATGTTGATCTGGTGATGTGTGAATCTGTACCATCACCAGACAATTTGGTTGATGAGGATGTTGTGGAGGGGGCTGTAAGTGACAGTACAGATCCCAGCCCAACAAGTCCTGAAATTGTTGAAATTTTTGATACTATTAGGGAAGGGGGTGTAGATGACAATACTACACCCGACCTGTAATTTTGAGAAATTTGAAAGTAAGGATCTGATGATGGGTGACTTTGTACCACCATCAGATCAAATAAGTCACTCACTCTTGGTTCCGATCCACCTGTTGGATAATGACCAAGCAGTTGATGCTGACGAGTTAATTTTTCAAAATAAAAAATATGATTTTATTACCACTCATGATCCATTCATGAATGGAAAATTAGATGTAATAAATACTATCGATGAGGACATATGGAAGCATCCTGATATGTTGCCTTTCAATCCTAGTCGATTGGAAAATCTTTACTGGCATTGCAAGCCAAAATTGCAAACTGAAGATGGCACGTGGTACACTGGCAAAATGAAATTTACAAAACAACTACTGGGAGCAGTGCTAGGCGTGCTTCATGTAACGCCCTTGACTTTGAAGAGGTGCAGAAGAAATGACCGAGCTTGGAGGTTCAAAGCTACCTCTAAGCATTCACGGGAACTAATCGGAAGACAGCAACCGGGCAGCAGCAGGAGAACCAACAAGCCATTCGACCTAGGAAAGTTTGAGGGGCAGTGGGTCAGCGAAAGGACGGTGGAAGCAGAAAAGCAGCAAGGAAATAAGGCATACGATACACCGACACCGTAGCTGAAGCAGGAATACCACGTCTGGCTGAAGACGTTAAACTTAGCGCTTGTTGGGAGGCAACCCATCGTGTCATAGGTAGGTTTTATATTCCTTAGGATTAATTAGGAAAATGCTTCGATCTTTTGCATGTATTAGTGGTTTGAAGCAAGTGTGGGGTCGTGTGAAAAGTTTTTAAATTTTGAAGACCGCGCTGCGGGTTTTTGAATTACGCGATGCGGGGTCGTAAACCAACCCGATGCGCAGGGGTTGATTTAGTGACACGCGCGACGCGCAAAGCGTAAATGCGCGACGCGGGAAATGATCAGTCGGTTTTCTCCTATATTAAGGTGATAGTATAGGTCCGCCGGCCGACCTACTACTTTCCAGCCTGGACTTTCCGGCGTGGACTTTCCAGCGTGGACTTTCCGGCGTGGACTGCCTTCCAGCGCTGGGCTGCTTTGCCTGTCAGCCGGCCCAGCAGTGCTGCCGGCTAGCTGGGCCTGAGTTGGGCTGGCCCAAGGCCTGACCTAATTGCCCACTATAAATAGAACATGAGGGAACCCTAATTCCCTAAGTAATCAGCCTCCACTTCTCTCCTCTACACACCAGGATGATTCTCTCTGGCTAGGAGAGATCATCTCTCATCGTTCACCACACTAACTTGATCGTCGGAGCCGTCTCCCGGGGTTCACGCCCTGGGGTGGTTCTAACGATTTTGTTCTTTGATGGCAGCTAGGAACCGAGTCGGGAACCAGCTGACGACACCACACCAGATCCACGATCCAAAGCAACACCAAGACCCGACCTTCGGAGCCGAGTTCGCATCATAAGGTAAGCCGCGACTCGACACACACCTCACACGACTCGGAGCTCTGATCGACAAAATTCTCTCGCATTTTTTCTTGCTTATTTTGTTTCTACTACCAAGGTACGCTATTCTAACTATCTATTAGTTGTTAAAACTAGCAATTAGGTAGTTAATAGGCTAACTGATCCATCCTCATGTCTGACCCAATAAGAGGCTAACTGATCCACTCAGATACAAAATTAATAGGCTATCAAACGATCTGAATCTTACCCATTAAGAGTCTGCCTCTTAAAAGAGCCATTAAGTGCCTATCAAACAGGCCCTAAAGCTTGATGAATGCTTGGAGCTTATTGTCAAATTGTAACACCCCATCGTTCATACACCTTAATTGGTGTAATAGTTTATAGAACATTGTGAAGTAAAATGTTCATTCTTTCAAAAACTTTTCACATGACAATAAGTCATGTCTTTTAAAACTTTGGTCCCAACAAAAACAAATAAGTTTCAAAGTATTTAAAAAACAGCAGGGGTTACAAACTTAGATCAAAACAACCATAGTAAAGCAATGAAACATCACAATGTAATGTCCCATAACTATACAACATTTCTATCAAAAATTCAGCATGACCATTGGGCTAGATGGATAAAATCCATATTGACTCAACTTAAACAAAATAGCCCAACAAAATACCGAGACATAGCAAAACATTACAATGAAACTACAAGGGCATTTATACCATAAACAACATGTCTCTCAATAATTTACATGACTATACCGTTTAAGGAATCAAGTTATCTTCTAGTCAACATTTTCATCTAAAATCCTCAAAATGACTTCTAAGCCCTTCATTCCTTTCATCCGATGCTAATCACCCTGTTTCTGAGATACATAACATAAAACAATAGTACGTGAGACGTAAATGCCTCGTGAGATACATAGGTTTTAGACCCAACAAGATAATGTTGGGATTTGATTAAAAACACAAAACTCATATGCAGCGGAAGACAAAACAGATCAAATCACACAATATTCCATGAATACATTCAGGATCATATCAGTTCATAGCAAATCATAGTAACTTTAGACAAACAAGAATGTACCTCAAGAATTCGTTGCCTTTGAGATCTAGTCAAGGCCACGATTGCAGGATGATCAGGATCCAAAGTACGAATCCCTCTAGTGGCTTGTACCCAAGGACAACCAAAAAACCAGGCAGATCAAGAGCAAAGATCTCTAACCTTAGAGAGGGAAGAGATTTCGCAGAGGGAGGAGGGGAGAGGGAGTTGGCAGCACTCAAGGGTTTTGGGATGCCTTTGGATGTCACCCCAAGGCCTCTATTTATAGTACAAGGCTCCCAGGGTTTCCAAACTTTGGAGCCTTTTGGTGGCCGCACCCCCGGGACTTGTTCCATTGATTATAACTTTAATCAATTACAATCCAGCCCCTTTAATTGGTTCCAAATTAATTCGAGATTAATTTACCAATTAAATTACAATTATTCTTTTAATTACTAATTAATTTATTCTCTATAAATTAATTAACTAAATAATCTTTCCTCCATTTTGACTCTGACTATTTTTTAGGTTCTGAGGGCAACCCAAAAGAACTCTACCTTTTATCAGAAGTGTATTAACAAGTTGATGACCTTGGACACTATTCCAACAGTCTCCCACTTGGACAAGTTGTCAACTTAAACACAACCTGAAAATCAGTAAAGTGTGCCATCGAATGCAACAACAAAACTCTGATCAACGAAAAGAAACGACTCCTAGATAAGTGATCTTTTATTCCTCTGTTCTCAAGATATCAATATGAACTCGGGTCATGGAAATGGTTAGATCCCGTCAAGGTTTGTTTCATGACAACGCCTAGTAATATCAAGTATTTTAGTCGTTGTTAGGCCCTATTCTTGGTGAATTTATATCATAGTTGTATTGGTATTTCTCACTTTTTGTGCTAGTGCTTGTGTGCAAGAAAATGTTGAAAACAGGGACTAAAAGTGGAAAAAATGAAAGAAGTTTGGATCAAAGCCATTTCTGTCGAATTCATACGCGCGCCGTGGGAGAGAATTATGCGCGTCGCGCCACGTCAAAGGTCATACGACTCAAATAGCGAAAAAACGGGGATAAGGTGATACGCACGCCGCGGTTCCAAGTTTTGCGCGCCGTGGATCGTCAGATTTTACAAGTATAAATAGAGGTCATTAGGTCGAAATCAGGAGGCGAAGAACGACCCATAAGGTGGACTTAAGGCTTCTTTGACTCAAGGATTCAGAATTTCAGCAACACTCTTGGTATTTTTTATGTTTTCACTTTCAATTCTTTAGTAATTAGTTTAGATTAGCTTCGATCAGTAGCAGTAGTCTAGGTTTATTATTTTCGGATTTCAATACTTGGGATATAGGGTTTTGGTTTTTTTATTGAAGTAATCATTCGATTTATGGTTTTATTGCACTTTTTAGTATTAATTGTGTTTGGATGTGTTTTGAATGCAATTGATTGGTTTGTTTGCTTCTGGACTTTGAACCTAGTTTCTGATTTCAGTAAGTAACCTTAGCCTAGGATTTGGTTTGGTTTAATTTAGTTCATGCTTGATTTAGTTTTTGGAATTGGTTTTGGAATTGTTTTTTTAGTTAGTTTTTGGAAAAGTAGAACTAGTCCCTCTGGCTGTAGCGCGACACTACAGTTGGTAAGCTATCGTCCTATCTTGACCACCAAACTCCAGTGGATTGACCCTTGCTACCGCTATACTAGTGAGTCTGTGAGGTATTTTTCTTATTTTTGACCGCATAACGACCAATGCGTGTCAAATTTTGGCGCCGTTGCCGGGGAGGTGTGAGCTTAGGATAATACGATCTGTAGGGAATTGTTTTCTAATTTTTGGATATAGTTTTGGTAATTGAGTTTAGTAATAATTTCATTTTGGTTTTGGCGGTCGTTTTGCACTAGTGCATGCGTACCCGTCGGGGTGGGCATACATCACCCTTGTTATTTGACTCTAAAATAGAGCGAACCGCGCGCAATAACCGTGTACGTAGGCGTTTTCTTAACATGAGTCCTAGTAGTGTAGTCATAGAGGATGTCACTAATGAGCCCTTGGGCGAGGTAACGGGGGGAGCACCAATTATATCCCAAGTTTCTGAATTTCACATAGGTAGCACGAGTGCTAGTGGTGGTGCAGTTTCAGCCCCTGCACCCGTACCAGCATGCACTCAGCCTTTGGTCCAACCTTTAGGTCAACCTATTACCAACCCGTTAGGAAATCCTGCGTCTGCTATGATGGCTTGGGGAGCGCCAACCCGAGATGGCAACCCACTGTCACGACAGCAGGTACCGGTTTCTCAGCCACAACCTTCACAACCACTACCATCACAATACCAGCAACATATTATTTTTAAACCACAACTAGTTATTCAACCTATACCACCACAAACTCAACCACAACCTCAAATACAACCTTAGCAACCACAGTACCAGTACCAGGAGGTAGACCTAGTTTATCATGAGGAAGACGAAGGATGGATGCCACATCATCCAGTCCAACAACAGCAGTAATGGAACCGAGGTCGGGGACCTCCGAGGAGATTTCAACAACCACAGCAACAACAGGGGCAGCAATTTTACAACAACGAGCATCGTAACAGTAATTTCGTTCCACCTCTGTAATTTGCTCAACCGAGGGGGCAGTCGGTTGCATCACACTTCCAACCCAGGGAATATGATGATGCGTCGCCCATATATTTTCCTGAGAATGTTGAGAATCAAGTAGAGATTAGGCCACAACTTCAAGGCATATTACCTGAATTTAGAGGCTATAAGCAAGATGATCCTTATAACCATCTTTATGAATTTCTGGCCATAGCTAATGCCAACACTCCTAGGAATACAAATAGGAATATCTTTAGGTTGAGATTATTTCCCTTTACTTTAAAGGACAAGGCCAAATATTGGTTTACTTCATTACAACCAGATAGTATTACTACTTGAGAGCAATTGAAAGCCAAATTTCTTCAAGAATTTTATCCGGCCAGCAAGACCACGGAGATTAGGTGAGCTATTCAGGACTTCTAGCAGAAGCCTAATAGTATGACGTTCCACGGTGGCAGTTGGTGAAGATATTTTTCGATGGGGTGGACCTGACAAACCAAGCCATGATTAATGCTTCTTCAAGTGGGACAATAATGATGTAGGAACCAGATGACGCCTGTCGATTCTTGGAACAACTGAGCAATGGGTCGAAAGAAAATTTTTCTGCACGAAAACCTGTTAGTACAGCCGCAGCGGTAGGTGCAGATGCTGATTAAGAAGGAAGTGAAGAAGGAGATCGGAGAGCTAAATAGGAAATTTGATAGGTTGATGTCCACTCTGCAAAATGGCCCACAGAATCAGCAGCAAGGTAATCAACAAGGACAAATGACTCAGGAAGTTAATCAAGTCCATGGTCAAGGTCAAGGACAATATAATAATAATAATGGACGACCTTACAGGCCTTATAACCAAGGAACTCAAAATTTCAACAATTAGTCCTATAACAACAGACATAACAACTATCAAGGACATCCCTCCAATCAACCGAGACAATTTCAGCCTGGGAATAACAGTGGTCCCAATGGGAGTAACAATAGCAATAGGGGGCCGAACAATGCTAACAACAATGCCCAGAAAAGCCAGGAGAACATGATAGCCAAGATGTATGAGCTTGTGAACGCTAGTTAGCAGCAGACCCAAGCAAATGCTAAAGCTATTGCCAATATGGAAAGGCAAATAGGCCAGATGGCTGAGGATCAAAGGAAAAGAGACAGTGGCAAACTCCCAAGCAGCACAGAAATGAACCCAAATCATACGCAAAGGGCCGGTAAAGAGCATGTTAATGCTGTTGAAATTGAATGGAGGAAGGTCACAGAGGAGGATTTGGTAGAAAGGAAGGTGAAATTAAGACTAAAGAGAGTAAATGTAAGATTGAGGAAGGTGACCAAATTAAGGAGGACAAGGAATTCCAAAAGGATGAGCAACCAGTTGTAGCTAGTATTAAGCAGAAGAAGAAGGATAAAAAGGTGAAAAAGAAGCAGGAAGCACCTATCATACCAAGTGGGCCATCGATCAACCAGCCTATATGGGATGGACTAAAGAATGCACCAGAGGATACAAACATTCTTCAGGAAATGTGTAAGAAGAATGAGAAATTTAAGGTGCCAACACCAGAAATGGTGAGATTGACTGTCAAGGCAAGCGAGGCTCTGTTGGGAACATTGCCTAAGAAAGAAAAAGATCCAGGTTCTCCATTGATCACTGTCACGGCGGGTGATGTCATCATTAGGAATACATTATTGGATCTAGGAGCAAGTGTCTATGTTCTGCTAGGATACCTTTATGATAAGTATAAAAATGAGGAACTGGAACCCGCGAAAACGGTGTTACAGTTGGCAGATCAGTCGACAAAGGTTTCTCGGGGTAAGCTGACAAACGTGATCATCAAGGTCGGTGATTTCTTTTATCCTATAGATTTTCTGGTGATGGAATATGAAAGTTTGGGGGACGCGCCTGCATTAATCTTGGGACGTTTATTTTTAGCCACAGCCGGGGCTGTGATGGACTGTAGAACTGGAGATATGGACATCTCCTTTGGGACAAGAAAACGTAGGCTAAATATGTTCGGGTGTCCGATATCTTTACCGCCGGGGTATGACGACAAGTATCTGAACAACAGACCACTTATGGCACCGAGGGTAAATGATAAAGGTAAGAATCAGGTACAAGGAAATGGAAGCGATGAAGAAGAGATTTTGTGGGAAGCAAAAATACATCCATTGACAATAGTGGACAAGATGCAGCTGTTAGATATGCTCGAGATGATGGAGCTGAAGCACCAACAATATGAGAAGGACACACTGTGCAGGGAGGCAAAGGTCTTCCAGATTCTGGATGCTCAACAACAGTGGATCAGTCAAGTGAGCGATCGTATGACACAGCTCACGACATTGCTAACAACATTGGTCCATGACTTTACGCCTGAGATGAGGAGGATGATGCCATAAGAAGAAAGGGGAGAATAGGAGGAAGCCCGTCTGGCTGAAGACGTTAAACTTAGTGCTTGTTGGGAGGCAACCCATCCGTAAATAGGTTAAGTATAGTGTTTTTAGAAGTAATTAGGAAATATCATCATCTTCATTGCAGGTATTCGCGGTACGAGGCAAGTGTGGGGTCAAATGAAGAACTTTGGAAGACTTGGAAGGCACGATGCGACAAGGGTTTAAGCACGTCGCGCGTTCGCAATGTAACCCGATACGCAGGGGTTGAATTGGACATGCGCGATGGCGGTGTACTCTTACGCGCGTCACGGAATTTGATCGGACAGAAATCGCCTTATAAGGTATGACTCACTCATCGCACACACACAAAAACCAACGACGGGCAGAGACAGAGCACCCTCGATCACTTGTTTTTTCTCGATTTTCTTGCATTCTAGTGTATCCACTACTATGGTATGTCATTCAGAACTCGTTATTTCAATTTATTACGTGTATTTGGATGGTAAATTGGATTGAAATAGGTGAAAAGTAGAAAACTTAGAAAATCGGCAATGCAGACTCGTAGGGTGTTGCATTTGCAAAATTCGCACCCTAGGGGGCTAGTCGATAGTTAGGGTACCTTGTAGTTGCTTTGGATTAAGTTAACAGGTGAATTCGTGGAGTTTTGGAAAAAATTTCGCACCAGACGTACGGCGCGACGCGCCGTGTTCTTGAGTCGCGTCGCGCATGTCTGTGCAATGTGTAGGGACTGATTTCGCAAAATATTTTTGTTGTGATTCTTTTTTGCAAATGGAGTTCAGACCAGATCACCCATTCCTTCGGTTTCCAGAGATGTTAGATGAGACTCCACGATACGAGGCTCGACTCGATGAGCTCCGCTCCCGACCAGTTCTTGCTGCAACTCATCTGGATCGGGCGATACTGACTCAGTCGGGGCTTTGGGCTGAGCTTCTGCCCTTCATTCAACATACTTGGACTGATGGGGCACGCTCTTTCATGTGTCGGGGTTGGGACAAGCTCATGGCTACGGCGGACGATGTGGTGTACAAGGAGTTCGTGCTCGAGTTCCTTTCGACTTGCCGATACGCACCAGCATCATAGGAGGCGCGATCCCAGCTGATCCGATTTAGGCTGGGATGGGAGAGTCGGGAGTGCAACCTCCGAGAGTTCGCTAGACACACCGAGATTTACATTAAGGAGGAGACCACGAGCATTCACTTTGCACCTTTCCTACGCGCCTGCTTCAGGGGACAGCCTCAGCGGGAGGCTAACGCGGTCATTTGGGCAGCAATGTCCAATGAGATGTTCGAGGCATGGTCGGCCAAGGAGAGCCAGCTCTGCGACCCATTACACCGTTTGATGCACCGTATCATATCCACCTCCATCATGCAGCGGAGGAGATGTGTGAGAAGGTGTATGGGGAGGATATGACCTACATGTGGGTTCTCTCCGATTCCAGCAGGTTCCTCAACCTGCCGTATGCATTGGCAGTTTCACTGACGACCCGGGCAGCAGGTGTATCTTCCAACAGTCCCATGGCGTGCGGGCACTTCATCACTCGCCTAGCCCAATCTTATGGTATTTTGACGACCGAGGTCATGGCTAGCATGGCAGCGACACCACCCGTGCAGACATCGGTCCGTTACTTAGAGAACATGAGGATTATTCACCAGCCGCGCGCGGGCATTATTGAGAGGATGCCGATGGAGGCGGCAGATAGTCCCCAGGAGGAGCCGTTGAGGCGACAGCGACGGAGAGTTGACCCACCAGTTCAGCCACCACCTCAGGCCCAGCCTCCACCACAGCTCGTAGACGTGCTAGCTGCTGTGAGGGATCTGGACAGGAGGATGACACGCATTGAGGATCACCACCGTTGGATGGCTGAGACGCAGAGGCTGATCATGCTCCAGTTGCATATCGAGGACATACCAGCATACCCTCCGAGTGACCACGATGATGAGGCTAGTCTATCCGGGACCCAACACGATGATTGATGTATTTTCCTTACTATCTTTTGAGACATTGTACAGAACTTATTACTATCATTTGTATTTCTTTTTGTTATTTGTTCTTTTTGCATTTAATTTGTTTGTGATTGTTTGCATGTGAATACCAATGGAAGTCTACGGAGGAGTTGTTTCAAGCAAGTGTGGGGTCATGTACCCCTACACTTGCCATTTCACCGACGTGTTTACTGTTGCGCCACAACTCCTGGAATCTGAATCATTAGATGTACGTGTTTTTGTATCATGTGACAATCGAGTTCCAACAAGCAGTCTACCGTCTAAAGGGGTAACTCTTTCTCCCTTATTCTGAAATAATTTTATGTACAACGGGGACGTTGTACGATTTTAAGTATGGGGTGTGGACGGTCGAAAGAGTTGTTTTTGAAATTTTTGAACGAAATGAGTAATTTTCAAAATTTTTAGCAATTTTTCAAAAATTTTAAGAGATTGTAATTTTGAAGCGAATAGTTTTGAGTGTTATAGCATTGGTATTTTTCAAGAAATACTATTTATTTGTAAGCATGCTATCGTTAGTCAAATAAGTTGAGTTTTAGGAGTTAGAGAAAAATTTAAGATTTGGGATATTTTAGGATTGGAATTTAGGTGGGGAATGTCAATTAGTGGCCTTTGTTGTTTGAGCCGGTAGGTCTGAAACAGGTGGCCTCGAAGAGGCACTTATGCACCTTACCACCTAAGATCGTCTGGTTTGGGATGATATTTCTGAAAGCTCGTCATAATGACATCATCGAAAGTGATGGACAATTCGTTAACGACCTTTAGAATCTGAATGAGTATGTTTGCTTTTGCATACTAAAAATTTGTAATCAAGGGTTCTCTAGAAAGTCGTGAATTCCAAAGGATATTCTAATCAGTTTTTTTTTATCAAAAATCATTTTCAATCTAATTTTGTGAACAATAAACTTTGAAATTGAACACGTTCAAAATTGTTTGAGTCTTAGTTAAAATTTGTTAAAAACTCTATTGCTTGGGGACAACCAAGGCACAAGTGTGGGGTGTTTGACAACGCCTAGAAACATCAAATATTTTAGTCGTTGTTAGGCCCTATTCTTGGTGAATTTATATCATAGTTGTATTGGTATTTCTCACTTTTTGTGCTAGTGCTTGTGTGCAAGAAAATGTTGAAAACAGGGACTAAAAGCGGACAAAATGAAAGAAGTTTGGATCAAAGCCATTTCTGTCGAATTCATACGCACACCGTGGGAAAGAAGTATGCGCATCGCGCCACGTCAAAGGTCAGACGATTCA
This sequence comes from Cichorium intybus, assembly GCA_023525715.1. Lineage (NCBI taxonomy): Eukaryota > Viridiplantae > Streptophyta > Magnoliopsida > Asterales > Asteraceae > Cichorium > Cichorium intybus. The sequence continues at coordinate 93,895,087 of CM042017.1, read as the reverse complement.
AATAGCGAAAAAACGGGGATAAGGTGATACGCGCATCGCGGTTCCAAGCTTTGCGCGCCGCGGATCGTCAGATTTTACAAGTATAAATAGAGGTCATTAGGTCGAAATCATGAGGCGAAGAACGACCCCTAAGGTTTGACTCAAGGATTCGGAATTTTAGCAACACTCTTGGTATTTTTTATGTTTTCACTTTCAATTCTTTAGTAATTAGTTTAGATTAGCTTCTAATCTATTGTTTCTGGATTATTCAGATCAGTAGCAGTAGTCTAGGTTTATTTTTTTTCGGATTTCAGTACTTGGGATCTCTGGTTTTGGTTTTTTTATTGAAGTAATCATTCGGTTTATGGTTTTATTGCACTTTTTAGTATTAATTGTGTTTGGATGTGTTTTGAATGCAATTGGTTGGTTTGTTTGCTTCTGGACTTTGAACCTAGTTTCTGATTTCAGTAAGTAACCTTAGTCTAGGATTTGGTTTGGTTTAATTTAGTTCATGCTTGATTTAGTTTTTGGAATTGGTTTTGGAATTGTGTTTTTAGTTAGTTTTTGGAAAAGTAGTCCCTCTGGCTATAGCATGACACTACAGTTGGTAAGTTATCGTCCTATCTTGACCACCAAACTCCCGTGGATCGACCTTTGCTACCGCTATACTAGTGAGTCTATGAGGTATTTTTCTTATTTTTGACCGCATAATGACCAAGGCATGTCATTTCCCGATAGAGATTTATGATGACCCATTCAGACCATTAATCGAACACATCAATTTGGTCAGTGCTTGGCCAAGCTCTTAATGTCAGCATCAAATCATCGAGGGGCCCATAGATATCGCTTCCCCTTGTTAGGAAGAAGGAACAGATAAACTTTGACTACACAGCCTCTGTCTATTTCATCATGCCATACTCAGACATACCCATTATAACTACTAGTTACGAATAGTATTTGAGCAGACTGAAGTATGACAGAACCATAGTGCAGATCCCTCATGTATCTCGGTTTGAAGAATAAGAGATATTATCATCCTAGATTACTTGTAACTAAATCCATGAAGTAATCTCTAGGTGCGGGTTGTTCCAATACTTGAATCTCTATCAAGCACTCATGATGCATAGTCGCAATCACCATGTTATCTCTGATCTCTACAGACAATCTACTTGCACTCATGACAGTCTTAAATCACTACTTGCTCCCAAGAGTATGAACGATTGTAGAAGTTTGAATGTGTTACCATTTAGGAAGCGGGTTCCAAACATGAAAAATGAAGCATAGTGATAATTGAAATGCAAATGGTGACTCACCAGTCTTTTATTAAATCTCCACTAATAAAACACCAAGTCATGTACAATTAACGCTGCTCTATGTTTCGATTACTAAACTATAAACTAAACATTCAAGACATTTCGCTAGCATCTCTAATGCCTATGGTCCTCGTATGCTCTTCATGATTGGGCCGCGACAATGCTTTGGTGAACGGGTCAGCCGAATTATCCTCTGTCGGTACTCGTCCCACCATGATGTCTCCGTCTTCAACTCGGTTTCTAACATAGTGCTATTTTCTGAGTATATGTCTGGATCTCCCATGGTCCTTGGGTTCTTTAGTCAATGCGACTGCACCCTCGTTATCACAGAAACTTCAAGGGGATCCTTGATGCTGGGAACAACGCCATGATTACCAATGAAGTTCTTCAACCATGTAGCTTCCTTTGCAACTTCACTAGCTGCTATATACTTCGACTCACATGTTGAGTCAGCTGCTGACTTCTGCTTCGAACTTTTCCAGGTGACAGCTCCTCCATTTAACATGAACACCCAACCTGACTGTGAGCAAGAGTCATCTCTGTCTGTTTGGAAACTTGCATCACTAAACGTAGTTACTCTTAGCTTGTCCCTCCCTCCATATACCAGGCATATTTCTTGAGTCATTCTCAAGTACTTAAGAATGCTTTTAACAATTGTCCAATGACTTTCACCCGGATTGTACTGATATCTGCTCACCATGCTCAAATCATATGAAATATCAGGTCAAGTACATATCATGTCATACATGATCGATCCAATTGCCAAAGCATATGGTATTCGACTCATCATATCCATTTCTCCATCAGTCTTGGGACATTGCTATTTACTCAGCTTTATCCCTTGCTGTATAGGCAAGAATCCTTTCTTGGAACAATCCATCCTGAACTTCTTCAAGATCTTGTCCATGTATGTACTCTGGCTAAGTGCAATCAGACGTCTTGATCTATCTCTATAGATCTTTATACCAAGTATGTAAGATGCATTTCACAGATCCTCCATAGCAAAACACTTCCCAAGCCAAGCCTTTACACTCTGTAAGGTTGGGATGTCGTTTCCTATAAGGAGTATGTCATCGACATACAGTATCAGAAATACTACGTTACTCCCACTGGATCTGACATATACACAGGACTCATCCTGACTTCTAGAAAATCCAAACTCTTTGACCTTTTCATGGAAGCAGATGTTCCAGGTGTGAGATGCCTGTTTTAGTCCATAAATGGACCTTTCAAGCTTACACACTCTATTCGGATACTTGCTGTCAACAAAACCTTATGGTTGTGCCATATACACATCCTCTGTCAGTTTTCCGTTAAGGAAAGTGGTTTTGACATCCATCAGCCATATTTCATAATCATGAAATGCAACAATGGCAAGTAACACTCTAATAGACTTTATATTGGCTACTGGAGAGAAGGTTTCATCATAATCAACCCTTTGAGTCTAAGTGAAACCCTTCGCAACCAATCTGGCCTTGAATGTGTGTACAATCCCATCCATGTTTGTCTTCTTCTTGAAGATCCACTTACACTCAACGGTTTTTAGACCTGGCGTTGGATCAACCAAGTTCCAAACTTGGTTGTAATACATGGACTGAATCTTGCTCTCCATGGCTTCCTTCCATTTATCGGCCTCAAGGCTTGCCATCGTTTCCTTATAGTTGGATGGCTCATCCTCACTAACCAGTGTTTTATCACTAATCAGTGTGTCACCTTCTATAGTGATATGGAAATCATTAACTCAGGAGGTAGAAACACTCTACTAGATCTGCGAAGCGGCGATGGAGATATGTCAGTTTCCTCAACAGGAATCTCTTCCTCAGGTTGAGTACCAGTGTCAACTATAGGCTCATCATCGGTAGACTCTTGAATCTCTTCAAGATCGATCTTGCTCCCATTAGCTTCCTTGGATATGAGGTTTCTCTCCAGAAAAACTCCTATTCGAGCAACAAACACTTTGTTCTCGGAAGGCTTGTAAAACAAGTACCCAAAAGACTTTCGTTGGTAACTGACGAAGTAACACTTCTCTGCTCTGGGTTCAAGCTTGTCATGAGCTTCGCGCCGAATGAAGACTTCACAACCCCAGACCTTTATGCGTGCCAGTGAGGGATGTTCCCCACTCCACACTTTAGAAGGTGTTTTAACAACCTTCTTTGTTGGAACCATGTTGGAGCAACCTTCCATGTCCAATATCGTTCGATTTCTTCTTTCAGACACACCATTGTGCTGCAGTGTTTGTAACACCCCTTTTCTCAAACCATATTTAAAATACAAATACAGTTTTCAAACATATTTTACAACTCGTGACTATAAAATAGCCACTTAAATTTTTTGTTTTATTTTACAAACTTAAACTCGAGGGGTATTACAGACTCAATACAGATAACCATAATTTAAACTTACAGTACATTAACCGGTCCGAACTGCAACCTCCGCTCCTTTCGCCTAAGTACATAGCATTTCAAAAAAATAGTATACGTGAGACATAAAGTCTCGTGAGTAATATGGGTTTAGACCCAAAACTTTTCTATTCAAAACTTGAAATATTAAAAGTACACTGCTCAAAACTGATTTATATCATAAATCTCAAAATGTCTTACTATCTTTACTTTTAAGCTTTAGAAATACTTTCTTTCTCAAAACTGCTTTCTTCCTTATTTTCTTGTGACCAACTGAAACTTATGAATTAAGTTATTTAATTCATTCAACTAGCTCCCCTCGTGGGACAGAACAGATCCGCCCACTCGGTTATGCTCATTCTGTCTCCCCTTTGTGACTTGGAACGAATTCAAGCACAAGAGTATACTAAGCTAGACAACTACTTCGCGACGGGAGGTACCATCCCAGTAGTGTCTTCTGATCCCCTGATTATGTGGGTGATCCTAGTCCGGACAACTGGCTCATACTTCTTTCTTTCTTTAATTCTTATTTCATTTCATCTCAAATTGGTCAAAATGGGACACAATTTGTAAACAACTCTTACTCAAACATTTTATAACTCTTTACTGAAAATATTTTCAAAACTGCTTTTGACATCTTAGTTACTATAAGGAACTTCTTTCAAAATACTCTGCAAACCATACTTTAAAAATCTGCTTAAATACTAAGCCCTTGTATAGAGCTTCTTTCAAAACTATTTTCCAAACTTTAGTATTTATAAACATTTGGAAATCTTACTTTTCTGAAAATAACATTTTGCTATGTACTATAGAAATCCTCATAAAACTCACCTTGGTTCTACTACGGTTTACTAAGCTTCACGTACGGCTTTTCCCTTCCCGTGCTCAACAACGTTTGAAGCACCACCTATACAAGTAATATATATAAATACTCAATATAATTAACTCTATAATGCTAAAGTCTCATATGATATAACTCCAGGTTATAATAAATGTATAACTATTAATAAACTCGTTTTACGGTTTTCTCCGAAATACGCATATATTGCTACAGTACCCCCGAGGGGTAGTATTTCAGTTCCGACTCTTTTCCATGAAATCTTAGACCATATTAGACTTGTGTTTCAAATTTAGAGTTCATTGGACAAGTCTAGCTCAAATTCTAAAAATCAAGTTTTAACATGAATAGTGATTTTAGCCACTGCCGCTACAGTGACTTTTCCGCAAGGTCGAATTACGGATTTGACCATTCCCGACATGTTCTTATACCATTTTAGGGTTATGGCTAAAATTTCAGGTCAATCGAACATGTCTAGCTATGGTTTCTAGCGTTTGGAATATTTGAAATTTCTAACATTTTTGGTCCCTGTCTGGAGGCGCACTGCGCCAGGCCTGGGCGCACCCCGCCCTGGTCCTGGGCAGTGTCTTGATCAGTCGCGATTTGTGCACTGTAGCACGCAGTTTTCACCCATTAAGCACTTATTTCAGTTCTTAATCGTATGGGGTTTGTTCTAGGACTAAGACCCTTGACTAATCACAGGTTTTAGGCTTTTAAAATCGATTGAATCAATCATATACAAGAATTGAAGTTCTTGACCAAACTTGAAAATTCTCAATTATAGCAATCTACTTCCATGTTTTTGAGTTAAGTTCTTAACTAATGACTTATTGGAAGCATTAGCTACTTAACCCACATGATTTATAACTGCAATTGCAGTTTCAATTCCATCCAAATACCAAATCAAGAACACACCCAAAAACTAGGTTAAAACAAAGGAAACCTTACCTTCTTTAACCTTGGAATCACCAATTCCAATTCCTTTCTTGATTCCTTTGGCCAATTTCTTGGTCTCTTCTTCTTCCTCCCGTACTTGCTCTCGTTCTCTCTAGCTCTCTCTGGAAATGTCTACTAGTTTCTTCAAATAATGGGGATAGTAACTAACATATAATATATATATATATATATATATATATATATATATATATATATATATATATATATATATATATATATATATTATTTATAAAAACTTTACATCTAGGTCCCTAGCTTTCAAGCTTTTCTTCAAAAATGGTCCAAAGGTTATAACTTTACCATTTATGCTTCATTACTCCCAAATTAACATTTTCTTGACATTTTTTGGTCATTTTCATGCCAAATGACCAATTTGCCCTTTTTGGTCAAATTTTACTATTCACGCGGCAAAACTTCAAATTTCTCATAAACTTTTATTTCTCATTATATTATTTTACAAATACATATTATTACACATAATAGTCGTACAACGTGACAAAAGACGGTTTTACCCTTTTGAATTTTTCGCGGGTTCTTACAGTCACCCCTCCTTAAATGGATTCCGTCCTCGGAATCTTTTCGTAATCTGCAAAATTCGGGTATATTCTCTTCATTTCTTCTAACGTTTCCCAAGTCAAGTTTGACCCTAAGGGATGCTTCCACTTGACTAGTACAAGGTCAATCTCTTTGTTTCTTAGCTTTTTGGTCTGCATCTCTAGAATCGCTTCAGGTTCTTCAATCATTTTGCTGGGAGTCTCCACTCTCAAATCCGTATACGGTATTACTAGCTCTTCTTTACCAAAGTACTTCTTCAAGTAGCATACATGAAAGGTATCATGTATTCCACTAAGTTCGGGTGGTAACTCCAGCTTGAATGCCTGTAACCCAACTCACTTCAGAATTCTAAAAGGTCCAATGTACCTTGGACTCAGCTTTCCTCTCTTGCCAAATCTGACCACTCCTTTCCATGGCGACACTTTTATCATCACCAAATCTCCTTCTTGCAAGTCATACGGTCTCTTCTTTAGATTCGAGTAACTCCTTTGCCGATCTTGTGCTGCTTTCATGTTGGCTTGAATTACTCCGATCTTCTCATTAGTTACTCTAACAATCTCTGGCCCTGTAAGCTTCGTCTCACCAGCTTCTGACCAGCATAAAGGAGTTCTACACTTTCTACCATACAATGCTTCAAAAGGTGGCATTTTAATGCTAGAATGGTAGCTGTTATTGTATGCAAACTCCACTAGTGGCAGGTGTTCATCCCAACTTCCTCCAAAATCCATTACGCATGATTTTAACATGTCTTCTAATGTCTGGATCGTTCGTTCACTTTGACCATCCGTTTGTGGATGATATGCTGTACTTAACTGAATTCTTGTCCCCATTTTATCTTGTAAGGCTTTCCAGAAGTTAGAGGTAAATCTAAGGTCTCTGTCTGACACGATAGACAACGGTGCACCATATCTTCTAAATACTTCATCTGTATACAACTGAGCTAACTGCTCCAATGGAGTAGTTTCTTTTATGGCTAGAAACAGTGCACTCTTGGTCAACCGGTCCACTATCACCCATATACTATCATGACCTCTTCTTGTTCTCGGTAACCCGACAATCAAGTCCATGGTTACCTCTTCCCACTTTCCGGCTGGAATGTGTAATGACTGAGCATCCCCATGCGGGACCTGATGTTCCGCCTTAACTTGTGCACAAACGACACACTTGGAGATGTACTTAGCTATTCTTTTCTTCATTCCAGGCCACCAATACTGTCTTTTCAGATCTTGGTAAGTCTTGGTACTCCCTGGATGTATGGAATACTTTGACTTATGCGACTCTTCTAGAATTAGCTTTCTCAATCCTCCTGCTTTCGGTACCCAAATGCGGTTCCTGAAAGTCTTTAACCCTTGTCTGTTGGTCTCAAACTGAATGTCTTTTCCTAGCTTTTCATTTTTCAAGTCTCCACTTTCTTCAACTTTTTGCTGAGCTGCTTTAATCTGTTCTATAATGCTGGACACCAGTTCTATGCGCATCGACCTTGCCTTGATTCTTTTCTCAGGAGCTTTTCTACTTAATGCATCTGCTACAACATTTGCTTTACCCGGATGGTATACAATGTCGCAGTCATAGTCACTGATCAGCTCTAGCCATCTGCTCTGTCTCATGTTCAACTCTTTTTGAGTGAACACATACTGCAAACTCTTCTGATCAGTGAATAACTTGCACTTTGTACCATACAAGTAATGTCTCCAAATCTTCAAGGCAAATACGATCGCTGCAAGTTCTAGATCGTGAGTTGTGTACTTTTTCTTTGGGTCTTTCAATTGTCTGGAAGCGTATGCTATAACTTTCCCTCTTTGCATCAACACACAGCCAAGCCCCCGATGCGAGGCATCGCTGTACACTTCAAAGTCTTCTGTCCCATCTGGTAACGTAAGGACAGGCGCGTTACACAACTTTTCTTTTAAAGTAGCGAAAGCTCTTTCTTGTTCCTCTTGCCATCTGAATTTCTCTTCTTTCCGGGTTAGTCGTGTAAGTGGTACTGCTATACGGGAGAAATCTTGAATGAATCTCCGGTAATACCCGGCAAGACCGAGAAAACTTCTAACTTCTGTTGGCGTCTTGGATGGTTCCCATTTCATCACTGCTTCAACTTTCGCTGGATCAACTTTTATACCTTGGATAGAAACAACATGTCCAAGGAACTGCACTTCTCTCATCCAAAACTCGCACTTGGAGAACTTTGCATATAGCTGTTCCCGCTTCAAAGTCTCAAGTACTAACCGCAGATGGCTCGCATGCTCTTCTTTATTCTTTGAGTAGATCAGTATATCATCTATGAACACTATCACAAACCGGTCTAGGAATGGTTTACAGACCCGATTCATTAAGTCCATAAAGATTGCTCGTGCATTCGTAAGACCAAATGGCATTACTAAGAACTCGTAATGCCCGTATCGTGTACGAAACGTCGTCTTCTCTACATCACTTTCTTTTACCCTGACTTGATGATACCCAGATCTCAAATCAATTTTTGAGAAATAATCTGCCCCTTGCAACTGGTCAAACAAATCGTCTATTCTGGGCAATGGGTAACGGTTCTTGATAGTAATCTTGTTCAATTCTCTGTAATCAATGCACATCAGCATTGATCCATCCTTCTTCTTCACAAACAGAACTGGAGCACCCCACGGAGAAGAACTAGGCCTGATGAAGCCTTTATCTAGTAACTCCTGCAACTGGGACATTAATTCCCGCATCTATGTTGGTGCTAACCGGTACGGTGCTCGGGCTATTGGGGAAGCTCCTGGAACAAGATCTATCCGGAATTCAACCTGCCTTTCTGGTGGCAAGCCTGGTAATTCATCTGGAAAAACTTCTGGGAATTCTTTTACTACTTCTATGTCTTTATATGTCTGTTTTACTTTGTCTTCAGTCATCACATAGGCCAGGAAAGATACACACCCTTTTCTGATACATCTTCGAGCCTTAGCTACACTGATGATACTTGGCACGTGATTTCTTCTTTCCCCATATACGTACACCTTAGCTCCTAGGGTTTTAACAGACACCCTCTTCTGTCCACAAGCTATTTTCGCATCATTTGCACCAAGCCAATCCATCCCAATTATTACATCAAATGACTTAATTCCAATGGGAAGGAGATTAAGTCGGAACTTCTGGCCATTAATGTCAAGTTCACAATCTCGGTACATATGCTGAACTTCAACAAATTTCCCGTCCGCCACTTCTACTTCAAAAACTAGATCTAACAATTCTAATGGGACTTTTAATCTAGCTCCAAACCCATGAGACACAAATGAATATGTAGACCCGGAATCAAACAAGACATATGCAGGTGTCGAGTTGATTAGTAGTATACCTGAGACCACATCGTGAGTCTCCTTCGCTTCCTCCCTGGTGATCTGAAAAGCTCGAGTCTTCACCTTCTGGGGTTCGGTCTTCTTCTGAGCTGTTGACACCACAGTTTCTCCTCCCTTGTTCGGGCAGTTGAAACTATAGTGTCCCATCTGATGGCATGAAAAGCACTCCACTTCACTGACTTTCTTGGCTTTGCAGTCTTTCGCTTTGTGACCAAGTCCGCCACAATTAAAGCAGGCGTTTGATCCCGCTCGGCACTCGCCACTGTGTTCTTTCCCACATTTCTCGCACTTCTTTACACTTCCCTGTCGGCTCTGACTTGAACTCATCTTCCCTTTCTTCTTTATGTTTCCACTAATACTAACTGTCTTCCTTTTGTCACTAAAACCAGGTCCTTCTTCCTTCCTTCTTTTTCCAACATCTTCCACAGTTCGGGCAGCATTGATCGCCCCATCTAGCGTTTCGGCTTTCTTTACTTCTAGCTCATAATTCCATGGCAAACCCCGGACATAGCGGTTAATTCGGGACCGCTCACTGGGGTAAGACTCCCCCACAAAAGGCAACATGTCGCAAAACTTCTTCGTATACTCATCCACCGTCAAATCTCCTTTCTTTATTGTTAAGAAATCTTCATTCATTTTCTCCAAATCTCGCATGGGACAGAATTTATCTTTGAGACACGTGACAAACTCCGCCCATGACCAACCATATACCACATCCTTTCCCAAGCTTTCATATTTGGTGTTCCACCACACCAAAGCATCATCCTTCAACTGCCGGGAGGCGTAGTTGACTCGATCGTTTTCTCCACATTTGCTTGCTTGCATCACTTGTTTAATCTCTCGGACCCATCGCATCGTCACCTTCGGCTCAAAACTGCAATGGTATTCGGGCGGTTTGCAAGCCATAAAGGACTTAAAAGAACAGCCCTTTTCTTCCTTCTTGTTTCCTCCACCAAGCTCTTCCTCAGTCGTCTTTTTGGAGACTTCTTGTGATGATTGGGCATTAGGTTCACCCATTCTGCTGTCTATTATGTTGTTCACATCTTGTCTCAACTCATTTCGTAAGTTATCGATTAGAAACTGAATTGCCTCCATAGTGACAGGTTGTGGTGGTGGGTTTGGCTCAGACTCATCGTTTCGAATAACATGTGGTTCACTTCCTCTTGAAGAAGTGTGACTGCCCTCACCCCTGTCAGCTTGCCTTCTGCCTTCCATTACTATATAGATGAACAAATTATCGGTTTAATACACAATTCTATATAGTATTTCATAAGCGGTAGCATGTTATCTCCTTATCTTGACTGCACTTTTATAACAGTCATACTCACTCTATGCCTCCTATATTACTAAAGCAACTTACTACTACTCTTGCTAGTTTAAGCCTAGGATGGTATTCCAACCTAATTCGCTTAAACTATGGCTCTGATACCAAAACTGTAACACCCCTTTTCTCAAACCATATTTAAAATACAAATACAGTTTTCAAACATATTTTACAACTCGTGACTATAAAATAGACACTTAAATTTTTTGTTTTATTTTACAAACTTAAACTCGAGGGGTATTACAGACTCAATACAGATAACCATAATTTAAACTTACAGTACATTAACCGGTCCCAACTGCAACCTCCGCTCCTTTCGCCTAAGTACATAGCATTTAAAAAAAAAATAGTATACGTGAGACATAAAGTCTCGTGAGTAATATGGGTTTAGACCCAAAACTTTTCTATTCAAAACTTGAAATATTAAAAGTACACTGCTCAAAACTGATTTATATCATAAATCTCAAAATGTCTTACTATCTTTACTTTTAAGCTTTAGAAATACTTTCTTTCTCAAAACTGCTTTCTTCCTTATTTTCTTGTGACCAACTGAAACTTATGAATTAAGTTATTTAATTCATTCAACTAGCTCCCCTCGTGGGACAGAACAGATCCGCCCACTCGGTTATGCTCATTCTGTCTCCCCTTTGTGACTTGGAACGAATTCAAGCACAAGAGTATACTAAGCTAGACAACTACTTCGCGACGGGAGGTACCATCCCAGTAGTGTCTTCTGATCCCCCGATTATGTGGGTGATCCTAGTCCGGACAACTGGCTCATACTTCTTTCTTTCTTTAATTCTTATTTCATTTCATCTCAAATTGGTCAAAATGGGACACAATTTGTAAACAACTCTTACTCAAACATTTTATAACTCTTTACTGAAAATATTTTCAAAACTGCTTTTGACATCTTAGTTCCTATAAGGAACTTCTTTCAAAATACTTTGCAAACCATACTTTAAAAATCTGCTTAAATACTAAGCCCTTGTATAGAGCTTCTTTCAAAACTATTTTCCAAACTTTAGTATTTATAAACATTTGGAAATCTTACTTTTCTGAAAATAACATTTTGCTATGTACTATAGAAATCCTCATAAAACTCACCTTGGTTCTACTACGGTTTACTAAGCTTCACGTACGGCTTTTCCCTTCCCGTGCTCAACAATGTTTGAAGCACCACCTATACAAGTAATATATATAAATACTCAATATAATTAACTCTATAATGCTAAAGTCTCATATGATATAACTCCAGGTTATAATAAATGTATAACCATTAATAAACTCGTTTTACGGTTTTCTCCGGAATACGCGTATATTGCTACAGTACCCCCGAGGGGTCGTATTTCAGTTCCGACTATTTTCCATGAAATCTTAGACCATATTAGACTTGTGTTTCAAATTTGGAGTTCATTGGACAAGTCTAGCTCAAATTCTAAAAATCAAGTTTTAACATGAATAGTGATTTTAGCCACTGCCGCTACAGTGACTTTTCCGCAAGGTCGAATTACGGATTTGACCATTCCCGACATGTTCTTATACCATTTTCGGGTTATGGCTAAAATTTCAGGTCAATCGAACATGTCTAGCTATGGTTTCTAGCGTTTGGAATATTTGAAATTTCTAACATTTTTGGTCCCTGTCTGGAGGCGCACTGCGCCAGGGCTGGGCGCACTGCGCCTGGGCGCACCCCGCCCTGGTCTTGGGCAGTGTCCTGATCAGTCGCGATTTGTGCACTGTAGCACACAGTTTTCACCCATTAAGCACTTATTTCAGTTCTTAATCGTATGGGGTTTGTTCTAGGACTAAAACCCTTGACTAATCACAGGTTTTAAGCTATTAAAATCGATTGAATCAATCATATACAAGAATTGAAGTTCTTGACCAAACTTGAAAATTCTCAATTATAGCAATCTACTTCCATGTTTTTGAGTTAAGTTCTTAACTAATGACTTATTGGAAGCATTAGCTACTTAACCCACATGATTTATAACTGCAATTGCAGTTTCAATTCCATCCAAAGACCAAATCAAGAACACACCCAAAAACTAGGTTAAAACAAAGGAAACCTTACCTTCTTTAACCTTGGAATCACCAATTCCAATTCCTTTCTTGATTCCTTTGGCCAATTTCTTGGTCTCTTCTTCTTCCTCCCGTACTTGCTCTCGTTCTCTCTAGCTCTCTCTGGAAATGTCTAATAGTTTCTTCAAATAATGGGGATAGTAACTAACATATAATATATATATATATATATATATATATATATATATATATATATATATATATATATATATATATATATATATATATATATATATATATTATTTATAAAAACTTTACATCTAGGTCCCTAGCTTTCAAGCTTTTCTTCAAAAATGGTCCAAAGGTCATAACTTTACCATTTATGCTTCATTACTCCCAAATTAACATTTTCTTGACATTTTTTGGTCATTTTCATGCCAAATGACCAATTTGCCCTTTTTGGTCAAATTTTACTATTCACGCGGCAAAACTTCAAATTTCTCATAAACTTTTATTTCTCATTATATTATTTTACAAATACATATTATTACACATAATAGTCGTACAACGTGACAAAAGACGGTTTTACCCTTTTTGACTTTTTCGCGGGTTCTTACAGTGTTCGTGGAGGAGAGAACTGTGAAACTATTCCACAGTCCCTAAGATGATCGTAGAATTCCTTACTTGGATATTCTCCGCCTCTATTAGAACGAATCATCTTAATCTTCTTGCCCAACTGATTCTCTACTTCGTTTTTGAAATTCTTTGAACACTTCAAAGGTTTCCGGCTTATGTTTAATCAGATAAACATAACCGTATCTACTGAAATCATCAGTAAATGTAAGAAAGTAGCGATCACCTTGTCTAGTGGCGGATTTGAACGATCCATAGACATCTGTGTGGATTAGTTCTAACAGATCCTTGCCAAGTAAGCAAGACTCGCATACATCATCCAATTTCAGGTCGAATGATTCCAAGACTCCTTCCGACTGGAGTTTGGTGATGCGATTCTTGTTTATATGGCCAAGACAATGGTGCCATAGATGTGATTTATCGAGAACATTCTCGTCAGAATCAACATTCAAGGTTACATTATTATTTCTACCAACGCAAACCACTTTCATATATGCCATTACAAGGACTATCTTTAAAGCAGAAACAATCATTTTTATAAACTAAAAAATATTGCCATTATCATTATAAAAATAAAACTTGAAACCATCTTTGTACAATGCATAAAATGAAATTATACTCCGAGCCATTTCTGGCGAGTAGCAAAAATTAATTAACCTAATCGAACTATTACTATCTAGCATCAGCTCATAACTCTCGATCCTTGTAACAACAACTGTCTGGGGTTTATGGTTTAGGGTTTAGGGTTTAGGATTTAGGGTTTAGCTCTAAGTAATTTTATGTTTTTTCTTTTAGGTTTAGGGTTTAGGTTAAATTTTAAGGTTTCAGGTTTAAGGGTTTAGGGTTTATGGTTTAGCTCCAAATAATTTTATGTTTTTTCTTTTAGGTTTAGGGTTTAGGTTAAATTTTACGGTTTAGGGTTTATGGTTTACGGTTAAAATTTTAGGATTTAGGTTTAACATTATAATTTAAAATAATTTTATGTTTACAGTTTAGGGTTTAGGTTAAAGTTTACGATTTAGGGTTTTAGGTTAAAAGTTTAGTGTTTAGGTTAACATTACACTTTAATAACTTGATGTTTATGGTTTAGCGGTTAATGTTATATATTAAATAAGTTTATCTTTTTTTTAGTTTTCACAACAAAAAACACATCCATATTATAATATAAACAACCAATAAGCACAAAAATCATGATGTACTATACAAAAATCACTTTCAAAGCATATTACAAATTGAGTATTTTAATAATTAAGTACTTAATAATTAAGTACTTGATTATTAAGTACTATACAATTAACATCAACAAAACAATAAACATAATACAAGTAACATCATAAAAAATAACAAATTAAATACTTAAAAGTTCATACAAATTAAGTTCTTAACATGTATAAATAGTTTGAAAACCATGTTTGAAAACAATAGCATCTTAAAAAAAACATATTCCAAAACATCCTACAAATTAAGTACTTAACAAATAAGTACTTAACACAAACACTTCCAAAGCATAATACATATCACTATATGCGTCAATTAACCATTAAGCATCATCAAAATAATGACACTTACATAAGCATTACAATAACAATAAAACACTTTCATTAACATTAAGCACATATGAATTCCATTAAGAACTTAATAAAAGAAGATAAAGCATCAAAACCTTGTTGTTGGTTGGTGGTAGCTGTCTCAGGCGTCGAAGGTGAGTGGAGGTTGTCTCAGGCTACCACCAACCAACAACAAGGTTTTGATGCTTTATCTTCTTTTATTAAGTTCTTAATGGAATTCATATGTGCTTAATGTTAATGAAAGTATTTTATTGTTATTGTAATGCTTATGTAAGTGTAATTATTTTGTGGTCGGATTTGCTGTTTTTCGGTGGTGGTGCACATGGTTGTAGAAATAACACAAACACTTCCAAAGCATAATACATATCACTATATGCGTCAATTAACCATTAAGCATCATCAAAATAATTACACTTACATAAGCATTACAATAACAATAAAACACTTTCATTAACATTAAGCACATATGAATTCCATTAAGAACTTAATAAAAGAAGATAAAGCATCAAAACCTTGTTGTTGGTTGGTGGTAGCTGTCTCAGGAATCGAAGGTGAGTGGAGGTTGTCGGCCGGCGGTGCAGTTGTGGTCGGATTTGCTGTTTTTCGGTGGTGGTGCACATGGTTGTAGAAATAACACAAAATTAGTTCCAAAAATTAGGTTTTAGCACAAAGAAAGCAAACTACACACATTCTTACCGAATCTAGTGAGGAAAATCGCCGGCAAATAGGAACTGTCGCCGGAAAAAGAAGAAAAGTCGCCGGTTTTGAAGACTTTTCTACCGGAAAACGAGAGTGGAGGTGAGAGAGTGATGGTCGGTGGTTGTTTTAGCAAAGAGGAGGGCGGAAACGGCTCGAATATGTCAGAAACCATAGAAATTGTCGGAGGTAGGGGAGAGCTTCGTGTAACAGAAGAAAGAAGGGAGAAATGCGTGTATATTGATCGAGGGAATTAGCGGCGACAAAAAAAGGACTTTTAGGGCGATATATCATTATCGGCGACACCTTAGGAGGAAAAATATCCTGC
Source organism: Cichorium intybus (assembly GCA_023525715.1). NCBI lineage: Eukaryota > Viridiplantae > Streptophyta > Magnoliopsida > Asterales > Asteraceae > Cichorium > Cichorium intybus. Next base: position 93,879,146 of record CM042017.1, on the reverse strand, counting down.
CTTTTTCTGGACCGTTGGATCCCAAAATAAATGGACGACAAAGATGGCATGTCACACGGATCGCTGACCTAGGCTTTAGCGGCGACGACGTTACCGGCGACGCATGGTATTAGCGGCGACACGTCGCCGCTAATACCATGCGTCGCTGGTAAAGCCGTCGCCACTAAAGGCCAGATTTCTTGTAGTGTGATCCATGCATGATGTTCGATTTGCTACAAGTTACTTGCTACATTATGCATAAATCTATTTTTTTTTGGGGAAAATTTTAACCGATAGACAGTCAAACTTTTAGGCCCTCCAGTAACTTTTGATTGCACAAAACTAGAAGTTTTTTTCAAGGGAGAAGAAATCGATCACTACATAAGATTTCTGAATCCATATGTGATATGCTAGCTTGAGGATACTGGCATAAGGAAGTCAAACAGACTTAGAAAAAAAACTATCATTCTAAAAGTAAATAAACCCGTTTTTAGGGTTATATTATTTACGAATTATAATTACACATTAAACTTATATGCTCATACAAAAGCAAAGCTCTATCTTTATTCCTCCATTTTGCTGCAGCTAAGGAGAATATATTATAGGCTGACATGAACCAGTTTTTATTTTGGTTTGCAAGATATATCTAATACTTCATTTTGGTCGCATGCAGCATGTATGGTTATAAATTTAAAAGTAGAATCCTCTAACATATAAAAAATCAACATAAAATGTTATACCGTGTACAAATAAATGAAATTGCATTGCTATTTCTTGCAATTAGCCCTCAAATCGTTTACCACATGATTACCGTGGATCTCCTTTGCAATGTATATTAAAAGAAAATGGCAACCTCTTCTTCTTTTATATATATATATATATATATATATATATATATATATATATATATATATATATATATATATATATATATATATATACTATACCTAATAAATAAAAATAACTTTTGCCACATGTCCAATTTTTAAAACCTATTCTCCATCTGACACGTGTATACGTCTCTTAATTCCTCTTCACATCCCGCTTATAACAGCATTCCATCTAATTCCATGGAATATCAGTTGGTTGATTGCCAACAAACTCGGTCATAAAGTTATCAATCTCCCGGATTACTCTCCCTATTTCTTTAGAAACCCTAATTCCACTGTTAGACCATTCACCTTCTTAGATGTCGCTCACAATTTTGAAATCGATTCCATTTTTTACGATTCCAATTTTTAAAACCTATTCTCCATCTGACACGTGTATACGTCTCTTAATTCCTCTTCACATCCCGCTTATAACAGCATTCCATCTAATTCCATGGAATATCAGTTGGTTGATTGCCAACAAACCCGGTCATAAAGTTATCAATCTCCCGGATTACTCTCCCTATTTCTTTAGAAACCCTAATTCCACTGTTAGACCATTCGCCTTCTTAGATGTCGCTCACAATTTTGAAATCGATTCCATTTTTTGCTGATTGAGAGCAGAATAGACTAATGATGGAATAAGATTAGGGTTCATCGGCAAGAGTCGGTGCTTTGTTTCCAGCCTAAAGATACATTCAGTTCACTATCATCGATCCCTTGATTACGCTTCAATCTCCTCCAATTACGCTGTTATTGATTTACCCTAAATCTCGCTTGACTGATGCTCCTACCCTACATATATTCTTGACTCTTTACCGGTTTCAGGATCTTGATTATGCTTCAAAAAGTATATCACTGCAACGACCAACACATACACCCCCGCCGAACAGGCTCTACAACCTACTCAAGAAGAAACGAGTGATGCCAATAGGAGGGAAACAAAACCGATTTGTTTAGTATTCATATTTGAGTTTAGAAGAATTGATGTTTAATCTATTGAGTCCTAAGTTTCTGAGAGAAGTAACCATTGAATCTTTATGCATCAACGAGATCAGATTCTCAAGGTACGATTTTAATTCCATTTTTCTTTCGATTTTCATAGAAATTGATTAGGTTAAAATAGATTTTGTGAGTTACTACATGGGGTTTTTCTGTAATAGCTATGAACGCTATGTGTTTGATGAAAGGCCTAACATACTGTATCATGGTTCATTTATACAAGATAATATCATATTATACCCGTTATACAAGATAATATCAGACTGTTCGAAGTTATTCTATGAGATTACAAACCATGCACCTCAAGTGTTTGATGAAAGTTTGACCCATGTTTACTACTCTCATCTCTCAACGTGTGTCAATAGGAACATATTTGAGAAGAACAAGAAAGAACCAGATACAAAAAGAAGAAACTTAGAGAATAAGAAGGTAATGCTACTGAAAAGGAAAAGGTACAAAGAGTCTCATCAACCGAGCTCATTTGTTGATTTATGATTTTTTTTATGTAGTGTCTGAGCTGTAACATTGGCTAATGAAGTTACATGGCAAAGTGCTGAATGCCTGAATGGGATGATGATTCTCCTATAAGTCTGTCTAAGCTTTAGTCTATCTTGTATGGCATGATAAATGTGTAAATATGATTCTCTTACAATATACGTGCATCAAGGTAAAAATGCCATTTGTAGCATCAAAATTGACAATCTGATGCATTTTTAAGTAATTGAATGTTATATTGTCTCATGTGGCAGGTACATCAAGGTAAAAATTGTAATATTATCTCATGAGTAAGGAAGTTTTTTATAATGGCAGAATTTGATTGCGTAAGGGTAAGCCATCAGCCATCTTATTATATAATTTTTTTTAATCATCAACCGGGTTTGTAAGAAAAAAATAAACAAATAGAGCCTGCAAAAACAGAGGTACTGATTTCAATTCAATACCCGTAATTTAGGTAAGCATCTTTGGATTGTGCTATGAAAACACTTAAAGCTGGTGGATTACACTTATACCGGAACTCTTGGATCTTTGGATTGCGGTAACTTTCACGGTTCTATTGTGATGCTAAGCAACTACCTGACCACCTCTCGCATGCACCCTTTCTAATGCTATGATATGTCCTTTTCAGGGTTTAAAATATTTTTTGTCTGGCCCTTTTATTCAGTTTTGGTTCTTAGATCCACCAAGGTTCTTTCATAAGATGTTATTGTAATTACTTTGTTTGGTGAAAATAAAGTCTGATGTTTAAAATTGGTTATTAGATCTTTGGCTTTTTTATTTTTTTTCATGGATTATAACATCTATTTCTTTCATGATTTCAGGTCTAACAATGAAAGCGGGTTGAATGATTGAACCGTTGTGGAAGACATGGATCATGATATTATTTTTCTACTCATGCTTAATCATATAACTTTTTTTATACATATTTATACCGAATAGTTGGAAGTTATCGCGTTCAGGTATGTTGAAAATATCAAGTTATGATTTTTTTTTATTCATCTTTAAAGTTATTATTTCACGGACTTTATAAATTTATATGCATGAATACATCGTAGCCTTTTAAAAATTGGCTTTGATCTTCATATGTATGTTGTGACTACTTTCAACTGAGATCCAGATTGGTGACCTTAAATTTCAATTAACCAAGGTAAATTGGGTTATATGTTGTGGTATATTTGTCTAAAGACCTATTCACTCTATTGAAAAAGAACAAAGGCTTGAAGAAACATTTGGAATAGTGACTACTGAAGCAATGCCATTTAGTATTGTCATATTCTACATTAGTTTTTCATGTAAAAATAGCAACATGTATGGAAGTACAAAAGCTAATCTAACCCTTTTTTGTCTTTTGATGTTGCAGGGAGGAAATAATTGGACTTATTGATCACTAATTATACTTTAGATATTTATTTGTGTATATCCATGTATACATACATACACATACATGCATACATGTCATCACAAAATCCATAAAATGCAGTCAAAGTTCAGACATTAAAGGGTTAAAGTTAAACTATCTAATTTTCTCTCTAATTTCTAAATAATTCCGATTTAGTAAAATAGGTTTTTAGAAATACTTAATGTTTATTTCTTCCAATTTAGTATTTTATTAAATCAACCCGTGTGATCCACGGGTTTCTAACCTAGTATATATATATATATATATATATATATATATATATATATATATATATATATATATATATATATATATATATATATATATATATATATATATATATATGTTGGGTAATCTTGATGGGTTAATTGGGTTGGGTTAATGGGTCACATGTTGGTCAGATTTTTAGGTGTCCAGTTGGTCATATGTTGACCAAGTTTGAAGGAGAATAATCTGGTTTAGTTGCCATTTTCTAGGAGCACATGCACAACAAGTTTTCAGCATTTCCGTTTCTTTATTGTAGCTATAAATAGGACTTTTGTAACCTACTTTAAGTGGTGGAATAAGATAGAGAAAATCACCCAAAACCCTTTGTTTTTCTTCTTTACGTATGATACAAAACCCAACAGTTGGGTTTCTTTTCCTTCTATCTTTTTCTCCTCATTTGTGTGCAGAAACAAAGTAGAGAGTGAGAAGGTTTAAACCAAGAATATATATATATATATATATATATATATATATATATATATATATATATATATATATATATATATATACACTAAGTTTAAACCAACAATATATATATATATATATATATATATATATATATATATATATATATATATATATATATATATATATATATATATATATATATATATATATATATATACTAAGTTTAATATGAAAGCAGTAAAAAGAACACTTTCTGTTCACAGAAGATGATATGAGGGGAAGAGAGAAAAAGGACCCAAAAAGACTCAACTTTATTCATAATAGATAAAGTCTATATATAGCCTTTCTTACTTGACAATACGTACACATGAGAAGTAGCAACAGAATAGTCACTCCACCTCCTAAAGACCAAGTACAACCTTGACCCACTTTCACCTAGACTTAACTTTCTCAACGTCCAAATACTTGCATTTACCCATTCTAACTACTAAATAATTAAATAAAACATAATATCAAAAAACATAAAAGTTTCAGCCATGCACGTGAAGATGTAAATTACCTATTAACCCAACATCAAGGCTGCGGTAGAAAAACTAGAAAACAAGAAATGTAAATTATGTCATTAAGTTGGTATTAAAGATAAATAGGTTAAAAAAGTAGAGCCAATTTCTTGGTTCGTGCAATGAAGATCAACATCATGGCTGTCGTTGTCGTTGTTCAAACTATACAACCTCTTTGAGGGCTGTTAGGTCCACCATCAACGTTCCCTTGCTTTTATTGTGAGCAAAAATCCAACCGCAAACTGAAAAACCATAAAAAATCATAAAACCGAAACCCAAAGAATAAACTAATAGTGTGGTTTTTTATTTTTTAAAAACCGATTATTTACGGTGTGGTTTTATATTATATATTGCATCGCACTATTCGTAAAACCGCACCGCACTATTCATAAAACCACATACAAAAAACCGCACTCCAAAACCTCACCATATGATCTTTTAAATATTTAATTAATATATATATATATATATATATATATATTGCATATTTAAGTTTTTTTTAAAATAAAGTTGACTTAAAAAGTGGATATAACTTTCAATTTAAATCCTTAACATAGACGGATATTTAGTTTCAAGACTTACAATATGTACTTTAAACGTACTACGTAAATATTATTTTAAATATTCTCAAATATGTTTTAGATATAGTATTGATCTTTTTAGCACTTTAACACCTAACTCGTCATAAAATTGTTTTACCTTTGGGTTTAGTTTATTATAAGCCTAAAAAATATGATTGTAATATATCGGTTTTGCGTTTTTAAACCACTGCAATGTAAAATTTGCATCGTAGTTATTGTTGTTTATAAACTGAATTGAACCATATAAAAATCGAACCGCACCTAAAATCGCAAACCGCAGAAAATACAAAACCGAACGGTGCGGTTTTAACAATTTAAAACCGATTTATACGGTTTTCAGTGTGGTTTTAGCCTAAAACCGCACCAAACCCGTACTAAGCTCACCCGTACTTGATTTGGCATTGCCAAAGACCTGATTGAGTAAAACGTGAGTTACAAAACATTATAAAAGAAAAAAAAAGATAACTGTACAGTTTTGAAAATTTTGAATTGTTTGAGACATATTTTCATCCAGTTACTGTAAATTCTTATTGAACTAATTATAGATTCAGCATTCCAATTTGGCAATCCAAGTGGCAACGGAACTGCAAGCTGACGACAACTACCTCTCTTGCTTCCTGGACCACCATCAACCATCAATAAAGCTAATTTGTTTTCCCTAATTCATTGTTTTAGTAGTATTTGTTTTCTATGTATATACTTCACTTATTTTTCTCACGAAATGGAGTTAATTTTTTATTACAAGGTGATGATCGAGAGGTTTTGATCATGCTTTATGTTCTTATTCTTTTCCATCATACGTTTTTCCCAATGCAGAGATTTACGAGTATAAAAAAACTATGTCGTTTTGGTTAGTGTTTCAAGAATGATAGTTTCCCTTAGTTTGTTTTTTATACGTAGACCTATTTGTATTTTCTTATTTTGAACTCAACAGTTTTATACTAGTTGAGATTTTAATTTTGGTAATGTTTTATGTAGAGATTCACTAAGAGACCTTATCCAACAATGAGTTTCTAAAATCTAAAATAACTCATGAGGACCAATAAGTAAAAATAGATAAAGATGTTATTTTGTATGCTATGTGGGTTATTTTCAGTTCTTCTGATTTTGTTAGACTATTAGAAGCAAAATCAATTTCGGTTTTCAAATTCAAGGTTGACTATAAACCAATCGGATTGAAGACCCTCACAATTTGTTCAATGAAATGCTTCACTGGATATATAGTTTCATGGAACCTAATGGTTGATGACTTGATGGGTATGTCAAAAACAAAAATATAAAATAAGCTCTTCGGGTTTTCAACAAGTACAAGAATCCCAATATATTGGTAGGGATGTGCACACAAATACATTATGTATAAAGCTCGAATCTTTAATAATAACATTCCCATTGAAAATCAACCCACTTGAGATAAAATGATTTGGGGGTACGAGAATGATGAGGCTTTTGAACTTTACACTGAAATGTTGCATTATGAAATCAGTCCTGATCATGTAACATTCACTGTTTTAAATTCCGTTTGTGAAGCACTTTCTAAACATGGCGTTGGGAAAAAATGCACTTGTATTTATAATTAATGTGGTGTTTGTTTTTGAAGATGTAAAATGTCTTTTGTCTTTCTGCACGGTTTTGGTGGGTAGGGGGTGGGTGGAGATGGGGGTAGGGGTGGGTAGGGTGGGTGGGGTTACGATGGGGTGGGATGAGTGTAGTTGAAAATTTTCAAAAAAAGGTTCAAAAAGTTAAAAATTATGTTTTTTTTGAAAAAGAGGTGAAAAAGTCTTTTTTCCGATCTTTTGTGTTCCAGAAAACAAACAGTGTTTTTGAAAAAATCTACCATCCCGCAGATATTTTAAGGGAAAAAGACTTTTTAAGAAAAAATAAAACACCCTTACACTTTCTTATATACACTCTCTTATATACCCATATATGAGATCTAAGACTCATGCAAAGAGATCGGTCTTACAAGCATGATGCTTGTAAGAACAAACTCAAACAAGCAGCACATGTCCATGCCTATGCATGTGGCCATGGATTAGGAGAGAGAAGAAAAAGGAGTGACTTTCACACCATCCTTATTCAATACATGTTCAAGTTTTGGCTAATGGACTTCTATGTATCCAAAAACTTGTACACAACATATTTAATCATACAATGTGATTAAATAGCTAGTTATACTCTCTAAAATATTATTTTCATAAAATAATAATTTCTCAAAATTACTTTCACAAAATAATAATTTCTCCAAAATTAAATACAAGATTTGAATATATTTATTAATAATCGAATTTTTAAGAAATAACCAACAAGTGACAGCTTGCTAAATGTGTGACCCTATAGGATCATCTGGTATTAGCAAACATCATTCTAAAATTATTCTTGAGCATATAGATCCAACAAATAAACCAATTGGAAGCTTTAATATTTGTAATTAATTATGGTTTTTTCAGTTAATTTAGTAAAATAGCCGCTTCCATACTACCCAGCCCAATACCCAACACTTAAACCCGAAGCTCGACCCACTACTACCCTTTCAAAACAAGGATAAATCCTAACATCAACATTCATACTTATGGATTCAACGTTGCCCGGCCTATTTTTTATCTTATCTTTCATATTATTTGACTTGTTTCATGTCTCGTACAGAAGACGCGTACCCTGAATTCATAACTCATCGTTAAAATTCCCTACACCAAGCTGGTTCGCATTGAAAGTAGCGGGTGTTATACTTATTTTGTCACCTCTATTGCAACGGTTAAGTAACTTGACTTACACTAAAAGATTACCTGTGTTTATCTATTTTACAACTGGCCTTTTTGTCAAGTCCATAAATAAGAATGATAATTTTCATGTAATTAAAGTATCAAACATACCGGCTACAAATACAAGTAAAAGCAACACCGCCCGTACTAAGGGGTGTTTGAGATTGTTGGTGACTTTTAACTTATTGACTTTTTGAAAAGTCAATAAGTCAAAAATAGTGTTTAGGTAAGATATAAGTTTTTTAAAACTTCTTTTCAATACTCTTAATAAGTCATAAGTCAAGAGTTAGGAAGAGCTAACTTATTAGCTTTTGGAAAAGAATGAAACTATGTTTTGACAAAAATACCCTTAATGAACTCTAGCACCCTCTTTTCCTCCCCTTCTCTATTTTCCTTCCTTTTTGGTCATTTTATAAATCTAAAAGCTAATACAAACACTTTTTTAAATTTACTTATCAACTTATAACATTTTGTATCACATATGCTAATTTAAACACCTTTTTAGAAACTTCTTTTTGAAAAGGCATAATCTAATAAGTACTTTGTCAAAAGTGCTTACTGAGTTAAATAAGCGATCCCAAACATCCCTAAATGATTACGCTCTTTTAAGTATTACCCAACCTGTGACAACTAAAACTTTCTTGAGTTATATGAACTTGGTTTCCGCTAAATCTAATATTTTATATGTGCATAAACGTATCGTAATAGCTTTATTTTATTAAGAAAGTAACTCTAGTCAAATAATAGTAACATATGAACTCAAGTAGAAATTATATCGCATAAAGGACCTAAAGAGAAAATTTTTATTTAGCAATTTTTAAAAATTAATATCTCTAAATCTAAAGGGAATTAGGAAAGGGTCATCAAGGTGAATTTGGTAGTATTTGAGATAAGAAAAATATAGGAAAAAGAATCGGGCCATTTAGAGTTGTGACGAAGGAGACATGAAGGTTTTAAAATGGCCAAAAAGTGACAAAAATGACCAAAGAGTCATTTTCAAGGGTTAATAACAGAAAATCTATACACATTTAGACCTGAGTCAGTAGAGCAAAGTTGTAGATCTCGTTCCCACCTTTCTAGAAGTATAAAGTTTGCAAGTTTTGGATTTCGTACGAAGAAGTTATGCCCCTGCAAAGTTGAAGAAACAAATAAAGAGAAAGCTGGAAATTTCTCTAGATTAAGACGGCTCGTCTTAGTCTTATAAAATCAAGTAAAATTTAGACTAAGAAGACTCGTCTTAGTCTTAAGTCTGGAGAGGGGAGGGTATTTTCGTCTTTTCTCATTTAAAATCAGCCTTTGAGTCCTTTCTCATCTCTGTGGGCTGCGATCATTTTTCCCATTTACGCAAACTCAAACCAGAAGAAAGAGAGGTGAGATCGAGAAGCTAAAACCCACACACACACACACCTCGACTGTGTGTGTGTGCGTGAACTATAGATCGAGAGAAAGGAAAGGCTGCAGCAAGCATCAGATCGAGCAAGTGGGTGCAGAAGGGAGAGCTGCTACTGCAGCAGGTCGACGACCACAACCCAGAAGCGCCGAGACACCGCTGCCGGCAGGAATTCTCCGGCGAAAAGGACCTCCACGGCCGGCGGTAGCAAGGGTGAGCAAGGAAGAACTTATTTTTGTGCAATTTCATGTTTAGGTTACTTAAATTCCTGAAATTTTGAGACTTTTGGACAGAAATTGAAAGAGGGGATAATTGATTTTCAAACCCTAGTTCCTAAATCCGAAAATTTTACTCATGCATGACGAGATTGAGCATAGATTCTTGTTACTATCACTGTTGTGAGTCAAAAATCGCATATGACATGAAAGTTTTGAATATTGGGTTGGAATCCTTGATGCATGTTTGAGAAAAGTTGAAAAGATGAAGAATTGGTGATCATATAACATTGGTTGTTGAGTTTATGTTAAAGATAATCTGTTTTTGAGTCGGATTTTTGTTAAAACTCGATATGATGAAACTGGATGTAGTTGGTATTAGACATTTGGAATTGGAAAGTGGACTGGAATTGACTTGTTGGAATTGAAATCTCCTAGATCAAGAGTGTGTAAAGAACACACCATGTTCAAGTTGAAAATTTTAATTACGCACATGTTGAGGTCGATAAGTCTGAATAGTTGGAGCAATTGGTTCATAAAATTCATGCCTTGTGGACTTAATATTGCTAGTATGAACTCTTTTGATAAGGGTTGTAGATATGAGACTTAGTTAACATATGTAGTATGTTAATATTTGAATATAATACTAACCTTCTATATTATCAATATAGAAGCTAAAGAGTGCGCAGAAGCAAGTAGAGGCAAAGACTAAGCGGACCGAGGTGAGTACATGTGGCATTTTTCCCATTTTGGGGTACATGGCGAAAAGTTTATAAAGTTTTATGTGACTTTCAATGTGAAGTGTTTTATTATTTAGTCATGCTTACGAAAGTTTATTTAAATGTGTATGAAAGTACGTTTTGGCGTTTAGCATATAAAAGATTTTTGAAAGAATATTTTGGCGTTTAGCCTATAAAAGATTATGAAAGCATGATTTGGCGTTTAGCCTATAAAAGATTTTGAAAGAATAATTTGGCGTTTAGCCTATAAAAATTATGGAAGAATGTTTTGGCGCTTAGCCTATGAAATGTTTGAGCCATATGTTGTTATGAAAGAATGTTTTGTTAATATGAAACAATGTTTTTGGCATTTAGCCGTAATGAGTATTTGAGTAAAGTTAATTTTTATAAATGACTGGTATTTTGAAACAAACAATGTAAAGAAATGTGAATGTAAGGATGAAGTTTGGTCCGGGCAATGATGTTCCCGAAATGGGACTATAGAGGAGTCTACTGGGACGGTACCTATCCCTTCGCGAAGTAGATGTCCTAAACTAATGAGGCCAGGATGGACTGATCAAGTTCTCTCCATTCTGGTATAGACTTGGGGTATTAATGCCCTAAGTATAAAAATTAAGCATGTTATGATACCAGTCAAAGCATGTGAAAGATGCTGAGGTGGTTTGATTATGTTCTCACCATTTCAGTATAGACTTAGGGTATCACCAAGAGTGATTAATGCACTAAGTATAAAAATCCAAATATGATTAATATCAGTCAAAGTTAAAGAAAAGAAAATGAAAGTTTTATGACAACCATTTTGTTACTTAATTTATTTTGAAGGGCCTTGGAAAGCTAAGTATTTTTATATGATTCAATTATAAAGGTTTTGACAGCAAGTGTTTTTCTTTATATGATATGATCATAAATGTTTTGAAAAATGATTTAGTTATGCTTATAAAGTTTTCATGTCCAAACCCATGTAGCTCACGAGACATCTTCGTCTTACGTATTTTATTTTGATGTCATGTATTCCAGGTTCTAGTGACGATGAATAAGTAGCAAGTAGATGACGCGAAGATAATGGGATGATAGATGGAGTGAACTTTTTGTTGATGCAATGGTTTGTAATTCTAACTTGCTTGCTATGGTTTATTTCGGTATGAATTTGTAACACTCATGGTTGTAAACTTGCAAACCAAATGTTTTTGTTGGACCGCATTTTGATATTCATGTCTTATAGACATGAAGTACGTTAAGTATGTTAAAACCATATCAATATAAAGCTTTATAAAAAAATGGGGTGTTACACAACCCACCTATGTTATCATCAATATAGATTCAGATAACAAATTTCTCATAAAATATCAAATACAATGGTTACAAATGCAAATCAAAGCACCCGATTGGTATGCTAAAAGATTACCTAAAAAATTAGGAATGACAGTTCTCGAGAAGACACGCAAGACGAAACGAACCTGGGGTGAAAATAAACAGGTTTGGGTAAGAGATTTGGGATTTTGTCATAAAAGTCCTCAAGTTTTTCGAAAATGTTTGGTTTTGTCCTTCTATGGATTTTATGTCAACTAACGCTCAAACTTTGCAAATGTTTTCCATAAAAAATGCTCGGTTTTGTCTTTCTATTGATTTTATAGTAACGTGGAAACTGTGATAGCAGGTTTGGGCTTTAGTGGACATAAAATTCATAGAAGGACAAAACCAAACATTTTTGAAAAACTTAAGGACTAACACGTCGCAGTCGTTGATACGGTCAAAAATACTAGATTTATTACCTTACGAGCTCACTAGCTAAGTTGAAGTAAGGGTAGATCCACGGAGTCCGTGGTTGAAGTATGTTTCAATAATTAACCAAAGTATACTGTCACTCTATAGCTGGTGGCGTTCCATACACTTCGCAAAACCAAACAAAACGAAATACCGAAAAAGGAAACTAGCATTAACCAAGCTAAAACAAATCCAAATTCCAATCCAAACCAACTAAACAATCTGATTCCGAAGGTTATTTAGAAAATCAGAAACATCCAACACCCACAAATAACTAAACAAACAACTAAACGTAAAACAGAAATCGAAAACGCGAAATAACTAGAACCAAATGATTGCATTAACTAAAACCAAAAACCAGAAGTCGAATGGTTCTAACTTCGGGAAATATCCAGATTCGACACCTTCCAGCGAGTTCTACAATCCAGAACCGTTGGAAACGAGCGATAAACAAAATAATAAAATACGAAAAATAAACTAAACTATGAAAATACCAACTTCCGATATCTGAAATCCGAAAACAAGAGTCGAAGAAGCCTAGGTTCAACCTTTGGGTCAGTTCTTCGCTCCCGAAACTCGAACGGTACACCTCTATTTATAGTTGCAAAATCGGACTAATTGCGCCGCGCAAGGGTGAAAACCGCGGCGCGACCTTATCTGTAACCCCGATAATCGCTTTTTGAATTTCAAGTCGTCATCCGATCATTGACTTTCCGCGACGCGCGTGCTCTTTAGTCCGCGGCGCGCTTGTCTTTTCGCCTGAAAATGGACTTCCTTCCAAACTTCTTTATTTTGTACGCATTTAACCCATGTTTTTATCTTTTTTCACACACAAGCACTATACACGATAAGTGAGTAATATAACAGTATACACGATATAATTCACTCACAATAGGGCACAACGACGACTAAAATACTTGATATTACTAGGCGTCGTCAATGACTTTGACAAAAGCCCAAGATATTTCAACCAATTTAATTAAACGAATTTGACACGATACGACGCGGAAATTAAACGGGTTGGGTTAGCTTCCAAACTTTTAACTCGAAAATGACACAAAAATGACTCGTTTAAGTATTTGCAAGTTCTTTTAATTTTTTAGATGAATTGGATATTCCCAAAACCAATACCCAATGTAAAAGAAAATATTAGGTTGAGTTATTTGTATTATAGAAATCACTAATTAGCCATCAAGTTGTGACTTATTTTCAGTTGTTCACGTTTTTATTATTATCTCATACACCACAATTGTATTAGGCCACTTCCTCCTCACTACAACTCCGCTTCTGTAAACTTATTGTTAATTCTGCCATTCCACCTTCCAAATTACTACTCATTCCAGTTTTTATGCTTTATTTTTCACTTCCTAAACTCTTATTCTTCCAACTAATTTGATGTTTCAATCTAGCATGTCACAACACATTTACAAAGTCAAAACCTGCAAACCAAACACAAACTCGACAATAAAATAGATGAATTGACACGACAAGATAATTAAATGGTTTGTCTTAAAATCAAATTATCTCAACCCATTTAAATTTCAATCTGGCATGACACAAAACGATTATAAGGCCTATAAAAACTTACCGGTCTTCATTCACTACCCAACCCAAATTGTTTTTTCACCTCTACAAAAAAAGATGATAATTTTAATATAAAGTACCATGTACAACGGTTACAAATACAAATTAAACCAACCCGACCCGTATTAAAGGATTACCCGATCCACCATTTTTTCACCTTTACAAATGAAAATGATGTTTTCTTAATAAACTATCAAGTACACTAGCTATAAATACAAAGAAAGGAATCAAATTGACAGCTTATAACTTATCAAAGGGTTGAACCTTGTAGTACTCAAAAGGAATAACATATCTTGCATTCATGGTTTCCATCTCATACTTGAGAAATATGAAGACAAACTGCACCCACAGTTGCTCAAGAAAGTCCAGCGGCCATGCAAGTGGAGAGCTCTGAAACCTGCTCCATACCATCCTCATCATCATCCATGCGATCATAATCATCGTATTCAAACCCTCCACCATGATATCCATCACAATTCTTTTTCTTCCTTTTGCTTCAATAACTAGTGCCATAACGCCGGGCGTTTATTGGACGGGTTTCCGAGGTTCTTGGTGCGAACCTAACAGGCGTAGGGTTAGTCGGAAACCTAAGTACTTGGAGAATGAGGTAATGATGGGAAGTATTTATAAAGAAGCCAAAACGGTTGGCCAAGTGGGGTGTCCTTTGGTATATATAGTTCAACAAAAATAACAAAAATAAATAGCTAAGGTATTCTACGTGTCACCTTTTAATGATCATTCGATATTGTAGAACAAAATATAAAATTAATTTACTTTAAAGTTCTATTCCGGTCATCATGCGAACCGTAGCCAAATTGAAAACACAAAACTATCACTGGTTCATTAAACCTAGAAACAAATATGCACCGAATTTACGATTATATATATATATATATATATATATATATATATATATATATATATATATATATATATATATATATATATATATATATATATATATATATATTAATTGAAATAAATATGTATGTTGGGGTCGCTTTTAGAGCCAAGAAAGTGCCAAACAGGTTTTGTTGGTATACTTCAATTATTGTGGCATGAAACGTTAGGTGGATTAAATGGCTGTGTCTTTTATAAAGTACACATGTTTTGTTGTGGTTCTAATAAAATTTTCGGCATTTGGTTACAATTAGACATGACTGAGATAATTATCCGGTGACGTAGTTAGGAATTAAGTAGTATGTATCATCGTTTATTTTCTTAATGTTTTAATATTTAAAATAAAAATTTAGGAGTACATGGTATTTGGGTTTAGATCTTTAAACGGGTGCATGTTTTTCTCAGAATAAATAACAGATAAAAAGATTAAGTTTTGTTAATTATAATAAATGATGTAGAAAAATAAATTTTAAGCAAATATTTATATATGGCGTATCAAATAAGGACCTTGGAAAATAAATAACTATTCTAAAAAGGAAATCACTTCCATACCCATGTACAACAGTACAAGAGCATGAATGTCGATACTAAAAGTCTAAAACTTTGTAAAAGATTTTACCTCTTCAAAATGCTTTGAGCAACTCCACAAAATAGAACGAGTTACTTGATTCAAATGTACATAATAATATATTTATAATATAATGCGTTACGTATCAAATATTATAAATAATATTTTATTTTAAAACCAATCTCCCAAATCATATGTATCACACGGTGAACGTTATTTAGTGATCGTCTCCTCTGATTCACATGTTTCACACAATGGACGTTTGTCACCTACTCTTCCCATCATTTCCCAACATAAATGTTTCTTCAAATAAAAAACATATAAAATGCAAAGCATACAAAAAGCTATTATCACAAGTTCGTAAATTTTTTATTTACTTATGTTAAGATGATATTTTAATCTATTTATTTATAGAATGATTGATTTTACTTATGGCGATGGTATAATAAAATCCGATTGCATATCTAATGCAAATTTTATTTTTCAAAAATTTAAAATATAATAGTACGTTGTTATCTTAAAGAAATATTTGATCCCTTAAAAGTTATTTTTCTTCAATTATATATTTTCAACAAAAAATATATAAATAACATTGGAATACTTCTTGAAACACAGTCATGTTGCTCTTGAGACAATCTAATGATATTTCAAAAACTTCTTACGTACTTTTGTCAAATCACTTTTAGCTAAAATTTTATTTTTTTAAACTATCAATTGAAAGCTTAATCAAGAAACGAGACTAGCAAGCCAATAACTCAAAGTTTCATACCAACAGAAGATAAACGATGATTTTTATGACATCTACGGAAAAGATGTTGCAACTATGGCTTCGAAAAATAACTTATTTTAGCACGAACATCCTTACAAATAGTCTTGTTATGATGCCACCATAACATTCAAAGGGTAGTGAGTACAACTACATCCAAATAGATGATTTGGAGCTTTCAGTCTCATAGATTCTCCCGAATCAAAACAATAAGCTAACTTAGTAGGAATTGAAATTGAGTCCCCCCAGTAATTTGCTATATTAAGCTAGCCCACTTGACTAACAAGGTGATATACTAACAAGGAGATCATGAGTTCAAATCCTGACACTAACATAACAAGAAGTAGTTTAGGAGTAGGAGCAGGATAGATTTGCCGTTCAAAAAAAAAAAAAAAAAATTAAACCACACTTCACTCCATAAATCGTAATCAATAAAAATATGTTGAGATGTTTCAACTTTCAATCGAAGTCTCCCAGTAATCAATAAAAATATGTTGAGATGTTTCAACTTTCAATCGAAGTCTCCCAAAAAGGAGACAGCAAACAAATAAATGCCTTACGATTCAAATTTGGTCTAGTTGCTAATCAATCTAATCAAATCCTCCTTAATTAGAGGTTAAACTCATCAATAAACTTTTTTTATTATTTTAAATTTAACCACAGTTCCAAAATAAGAAATTTGTTGTTGTTTTGTCCAAAATTTTTTAATAATTCTCGAAATGACGGATTTGTCCCTTATATTTTCCTTTTTCATTTTTTAATTTATTTTAAGGTAATTTGATTTAATAAAAAAAAAGAAATAGCCCTCTCCTGCTTTCCCGTCCCCTTACCCTCTCTCTCTCTCTCTCTCTCTCTCTCTCTCTCTCTCGCTTCAAATCCAGGGAAGTCGTCAGCCAGCCATGTGCCTTCGCCGGCCAGCCACCACTAATCCACCTCCAAGCTTCGGTGTCTCTCCGCCTGCACTATCCCACTGTCACTCCTACGAGTTGCTTAGATCTGGAGCTCTAGAACTGGCCCTGCCATCAGATAAAACGAAGGGAAAAGAGATCTCATAGAAACCGAAAACGAAGACAAAGAGACAAAGTCGAAGAGAAGACGAAGATACGAAAACACGAAGGGAAAAGAGGTGATGCTAGGTTAGGGTTTTCAACAGTGGTGGAGGTGTATGTTCTTGACAATGGTGGATTCACCATCGGCGCCACTAGGTTACGAGAAGACGAAGACGATTTCGGGCTGTAAGACCTTCACTCCTAAAAGAACCATTTTCTGAAACCGTGAGTTGTTTTGGATTTTCTGTTGAACAATGGTGGATTTACCATCAGTTTTTAATTTTCGATTTTTGAATCTTGCCTGTGTGTGTTTGTAGTGTGTGTGTTTATAGGGTTAGGGTTTTTTGATTACGTTTTTTGCAAGTTTTTGAGTTCTACGATTTTGTAGGTTTGATGTTATCATCAAAATTAAGTTTGTGGTTTTGATGTTATTATCATAAATAATTTTGTATTATGATATTTCTCTTAAGAACTTGTAGTTTATTTATAGAAAATTTTGTGAGGTTTTTGTGTATTTTGATGTAATTTAAACATTATCTCTACAATCAAACGAGAGAGAGAGAGAGATAGAGGAAATACGAAATACAAAGACGCTGGTGGAGTAAATGTGAGATGGTGGTAAAGAACCCGGTGACCGGGGGGAGGGGGAGGGGGGGGGGGGGGGATAGGTGGTGTTTATTATTATTATTTTAAATCAGAATTGATAAAATCATTTAAAAGAAACTAAAAAATAAAATAAAAACGGCAAATTCGTCATTCTAATTATTCTTAAAAAATTTGGACTAAAACTACGATAAAATTCTTAGTTTAAACTTGTGCTGCTAGTCCAAAATTTTTTGAACTAAAGTAGCAATTTTTTTGCAAAACCACAGGGACCAAAAATGCATTTAACTTAATAATAAATTTCAGATAAAGTATCAAATACAACGGTTACAAACGCAAATCAAAGTACATGATCCATATGTTAACAGATCACTTAAAAAAGTAGGGGTCATAATTTTTAAAACGACAAGCAACACGATACGAACCCGACATGAAAATAAACAGGTTTGTGTAAAAGATTACAACCCGTTTAATTAAATGGATTGACACGACATGATACAAAAATTAAACGGGTTGTGTTAGGATCTAAACTTTTAACTCGAAATTGACCCCTTTAATTATTTACAAGATTTTTTTTTTTTTTTTTTAGGTAAATTGGATATACCTAAAACCAAAATCCAATGTAAAATAAAATAATATGTTGATTTGTTTTGTAATATATGGAAGTCACTAATTAGTCGTTGAGTTGTGACTTATTTTTAATTGTTCATATTTTTATTATTATCCCATACACCACAAATGCATTAGGTCAATTACTCCTCACTACGACTTCGCCTTTGTAAACTTATTGTCAATTTTGCCTCCCCGCCTCACAAATTACTACTCCTTCCAGTTTTTCATGATTTATTTTTCACCTCCCCAACTCCTACTTTTTCAACCAATTTAATGTTTCAATCTAAGGTAGCAAAACAAATTCATTAAGTCAAAACCCACCAACCCGACACGAACTCGACACGAAAATAATTGGGTTAACACTACACGACACGATAATAAAATGAGTTGGGTTAAGGTCAAGGTATCTCAATCTTTTTAAATTTCAAGATGACACGAACACGATATGATTGTCAAGCGTATAAAATACTACCCGTCTTCATCCATTACCTAAATTACCCGTCTTCATCCATTACCTAGCCCACCTATTTTACAAAAAAGATGATAATTTTAATATAAAGTGCCGTGTATATATAACGGTTACAAATACAAATTATACAAATCCGACCCGTATTAAAGGATTACCCGATCCTCCATTTTTTCACCTTTAGAAATGAAAATGATGTTTTCTTAATAAACTATCAAGTACACCAGCTATAAATACAAAGAAAGGAACAGCTTACAACTTATCAATGGGTTGAACCTTGTAGTACTCAAAAGGAATAACATATCTTGCATTGATGGCCTCCATCTCATACTTGATAAATATGAAGACAATCTGCACCCACAATTGCTCAAGAAAGTTCATCGGCCATGCAAGTGGAGAGCTCTGAAACCTGCTCCATACCATCCTCATCATCATCCATGTGATCATAATCATCGTATTCAAAATCTCCACCATGATATCCATCACAATTCTTTTTCTTGTTTTTGCTTCAATAGCTACTGCCATAACGCCGGGTGTTTATTGGACAGGTTTCCTAGGTTCTTGGTGCGAACCTAACAGGCGTAGGGTTAGTCGGAAACCTAAGTACTTGGAAAATGAGGTAATGGCGGGAAGTATTTATAAAGAAGCCAAAACGGTTGGCCAAGTGGGGTGTCATTGGTATATATAAGTTCAACAAAAATAACAAAAATAAATAGCTAAATTATTCTACGTGTCACCTTTTAATGATCTTTCGATATTGTAGAACATTCGTTATTATTATGTTTTTAAATAAGTAACTTTGTTTGGTTGAAATTTTTTAAGGAGTCACTAGTAGACCTAGCTAGAGAATAACAAAATATAAAATCAATATATTCCGGTCATCATGTGAACCGTAGCCAAATTGAAAAAACTATCACTTATATTATGTATTTATTGAAATAAATATATATGGTGGGGGTCGCTTTTAGAGTCAAGAAAGTGCCAAAAAGGTTTTGTTGGTATACTTCAATTATTGTGGCATGAAACATTAGGTGGATAAAATGGGTGTTTCTTTTATAAAGTACACATGTTTTGTTGTGGTTCTAATAAAATTTTCGACATTTGGTTACAATTAGACATGACTGAGATAAGTATCCGGTGAGGTAGTTAGGAAATAAGCAGTATGTATGATCGTCTTTTTCTTAATGTTTTAATATTTAAAAATTTTGGAGTCCATGCATGGTATTTGGGTTTAGAGCTATAGTCGGATCGATGCATGTTTTCCTCAGAATAAATGACAGAAAAAAAGATTAAGTTTTGTTAATTATAATAAATGATGGAGAAAAATAAATTTTAAGCAAATAGTTTTATATGTCGTATGAAATAAGGCCCTAGGAATATAATCAACTATAAAAAGGAAATCACTTCCATATACATGTACTAAAAGTCTAAAAGTTTGTAAAAGATTTTACCTCTTCAAAATGCTTTGAACAACTTCACAAAACAGAACGAGTTATTTGATTCAAATGTACATAATAATATATTTATAAATATAATGCGTTAAGTATCAAATATTATAAATAATATTTTAAAACCAATCTCCAAAATCATATGTATCACACGGTGAACGTTATTTGGTGATCCTCTCCTCTGATTCACATGTTTCACACAATGGACGTTTGTCACCTACTCTTCCCATCATTTCCCAACATAAATGTTTCTTCAAATAAAAAACATATAAAATGCAAAGTAGACAAAAAGCTATTATCATAAGTTCGTAAAGTTTTATTTACTTATGTTAAAATGGTATTTTAATCTATTTATTTATGGAATGATTGATTTTACTTATGGCGATGGTATAATAAAATCCGATTGCATATATAATAGTAGAGCTGTAAATGAACCGAACATTCGGCGAACCATTCGTAAATTGTTCGGCGGGAAGTTCGTTTATGTTCGTTTATTTACTAAATTAACGAACATGAACACAAAATCTTGTTCGTTTAGCTAAACGAACGAACATGAACAAGGGTCTCGTTCGTTCAATTTTGTTCGTGAGCGTTCGTTTATGTTGTTCTTTAAGTTCGTTTATGTTTGTTCATTTAAGTTCTTTTTATGTCAATATATGTTCAATTGTATTTGATTATATTCAATATTATGTTTTTTTATGTCCATATATGTTTAATTGTGTTTATTTATCTTTGTTCATTTATGTTTGTTCGTTTAGTATGTTCACGAGCATAAACGAACGAACATGACCAATATAATTTGTTAAACGAACGAACGTGAACAAGAAAACTCGTTCGTTTATCCGTTCGTGTTCGTTTGTTTGTTCGGCTAACTTAAACGAACGGACATGAACAAGCTCTCGTTCGTGTTCGTTCGGTTCGTTTACAGCCCTATATAATAGTACGTTGTTATGTCAAAATAATATTTGACCCGTTAAAAATTATTTTTCTTCAATTAAATATTTTCAACAAAAAATATATTAATGACATTGGGATACTTCTTTAAACACAGTGATGTTGCCCTTAAGACATTTTAATGATATTTCAAAAACTTCTTACTTTTGTTAAATCACTTTTCGCTAAATTTAAGTTTTTTGAACTATCAATCGAATGCTTAATCAAGAACGAGACTAGCAAGCCCCAATAACTCAAAGTTTCATACCAACAGAAGATAAACGAGGATTTTTATGTCATTCGACCCACGGATTTTTAAACTCATCTATATGACAGATTGACATTTACGGAAAAGATGTAGCAACTGTCGCTTCGAAAATTAACTAATTTTAGCACGAACATCCTTACAAATACTCTTGTTATGATGCCACTATACCATTCAAAGGGTAGTGAGTACAACTACATCCAAACAGATGATTTGGAGCTTTCAATCTCATAGAGTCTACCGAATCAAACCAATAAGCTAACTTAGTAGGAATTGAAATCGAGTCCCCCAGTAATTTGCTACATTGAACCACACTTCACTGGATAAGTCGTAATCAATAAAAATATGTTGAGATCTTTCAATCGAAGTCTCCCAAAAAGGACCACAACAAATAAATTGCCTCTACGATTCAAATTTGGTCGAGTTGTCAATCGATCTAATCCAATCCTCCTTTATTTAAATCTAGGCGAATTCTCATATTGTGCCGAAATAAAATTATGTAGTTAAAATAATACCAAATAAATTTTGTTAAAAAATATCAAAGGTATTTTCATTAACTATTGAATAACAATTTTATATACTAAATCGAAAGATTGATGTATCACTAATGTCGTATCTTAAATTAGGATATCGATTCTAAAATAAATAAATAAATATTAATTTCATATTATAATAAATAAATAATAATAAATCTTTGTTAGTTAGTGATAAAAATATGAAAAAGAACTCTGGTTAGAACATGTCTTTTTAAAAATATTATAGACTTATATTGTTAATGAATTAAAATAAATAAAAGTACGTTAATTGCAACGAATTTGTGTTTTAATGTTCTAACTTTTCAACTTCCCATCAGACTTTAACGTTACAACTCTTAAATCTATTACTAAGATCATTGATCAACTACAACTAATAAAGTCGATTAATTGCACTGAAAGATTATTTTAATATCAAAGATCCTTATCATCTAAACTTATTTAAGTATAACAACACAGACTTTGTTAACTTATGAAACACAATAGATATTTATGATACTTATTATTGATATTCTTTAGTATTATCTATTAATAACCAAGAAAAATGAGGACTTTGTTTAACCTTTTCAATAAACCTTCTTATTATTTTAAATTTAACTACTTGATTACTATCTGTCTTAAAATTTTTATTGATCCTCCATCTAATTTGTCATGTATAAGTGCATGTATATAGTTTATATTTATACCTAGTATAATAGATGTCACCATTAATATAATTATTTAGAAAACAAAAACCACTTAGTTTTTGGTTTTTTATCTGAAATATCAATGTTTTGTTATTTTTTTCAAGAAAACTACTCATATTTCCAAAAGTTTAAAAAAAACATTCGTATTAAAAAAACCTTTCAAAACATCAATTTAGTAAAAATCATTTTGTTCGAATAAAACCTAATTTTTGATTATGAAACAAAGTTTGTTAATCATCAGAGTGAAAACGATTTGGTTTTTGACTAAAGTCAAAATCAAACAAAAAATTTTGGTTTTTTATTTTGGAAATACAAAACCATCAACCTTTTGAGTTTATATATATATATATATATATATATATATATATATATATATATATATATATATATATATATATATATTTGCTTTTTGGTTTTTTTTTTTTCATTTTTAGGGGTCTTCATAAAAATGTTATTAATACATAATTTGTTAAAGACAAAACTTCATAAATGAACCTTGTAGTTTCATAGAATATCAAGTTTCGTCCCTATAACTTTTTTTTATCTCAAGGATAGTTCCTGTGGGTTGAAAACTTTTTATAGATCGTCCTTAAGCCATATAAAATGACTAATTTACCATTTTTAATTTCTTTGATATTTTCATTAACTAAAGTATTTAGAAGGGAAAAAATAAAAATAAAAAGAAAATAAAACACGCCCTCATCCTCACCCCTCCCCCTCCACTCATTTCTTACCATACCACCACCACCACCGTCCACCATCACCCCCAATTTCCGGCGACTGCGACTCAACAAAGCATTTCAATTTCCGGCGACTGTGACTCGACCCCCAATTGTGTATCAGACCATCACGTACTAGTAAGATACAAAACCAAAAACCAAATTAACATAGCTGGAAAACTCTAGCATAATGTACTCGACCACCACCAGGAAAAAGAGCTGACAAAGCATCAAAACTACCAACAGAAACAAAAGGAAGTCCTCAACACCCACAATGACACAGCTGCCCTTTTGGACTCGAAGGGTAATCAGACTGCTAAAGACACCAAACTATACTTAAATGCATCAATGGAGAATCTTGTATCCTAGAATCTCAAACCTCAATCTAGGAATCACAAATACCACACAAAGACGAAATTGCCCTGCAAAATTCCTTAAGAAGAATAAGCAACAATAAAAAACAATAGCAATGTACATTACCCACCCTCCAGAAAACCACCCCACCAATGAATTCGACTACTAAGAAGACCACAACCAAAGGTAAACAAACCACTGCTACGCACAGAAACGAAACCAATGACACACCAAGATCAATGAATCCTTTAAACGCCCAAATGCAACACTGACACTAACGAAACCACTTAAGCAAGAAAACTCTTTCAAGTCAACATATCTGAGAGAAACAAAATCTCACATTAAGAAACCTTTTGGACCATAGCTACGATAGCATCCTTGTACAGACTTCAAACATACCCCCCACCTTCAAATTAACATCCAAATTCCCGCGACTCAACCAGACCTTCCCCTTTTAAAAATGCCAAATGCTGAACAGCCTCCAACCAACCAGCTTAGATCTGTAACTTTGAGGACAATACCTAACACACACAACATCGGACTAAACTCATGCCAAAAGACACCCCCCAAGTTTTACACCATCCAAAGAAGAAAAAGAACGGCCAAAAAGAAGAGGACGCATCCCAAGGCTTGAACCACCGGAACGACGATCTCCACTAACGGAAGTTGAATATCGATTAGGTCGTGTATGTTCCATGGTAGTAGTGGTATGGTAAGAAATGAGTGGAGGCCGGGGGAGGCGTGAGGATGCGGGTGTGTTTTATTTTCTTTTTCTTTTTCTTTTTTTATTTTAAAAATAAATTGTAGTTAAAGACCAACACCGAAAAACCGAAACCGATACAAAACCGATAGTGCGGTTTTTAATTTGAAAAAAACCGACCAAAGTCGGTGCAGTGCAATTTTGTCCTAGTCCGGTCCTTAAAAACCAAACCGCACCACTAATATTATATATATTAAAAATATTTTATGTTATTATGTATGTTTAAAATTTGTTTATGTTATTACGAATGTATAAGGCTATGTATATTTTTGTTGGTGACTTAAAATATCAAAGGTAGCATCATAACTCATAATAGATCAAGAGTAACTCATAATAATAATACCATGTATTTATATGTGTGTATGTAATGTAACACCCGACTTTTATAACAAAAACACCCCTGAAAATTTTTCATTTTTAACAAAGGTTTCAATACATAAAACCATAACAAAAGGGGTATATTTTATTAAAAAAGGGTACAAGTATATCAAGGAGAGTATATAATACCATAATCTCCTTTGAAGCCGGGCTGCTACTAATAGCATTTACAAGTCCCACTTCTTTAGTCACGGACTCTATCTTTTCCCTTATCAGGATCGTGCTAACCTGCAGGGACATTTAACAATTAACGTGAGCTATAAAGCTCAGTGAGTAATCGTATCTGCAAATAACATGTATAAAAATACAATCATATATCTGTCTGGATATCGAATCCAAACTCCTAGCCTTACTGGCTGAACACATATCTCCTAGGATTTCACATCCTAATTGTAGCCTTACATGCTGAATCATAATAACCTGTAATTATCAATCCATGTCAGTTATTTGCACATATAATCATGTCTAACCGTTTCTGTCCCATGTTTCTTAGTCACAATGGACTGCACTGTATATCGTGGCTATATAAGCCGCACCATGTGCCATAGCTATATAAGCTGCACCAAAACACTTTCAATATACAAGTCATAGCCCAAAGGCCGCACCAGCTGGGCTCAATAACCCGATATTATAGTCAAAAGACCGCACCATTTGGACTTAAAGTCAAATATCATAATCATTTATGGCTCACGAGTTTGTCCCGCTTTTGCCTAGACTCACGGCTCCGTTCTTGTCATGTCATTGACTCACGGCTTACCCGGTATTGTCTTTTTACTGACTCACAGCTCCGTTCTTGTCATTTCATTGACTCACGGCTTATCTGGTATTGTCTTTTTACTTTTATTATTGACTCACAGCTCCGTTCTTGTCTTTCATAGACTCACGGCTTATCTGGTATTGTCTTTTCAATGCACCTGTCAACTGTAAATTTTGTCCCCCAAAGCAGTTTCAATTTGTAACAGTTCAATCATCATATATCATATATGATATCAGTGAGATTACTCACCTGGATGCTAGCTGCATTTAAATCCCGGTTGTTTCTTGCCTTCGCATACACCACAACCATTTGTCCCGTACCTATATATTCATTTTTATACCAAATGATAATAGGTTAATAATCATTTCAGTTGACTTTAATACATAAGAGTCTAATATTATGCAACTATAAACCATCCCTAGATGATAAACTTTCCATTTACCATATTTTCATGAGTTATATACATTCCCGAGGCATTCGTATCGTTCTACAGTGCCCCCGAGGAGTCGAAAACTCAATTTAATATTTTCCCAGACTTTTCAGACCATCATAGACTTATGGTTCAAGTTTGAGGTCAATCAGACAAGCCTAGCAAAAATTCACATGTTTGTGCTCTCTGTCAGGCCGGCGCACTGCGCCTGGAACTGGGCGCACCGCGCCTGGGCGCACCGCGCCTTGCGCCTGGGCAGGGTTCCAGACCAGTCGCGATTTTGCACTGTAGCATGCAGTTTTGACATTTTAAGTCCTTAATCCAGTTCTTAATCATATGTGGTTTGTTCTAAGACCAAAGCCCTTGACTAATAACAAGTTTTAAGCCATTAGAACCACCTTAATCACACCAATTCATGATTTAGGGTTCTTAAGCAACATTTCAATTTCATCAAGAATAGCAATCTACTTCCATATTTTTGAATTAAGTCCTTTTAGCATGACTTATTGGAAGTGTTAAGCTATTTTAAACCACATAATCATAACTGAAATTGCAGATTTCAGTTTCTATAAAACCCATCAAGAACACTTTCAAGAATTTGGTTAGAAAGTGAATTTACTAACCTTATTTGCTTGGAAATCTTCAATCCAAAGCCTAGAATCGGATTACAAGCTCAAACCTTCAAGAATTCTTCAAGCTCTACAGAAATCGTCTAAGGAAAACCCTCTCCCGTGAGTTCTCAAAATTCTGCACATGTGGAAGAGTTCTTGCACTATTTATACTTCCAGATTTTGCAATTTAGCCCCTGAAGTTCCATCTTTTGAACTTTGGCCACAATAATCAAGTTTTATGACATAAAACTTTCATTTCTTATACTTTTGCCACACTTGTCAAATTTTATGACAAAAACTTATGTTTATAACATTTTAAGTCCAAAACTCAATATATTATTACAAATTAAATCATTTTCTGTCCAAAAGACCAAATTACCCTTCTAAGGTAAAATGACAAATTTACCCTTTTTATTATATTTACATAAAAAGAGTGTCTTGGCGTTACAAATTCTCCCGTCCTTCAAAAGATTTCGTCCCCGAAATCATACAAAGAGTTGGGGTATTTCTATCTTGTCACAATTTCGGTTTCCCATACCATATGGAAACATTCATGGTATTGTCAAAGCACTTTTACCATACTAGTCTTCTTATTTCGCGGTTATATCACTGTTCATCTAACATTCCTCCGGTTGTCCCGGATACCTTATCTCCCTATCTACTTTATTTCAACATGAGGTATTCGTTGAAATTCATCAATCAATGTTCTCCAGAAATGTGACTTATAGAAAACATTATAAATATCCTGAAGTTCATCGCGAAACTTCGATCAGTACACCACAATTCTTACTCTTTGGAATATATGGGAAAGGTCCAATATGACGAGAACTTAACTTTCTTTTCGTCCCAAACAGATTTTTAATCTTTCCAAGGGATCTTTTGATTACCCCGTCATCCCTCATCTGGAATTTCAACGGTTTTTACTCGGTGATCCGCATACTACTTTTACTGCTTCTTAGCCATTTTCAAATTTTCTCGTATTTATCAAGTCTTCTTTTTTAACTTGTACCACCGTCTAGGATCTAGACAACGGCTGTTCCACATCTTCAATCCTATAAATCGAAGGATAACACGGTACCCCATACAACACTTCATACGAGTCTGTAGAATACTAGTATGTAAACTATTATTTCTAACAAATTCCACCGACAATAGACGATCTTCTCATCTTCCACCAGGGCCTGTTATGCAAATTTCGGGCATATCTTCTAGAGTCTGCATCATTATCCCGTCTCGTCTACCAATCTACAATTCATATACAGTACTTGCTAGTACTTTTGAACTAATAATTCTAGGAATTGATGCTAAATTCAGCAAATAATTCTAGTATCTCGACCTGATACAGTCGACACCTGTAGCGCACATCAACAAATTTCTTTTTCTATGTAGTTTTTCACTACTTTCCGCTCTTGATTTCTTCACTAGTCGGTATTAATTTAAACTGATTTCATCAATCAATCTGCAATTACCCATGCGGTACTTGCAAAGACTTTACTACAAAGTCTATGATAATATCGTCCCTTTTTCTTCTTTGGGACTAACAACGGCTAAATTTTCTCTGTATGCTTCTAATGGTTTGGCTTTACTTTCACACAAGTCAAACACTTTTCACATGTCTTTCAATGTCTTTCTTTAGTCTCGGCCACCAATGCATATGTTCTATTATCCTACACAGTATGGTACTGCCCCGGGCATTTTGCATATCTACCCCAATATACATCTTTTAAGGGTAGATTTCATACATCACTTTGCTTTGGAACTCACATACACAACCCCAAGGGTTTTCAATCGTCGTGAGTTTCTAACTAGCTTCTTTCAATAGCTAATCATTCATTCATTTTTCATGTTTTCAGACTTGCACACTTCTTTTTGTGCTACCCGAATCAACTCAGGTAATCAATTCGCCACACTCATACATGTGGATGTAACCTTCAGAAGGTATTTTCTTTTCAATTCGAGGCATCTATAGCTACATCCGCCTTTCCGAGATGGTACAAGATTCCATAACCGAAATCTTTAAGTAACCCATCTATCTTTGCTATCTCACATTTAGCTTCCTTTTTAATCAATTAAGTACTTCAAACTTTTATGATCCGTATAAACAATAAGCTTTACACCACATAAGTAGTGTCTTTCAAACTTCAATGCTAAAATCATAATTTCTACTGCAATATCATGTATCCAAAATCAACTCTGGATGCATTTCTATAGAACAATTTATCTTCTCCGCTTAGCGATAATGCTAACACCGGAGCTTTACATAAGGTTTGTTTCAACCTTTGAAAAGTTACATGTGGTCTTTCTACCACTCAGACTTTTCACTTTTATTAGTCAACTTTAGTCAATAGAACAATAGTCAAGGAGCAGTTTTCTACAACTCTCCCATAGTAACCCGCCAATCCAAGGGAACTACTAATTTCAGTCAAATTCCAAGGCGGTTTCTGTTTTATCACAACATCATTTCTACTGGATCCACTTTAACATTTTCGGCATTAATAACATGCCCAAAGAATATGAAACTTCTTTTAGCCAAATTTTTCATACTTGGAGGATTTTACATATCACTTAGCTTAGTGAAGTAACTCCAATATCTGGTACAAATGTACCTCATATTCAGTCTGGTTTCGAGAATATCAGATTCTCAGTAGTCAGTGCACATACACATCAACTTGTATTTCTTCTTTTCAAGCAAGATAGGGCTCCTCGCCATGACACATTCAGCCATATGAGACCCCGATTCAAAAACAATTTCTTCTAATTGTTTTACCACTCTGCCATCTCTGCAGATGCTAATCAATATGGAGCCTCAATAACAGGAACAGCTCCCAAGACCAGTTTAATCATAAACTCTTCTCGCCAATCTGGCAGAAATCCTGGAAGTTCTTTTCAAAAGAAACATCCGAGAATTTATTTAAAGTAGTACACTACTATCACTGCTTTATTTAACTTGGCCAATACCATGTATGCCAACTACAACATCATTCCTTTACTAACTCTTTTCTGAGTTTAAGCAAAGGAAAATAACCGGTATTCTCAACAACGGTCATTTACAATGGATTTTCGTCCATTTCACCTCTGATTTTTAGAACCATAATGTTCTTGTTTTTTACAATTCATGTTAGCATCATTCATTGATAACCAATTCATATGCACAATTTCTTCAAATTCATTGGTAGTCATCGGCTTCAGATTTATTGGGAAAATGGTCCCGTAAATCCTAGGCAGACTACATTCTAGGTGTTCAATATCTTGAACATATTTGCTATCTGCTATAGCTACTTTCAACATTTTATCCATAATCGTTGGTGAAATATTCAGACATGACATCAAAGTCACTGATCCCAAGCACAGCTTCATGGATCAAATATAACATACACGAGGATTATATTCAAAACAATGATATCTGAGACCATATTAGTCTACTCATGAGCTTCTTCCACAATCCGATGGAATGCTCATGGTACCACTGGTCCTTTTCGACCATTCTTTTCTTCTTTCTTTCCTCCCCGTTTTTTCCTGGGTTCATCACCCGTTACTCCACATTTAGCATGTGAGTATTTCATAAGAAAGTGATCTATAATTCCATGCTGGAAACACTTCCGTTCCATACAACAAACTCGAGCAATATGCTCTTGTTTTCTACAATTTCAATAATTCAGCGGTAGAGTCAAAACTCTACAAATTTTCTTAGTGCTTTTCGTGCACTTCTTACATCGCATCGCCTTTTCCATTTTGGTCCCTTCCTTTTAAGGTTGGACCCAGTTCGTGGTAACTTCTCCTGAAGCATCCACTAACATTTTTCTGCTTTTCTTGTAGTCTCAGCTACTTTTCTTTCACCTTGAATATCAGTCAGGGTGAGCACCCAATTTCGTTTTCTGACCACAGCAGCTACTATTGCTTGTCATGTGGGTTTTCTGCTACTTGTCTCTTTGCCCCTCGTTCAATGGAGCCTTGAGAAAGGGCTGGTCCGCCTCTTAAAGCTCCATGCCCTAAATTCCTCCCAGTAATATTCGCTTCTCATACTTCTTATACGTTAGAAGTCAGCAATAGTTAGGTTATATATGTACAATAACAACTTATATACACCTAACGGTACATCGTGTCTACTGTCTCAAGGTTTAAGTCTAGGAATCTACTCTATAGACACCTAGTTCACTTAAACCACGGCTCTGATACCAACTTGTAACACCCGACTTTTATAACAAAAACACCCCTGCAAAATTTTCATTTTTAACAAAGGTTTCAATACGTAAAACCATAACAAAAGGGGTATATTTTATTAAAAACGGGTACAAGTGTATCAAGGAGAGTATATAATATCGTAATCTCCTTTGAAGCCGGGCTGCTACTAATAGCATCTACAAGTCCCACTTCTTTAGTCACGGACTCTATCTTTTCCCTTATCAGGATCGTGCTAACCTGCAGGGACATTTAACAATTAACGTGAGCTATAAAGCTCAGTGAGTAATCGTATCTGCAAATAACATGTATAAAAATACAATCATATATCTGTCTGGATATCGAATCCAAACTCCTAGCCTTACTGGCTGAACACATATCTCCTAGGATTTCACATCCTAATTGTAGCCTTACAGGCTGAATCATAATAACCTGTAATTATCAATCCATGTCAGTTATTTGCACATATAATCATGTCTAACCGTTTCTGTCCCATGTTTCTTAGTCACAATGGACTGCACCGTATATCCTGGCTATATAAGCCGCACCATGTGTCATAGCTATATAAGCTGCACCAAAACACTTTCAATATACAAGTCATAGCCCAAAGGCCGCACCAGCTGGGCTCAATAACCCGGTATCATAGTCAAAAGACCGCACCATTTGGACTTAAAGTCAAATATCATAATCATTTATGTCTCACGAGTTTGTCCCGCTTTTGCCTAGACTCACGGCTCCATTCTTGTCATGTCATTGACTCACGGCTTACCCGGTATTGTCTTTTTACTGACTCACAGCTCCGTTCTTGTCATTTCATTGACTCACGACTTATCTGGTATTGTCTTTTTACTTTTATTATTGACTCACAGCTGTAGGGTGTTGAAATATGAGAAAAGATGAGCTAATATAGATATTGAATCAATTACACAATCAATCACACAAGAATAATGCAACAAAGCTATTTGAACAAAGTAATATGAATAACATGTGCCGAATGTTTGATTAGAACTTTGGTTTTACAATTGGGTTTTCTATTTGGGAGACATACAATTCTCGTAAGTTAATCTTGTAATCTCACATTTGACACGGTATGGTATCACTGATATTTATACTGAATCAGTGATACCAATAGTATAACTTTTACAGAGAATATCCTATCAGTGTACTAGCCAATAGGATAGAAGATTCATGCAACACGTATTGTACTATACGCGTGCACACAAAAGACAAGATGACAGGCTGTGAAGTCTTCGGATCCTCTATGCATAGCACTTCGGAGTCTTTAGACTTCGGTGTCTTCTCTTGTTATTCACTTCGGGGTTTCTTCATGGGCAGGACTTCGGATATATCAGCACTTCATCACAAATGTTCTCAACAATCTCCCCCTTTGTGTGAAGTGCATCCGAAGCCTATACTCGAAAGTTTCTCTTGTATGCCCGCTTCAGAGTCTTTCTCACAGCAAGATACCAGTTCATATGATCTATGAACTTCTTCTTTTTCTCAGTGGAATTTGCATGGCAGGCGTTCACATGAGAAATCATCCCTATGATGAAGGAGGAGGGATGGAGGCCAATGTAGTCTATATCAAAGAACTTAATTGTGACTTCGGTTTCATTTCGAAGTCCTTTGAAAACTACGCCATATGGTTCGTCTAAGATCTCTCCATTCTTGAATCTTGCTATGTTCCGAACTACAACAGGAGGAGTGTTCAAAGGTTGTCTGTAGTAGGAACATAGCTCCAGGTCTTTTTTTGCAAACCGGAGAAGATAATTGTTAAGAAAGCCCAGTAGGTGGTTTTTGATGGCAATGGAGGACATTTCAGCATGAACAGCACCCCCGCTTCGTAGAAGATCAAGAATCTGGATGAAGTCCATAGGATTCATGATTGGGAAGTCTGCAATTGAGAACCTCGATTCAACTTCATCTGCCCCCCTAAGAACAAGAAATTCATAATTTCTGAAGCCCAAATAGACTTCAGCTTCTTTAATTGAAATGATTTTCTTTATCTTGTTCAAGATCCAAACATAGCTCTGCCGTTGAATGTATTTGGCATGAAAGTTTATTTTGTTGGTCCAAAAACTTGCTTTCTGATCCTCTGATACCGAAGAGACGAATTGAAGGAAGGCGAAAGTCTTCGTATTGAATGGAATGTCAAGCTGGATGTCTTCGGAGTCAACAATTTCAAAACTCCGAAGAGGAAGTCTATTAAGTACATTTGGATTTTGAAATCCAAACAGCTTGATTGTCTCAACAGTCCATTCACCATTATCTCGAGCAAATTCATTTATTTTGATCATCAAATTGTAATCTGCTCGTCTGGCCTTATATGTTTCTTCCATGTGTGGGGCAATTATATTTTCTAGTGATCGGTCTGTTGAGCTTCCAGCTCCAGCCGATCCACTAGCACCCATGCCAGTGGTTGTGATGGTTGAGGTTGTAGGATCTGCTGTGGCTGTAGGGATCTGTCTAGGCATGCCTTGTGGCCTAGACAATCTGTCAGAAAAATTTATCAGAGGTTGAAGTGCAGCTCTCAACTTTGTAATCAAATCTTGTGTGAGAGTTGCATTTGTTCGTTGCAGTTCCTCTGTAAATTTAGTGACATCCGAAGTGGTTTGGGTGGCAGTGAGCTCTTCAATTTTTGCTCTAGCCTCATCAAACTGTTTTTCAAGCTTGGTACTTTGCTGGATTTCACTCCGAAGTCCTTGCAAGGTTTTCATGACTTCGGAGTTTGTTTTATCGGTCTTCTCAGTGAGAGCATCAACCTTTTTGTTGATGGAGGTGACAGCAAATTCCAACTTCTTTTTGAAGGAAGATTGGATCTTATTTTGTTCATCCAAGAGCTTCTTCTCAAGACGATCCACAGACTCTTTTATTTCTTTGGATAGAGTGAACTCCAAAGACTCTATCTCTTCGGTGATGTCACCAATGGTTGGTTTTGAGGGGTCAAATCCTGTTTGAGCTTGAATGAGAGTGTCAAGCTTGGAGTTGAGGACTTTGTACTGTTTCATTAGTACAAAGCCTTCATCCGGTAGGTCTTCTTCTGATGCTCCTTCAACATTCAAGGGAGCCATGTGGAAGGCTTCGAAGAGGGCTGCCGAAGTGGGGTTTTGTCTTGATGGTGATATGGGTGTGTCAAACTCTGGTAATGAAAAATCAATACCAGAGACAGTACTTCGGAAGTTGGAGGAGCAGTTGTAGGTGGTGGTGGTGGAGGAGGTATAGTATGTGTATGTGTGGGTGGTCTGGTTGTTTTAGGTGGAGATGGAGGACTGGTAGTTTGTAATGGTGAAGTTGGTCTGGTTGTTGATGTGGGTGAAGGAGGTTGATCGGCAAATTGTTATTCTTCTTCTTGTTCCTCTTCATGGACTGTGGATGGAGTCCTTTCAGAGTCCAAAGACTCATCCACAACCATGATTTTCCTTTGCCTCTTCGGCTGTTTCCTCTTCGGTGTTGTTTTCACCGAAGTCTTTCTTTTCTTTTCTTCCTTTTTAGGACCACTGGGTCCACAAGCCATTTTCCTCTTCCCTTTTCCTTTTGGAAGCTCTTTCACAGGTGCAACCTGACTCATGTCGCGAGTTGGGTAAGGAATTATTAAGGTGTTGCGATAGGAGTTTACCTCATTGCATTCCAGGAGAACTTTGGAGAGCATGACATTTGGTATTTGAGCACAGAAGCCTGTGGGTTTGTCATCAAGTATAGGAATAGCAATAGGAGTGAACTTCATCTCAGGGAGTGAAACGTCAGGAACATAACTTATCTGGTGCTAATGTGCATGAACCACGATTGCCCAGAATCTTGCATTAGCAATTTCTGTTCCCTTCAAACTGTGATTGATGTGGGAGCAGAAATCAGTCCACAGAATTGTTGCGTAGTCCACCTTGACATCGTAGTAAATTCCGTAGAGGAGTCCTTGGAATGTAACACTTGCAGAGTCAAGACCTGAGGTTCTACCAGAAAGACATCTCAGGAAGATACTAAAGAAGTATCTCCAGAGGTCAGGGAGTTGGTTTTTCTTGAAAGTGCTGATTCTTTCAAGTGGGGGTTCATACCCCATTTCATTGAACATATTGACCAGTTGGTTAGCAGATGGGACCACCATTTCTTTTGAGTTGTAGATCGGAAGTCGGAGAGCTTCAGCAAACTTTTCTTTTGTTAATTGTATTTTCTTTGTTTTGCCCTTGGCATCAACGGCTTCATAGAATACGGATTTGACTTGGTTGTTGGAGTCAAACAGAGCATTAGACGTGTAGTGTGCCCTGTGAACCAGAGTCGCAGGGATGGAGGGAGTGCAGGTTAAGGCGTAACCTAGCACGGATCTCTTCATGCATTTCACCAATGCATCAATTGGTTTGGGGTAGAGAGATAGATCGTTTCGTAGAACTAGGTTTGATGATTGATTTTTGAGATTTGAAATAGACATGGCTTCAGCGGTTTGCGATGATGCTTCAGCAGCCATTGATAGTCAGATGAAGACAATGAAGAAGACAAGGAGTTTGTAGATTTCTTTGAGAGTAAGTTTGCGGAGAGAAGTGTGTGTTTTGTTTGCGTAAAGAGTGCAATGAAGGAGGTGAGAAGTTTATATAGCATTCGTGGTCCCTAGGACATTTAATGCACGTTTGAAATGGTCCAGTAGAAAGTGGACATCTCATCACCTGCTCGTCCCACTTTCTCTGCAAAAAGGAGAAATATACGGCTGTCAGTTACAATGATTCAAAATTTGAGCCGTTATCTTTTGAGACGTCATTATGATTAATGTTTTTCATTTAATTCTCATTGACAGCTGTAAGCAAATGGTTAAAACTCAAGGAATGTTTGTCTCTGTGATTTATCATAAATGTGGAAATCATTTGAACATTTAATAGACTTCGCAGTTATGAAAGATTATGACCATTGAGGGTACTCTTCGGAGCATATAGTTCATCACTTCGGTGATTTTACTATTAACTCCGAAGAGTATTCTGTCACTTCGGTGATTGATAAATGTTCATCAATGTACCGAAGTCCATGTGTTTTTCTTTTTGTTTTTCTATAAGTTTTTTTTTATTTTACTTTTGACTGATGCAATATGTCGTCTAACTTTAGCTTTCATGAATATTATGAAAAGATGATTTAACGAATTAAAGTTCAGAATCATTCGAGTCATGTTGGAAGTCCATTTTTCATTTAGAAGTTTGTTTGACTCAATATCGATCATGAGTGTATAAGTCTAATCACCCCATCACTGACTTGATTTCGCATTAGGAAACATGTTTTGAGTTGTGCTTATGTGCTTCAAACGTTTCAAATATAATAAAGATAACATCCTTTGTATTTGAAATTTAAAGAGGTTTTCATTCATGAATTGAACACCAGAAGTGTTTCAGAAGGTTTGATTGGATTGTTTTGAAGATTCATTTGAAAAATTTATTCCTTTTCATCAGTTGAAGTGTTTGGATACTAAGCTCAGATGACAAGCCTTTGAGCTTCGTACACCACTCCTACTTTATCATTTAAGACAGACTACTTGAAATGTTCATATTCCACTACAAGGTACTCGACTATGTTATATGAGCTCCTTGTATCGTTATTTAAAACAGAAGAATAAGCTTTTGAATGCTGATTTTTCTTTTGCATTCCCTTGGTTATCTTTTGATTTTTGTTTGTCTTTGTTTCTTTTGACAATTGTTTTCTATTTTTCTTTTTCTTTCTTGTTTTCTATTTTGAATTTCCTTATTCGAAGATATAGAACATCACCATATGTTTTCTTTCTTTGGTGCATTTTGTTTTTGTATTAAACAGTCCTTGTGAGTGAAAATCTTCATATAGTTCAATTTTGTATCATTTAATGAAAAGAGATTTAAATTTGCTTATCAAACGATGTTGGTTCTATTTTTGAAGAAAACTTCGGAGCACTTGAATTATCCTGTGTAGTTTTGAGGCTACATGATCAGTTTGAAGTTGAAGCGAGTCAAGTTTCGAAGGGTGGTTAGAAATAGACAATATGTTAAGGTTATTGAAATCAAACAAGGCTTCAAAGTGTAAAAAACCTTGACCTCATTTCGAAGTCTGTTTTCTTACCAATGTTTCAAGTCGATTCCCAAATACCTTTTAGTGCAATAAGGTATGATTTTTAGAATCTAAAATCAAAGTTTTGTCCTTTACTTGGTTAATTCATGAGAGAAAAGTTAAACTTTGTCATTGTGCATCAGAGTTTTCTTTTCGTTTGGTATAAATTTTTCTTGTTTTTGAATTTCCTTAGTCTTAAACGACACTTTATTTTTATCTTTAAAGGATGAAGTTAACATTTGTTCAAGTGATTTTCAAATTTGAAGGGTTTATTTTGAAGAAAAGTTTGTACCGCAGACCTCCAAAGTGATATTTTACTTCGGAATACTGCGGTGAAGTAGCAAGTGTTTTTGCTTGTTTTTCTCCGATGACCTCCGAAGCCAAAATTGACTTCGGGGGTCTGCTGAGCAAGTTCTATGATTATCTCCGAAGTCAAAATTGACTTCGGGGATCGTGGAGTTTGTTATTTTTGTAAATTTTCAGAACTGCTAGTATTTCTCCGATGAGCTTCGAAGTCAAAATTGACTTCGGGGTTCTGCGGAGATTATTCTTTTTGTAAATTTTCTGAACAGAGTAAGAGTGAACAAATCTAGAGTTTATTGAAGAGTTGATCCATCTATCATTCCAAGTCCCCGAACAATTCTTGTGAATGCTTCTTCATTTAGAGACTTTGTGAAGATATCTACCAATTGTTCAGTAGTGTGAACAAAGTGCACCTCAATATTCCCCTCCTCAACATGACTTTTGATGAAGTGGTAGCGAAGCGCTATATGCTTCGTCTTGGAATGTTGAACTGGATTGTGGCATATACGAATTGCACTTTGAGAGTCATAGAACAAAGGAATTTTTCTCATATTAATGGCATAGTCTTTCAATTGACTTTGAATCCAAATGATCTACGAAGTGCATGCTGCAGCTGCTACATATTCAGCCTCTGCGGTGGAGATAGAGACACAAGTTTGTTTCTTGGATTGCCAGCTGATAAGTTTTCCATCTAAGAATTGACAACCCCCTGAAGTGCTCTTGCGATCAATAGAGCATCCACCAAGATCAGAGTCTGAGTATGCTTGAATGTAGAAACCAGAGTTTGCTGGATACCATAGACCATAAGCAGTAGTTCCATGAAGATATCAGAATATTGTCTTAACAGCAGCCAAGTGAGGTTCCCTTGGATCAGCCTGATATCTTGCACAATTGTAGACTGCAAACATGATGTCAGGACGACTGGCTGTAAGATAGAGCAATGATCCAATCATGCTTCGGTATTGTTGTATGTCGGTCTTTGGTTTGTCCAATGATGGATTTAACCTTGTACCTGCAGGCAAAGGAACTTTTGCTTTGGAGCAGTTAGTCATTCCGAAGCGTTCAAGCAGACTCTTCGTATATTTTTGTTGATCGATGAATATCCCCTCCTTAGATTGTTTGATTTGTAAACCAAGAAAGAAGTTTATCCTTCCCATCATACTCATTTGAAATTTGCTTTTCATCAGTTTTTCAAAGTCTTTTGACAAATTGGGGTCAGTGGATCCAAAGATTATGTCATCCACATAAATTTGGACTAACATCAAGTGAGATCCAACTTTCTTTCTAAAAAGTGTTGGGTCCACTGATCCCTGTTTAAAGTTTGATTCTTTCAAAAATTTGGTCAAGGTCTCATACCAAGCACGTGGGGATTGTTTTAAACCATAGACCGCTTTGTCTAGCACATAGTAATGGTTCAGATGTGTTTTACTTTCAAAGCCAGGTGGTTGTTCAACAAAAACGGTTTCCTCGAGATCACCATTCAGAAAGGCACATTTAACATCCATTTGATAGACATCAAAATTTTTGTTTGCAGCATAAGCTAAAAATATCCGAACTGATTCGAGTCTGGCAACAGGAGCAAAAGTTTCTTCATAATAAATTCCCTCCTGTTGACAGTAACCCTTGACAACCAATCTAGCTTTGTTCCGAACTATGTTGCCTTCGGTGTCTAGTTTGTTACGGTACACCCATTTAAGACCGACAATTGAGGCATTTGCAGGTTTTGGAATTAGCCTCCAGACTTTGTTTCTTTCAAATTCTTCTAATTCCAACTGCATTGCTTCAATCCAGTCTGAGTGATCAAATGCATCTTTGACGTTCTTAGGTTCTACCTTAGAGATGAAGACATTGAACATGCACAACTCAGAATTTTTGTTAAGATCTAATTGCTTTTGTTGAAGTTGTGCACGAGTTAGTACTTTATCTCGAACGTCACCGATGACAAGTGATGGAGGATGATTTCTCGTCCATTTGTCCAAAGGAGGATAGTTTGGATCAAAATCAGGAGGTCCTTCGGCATCGATGTCCTCAATGTCTGAGGGATATCCCGAATTGGAAGGAAAATCATCCATTAGCAAGTGATTATTAGAATTTGTGTTGGTTTGTGGTGTGTGTATTTGTGAAGTTGAGTTTGATATGTGCTCCCCTTGAACATTTGTTGGTGTTGAGGAGGTTGTAGCTTTGTCCGAAGCGATTGTTGTGACTGAATTCGGAGTGGCAATCTCTGGCTCCCCCTAGATTGTTGGATACAAGGATATGATATTTGAGATTGACTGGGGTGTAGAGATAATAGTGTTTGATTCCCCATTAGTACTTGTATTGCTGGTACTTCGGTTTGATGGCTCCCCCTCAACACTTGCATTTTCCATACTCTGGTTGGATAGCTCCCCCTCAACAGAAGATGGTCCTTGTATGCTGCTTGTAGAGGAGTCATCGGGTCTGTCTGTGAGCTTGGAGAGTTCGGACTCATGGTTGTCTGGTGCTCTTACTTCGGAGTC
The DNA here is from genome assembly GCA_023525715.1 of Cichorium intybus. NCBI lineage: Eukaryota > Viridiplantae > Streptophyta > Magnoliopsida > Asterales > Asteraceae > Cichorium > Cichorium intybus. Next base: position 93,839,268 of record CM042017.1, on the reverse strand, counting down.
CGTAGCTCGTACAGGTTGATCAAATAAAAGTGAGAAGTCTGTGTTGAATGTTGAGATTTGAGCAGCATCTACAGCAAGCTTTGGAAAGATAGAAGACATAGGAAATGGGTGCAGAGACTTCTTGATGTAGTAATCATCAAACCTTAGATTAAAGGTTTCTTCGATTTTGCGAGTCTTCTTGTTCATGACTCTGTAGGCTTTTGAGTCTTGAGAGTAACCAAGGAAGATTCCTTCTTCTGATTTGTCATCAAACTTGGTCAAGTGATCCTTCATGTTTAAGATAAAACACCTACAACCAAAGATGTGAAGGAATTTGACATTTGGCTTTCTTCGGTTGAGTACTTCGTAAGGTGTGATATGAAATCTTTTGTGAATGTAGGATCTGTTTTGAGTAAAGCATGCAGTAGAAATTGCTTCGGCCCAAAAGTACATGGGCAAATTTGCAAAGTTGAGCATTGTTCTTGCAGCTTCACACAAGGAGCGATTTCTTCTTTCTACAACACCGTTTTGTTGAGGAGTGTAAGGTGCTGAGAAATTGTGGTTAATCCCCTTTGTTTTCAAGAATCCATCAAGAGTCTGATTTTTGAACTCCGAACCGTTGTCACTGTGCACAGTTCGGACTTTCTTGTTGAGCATTAATTGCATTTTCTTTATAAAGTTGATGATTTCTTCAGCTGCATCAGATTTGTTTCGTAGGAACAGCACCCAAGTAAACCTTGAATAGTCATCAACTATAACCAGAATGTACTTCTTCTTTCCTATTGATTCTATTTCCACACAAATCTATGTATAGAACAGAAAGGGGTTCGGTGATTTTGGGATTGATCACTGTAGGATGTCTTTGTTTTGTCTGCTTGCCATGTTCACAAGCAGAGCAGAGGGAATCATTGTCAAATTTGAGAGCTGGCATACCTCGAACCAAATCCATGGCCACCAACTTGTTCAGATCTTTGAAGTTCAGATGGGCAAGTCTTCTGTGCCATAACCAGCTGACATCGGAGTTGGCTTTGGAGAGAAGACATAGAGATTGCCCACCGGTCACTGGCTTTAGATTTAAGGGAAACATAGATCCCTTCCTTTCTGATTTCAGTAAGACTTCGTTTGTTGCTTCTTTGGTGATTACACTCCCTTGGTTGTTGAAAGTTACATCATTTCCTGTTCCAACCACCAATTGAGATATACTCACAAGATTATGTTTTAATCCTTCAACAAATGCCACTCGGTTGATAGTGAATTGGCCATTTGTTATTTTTCCATATCCCCGAATTGGACATGTTTCATTATTACCAAAGCGTACATTTCCAGCATCATCTAAATTCCTGTAATCCCTGAGATATTCCTTCCTCCCTGTCATATGTCTTGAGCAGCCACTGTCAATGTACCATTTTGAATCATACCGCTCATCGGACATAACCTGCAATCAATCAAGAAGGAGTTGGTACCCAATCAATCTTGTGTCCTCAGGGTAAGCAAAGGATTCTTGAATCCATTTTTCTACGGCCTCTTCAGAAATTTCATTTGCATTTAAATTAATCAAATTCTCCGAAGCTTCATGTGATGAACTTGATACCGAAGTGTTTGAGCAGGATTCAGAAGAGTTTGTAGTTAAAATTAATGAGTCCGAAGTGACTGACAAAGTGACAGACTTCGGAACCCATTTTTGAATGGAATTTTTTGATTTGGAGGTTTTTGAAGATTTTGAAGTTTTTGTTTTTATAGTTAAGTTTTCTTTAAGGTCATTTCTTTTCCAATTTTGTTTCGGTTTTTCCATTTTTGACTTTGTTGAAATTGAGCTACACAACGTAGAGGTACAAAGATACTCTTCGTATGCCAATTTAAAGTCATTTAATGAGAGATCCTTATCCTTGAACATTTCCAAATTGTTGTCCAGCCATTTGTGGAATGTAACTATCAGATTGTTTCCTTTTGAAAATGTTTTCTTCGTCGGTTTTCGAAATTTAGGATTTGGAAAGTTAGGTTTCGTTGGTGTAAAAGTTGGTTTTTCATTTCGACTTTTAACATCTGAGATTTTTGAGCAAACAGGTTTTGTACCAGAAGTGGAGGCAACTACTTTATTTTGTTTCAAATCTCTAAAAGGAGTTTTTCTTTTCACAAGATTTAGGATTTGCTTGGTTTTTGAATTCTCAACAGTGGGTTTTTGAGTTGGTTTTGAAATCACAACTGCTGATTTTGGGTTTTGTAGAACTTGTTGTGTAGTTTTGTGAATTGAAACTTTTGATTTTGAAATTTCATTTTCAGGATTGTGTGAAAAAGGAACACATTCACAAGATTCCATTAATTCCAATACATCCATCTTCGGAACTGTGGGTTTTTCCACAACCTGAATTTGTTTGTAGTTTCGATTAATGTAAATGTGATCGTCGTTCTTGAGATTTAGTAAGTGTGACATATTTTCGGGTACTTTCTCTTTTTTCAAAACAAAGACGATTATACACGTTGTGGCCGTATAGTTCTTGTTTCCTTATATTTATTTTTACTTCCATTTTCTCATTCATTTCATTTTCGACCATTTTGGATGATGAGAAAAATCCTTCATTTGTAACTGTGGAGTTATCCTTTTCAAGAAGTTTTTGCAATTCATTATCAATTAAGGATAATCCACCGGGTTTTACAAAAATTGAGTTTTTGAAGTAAGAGACCTTAGGATAGATACATGCCAAATGGACTAGCCTTTTTGAATTATCCTTGAGATATTGATCGTAAGAGACAGATTCATCTGTGTTTTGAAGTTTAAAATTTGAAGTTTCTTTGGTTTCAAGAATTTTTGATTCACAATTCATTTTTGTTTTTCCTTTGTCCACCGAAGACATTTGTGAGATGTCTTCGGAGGTCGATTCGGATATGGAGGATGACTTTAACAAAATCAAAGAGGAACAATCAATCTCCTCCATGTCCGAGTCACTTTCAGAATCCTTTTCAGACAAGTTATTGGCAATTCCTTTTTCTTCTGTTTCAATTTGAGGTACAGCCTTATTCAGGATTGGAATTTCTTGAGGCAATATTTTCAACAATTTATCAGCAGTTAGATGTTTTTCCATAGATATCAGGCCATGTTTATATGACGGATTAGTAACTTCGGAGCCTGATACTATAGATTCGCATTCATAAGATATACTATCGACTTCCTTTAATTTAAACTCAATAAAAGACAATAGTTGTCTATGCTGGACATTACAAACATCGGCTGAATGATAAATTCTCGTAATATGTGCATATAATCGTTTGGCTGTTTCACAAAATATGTTTCTCTGTCTTAAGATTACATCATGATTGTTTAAAAATTTTTCTCTATTTTCTTCTAACAAGGAGATTCTAAGATTAGATTTCTCTAATGCTAGCTTCAGGTTCTCTACTCTCCCCCTTAAGCTTAGAAGCTCATGCTCACTAAGTATTTCCCTATTTTTAGCATCAATGAGTAATTTATGCATGACAGAACAATCACGAGTTATTTCACTTATAATGGGAGCAGTTTGAGAAGTAGGAATTTTAAAAGATGAAAGAAGTTTTGATACCTGTTCTGGGATTGTCAAACGGTTGTCATTTGCCATCAAGCACACTTCCTCATCATCATCAGAAGAGTCTTCAAACCAAGTCTTCGAAGTATTAGCAGCAGTTATTTTCAGTCCCTCCGAAGTCACAAAGCCAAGACCCGCAGTTGCTTCAATCTCCATCAGTTTCTCTTCATTCGACTTTTCCGAAGTGTCTTGTAGAAAGCTCTTATCGACATCATAGGCCATGAAAGCACTATGAGATGGCTTTCTCACTTCGTCATCATCTGAATCCGAAGACCAAACTTGATATGATCCTTATCGATCATCAGCAGCCATTAAGGCTAGGTCTTTGGTCCTTACTCTAACTTCCTCCATTTTTCTTGCGTAATAGGCTTCATCCTTCACTTGTGGTTTCTTTTCGTTTTGCTTTCGAAGCATGCAGTCTTTTGCGAAATGATTCTTGCCATGACAATAATTGCAATCATAGCCAGAATCTCCTGAGATTTTCTTCTCTTCGGACTTTTCTTTGGATGAATCCGAAGCCGATTTTTCAGATGGCTTCGGGGTTGACAGTTTCAAGTTATCTTCCTTTGGAGTGAATATTTCAGGTTTGGGCTTAGAGTTGAAGTTTGATTTGTTAAAGTTTTTCACAAATGGTTTTCCAGAGTTGTTTTTGAAGAATGGTTTCTTGAATCTTCGATTGTTGGCGGCATAGAGAGCAACAGTATCTCCATTATCATCTACCATGTAGGCCGTAATGTCTTCATCACTTGATTCTTCCTCTTCTTTTGACACGAGGGCTAGTGGTCCAGAACTAGCCATTTCACTTCTTCGACCTACTACATCAGGTTCATGTGATTTTAATAGATTGTATAGGGCAGCCAGCTTGTATTTCTCGATATTCTCATATGATTTGACCATGAGCATGATTGGTCTCCATTCCTTGCGAAGACTGTAGATAAATTTGATATTTATCTCTTGTTGGCTTCTTGTTTCCCCATACTTATCGAGTGTGTAAATCATGTTACTCAAACGTTCATAACAGGCTTCTAAGGACTCATTTTCTTCTTGCTTAAAGTTCCCGAAGTCTGCAAGGATTTATTGAACTTTGCTAGTATGGAGGATTTTATCTCCTCCGAAGCGGAGTTCGAGATTGTCCCACATCTCCTTTGTAGATTTCGCATCAGCAATGTGGTGGCTGACATCAGGACCCAAGCCACTTCTCAGTTCACGCATGGCCCGCTCGTCGTTTTCAATCTTCTTCATATCTGCAGCATTAAGAACAACGGCTTCTTCTCCGTCAGGAACAACGAATCGACCAGCAATGTCTGTGTGTGGACCTTCAGTCACAGACCTCCATAGATCTTTATCCAGTCCTATAAGGTAATCTTTCATTCGACCAGCCCAATAATCATAGTAAGAAGTTACTAGAACAGGGGTCTTTATTGCAGAACCGATGAGGTTTGCATAGTTAAGCATATTGGTATAAGTTGCTGTGGAATCAGTCATCTTGATGTATTTCAACAGGATCTTTTCAGTAAAAACGGGTGGTAGAGATTTGCAATAGTTGCGGAAGACTAAATCTGAGAATCGATTCAGATTTGGAGCTGAAGCAAACGAATTCGAACTCTATCAACAGGTTTTTGAGCTGACTCGCTCTGATACCACTTGTAGGGTGTTGAAATATGAGAAAATATGAACTAATATAGATATTGAATCAATTACACAATCAATCACACAAGAATAATGCAACAAAGCTATTTGAACAAAGTAATATGAATAACATGTGCCGAATGTTTGATTAGAACTTTGGTTTTACAATTGGGTTTTCTATTTGGGAGACATACAATTCTCGTAAGTTAATCTTGTAATCTCACATTTGACACGGTATGGTATCACTGATATTTATACTGAATCAGTGATACCAATAGTACAACTTTTACAGAGAATATCCTATCAGTGTACTAGCCAATAGGATAGAAGATTCATGCAACACGTATTGTACTATACGCGTGCACACAAAAGACAAGATGACAGGCTGTGAAGTCTTCGGATCCTCTATGCATAGCACTTCGGAGTCTTTAGACTTCGGTGTCTTCTCTTGTTTATTCACTTCGGGGTTTCTTCATGGGCAGGACTTCGGATATATCAGCACTTCATCACAAATATTCTCAACAACAGCTCCGTTCTTGTCTTTCATAGACTCACGGCTTATCTGGTATTGTCTTTTCAATGCACCTGTCAACTGTAAATTTTGTCCCCCAAAGCAGTTTCAATTTGTAACAGTTCAATCATCATATATCATATATGATATCAGTGAGATTACGCACCTGGATGCTAGCTGTATTTAAATCCCGGTTGTTTCTTGCCTTCGCATGCACCACAACCATTTGTCCCGTACCTATATATTCATTTTTATACCAAATGATAATAGGTTAATAATCATTTCAGTTGACTCTAATACATAAGAGTCTAATATTATGCAACTATAAACCATCCTTAGATGATAAACTTTCCATTTACCATCTTTTCATGAGTTATATACATTCCCGAGGCATTCGTATCATTCTACAGTGCCCCCGAGGAGTCGAAAACTCAATTTAATATTTTTCCCAGACTTTTCAGACCATCATAGACTTATGGTTCAAGTTTGAGGTCAATCGGACAAGCCTAACAAAAATTCACATGTTTGAGCTCTCTGTCAGGCCGGCGCACTGCGCCTGGAACTGGGCGCACTGCGCCTGGGCGCACCGCGCCTTGCGCCTGGGCAGGGTTCCAGACCAGTCGCGATTTTGCACTGTAGCATGCAGTTTTGACATTTTAAGTCCTTAATCCAGTTCTTAATCATATGGGGTTTGTTCTAAAACCAAAGCCCTTGACTAATAACAAGTTTTAAGCCATTAGAACCACCTTAATCACACCAATTCATGATTTAGGGTTCTTAAGCAACATTTCAATTTCATAAGAATAGCAATCTACTTCTATATTTTTGAATTAAGTCCTTTTAGCATGACTTATTGGAAGTGTTATGCTATTTTAAACCACATAATCATAACTGAAATTGCAGATTTCAGTTTCTATAAAACCCATCAAGAACACTTTCAAGAATTTGGTTAGAAAGTGAATTTACTAACCTTATTTGCTTGGAAATCTTCAATCCAAAGCCTAGAATTGGATTACAAGCTCAAACCTTCAAGAATTCTTCAAGCACTGCAGAAATCGTCTAAGGAAAACCCTCTCCCGTGAGTTCTCAAAATTCTGCACATGTGGAAGAGTTCTTGCACTATTTATACTTCCAGATTTTGCAATTTAGCCCCTGAAGTTCCATCTTTTGAACTTTGGCCACAATAATCAAGTTTTATGACATAAAACTTTCATTTCTTATACTTTTGCCACACATGTCAAATTTTATGACAAAAACTTATGTTTATAACATTTTAAGTCCAAAACTCAAAATATTATTACAAATCAAAACATTTTCTGTCCAAAAGACCAAATTACCCTTCTAAGGTAAAATGACCAATTTACCCTTTTTATTATATTTACATAAAAAGAGTGTGTTGGCGTTACAGTCCGGTCCTTAAAAACCAAACCGCACCACTAATATTATATATATTAAAAATATTTTATGTTATTATGTATGTTTAAAATTTGTTTATGTTATTACGAATGTATAAGGCTATGTATATTTTTGTTGGTGACTTAAAATATCAAAGGTAGCATCATAACTCATAATAGATCAAGAGTAACTCATAATAATAATACCATGTATTTATATGTGTGTATGTAACTTTGTAACTGTTGTTCTTAAAGTGTTCAATAAAAATTCTGGTTTGGTATTCAAGAACCTTCCTTCTCTTCCCTTCGTGTATATGCACTAACCTTTTGTTTTTATTATGAAAGTTTGTTCATATTAAAGAAGGTTGCCGCAAGTTGTGTTGTTCTTATAGTTTGGATCCAAACTATTTAAGGGTGATTATACCGCATCCAAGCACCGACATTAGAACCCCTCATTCTTAAGAGAGCACCTGTGTTATCAGATTGTCGTCCACTGCCACCATAAACCAAAACATCTTCAAACAGCCACAAACCCATCTCCAAACCTTGTGAGCATCTACACAATAGCATCAAAATCAAGTTTATATAAAAAAAGCATATTGATCAGATAATAGCATAATTAAAAGCCTATTGATCAGATAATAGCATCAAAATCAAGTTTATATAAATAAAGTTTAGCTATTCTAAACAAATTAAAGTTCCTTTTCACAAATTTTGTTATGTGATTTCTTTCACGTTATGCATAAGAAAAAATCACATCAAATTACCATAGTTGTATGATATAAAGCCACAAGACTAAGAATTATAAAGCAATATTATTAAGAGTAACGTTGGTGTCTGGGATTTTCCAGCACGCAATACTTTCATTTTTTTATATCAATTACAGTACCTTACCAATTAACCCAACACTAACTGAGTAAAATCTGACTAAATTTGTCAACAATATCGTAACTAATGATAAAAATGTCATGACAACTGAATGTTCCACACACAAAAGACACGCAAAATTCATTTTGATTCCTCCGATTCACATACCTGAAGAGGTTCTATTCTAGATCTGCTCTCAACATCTCTGAACCAAGACAAAACCCACAGAAAAACCCAGAATTTTCTGTAAGATTGATGCTGGCGACGACGATGGTAATGCTGGTTCGTGACTTCTATAACTGGTCGTGGTGGTTCATGTGTAGCCCCAGTCAGTTCGCATGTTCCCAAGACCCAAATTTTCACACTCAAGTTTTGATTAATGTGATATTAATTTACGCATGACCAATCAAAAAAACATAAAGAATAACATAAAGAAAACAGAAGTTATGGTCTTACAAACTAGTTGCGAGAAGACTCCATTTGTCCGCTTCCACCTCTGAAAGCCAAAGACTCCATTTGTGGTGGTGGGGTTTTGGAGGTGAGTTTGAAGAGGCATTGCATAACATATTATTGTGTCTTGTAGCTTGCTTGTGAAGATAGTGCTTTTAGATTCTTGCAAGGGGTTCAAGACCATCAAGGTTACAAACCTTCCTCATCGTCTACGAATTAGAAATATCTTTTAATGCTGGTGTACACTCTACTACTACTTTGGAAATCAGTGATGTCCCAAATCTTGGTGTGTTTATAAGCTGCCAGCAACATTTAGGATCTTGGCTGTAGCGACACGCGCACCCCCCCTCCTCCATTCAATGCCTATCCAATATCATTAGGAAGCAGCGTGACACAATTAATGTTAGGTGGTCTGATAACGGACAACGCGTGCCTGGACATCTTCAAATCGGAATTTCCTTTTCTCGAGAGTTTGACCCTTCATTTGACATCTTGGATGTCTGCATGCTTCCATTTCACATGTGCTTCCATCAAGAGAATGTCCTTGCTGTTGTGCCTACACAGCCTTATCGACGTACAAGTACATGCTCCAAAATTGCTTTCTTTCAAGTTTGGTGGCATCATATTACCCAGTCTCTTGTTTCCAGTCTCGTCTCTCAACCAAATCATGGTTTCAGTCTCACTCTATACCGTCCTATTGATACTAATTTTTTTCTTAAGATGAGGAAAGCACTCATGCTATCACGCAATTGTTACCTTCATATAGCTGAGAGCTCTAATTAACCTGCCATTGGACATCGACATCGGTGATCTAAGAACAAGGCTCCTGTTTCTCCTCCTGCTAGGAACGTGCAACGCCTGGTGTTTGAAACAAATGGGGATGAATGCATGTGGGAGCGATCGTCATTTTTTGATGCATTCTTTGAGATTTGTCATCCCAAGCTTGTATTTGCAAATCCGGACAGTCGGTTCAGACACAACAATATCACTTTTGCAGGTTGATGCTGAGGGATGTCTTGGAGAAGAAGAAAAAGACGACGACGACGACGTATTGGCTGTAGGAAATAAACTCCTTCAACCTGCTGTGGGACTGAATAACTAAGAGAGAAAGCAACCTGCAACACGTTTGTTGCTGCTGTACACAAGAAAGAAGAAAGAATAACAGTGCAGTTTTTGGACTCTTTTATGTATATTGCTCAACTGAAAACGTTACAAGACTCATACTATTTAAATATGCAAGCTAGTCCTACTATGCAGAAAGCAAATGCAACAATAATCCCACGTACTCTTCCTAATATGATGCAACTAACCCTTTATTCTCCATCAAACTCCTAAGGACTCGGTAAACATAAAACAACCAATTGACTACAACTTTAATTCTAATTAATACTAATTAATATGCTGAAATGAATTGTAACTCGTGACCCACTTCCATGTCAAGATTACCCAACACTCACCCCCTTAATCTTGACATTAATCCATTTCTTCAAAGTAGTGCGGGCTCATCATCATCTTGAATCAAATTAACTTCTTCTTTTGTTTCTTTCTTAGGACACTCGGCTGCATAATGTCCATATTCTTGACAATTATATCATTTAATATGCCGTTTATCTCTATACGTACCTTGCTCCCTTCGGTCTTCATTGCTTTGGAACCGGCCATCTCGACCTCTACCACGACCTCTCCCTTGACCCCGGCCTTGTCCTTGTCCAAATTGTTCTTGATCAAAATTACCACGCTTGGTTCTCTCTTCCCAGTCCTCTTTTGACAGTAAGAGTTTGTTTTGATCATTATCAACTTCATCAAAAACTTTAATCCTCTCTTCATATGCCTTCAACCTCCCGACAGCTTCCTCAAGTGACATATTCTCTATCTCCGAGTATTGCTCGATGGATGCAACAATCTGCAAGAATTTCTTAGGAACCGAATTTAGCAATTTTCTTACCACTATCTCATCTTCCAAGCTAGACCCAAGACTCTTGAATTTTGTAGCAATCTCACTAAGTTTGCCCGAGAACTCATCAACCGTGTCACTCTCTTTCATCTTCAACATCTCTAGCTCGGTTCTAAGTGTTTGAAGTCTTGCTTTATGAACTCTTTCGGCTCCCAAATACCGCACACGAAGCGCTTCCCACACGTCTTTTACATCCTTATGCTTAGCCACTTGAAGCAATATATCCTCCGGTAGAGTTTGAAACACAAACGCCCTTGCCATTAGATTTTTCCTTGCCTCGACCGATCCTCCCGTTACCGGATCAATCGCTTCCCACAAACCGTACGCTTGTAGGATCGACTCCACCATGATCGACCAACTCGTATAGTTCGTAGATGTTAACTTGGGGCATTGCAACGGGATGCTACTACCTTGATTGCTTACGGGTACAACCGTACCTGTTCCACCGGAATTTGTCGCTGACATTTCGCCTTAACTTAATCGTTTCCTGATTTTCTTCCTCGCTTTGACTAGCTTCTCCACACAGGTTGCTTGTCTTCTTGGTTCACCTAGAACCTCGATCTAGCACACAGTCTTCAACTCACACATATCAGTCTTCACAAACTCTATTACACACAGAGCTTTGTTCGATTCTCATTGAAACTGCAATTGGTTCACATAGAACCTCTTCTAGAAATCCCACGGGTTGAGCCTAAGGCTCTGATACCAAATGTAGGAAATAAACTCCTTCAACCTGCTGTGGGACTGAATAACTAAGAGAGAAAGCAACCTGCAACACGTTTGTTGCTGCTGTACACAAGAAAGAAGAAAGAATAACAGTGCAGTTTTTGGACTCTTTTATGTATATTGCTCAACTGAAAACGTTACAAGACTCATACTATTTAAATATGCAAGCTAGTCCTACTATGCAGAAAGCAAATGCAACAATAATCCCACGTACTCTTCCTAATATGATGCAACTAACCCTTTATTCTCCATCAAACTCCTAAGGACTCGGTAAACATAAAACAACCAATTGACTACAACTTTAATTCTAATTAATACTAATTAATATGCTGAAATGAATTGTAACTCGTGACCCACTTCCATGTCAAGATTACCCAACATTGGCCTCATCATCTGAAACGTATTGGCCTCATCATCAGCCAGAATGGAAAACCCTAACAAATTCCCACGCAAGCTTTCTAGACGGGTCGGCTCGTGATGTCTACCTCCAGTTCAAACTAAAGTGGCGTTAACAATCATCTCCGGCTGGGTCATTTGTTTTACTATTACATATTTTTATATTCGTTTTTGTAAGGATTAACCTAAGAATCCTTGAGAACTTCACGATTACACACTCAAAGAAAAACAAGGGAGGGTATGTAACTTTTGTAAACTGAAAAGAAACTTCTGTAATTCTTATTAAACTTCAAAAAATACGTCCCTATTTATATGTAACAAAAAAACTCAAACTATGCTTATCTAAAACTAAAACCACGATAAAAATAAGTACTAATAAATCAAAACTAGATAACTCCTAAAACAGAGTAGATAACTCCTAAAACAGAGTATAATCTTTCTGGATTATTCCAACATTTTCCCCCCTAATCCAGAATTCGTTACTTCCTTTACTCCTAGCAATTCTCTCATTTCTTCAAACTTATTCTTTGCCATCGACTTCGTGAGTATATCGGCCCGCTGCGCGTTAGTTCCTACATGTTCAACAGCAACATCTCCTTTTGCAACACGCTCACGAATGAAATGAAACCTAGTGTCGATGTGTTTACTCCTCCCGTGGAATACCGGGTTCTTCATTAGATTCAACGCTGACTTGTTATCCACACGTAACAAAGTAGGGGCAATGTTCTTCCCTGTCAACTCAATCAACAATCCTCGTATCCATATACCTTGACAGGTTGCACTTGTTGCTACCATGAATACTGCCTCGCAAGTGGAAAGAGCCACACACTTTTGCTTTTGTGAAGCCCATGTTACCAGATTATTATTTAAGTAAAACGCCATCCCTGATGTACTTCGCCTATCATTGACATCTCTAGCCAAATCACTATCCGTATAACCAGTTATCACGTCTTCACCATCCCCTCTTTCATACGTGAGACCAAAACCCACTGTGCCCTTCACGTATCTTAGTATGTGCTTAACAGCTTGTAAGTGCTGTTTAGTAGGTCTCTCCATGAAGCGACTAACCACGCCAACAACATATGAAATGTCAGGACGGGTATGCGTTAAGTATCTTAAGCCTCCTACTATGCTCCGATAGTTGGTTGGATCTATCGGGTCTCCTTCTTCATCTTTTGCTAATTCCAGCTTTGGTTCCATTGGGTACTTGCACGGATTACAGTCTTGCATACCCGCTTTCTCGAGCATCTTCTTTGCGTACACTTCCTGCTTTAGTGTGATCCCGTCTTTACATTGATTCACTTCTATCTTGAGATAATAGGTTAACAGACCGAGGTCACTCATTTCAAACTCTTTACTCATTTGACGCTTGAAATCTCTTACGTCATTGTCACAAGTCCCGGTAACAATAATATCATCTACGTACACACCAATTATCAACAACTTTCTGCTTTTGTTCCTTGTATACACCACATATTCTTGTGCACATCTTCGGAATCCTAACTTCTTCAGGCATGCATCTAAACAGGAGTTCCAAGCTCTAGGAGCTTGACGTAACCTATACAATGCTTTCGAGAGCTTATATACCTTCCTTGGTTGATCAAGACTTGTGAACCTTCTGGTTGACTCACATATACTTCTTCTTCCAGTTCCCCGTTCAAGAATGCCAATTTCACATCGAGATGATGAACCTTCCATCCGTTTTTAGCCGAGATAGCAAATAAAATACGTATCGTTTCCATTCTTGCAACGGGAGCAAATACTTCATGAAAATCGACCCCTTGCTTCTGAACATATCCCTTCGCTACTAATCTAGCCTTATACTTGACTATATTCCCACTCGGATCTCTTTTCAACTTGAAAACCCATTTTAGACCAATGCATCTTCTTCCAGGTGGTAGTACCACCAGGTTCCAGGTTTTGTTTCGTTCAATTGCATTCATTTCCGCCTGCATGGCTTCAACCCACTCTTTTTTCATGCAAGCTTTGTCATATGATTTGGGTTCTTCTTCGTCGTCAAGAAATAGTAGTTGATCATACTCCTCATAGACATCGGCTAGAGATCGATACCTTAGAGGAGATTCACTATTCGATGTGGTCTCGATAGTGTCTTGTTGTACACCAGGATGCAAACTTGATGAACTTTCTAGTGTTTCTGGTGTGATTGTATCAGTTTGTGGGCTATCTAGCGGGGTATCGGCTTGAGAGCTCTCGTCGGACCAGTCTGTAGTTTCGTTGTTTTGTTTGTCTTCTTTGGAGGCGATGTCGGGTTTGTAGCCGTCGATAGTAAGGGTGATGCCGGGGATGGATATGATCTTCATAGATCTTTCCCAAATCCAGGTTTCTTTTTCTTGAAACTGGACATCTCTACTCACACGAATTTCTCCTGTATACGGATCAAGGAGTCTATAAGCTTTTGTTCCCTTTTCAATCCCAAGGTGCACCATTCTTTTGCTTCGATCTTCTAATTTTTTAAGATGACTACCTGGTGTTCTCATGTGAGCGACACACCCAAATATTCTTAAATGTTCCAGGTGGGGTTTTCTTCTGTCCATATTTCATATGGGGTAGAGACCTTGAGTGCTTTAGTTTCTACCCGGTTTAGCACGTAAATCGCATGGCTTACTGCTTCGCTCCATAGTACCTCAGGTACCTTCATGCATTTAAGGTTGGTTCTCGCCATTTCAACCACGGTTCGGTTTCTACGCTCCACGACTCCGTTTTGTTGCGGAGAGTACGCAGCCGTGTACTATCTGTTCAATCCTGTATGCTTGCAATAAGTCGTAAACTCGTTTGAGAGGAATTCCCCCCCTCGGTCGGTCCTTAAAGTCTTGATCCTGTCACCGGTTTCCAGTTCTACTTTCTCTCTAAACTCTTTAAATAAACATAGCGCTACACTTTTGTTCTTTAGCAAGTATACCCACATTACCCTGGTGTGATCATCTACCAGAAGCATGAAGAACTTATTGCCGACAGGTGTGGGTGGTGATATCGGACCACATAGGTCACCATGTACTAACTCTAGTCTTCGGATAGCTCTAAACGACGTTTGAGATGGGTAGGAGGTCCGAGTTTGCTTTCCAATTAGGCACCCTTCACATATTTTCGTCGGTATATTTATTTTTGGCAAGCCGTGCACTAAATCCTTCTTAGCCATATTCTTTAAAGAAGTGAAGTTCACATGCCCTAACCGTGCATGCCATCGCCATGTAGGGTCTGAGATTACTCCAAGTAGGCATTCATATTCAACATGATCTAACATTACCTTGTACAGGTGGTTTGGAGATTGAGTTACCTTCATCAATAGTGTTCCTTTACCGTCGTGAATCCACAAGGATGAGCCATACATGGTGATTCTATCTCCGATTTTTGCTAATTGACCCAAGTTGACTATATTACTACATAGTCTCGGTATGTAGTAGACTTCGGGAAGTAATCTTTGCTGGCCGTTTTTGCACTGGAACACAATCGAACCCTTCCCTTCAATGCGGACTTTTGACCCATCTCTAAACTTTACATACTCGTGGGTTGTCTGGTCTAAGTTGCGAAACTTGGCCTTGTCTCCGGTCATGTGATTGCTGGCCCCATTGTCAAGGTACCCGATTTTTGACTTAATTACTTCTTCCCCATGCGAAGCAAGTTTGGGATTTACTTTTTCTTCATTCAGTAGGACTTCATCATCATGTGACAGAGAGAGTAATAATGCCGGTTCGGTATCATTATGATCTTGAGTTAGGTTAGCCTCGTGATTTCTTTCTCGCCTTGGGTTCTTGCATTCGGCAGCGAAGTGACCCATCTCTTGGAAATTATAGCATTGGACACGACTTTTGTCTCGAGTATCTGTAGCCCCACGGTTACCTTCCTGGTACTGGTGGGTACCCCTCTTCCACGGCCTCCACGAGACCCATTGTTACCTCCTCTACCACGACCCCTTCCTCGGCCTTGCTTTCTTTGCCTCTCGGACCATTTCTGGTGAGTGAGAAGCAACTTATTTTCTTCAGTCTCCCCTTGCCCTCGGATTCTCTCCTCGTGGGCTTTCAGTCTCCCGATAACCTCTTCGACGGACATTGTAGTCAAATCTGCAAATTGCTCGATGGTTGATGCAATCTGCACGAACTTAGACGGCACCGCTCGTAGTATCTTCTTGACTACGTATTCATTTGTTAATTTGTCACCGAGTGTACGTACATTGCTAACAATATTTCTTACCTTTGTCGCAAAGTCGTCTACGGTCTCCGACTCCGCCATCTTCAGCGCCTCAAATTCCGCCCTTAGGGTTTGCACTTTTGCCGTCTTCACTCGTTCGACACCCATGTACATAGTTTTGAGCATATCCCACACCTCTTTTGCCGACTGTTTCCCTGCTACAGTTAGCAATATGTCTTCTGGGATGGCCTGGTAGATGACTGCCATTGCCAGTTTGTCTTTCTTGGCACTAACGGGGTTTACCGGGTTCTTAGGCTCAATTGCTTCCCAAACTTCCTAAGCCTGCATAAACACCCTCATCTTCACGGCCCAAACGGCATAGTTACTTCTGGTTAACATCGGGTAATGGAGTGAAAGTGAGCCGTCTTTCTTTTGCGCATCCATGACATAGAGTTGTTTTTCTTGATCGAACTTGGTTTACGTTTTGATACCAAGTGTAAGGATTAACCTAAGAATCCTTAAGAACTTCACGATTACAGACTCTAAGAAAAACAGGGGAGGGTATGGAACTTTTGTAAATTGAAAAGAAACTTCTGTAATTCTTATTAAACTTCAAAAAATACGTCCCTATTTATATGTAACAAAAAAACTCAAACTATGCTTATCTAAAGCTTATCTAGCCATTATATGTCACACCCCAAACCACGATGGCGGAATCGTCGAAGGGTGGAACGAATCATAGTATCACAACCATTGCATACATTGAAACATAAGTAAATAACAACCATCATGCATTATAATTGGAAAGTTACATTGCTCAAACGATATTGTTTCAAACTTATTACAATGTGATAACAAAATACTCAAAAGAGACATCTTCGTGTCCCATCCCAAAACTTTAGTCGTACCTGACTAATTGTTACCTGAGAATACAAGTAATTTTGCAAGTGTCCACATTACGTTGGTGAGTTCATAAGATCTTTCATTTAATGAGAAACTTAGTGATTTCTTTGTGAAAACTCGTAGTGTATGTACCAAGAAAAACGATATTTTCTTTAACGTTATTATAGTTTTAAATCCATAAAACCCATATGTATAAGTAAAACTATTCTTATATTTGTAACTTGATAAAATGTAGTTTTAATACTTTAAAACTCATACGTGTAAGGAAAATCGTACTTATAATTGTATCTTACTGAATTGTAGTTTTATATTTACATAAAACCATTTAAAGATATTTTTCCCCAAGCCCAGGATATTCGTTGTTGTTTATGTGAGTTATTATAACCTCGCTATGACCTGATGGCCTGGCACGACGTTCTTAGGCGTCGCAATGTTAATACATTTGTCACCCTTGACCTGTCGGTCGTAGTTGTAGCTAACAACCATAGGTGGGGATCATTGTCAGTCACATATAAATCTATATACAACTATCTCGCTCAAGAATGATTAATGTTATAATCGAGGGCTTAATGTGTACTTGTTTTAGTACTGTGAAGCAATGTCTCACATAACTACCCAACGTAATGTTTTATCCTAGTTCGTACTGAAATGAATCCCTTTGTATTTGTAATTATCAAAATACACTCATGATAATTATAACATAAAAACCTCACTTGGAAATGTATTGCAACTCTTTTGTATTTGTAATTATCAAAATATACTCATGATAATTATAGCGTAAAAACCTCACTTGTAAATGTATTGCAACTCTTTTGTATTTGTAATTATCAAAATATACTCATTATAATTATAGTATGTAATAATTATATATTTATATAATTATCTTTCGTATTTCTATCGTATCTTTGTCGTTCGTTCCATAAATTATACCAATTATAATTTATGTAAATGTTTCGTCATGTTTAAGTATTTAAGCCTAAAAGATGTTAAGTAGTTGAGATGTGTAATTTCTTACATCTAAAACACTAAATATATTAACAAGATAAATTTAAAGTTTATCAAACATGTCATTGCAAGTAGTTAGTTTTGTTCATTTTACATAAGTGATGTCAACATTTTAATTCTTGTCATTTTGTCAAAACGATGGTAGTCTTTCCAAATGGTCATTTTTCATACACTATACTTTGAAAATAGTCATTTTTGTTTTAAATACCAATTTCCTTGTAAAAGTCATTTTCCAAGTTTATTATGACGTTATAAGTCCAAATATTCATTATTATGTCAAAATAAGGTTCTTTTTATAAATGGGTATTCTTGATGTGAAGATAATAACAACATATTTATTTAGACCATTTTAGTTACGTAAACCTTTACATTTGATTTTTGTACAACATTATATGACAAAATAGTTTTTATGACTATTTTAGTGAAAAATGTATTTTCATGTTTTTTGTCAAAAGACTATATAGTGTACCATTTTTGTGACCATTTCACCAACAAAGCAAAACATGAAGTCTTGTTGGTGACAAAGGTGTGTAAAAGTCTTGCATGTTAGTTTTTTAAACTAAATATGTATTTTAGTTTATCTTAACGTATCTTTATGCCAAACACTTTTATAGTAAGATGACCAAACATATGAACACATCATATTTTAAGAACAAAACATGTGAACGCATCATATTTCAAGAACAAAACATATAGTTTTAAGAATTGTATTATCTCCCATAAAACACTTAAAATAGTAGAAAAGTGGGGTATGAACTCACCCTCGAAGCAAATCTTGAATTTGAAGAAGAAAAGACCAAAGCTTTGCAACTTGGAAATGGCTTGATCTTCAAGATGATATATCGTTCAAGATCGAGAGAGTGAATAGAATAATAACCAAGAGTGATGGTAGAAATGATAATGCAAGCTTAGAATGACCATGAACCTACCAAGATCTTCTTGAAAAACACTTGGTAAAGCTTGGAATCACTTGGAAATTCTTGAAGATTTTTGAGAGAATATGAGAAGTGAGTTTGAAGATAAAGTGAGGGTCAGGAATGGCCCTTCTTGGTCGAGATTATGAATGAGGGGGAGGAGATGAGGTGACTTTGCATGGGGAAAGGGTAGTTGCATGGGAAAATGGCTAAAAGGACATGGGGAAATGGTTTTTAGCTTTTAGGTGTAAGATATTAGGGTGGGTTAGCCATCATTATAAAAGACAAAAGATGTATTTGGTTAGTTTTTATAAAAATTAACTAGTCTCTTTTATAAAAGCTTGGGTTTTTATAAAAGTGCGGCAACTTCTAGGTTCGCGGTATATGACGTTTTACCGGAAAAATAATCGGGCTATGAAATTAAATACTAGATCATATTACTCTCCATAATACATGTTTCGTTATTTCATATTTAATGTTTAAGGCACCACGTAATGTATTTTAATGTTCAATTCCTGTGTACGTTTATTGTTCTTAGCGATTAAACTGCTGTAACTTTTACATGCGAACTCCGTTTTCGACGTTCTATATGTCTACGGATTCGTGAGCATGAACACATCGTGTTATGAATATTATTAATACAAAAATAATATTTGTGTGATTATCGGATTTCTGCGCTACTATAATTTATTATCCGTATTTATAGCGTTTACCTGATAATTGATTTCAATTAGCATATGTAGTATTATAATATTCAATAATACATGGTAAAGGTTATGAAAATTACATTTCAACATTTTGACCTAGTGTACGCTTCAGTTGACCTTTGTTGACTTCAGTTGACTTTTGTTGACCAATTTTGACAGTTGTCACATTATACCTAGACTATGTAACCTAGTTATATAATCTGAATTTTGTATTTATTTGGATTCAAGGAAAATATTATCCCATAATATGGAAATGATAACTTACCCTTCAGAGATTCCTCGCCTTATCTCTCTCTCTCTCTTCTATGTCTACAACACACCACCCTAGCTAGCCTTCTCCTCCCACACGACGTCCTGTAGTTGGCCATCTCATCTCCTCCTCTAACGACTGCCTTGTCTACAACACTACATAAAGTGTTTAGTGCAAGGTCTTGAAAACCGGACTGGTCAACGAACCGGCCTTCTTAGTGGTTCGATGGTTCAACTTACTCGACCAATTGTATCGGTTTAAAAAACAAGTTTTATATATATATATATATATATATATATATATATATATATATATATATATATATATATATATATATATATATATATATATATATATATATATATATATATATATATATATATATATATATATATATATATATATATATATATATATATATATATAGATATAGGGAGAGGTTAAAATGAGAATGATAAAAAGGTTGAGAATGTGAGAATGATTCTGGACCAATGAAATCATAAGGGTATATTAGTAATTATATATTTTAATTAAATTATAACAAAATAACAATTAATCTAACTTCCTAAAATTTAGGATTTTGATTGATAGTTACCTAAAATAAAAAAATTAATTGATTTTTTTATTCTATTAATTGAAGAAAAAAATTATTTTTATTATTTGTTGTTCCAAAATTCAAAAATTTAATAATTTTTTTTACGGTTTCATTCATTCTTGAATTGAAAAAAATATAGTTTTATGATTTTATTGATTTAATTTTTTTTTACAGTACTTTTATAGTCACTATACAAAATTTTGTCGTAATCATCAATGAATAAAATATAAATAAAATGAACTTTTTGAGAATTTTTAAAAATTGTATTTGATATGAATGTGTTAATCACGAATGATTACAAGTAACGATAAATTCTAAAATGAATAAACTACAATAAAAATATAAAAAAATAATACAAATGTAATCATAACACAAAGATATAAAGCAAACGATACATTTGTAATAATTAATGAATAAAAAACAATGTAAAAGACAAAAACTAATTTAGCTGTAATCACAAATGAATAAAACAAATATAAAAAATCCGATTAATTAGTAATCATTATGCTGCAGTCCCGATGATTATCCTTGCTTTGATTTTTCTTGTTGCTGCCATCACACCGAAAAGAAAGAGGGGCACTCGTGATCATTGTTATTCTTGGATTCACACCTGCAAAATCAAGACTAATGATTAGAAACTATTATAATTATTATAATCGTTGATGATTAAGTGAATAGATTCGATAATCATTGATGATTATTGAAGTAAAAACCGTTTTGATTCAATAAACATCGATGATTGTAACAATGTTAACGTTCGTTAATAACCTTTAGATTGCAACTCATTAATCAATGATGATTATATAACAAAATGTAATATAAATTGAATAAATTTGACTGATTAGAAGTAAAAGATTAAAACTGGGATACATATAAATTATTACAACTATGATGCAAATGAATGATTACAACTAATATGCAGTCAAATTATTTCTAATATTCATTAATGACTACAAAACACCTCAAATAAATTTTGAATTAAATATACTTATTCTTATTCAAGCATCCTAAAATCTTCTAATTGACTAAACAAAATCCAACAAAATATCATACGAGCAAATAAATTCACACATAAAAACAAGCAAATAAACTTGTCTTTAATACCTAAATGATGCCATACGACCTCTTGGGTGAATTGTAGTGTTCTAATCCTAAATATGGGAAAATTAATAATTACTTTAATCCCATTAACTTAGGGTTAAATTCATTATGTATCATACATTTATGGTTTAAATTCATTCTGCATCATACAATTATGTTTATACAAATATCTCAAATTTATAACAGAGAAAGTCAGAGAAGGAAAAATGTGTTGTACATGAATTATATATATAATTTTAGGTAGAATTTCGGTACTATCTTCTCATCCAAGAATGCATACCCTAACTTTTAATTTACTTTGAGCCACAAAACGCATAAAGATAATGCACATATATGTGGTGTAATTCTTTCTTGGAAACCAAAAAGCTAGAAAAAACCATAAAATATTGATAAACCCAGGCATTTGAAAATCAACAAAATAAATGTTCCACCACTAAACGGCCAAATAGAATTATAATATATATTAATTAAATGCAATTATAAATCTTACTTCCAGGGGATACCTTGCATAATTGTTGTATGAACCTTGCTCGAAATTTTTGGCAGACCGAAACAAGATTAGAACACGTCGATTAGGGCTCAAATTGAAATAAATA
Organism: Cichorium intybus; assembly: GCA_023525715.1. Lineage (NCBI taxonomy): Eukaryota > Viridiplantae > Streptophyta > Magnoliopsida > Asterales > Asteraceae > Cichorium > Cichorium intybus. Next base: position 93,817,588 of record CM042017.1, on the reverse strand, counting down.
AGATGAGGCGCCAGAGGTGATGCTAGGGTTGCCTATTAGGAGAAACGAAACATTGTTTGCTGATTTAAAGAGAGAAAGAATCATGATTTTAGGAATTTACATAATTAGGATAATTATAATTACCCTAATACCCTTTAGATTATATTAATATAAATTAATTGATTTAAAATTTATAGTAATTACAAAATCTGCATTTAATTATAGCCTTTGATTTAAAATAATAGATGGATATGATCTCTTCTCACGTTCTCTCTCTCTCTCTCTCTCTATATATATATATATATATATATATATATATATATATATATATATATATATATATATATATATATATATATATATATATATATACTAGGTTATAAACCATCTGTTACACGGTTGACAATTAAAAAAACTTATATACTAAGAAAAATGTTTATCTATTCTAGAAGCAAAGAAGATCATGAGCGACACCTAAATCAAATATTGGGTTACTCAAGGAGGAGAAATTGTACGCAAAATTCTCCAAATGTGAGTGTTGGATTAGAGAACTACGTTTTCTTGGGCATGTGATTGGTGAAAAGGGGATTCAAGTGAACCCAGCTAAGGTCGAAGCCATAAGAAAATGGGAAGCCCCAAGGACCCCAACAAAAATCCGACAATTTCAGGATTTAGCTTGTTATTACATGAGATTTATTGAGAATTTTTCGAAGATCTCCCAACCTCTGACCGCGTTGACCCAAAAAGATAGGAACTTCGTATGGGGAAAGCAACATGAAGATTCCTTCAAATTGTTAAAACATAAGCTGTGCAATGCACCAATTTTGGCATTACCTGAAGGCTCGGACGAATTCGTGGTGTATTGTGATGCATCACACCAGGGTTTGGGATGTGTATTAATGTATAAAGGCAAAGTTATAGCATACACGGCCAAACAGTTAAAACCTCATGAGAAGAACTATACGACCCGTTGGAATTAGGGACCGTAGTTTTCGCCCTTAAGATTTGGAGACATTACTTGTATGAAACAAAGTGCACTATTTACATAGATCATAAAAGTCTTCAACATATTCTGGATCAGCTGCTCAATATGCGGCAAAGGAGGTGGATGGAATTAGTTAGTGACTACGACTGCGAGATCCGTTACCATACTGGTAAAGCCAACTTAGTGGCTGATGCACTGAGCCGGAAAGAAATGTTGAAAACCTCACATACTCGAGCCTTTGGAAACCTTGTCGAAACCAGTCTAAAAATGCAGATTCAACTCGCTTAGAATGAGGCTTTGAGAGTCAAAAATTTGAAGAATGATACCTTGCATAACTTGGAGCAGAAATTTGAGACAAACCCCGATGGAGTGCGATACTTCAAGGATAGGGTTTGGATACCTAAGGTTAGTGAAATACGAGAAGCTCATAAGTCTTGGTACTCAGTTCACCCAGGGGCTGACAAGATGTACAAAGATCTAAAGGAGTACTACTGGTGGCCTGGGATGAAGAAGGATGTCACTGTATACGTCAGAAGGTGCTTGACTTGTGACAACGCCTAGTGATATCAAGTATTTTAGGCGTTGTTGAGCCCTGTTCTTGATAAAATTATATCAAATATGTCTGGGTATTCTCACTTTTCGTGCCAGGACTTGTTTGGAGAAAAAGAATGGAAACAGGGACTAAAAGCGTGCAAAAGGAAGAAGTTTGGAAAGAATGAAAAATCAAGGAAACTCGTACGCGCGCCGCGGGCTTAAGGCGGTGGAACACATTCACATGCCGAAGAAACGGGAAAAGATCAGTACGCGCGCCGCGGATTTCACTTCTGCGCGGTGCGGTTGCGGGAAATTTGCAAGTATAAATAGAGGCATTTCCAGCCGAAAACCCTAGCAAAGACCGGGTGTAAAATCGACCTTGAAGCTCTTTGACTCCAAGATTTCATTCCAGAAAACTCTCATTTGGTATTGGTTAGTTTTAGATTTTATTTGTAATTAAATAGTTGGATTTAAGCTTGGTTTTGTATCTTTGGGTGTGACAACCATTGATATTAAGCTTTGGCTTCTGTTTTTGGATCATTTGGTTACTGCTTTTATGTTTGGATTCGGATTTGGTGAATGAGAAGCATTTGGTTACATCTAATCTTAGCTTTTCGGTGTTTTTATGCTTGCGTTTGGTTTTGGATGTTTGATTTATGTTTGGATATTGTTTGATCTTATTGGGACTGTTTTCCTTTGCCGAAATCAGTAACTAATTAGGTTAGTTGTAGGCATTAAACCTTGGCTAGCAACTGTTCAGTAGAACTTTAGTTAGTGGCTAGTTTATGCTTTGCTTGGTTTTGCTAGTTTGGATGCCTTTGATTGCTTCTGATTCAGAGATGTACTTCTGATTTCAGAAAGTTACTAGGTCATTTGAGCTTAGCTTAGCTTGGCTTGAGTGTGTTTGATCATTGCTTTTGTTTGCTAGTGATTAGGAAGGTAGAAACTAGATCCTCCGACTGTAGCTGTGACACTACTAGTTGGTAATCTCTCATCTAGTCTAACCACGAAGCTCCTGTGGATCGACCCTGACTACCGCTATACTAGTGTGTGTTAGGTTTTCTCTTATTTTTGACCGCACAACGACCTAGGCGTGTCAAATTTTGGCGCCGTTGCCGGGGAGCTGTGAGCTTAGGTTTGGTGAGTAGTAGGAACTTGTTTCTTGTTTTTGAAAAATTCATTTGGTAAGTTTTGATTTTTGATTTTTGTGGGCGTGTTGCACTAGTGCATGCGTACCCACAGGGGTAAGCAATTATCCCCATTGCAGTTTGATTCTGAGATTGAGCGTACTGCGCGCAAGCTCCGTGCCCGTAGGCGTTTAAATATCATGAGTTTTAGTCAGGTTAGCAGTAGTCCAGTAAGTGTTGCCGAGGAACCATCAGGTGAGGCAACGGGGATGTTTTCTATTCCCCCACTGTCAGAGTTTCAGTTTGGGAGCACGAGTGCTTCTGGTGGTGCAGTTTCAGCCCCTGCACCCATACCATCATGCACTCCGCCATCTGTCCCACCATTTACACCCGCTTCACAACCACAATCTACCAATCCATTTACCTCTGCTATGTCTTGGGGAGAGACGACCCGTGATGGCACCCCAGCTCCTAGACAGCAGACACCAACATCTCAACCACAACCAGTTCTTTTTAAATCTCAACCCACATTCCAATTAACACAACCTATACACTTTCAACAACCTCCTCAGCCACAATACCATTACCAAGAGACGGAGGAGGGATATGACAAGGAAGACGAGGGATGGGTGCCACCAGCACCACAACCACAGTGGAACCGAGGTCGGGGACCTCCTAGAAGAGCACCACAGTATCAACCACCAGGTCAGCGGGAATACAATGATCATCCTTACGGTAACCCCGCCCAACCTTTACATTTCGCACAACCGAGACGGCAATCGGTCGCATCACATTTCCAACCGCGGGAATATGATGATTCATCGCCAATCTATATTCCTGATAACATTGATTCACAAGTAGAGATAAAACCTCAGTTATTAGGAATATTGCCAGAGTTTAGAGGGTATAAGCAAGACGATCCTTATAATCATCTTTATGAATTCTTAGCGATTGCTAATGCTAATAACCCTAGGAACACCAATAGAAACATTTTTAGGCTTAGACTGTTTCCATTCACCCTTAAGGATAAAGCCAAATATTGGTTCACATCGTTGCCATCGAACAACATTATTACATGAGATCAGCTCAAAGCAAAGTTCCTTCAGGAATTTTATCCAGCAAGTAAGACAACTGAAATCAGAAGAGTCATCCAAGACTTCCAGCAAAAGCCAGGAGAGGCTTTTCATGAAGCCTTTGATAGATTGAAGGAGTTGTTAAGATCCTGTCCGCATCATGAAATTCCTAGGTGGCAGTTAGTTAAGTTATTTTTTGAAGGAGTCAGTGAGACGCATCAGGCCATGATACATGCCTCATCAAGTGGGACATTTATGTGGCAGGACCCAGAGGAAGCTTAGCAGTTCTTGGAGCAGTTGAGCATTGGCTCCAAGTCAAACTTTTCTACCAGGAAGACTGTAGGTACGGCGGCAGCGGTAGGAGCCGATGCTGACTGGAAAAAGGAAGTGAAGAAGGAAATTAGTGAACTGAATAAGAAGTTTGACAGGCTCATGTCAACACTGCAGAATGGACCGCATAATTCGTCACAAGGAGGTCAAGGAGGACCTAAGACTCAAGAGGCGAATCAAGTTTATGGCCAGGGTCAAGGCCAGCACAACAACGGATGACCCTACAGGCCATACAACCAGGGACAACAGCAAAATTTTAGGCAAAACAATTACCAGAGTCAATCGACTAATCAGCCTAGAACACATCAGCCTGCGAACAACAATAATCACAATGGAAACACCAATGGAAATAGCAACAACAACAACAGGGGGCCCACTAATGCTACCAACAACGCCCTGGGGACCCAAGAAGAGATGATTGCTACGATGTATGATATGGTCACTGCGACGCAACAACAATCTCAAGCAAATGCAAAGGCCATTGCAAATATGGAGCGACAGATAGTTCAAATGGCTGCAGATCAGCAAAAGAGAGACAGTGGCAAATTGCCGAGTGCTACTGAAGTCAATCCTACTCATAATCAGCGTCCGGGAAAAGAGCAAGTCAACACTGTCGAATCAGGATGGCGAAAAGTCACTTTGGAAGACTTGTTCGAAGTAAGGAGCGAAGTGAGACTAGGGGAAGAAGAAACGGCTCTAGAAAGTGAGGAAGGTAAGGAAGGAGGAGTTCCTGTTGAGAATGGCACTCAACCAGAAATAGATAAAGAGGTCCAGAAGGAAGAGCAATTAACGATAGCAGGGATCAAGCAGAAAAAGAATAATAGGAAAGAGAAGAAGAAGCAGGAAGCACCCAGATCAACGGGGCCCTTAATGAACCAGCCCCTGTGGGATGAGCTTAAGGATGTCCCTGAAGACACCAGAATTCTGCAAGAAATATATGAACAAAATGGGAAGAGCAAAGCACCTACACCAAAAACTATGAGATTGACTGTGAAAGCAAGCGAGGCGTTATTGGGAACACTGCCCAAAAAGGAAAAGGACCCCGGATCACCACTGATCACTACAACTGTAGGGGACGTGGTTATTCGAAACACCCTGTTAGATTTGGGAGCAAGTGTCAATATCTTGCCAGGATACCTGTACGATAAGTACAAAAATGAAGAAATTGAGCCAGCAGAAGTTGTATTGCAGCTGGCTGATCAATCAACTAAGGTATCTCGGGGAAAGCTAACAAATGTCATAGTCAAAGTTGGGGACTTTTTCTATCCCATGGATTTTCTGGTTATGGAATATGAAAGTTTGGATGATGCGCCTGCACTCATCTTAGGACGTCCATTCTTAGCTACTGCTGGTTCAGTGATCGATTGCAAGACTGGAGATATGTACATTTTCTTCGGGACCAGGAAAAGAAGATTGAATATGTTTGGGAACCCGATATCATTACCTTCAGAAGAAAATGGCAAACAAGTAGACAGGAAAACATTAATGGAGCCAGGAATTAGGAGTAAGGAAAAGATCTGGACACGAACGGGGGAAGGAGGAAAAGAAGAGATTTTAAAGGAGACCAAGGACCACCCGTTGTCCACCATCGACAAGGAACAACTGCTAGACATGATAGAGATGATGGAAGCAAGGCACCAGCAATATGAAAAGGAATCCAGAGAACGAGAGGCTAATTTTTTTAAGCTCTTGAAATCTCAACAACAATGGATCAGCGGTGTGAGCGATCGAATGACCCAACTCACATCTCTCATGACAATGATGGCCAACAAATTCATGCCAGGATTCCAGCAAATGCCATCAAGGGGTCAAGAAGAAGAAGAAGATGCAGCTTAGGAGTAGTACGTCTGGCTGAAGACGTTAAACTTAGCGCTTGTTGGGAGGCAACCCATCGTGTCATAAGTTAGGATATATTTCTTTGAATAAAATACAAAAATACATCAATCTTTTTGCAGGTACTAGTAGTTTGAAATAAGTGTGGGGTAATTTGAGAAGTTTTGAAATTTTTGAAGTCCGCGCCGCGGGTATTTAAATTACGTGACGCGGGATCGTAAACCAGCCCGATGCGCAGGGGTTGATTTGGTGACACGCGCGACGCGCAAAGCGTAAACCCGCGATGCGGTAAACGATCAGTCGGTTTTCTCCTTTATAAGGTAAGCCGCGGCTCATATAACCCACACACGACTCGGAGCTCTGGTTATCGAAATTCTCTTGCAATTTTTCTTGCTCATTTTGTTTCCACTGTCAAGGTACGCCATTCTAACTATCTATTACTTGTTAAAACTAGAAATTAGGTAGTTAATTTTAGTGATTTGTTCAAAATAGTTCAAAACTTAGAATCGCTAATGCTAACTCATAGGGTGTTTGTTTTGCCAAATGGATACCCTAAATGAGTTAGTCGGCACCTAGGCTACCTTGTGGTATGATTAGATTGAGTATAGCAGGTTAAATCGTGAATTTGGAATGGGGTTTTGAAACAGACGCGCACCGCGCCGTGCCCTTGCTCTTGGGCCGCGCCGCGGTGCGGTGGAGAAGAAAAGGACTAATTGTGCAACATTGTTTTTCGTTTTTGTGGCCATGGGTTCGTTTTGCAGATGATGTTCAGGTTAGACCACCCTTTCCTCCAGCTCCCCGCGGAGCTTGTTAGTTCGACAGAGTATATCTCGCGGAGGGACGCATTGATTCGTCACCGGGTCCTCGAGGCGACAATTATTGATAGAGACATTCTGAGGGATGATGGGCTCTGGGGTGCGATTGAGCCATTTTTACATCGCACCTGGACCCATGAGGAGGCATCATTCACGTGCCGTGGCTGGGACAGGATCATGGCCACGGACGAGGACGTGGTCTACACAGAGCTGCTGCTGGAGTTCATATCCACCATCCAGTTCGCACCTCGGGCGGGAGACCCGCGTTCCAGGATAGTACGCTTTCGCTTGGGAGGTGAGCACAGGGAGTGCAACCTCAGGGAGTTTGGGAGGCGAGTGGGGTTATACACTCAGGAGGACCTCCAGCACCGCTATTTCACCCGGTTCTTCGGGTCCTGCATTCAGGGGGAGCCGGACAGGGCTCCTAACATGGAGGTTTGGGCACCATTGTCCAACATCATATACGAGGCAGGGACTTCCAGGGAGAGTCAGCTTCGGGACCCACTTCACCGCCTCATGAACCGTATCGTCTCCACCTCCATCATGCATCGGGAGGGGGCGAGAAGGTGTCGGGCGACGACATGACATACCTGTGGATCCTCCTCGACCCATCCAGATTCCTCCACCTCCCCTTCGCCCTCGCGGTTGCCCTCTCCACCCACTCGACTGGTGCTTCCACCAGCAGCCCACTAGCCAAGGGGTATTTCATCACCCGCCTGGCCTGCTCATATGGTATTCTCACTGCCCCTGTAGCTGCCTCCTTGACCGCTCTGCCTCCATCCTGCACTACAACACGCACTTTGGAGAGGATGCGGCTCATTGAGCAGCAGTGCCCGGGACAGTTCATCCGGGCACCGACCGAGCCTCTTCAGGCACCCCAGCCCGCGTACGCCCAGCCTGGCAGGAGACGCCGGAGGCCAGAGCCAGCGCCAGAGCCCGCAGCCCCGACAGAGCCACAGCAGGAGGACCTGGCAGCCAGGGTTGCCAGGATCGAGGACCAGTTGGCATGGATCGGGGAGGTACTCTTGCATTTGGCCACACAGCAGGGCCGACACCCCCGACCATTCCCAGCCAGGGCCCATGATCATGAGGCCGGACCCTCCAGGCCACCTGGTAGTGATTGATGTACTTTTTCTTTCTTTTTATTTCTTTTGGGATATATGTACTAAACTTATGACACTTCTATCTGTATATTTTGTTCACATTTTATTTGTCATGTTTGTTTTTAATTTGTTTGTTAAGTTATGCATGCATACCAATTTGAGAAGGAGTTGTCTCAGACAAGTGTGGGGTCACCGTGCCCCCTCCACTTGTCTCGACCACCGGCGTGTTCACTGTAGCGCTACAACTCTAGAATACGAAATCAAGGATCCATCTATACGCAATTATACCTGTGATATTGAGCACCAAGCCGTCTATCGTCCAAAAAGGGGTAACTCTTTCTCCCTTGTTTTGAAATAATTTTTTTACAACGGGGACGTTGTACGGCTTTAAGTGTGGGGTGTGGATGGTCGAAAGATATTTATTTTTTGAAATTTTTTGCAGAAATGATCAAATTTTCAATTTTTAGCAATATTTTTCAAAATTTTTAATAAATTGCAATTTTGAAATGTATGGTTTGTGATTGTGATAGCATTATTATTTTTCAATAAATACTGTTTAATTGTGATCATGCTATTAGTTAGTCAAATAAGTTGAGTTTTACGAGTTTAGAAGATTGAGATGTTTTAGGATTGGAATTTAGGAAGGAAAAGTCAATCTGTGGCCTTTGTTGTTCAAGCCGGTAGGTCTAAAATGGGTGGGCCTTATGCACCTTACCACCTAAGATCGTCTGGTCTGGGATGGTATTTCTGAAAGCTCGCTACACGGACAACATCGAAAGTCATGGACAATTCCTTAATGGCCTTTAGAATCTGAATGAGTAAGTACACTTCATTGTGGACATAAAGTTTGTAATCAAGGGTTCTCTAGAAAGCCATGAATTCCAAAGAACAATTCAATTATGTTTTCGCGAACTATTCCACTCTTACTCGAAGAGCAATAAACTTTGAAACTGAACACAGTCAAAAATTGTTTGATTCTTTATTATAATTTGTTAAAAACTCTCTTGCTTGGGGACAAGCAAGGCACAAGTGTGGAGTGTTTGACAACGCCTAGTGATATCAAGTATTTTAGGCGTTGTTGAGCCATGTTCTTGATAAAATTATATCAAACATCTCTGGGTATTCTCACTTTTCGTGCCAGGACTTGTTTGGAGAAAAAGAATGGAAACAGGGACTAAAAGCGTGCAAAAGGAAGAAGTTTGGAAAGAATGAAAAATCAAGGAAACTCGTACGCGCGCCGCGGATACATCATCTGCGTGACGCGGGCTTAAGGCGGTGGAACACATTCAAATGCCAAAGAAACGGGAAAAGATCAGTACGCGCGCCACGGATTTCACTTCTGCGCGGCGCGGTTGCGGGAAATTTGCAAGTATAAATAGAGGCATTTCCAGCCGAAAACCCTAGCAAAGACCGGGTGTAAAATCGACCTTGAAGCTCTTTGACTCCAAGATTTCATTCCAGAAGACTCTCATTTGGTATTGGTTAGTTTTAGATTTTATTTGTAATTAAATAGTTGGATTTAAGCTTGGTTTTGTATCTTTAGGTGTGACAACCATTGATATTAAGCTTTGGCTTCTGTTTTTGGATCATTTGGTTACTGTTTTTATGTTTGGATTCGGATTTGGTGAATGAGAAGCATTTAGTTACATTTAATCTTAGCTTTTCGGTGTTTTTATGCTTGTGTTTGGTTTTGGATGTTTGATTTATGTTTGGATATTGTTTGATCTTATTGGGACTGTTTTCCTTTGCTGAAATCAGTACCTAATTAGGTTAGTTGTAGGCATTAAACCTTGGCTAGCAACTGTTCAGTAGAACTTTAGTTAGTGGCTACTTTATGCTTTGCTTGGTTTTGCTAGTTTGGATGCCTTTGATTGCTTCTGATTCAGAGATGTACTTCTGATTTCAGAAAGTGACTAGGTCATTTGAGCTTAGCTTAGCTTGGCTTGAGTGTGTTTGATCATTGCTTTTGTTTGCTAGTGATTAGGATGGTAGAAACTAGATCCTCCGACTGTAGCTGTGACACTACTAGTTGGTAATCTCTCATCTAGTCTAACCACTAAGCTCCTGTGGATCGACCCTGACTACCGCTATACTAGTGTGTGTTAGGTTTTCTCTTATTTTTGACCGCACGACGACCTAGGCGTGTCAACTTGCTCAAAAGTCAAAGGCGAATATCAAAAGTCTTCAGGTTTACTACAACAACCCGAGATTCCACAATGGAAGTGAGAACAAGTTACTATAGACTTTGTCACTAAATTACCCAGAACTGCAAGAAGGCACGACTCGACCTGGGTTATCGTGGATCGATTGACGAAGTCTGCACACTTCCTTCTTATCCAGAAAGATTATAAGATGGAGAAACTTGCTCGAATTTACATCGATGAGATAGTCGCGCGTCATAGAGTGCCTATTTCTATTATCTCGGATCGGGATAGTCGATTCACTTCTCGGTTTTGGCAATCACTTTAGAAAGCGATGAGTACTCGGTTGGACTTAAGTACTACCTACCATCCTCAATCGGATGGACAAAGTGAGTGTACTATTCAAACCTTAGACGACATGCTTCGAGCATGTGTCATTGACTTTGGAGGGACTTGGGACACTCATCTGCCGCTAGTCGAGTTTTCTTATAACAACAATTATCACACCAATATCAAATGCGCTTCCTATGAAGCTTTGTATGGGCGTAAGTGTCGTTCACCACTCTGTTGTTTAGAAGTTGGTGAAAGGCAGTTGTCAAGACCAAATATTATCCAGGAAACCACCGATAAAATTTTAGTTTGCCCAAGACCGTTAGAAAAGCTATGCAGATAACCATAGAAAACCCTTAGAATTCCAGGTTCGTGATAAAGTGCTCTTGAAAGTATCACCCTAGAAATGTATTTGTTTTGGGAAGAAAGGCAAATTAAGCCCCCGCTACATAGGACCTTATGAGATCACCGAAAGAATCGGTTCAGTGACATATAGACTCAAGTTACCCCATCAATGAGCATAATTCATGATACCTTCCATGTGTCCAATCTTAGAAAGTGTCTGGCTGATGATTCGGAAATTTTACCACCTGAGGATGTTCAGATCGACCCTTGTTTGCACTTTGTTGAGGAACCAACAGAAATCCTTGATAGGGATGTCAAACAGTTGAAATGAAGCAAGATCCCGCTTGTTAAAGTCCGTTGGAATTCTAAGCATGGGCCAGAGTACACATAGGAGCGAGAGGATTTCGTGAAACGAAAATATCCTCAACTCTTCACTTACCGAATCCATGGTGTCATCAATTGAATTTTGGGACAAAATTCTTTCAAACGGGGGAGACTGTGACAACCCTTAAACTTCATGTGATTACCTAACTTAAAATACTAAGAGTCCATAGGTAGTTGCAATTCTTTTAAACATGAATCTAGGAACTGATTCTTAACTCTGTAGAAACCTTAGAATCAATAGGCAATTCTTTTGATTTTTAGTAGGTCATTCCTGTAACGCCCAGTTTCTTATCTCCGAAATACACCAACTATTACTTAAAATAAACACAAGGGTTTACGGTGTAATCAAAGTTAACCAACAGAAGCACAAGTAGTTATCAAAAGAACAAGTATTTATAAAAACATGTTCCAAAACTAGAGTTACAAAAGACCATTTTTAAAAAAATTTACATAAGTTTCAAAAGAGCGTATTATAGATCACACAAAACCCAAAAGTCTAGTCCCATAGTCAAGTCAATCTATCCCTCTGCAACCTTCTTTCCTCTGTCACCTATAACACATAGAACACAAACAATAATTGTGAGCTAATTGAGCTCAGTGAGAAAATATCCAAGTTTACATGATCATCCATTAGTTTTTCAACAATTTTTGTAATACTCAATAACTAGTAATATGTAAACTCATTGACCTCATTCTCTTTGACTATCTCAGTCAAATAGTGTGTTTGTTCACACTATATACTCATATATATAACAAGAAATTCTCATTCTTGTATAACTCGTAATAATTGGTTATCTCGACCAATTTGAACTTTCAAATAACACAATTACATTACAGTCCAATCATAATGAATGAATTAGAATTACTCACATGGTGTTTGTTCAGCTCATGGTCCACCGGTACCTCGTGTATCTCCTTCCCTCCTATGAGTATCAGCTGTAAAATGACATCACATATCATTTCTCAAACATCCTTAGACATCTCAATAATATCTAACTCAAAGGGTCAAGAAATCAATAGATAATAACGATTACAAATAATAGATAACATATGCTATCAAACCAAAACCTCCAATTTCGTGATTCTACTTATTCAACCGCTAAAACATCACAATAATCACAACAAATACTCAATACAACATATATTAGCAACCTACTAACAACCCATGAGATGAATCAAAGCATACTTTCAGATTGAGACATTAGGGTTTGAAACTCTAAAACCCGAAATCACTAACCTCTTCGATTTAGAAACCGAGAATATGTTTCGGGTGTTAAATCCGACTTCCCCAAGATTCTCTACGCAAAACCCCTGTTTAGTTTGACGTAATTTCGCAGGTAGAGCTCTGAAAATCGACTTAAATGAGTTTTGGTTCGAAATGAGCATTTTCTGCACTTTAAATGAAGTTTTGCCCACTGAAGTATTAGCGTCGCTAATGGGTTAAAAAGTTAGCGTCGCTAATTTGCGCGACACGTGCGAACCAAACCAATTTCTCACGCGACCCGCGTAACAAGTTGAAAGGCTTTCGGGTTGCTACAGTACATTTTATGCGACCCGCGTGGATTTTCTATTGTACTCGCGCGACCCGCGTGGGTACAATTTTTCACTCGGTTTTTCGATCGTAACTTTCTCGTCTTTTATCCGTTATTAACAATCCTTATATGCTTAGAAAGGTAAGGAAAATTTCTACAACCTGGTTAGGCTAATTGTAACTTTAAATTAACACATATTTATATATTTAACAACTAACACTAATTACTTACTCGTATAATTGTCTCGATTAGGAAAACGGGTCTCACAAGCTCTCCCCCCTTCAAAAGATTCCGTCCTCGGAATCTCCTAAAATAAGAAAGGATATTTGGTACGCAATTCTTCTTCAGGTTCCCATGTGACGTGTGTGCCTCGATGATGTCTCCACTGCACTTTTACTATCCCAATCTCCTTGTTCCGCAGCTTCTTGATCTTTTTCTGTAAAATTTTCTCTAGTTGTTCCTGGTATTGTAGTTTCTTATCTAACTGAACCTCAGTCAAAGAAACTTACGCAGGCTCGTCATATAAAGTTTTACGAAGATGGGATATATGGAATACATTATGTATTCCTCGTAATTCGTCGGGAAGTTCGAGTTTATAAGCTACAGCTCCGACTCGCTGTAATACACGGAAAGGTCCGATAAATCGAGGACTCAACTTGCCACGTTTACCAAACCGAATAATTCCATTCCAAGGAGATACTTTCAACATCACCATATCTCCAACTTGAAAATCCAATGGTTTCCTTCGTTTATCCGCATACTGTAACATCCGTGTTTTGGGCCTAGGAGTTTTAGGCTTAAACCGACAAAGAAAATCTATTTTGTAAATAAAGAAAATAAATGAATAACTAAAATTAATATTTTGTTATATTTTATATTGTGAATAAATGAGCCAAATATAGTTTAAAATCAAATTGTAACCAAATGTGAGAAATTTTGTCATAAGGACTAAAAGTGTCAATTTGACCAAACTTACCCTAAGTAGATTTGACTAGTCATGGATTTAGAAATTTAGAAGATATATTAAAGGAATTGAAGTGGATTTTAAATTAGGTCTAATAATTCTTTGAATTTCATTAAGGACCTAAATTTGAAGAACTTTAGTATAAGGGGCCATTTGTGCCAAATTGGGAAACTAAGGGTTAGTGTTGACCTAGAGAATGACTCATGTGAAATAAATAATTATATTTGGGGCATGAGTGTGAACTTAGAGACTTCTAGTTAGAAGAATTGACTCTATGGGTGTTGGGTGATGTAAGACCAAACTATGAGGACTAGTTTTGCCAATTATGAAAGATATCAAGTTTTTGATGGGGGGGTTTCCCCCATATCAGCCAAAACGTGATTTGAGAGAGAGGAGGAGAGGATATGGTGATTTTTGTAAGAGTTCTTGAGAGATTTGAGCTTGGATTTGATGATTCTTGCAAACCTTGAAGTGTCCTAGCAATCTAAGGTATAAATCCTTCATCTTCTAGCTTTGAATTCGAGTTTGGGTTTGGGGTTTTGACCCAATTCGAGATTTATGGTGGGATGAGGTTATTCCTATGATTCCCCAATGTTTATTTGATATTTCTAAGTTGATTGGAGTCTACATTCAATCTATGGATGCTCTAGATTCACTTAGTTGATTGATTTGGGTGTTATGAACCGTAGATTTTGGGGATTTGATTATTAGTTGGGAAATCTAGAAATTGATGGATGATTATGGTGGTTTTGGATGAGGGGATTCATTTCTAATGATTCCCTAAGGATTCCAACCTTTGATTTGTAGTCTTAAACCATGAATCACTAGAAAATGAGAATTGGGTGTTGAAATGGGTTTTATTCATGTAGATGATGGTTGGATCTCTTGTTTAATGGATGGACGAATGAATTTGTTGTATCAATTTAGATGTATAAGTGGAGTGAGGATCATTTCCTAATTATTCCATGGAATGGAAGAAGGAATCTCCACTTGTAATCATCAATTGTAAGAATGAAATTGGGTATTCCATGGTTTAAGCTTAAGAAGTAAAGTTATGATCTCAAAATGGAATTAATTCAATGGTGATGATATTGGGTGGTTTATTTGAGTCTAATGATGTATAAATTGGGTTGAAATAATGTCCTTTTGATGTCCATGTGTTTTGGGAAGAATTGGGACTTGAATCGGGTCAAAACTGGGTGAAAATGACCAAAATCGGAGCTGCACCTGGGCGTAACACGACCCGTGCTGTAGAAGCACGACCCGTGTTGTCCTTACCGTGAGTTACACGACCCGTGTAACCTCTTACACGACCCGTGTTGGCCTCTGTCCAGATTTTGGGCACTTTTTGGGTTTTGAGCTTTACGGTTTGGGCCTTGGGTTCTTGTTTTAATGCAAATCTTTGGGAATGTTTTAACTAAGATTTTCCTTATATTAAAGAGTCAAGGACTTCATTTTTGATGATGGATGATTGTTCCTTCTTAGTTCAAAGAATTAATTATAGTGCGACTTTTAGATGAATCGAGTATGATACCTTCCATTCTTGTCTTGTAGGAAGGAGATGTTTTGTTATGACTTGGAGGTGAGACTAAGGACTTGAGCTAGCACTCAACTAAGATGATTTGATGGATGAGATGACGTTTAGGAGCGCCTCCAAATGCATCAAACCCGTGTGTGGAGTTAGTGTTGACTCGTCAGTTGACCTTGGGTGAGTTTACCGGGAGTACACATCCCAACTATTATCTATTGTGTGTTATCAATTACTTTTCATGCATGATATTATGTGCAATGTGTTATATGATTACTACTTGTGCATTGCATGAAAATGAGTTTCTAAAGATGTTTTCAAATAAAGAGTATGATGTTGTTTTTGAAAGACGTTTTGAGCATCCTATTATGCATTGCATTTCATATAGGATGGGATTGACTGTGTGAGCCCTTAAGACCGAGGTTTGCCCTTTTCTCAATTAAAGAGGGTGAGGAGATGTTATGAGTTTTGCCCTTTTCTCAATTAAAGAGGGTGAGAAGATGTTTTGAGTTTTGCCCTTCTCTAAAATAAAGAGGGTGAGGAGACGCATGAGGGAGTTGCTAACCCTCATAGGGCTAGTGTGATGGCCACTAGTTCTAGTTTAACCTATACGGGATCAAGTGACATGCTTTGTGTGTGCCATTTGTGAACTTAGGTAGGTGCCATTGAGGTGAGTTGGACTTTTATGAGATGGACGTAGGTTGGGATAGTTGCATCATGCATTGCATTTGCATATCATAACTATCTATTTTGAGTAAACCTTTATGATGTTTTAAATACTTTTGAAGTGTGTGTTAAAACTATTTTTGGGGGCTTGTCCCGAGTGTGGTAGTTCACTACTCACTCGAAATGGGTCAACCTCGGGTAAACTCACTAGGCATTTCAATTGCCTAACTTATTTCGATGTGTACTCAGGTTAAGGAGTTTAGAGGATCTTAGAGGAGCGGGATGTTTTAGAAGGCCACTGGTTGTGTGCTTTCATTTTAAACTATGTAATGGTATTTGAATTGTAACAACCTCGCTACTTTAAAAACTAAAATGTTTTATCTAAATGAGACCAAACGATGTTTTCCGCAACTTAAACCTAGATTATTTCTCATTAAAACCCATGTGATTTTAAATGATTTTTGAAAGAAAATGATTTATTTGAAGATGTTGAAATTGAAGTTTTCACTAAAGGATGATTTTTGGAAAAATGATGATAAACCATGGGTTAAAATGATGTTTTATGAAAAGCCTTAAGCGAGGGTGTTTGGCATACTCTTTTTGACGCTGTTGAGCAACTCTCATGTGTTCACGTATGCTTTTAATCTTTACCTCAGTTTCAACTATTATTTCAGGACCCGCTAATGGATTTTCTCCCGCCTCTGACCAACATGTCGGTGTTCTACACATTGATCCATATAACACCTCAAAGGGTGCCATTTGGATGCTGGAATGATATGAATTATTATATGTGAATTCAGCCAAAGGCAAATGATCGTCCCAGCTACCTCCAAAATCAATCACTGAAGCTCTAAGCATATCTTCCAATGTCTGTATAGTTCTCTCTATTTGCCCATCAGTCTGCGGATGATAAGTCGTACTCATCAAAGCTTTGGTTCCCAAGTGTTTTTGAAAATTTTGCCAAAAATGTGAGGTAAAACGACTATCACAATCGGAAACTATTGAGGTGGGCACCCTGTGCAGTTTCATCACTACTCTAATATAAATTCTTGCTAGTTTGGACAATTGGTAATCTTCTCGTATAGGAATAAACTGTGTTGACTTGGTCAGCCTATCAACAATCACCCATATGGAATCGAACCCTAGCGGAGTTCGAGGTAATTTACTAACAAAGTCCATAGAAATCTCATCCCACTTCTTCATCGGTACCGGTAGTGTCTGCACTGACCCATACGGGTTTTGATGATTTTCCTTGACTTGTAAACAAGTCAGGAACTTCTCCAGATATCTCCCAACATCACGTTTCATTCCCGGCCACCAGTAAAACGGTTTTAGACTTCTATACATCTTTGTACTACCCGGATGGATTGAATACCGTGTACAATGTGCATCTTCAAGTAACGGCTGTCTCGTTTCTCCATGTCTTGGGACCCACACTCGTCCCTGAAAAGTCTTCACTCCTTGTGCATTTGCAACTAATTTATCTATATAGCCAACCATACTCTCACTCTTCATGTCATTGGCTTCTCTCTGGGCATGTTGAATCATTTCTGGTAAATGGTAATTTACTAACCACTCCCATTCGAGCTGAAACGACTCGAATATGTGGTTCTTTTCGACTTGACACGTCTGCTACTACGTTTGCTTTACCAGGATGGTAAAGTATTTCACAATCATAGTCTTTTAAAAGATCCATCCATCTTCGCTGTCTCATATTCAAGTGTTTTTGGTCAAACAGATACTTTAAACTCATGTGATCTGAATACACCTGGAACTTCACACCATAAAGATAATGTCGGCAAATCTTCAGTGCAAAAACAATGGCGGCTAACTCCAAATCATGCACAGGATACACTTTCTCATGAGACTTCAATTGTCGAGATGCATACGCAATCTCTCGCCCCCTCTGCATTAGTACACATCCAAGACCAATTTATGAAGCATCGCTACAAAGAACAAAGTCTTCTCCACCTTGAGGTAGTGCCAACACCGGGGCTTCACATAATGCATACCTTAATCTTTCAAAGGCTTCTTGTTGTATTTCGGTCCAGATAAATTTCTCTATCTTTCTGGTTAGCTTCGTTAGAGGTAATGTAATGCTCGATAATTTCTCAACAAATCGTCTATAGTATCCTGCTAATCCCAAGAAGCTCCGAACCTCAGTCGGACTCTTGGGTGGTGCCCAACTCATAACCGCTTCTATCTTGGCAGGATCTACTTTGACGCCTTCTCGGTTTATCACATGACCAAGAAATTGAATCTCTTGCAACCAAAATTCGCATTTTGAAAATTTTGCGTACAACTTCTCTTTACGAAGAAGATCAAGGATTAATTTCAAGTGTTGTTTATGCTCGATCCAACTCTTAGAATAAATCAAAATGTCATCAATGAACACTATTACGAACTTATCCAAAAAGGGATGACAAGCTCGGTTCATCAAATCCATAAAGGCCGCCGGGGTATTCGTCAAACCGAACGGCATTACCAAAAATTCGTAGTGACCGTATCGGGTGCGAAATGTTGTTTCGGGACGTCAGATTCACTTACTCTTAATTGATGATATCCCGACCTCAAATCAATCTTCAAAAAATATACCGCTCCTTCCAATTGATCGAACAGATCATCGATTCTCGGTAGGGGATAACGATTCTTCACGGTAATCTTGTTTAACTCGCGATAGTCTATACACATGCGCATAGAACCATCTTTCTTTCGAACAATCAATATTGGAGCACCCCACGGAGATGAACTCGGACGAATAAAACCGCGATCTAAAAGCTCTTGTAGTTGTTTCTTTAATTCCTCCATCTCTGACGACGCCAACCGATAGCGTGCTCGAGCTATCGGTTTCGCTCCCGGAATTAAATCAATGACAAACTGTATTTGACGATTTGGTGGTAAGCCGGGAAGATCGTCAGGAAAAACATCAGCAAAATCTTTTACTACTTCTACATCTTTCACAGTGGAATGTTCAGACTCAATAGGAGTAACATGTGCCATAAATAAAAGAGCACCACTTTCGGTATACCTTCGCGCTCTTGCGAAAGATACAACCGGAATATGTTGAAAATGACGCTCGCCTCGTATTAGCGTTCTAGACCCGCTTGGAGTTCTCACAGAAATAATCTTTCCGTGATAATCCATATTTGCTCTATTATCATCTAACCAGTCCATCCCTACTATCACATCAAACGCACGAGTAGTCATCGACTTCAAATCAATCAGGAATGAAATCCCATTGATTTCAAGCCGGCAATTTTTATAATGGCTATTTACTATATCATCCCTCCCATCAGCAATATCGACTATCAAACTCTCATTCATCTCGGTTATCGGAACATGAACTCGAGATGCAAAAGGTACAGATATAAAAGAGATCGAGGCACCAGAATCAAATACCATTCGAGCTCGAAGAGAATTTAGGCTAAAGATACCTGTAATCACATCCGGTCGCTCCCGGGCCTCCTCCACTATCATCTGAAAGGCTCGACTTCTAACGTTCCCGCCGCCTCTGTCTCGTCTATCACCTCGATTATCACCTCGACCCGCCCTCGAAGTCTCACGGCGTGTATCAGTCTTTGGTTTTGGGCAATCCGGGCGAATATGACCGCTTTCTCCACAGTTAAAGCATACTCATCTCTTCTCTAAACAATCCCGAGCCATGTGCCCAGCCTTCCCGCACTGATAACATATAAGGGACGGGGTATTCATATCACAGTCTCCAGCATGTTTTTGGCCGCATCTTTCGCACCACCTGCTCTCAGTCTTCCTCGAATCACCTCGAGCCTGAAAATTTGGAATTGGCTGTTTTTGAGAACCACATCCCGATTTGCCTTCCCATTTCTTTTTCTGGCCTCCGCTTTCTTTGTCCGCCTTTTTCTCATCATCTTGCCTCCGTAGTTCTTTTTCTCGAGATTTGGCTGCCTCGACAATCTACTGATAAGTTGTAAAGCTCGAACTCTGTAAGAACTCTCGTATCTGAGTCCTCAATCCCCACAGGTGCCTATCAATTTTTCTTTATTCAGTATCTACTTGATGAGCAGCAAATCTGGCCTTCTCATTAAACTCTGGCGTATACTCCTGTACCAACCGTGTTCCCTGCTGTAATCTCAAGAAATCCTCCTCTAAACTTTTCATCGCCGTGTTGGAACAATACTCTTTCATAAACTTAACTTTGAATTCCTCCCATGTTGGTTCAACCTCCAAACCTTTTTCTACATCGATACATATGTTTTCCCACCAAAATTGGGCATTTTTGTGCAGACAATTAGTAGCAAACTCAACTTTATCTTTTTCCGCACATTTGCTCGTACGGAAAACTTTCTCGATATGTGTTAACCAGTTTCGTGCAACAATAGGATCATCGGTACCAAAGAAATCGTTCGGTTTACACTTGCGAAATGTTTCATAACTGCAACCCTTTGGTTCTCCCGACCCTCCTGTTTCAGCTTGTATGATAATCGGTTCTCTCTGACCTTCCGTAATTATAGGAGTAACAAGAGGTTGGCATCGCTCGTCTCTACCCATTGACTCTGTTTGAGGCCTAACCAAAGTAGGCAGAAAGCTTTTAACAGCCTTTGCCACCTCCGCAGCAATAAGCTCTTGTAAAGATGATGATAACTCAGGCGGTCTCTCGCCTTCGGACTGGCGCCCCAGTCCCGAACCCTGTGATCCCGATTGCTCTTCTCGGCGATCACCTCCCTCTTTATCCTTTCCAGAACTCATAATGAGGCTGAAAGAGAAACTTAACTCATTTCAATATCATATTTCTCAATATAGCACACATACTCATTATATGTGCTCAGAGGAATAGTTGCATAGGGACAAATGTCGGGACTTCTCTCTTTATTAGTTTGAGTCTAGAATTTACTCTTAAAGTCTAGTTCACTCAAACCTTGCTCTGATACCAACTTGTAACGCCCAGTTTTCTATCTCCGAAATACACCAACTATTACTCAAAATAACCGCAAGGGTTTATGGTGTAATCAAAGTTAAGCAATAGAAGCACAAGTAGTTATCAAAAGAACAAGTATTTATACAAACATGTTCCAAAACTAGTGTTACAAAAGACCATTTTTACAAAAGTTTACATAAGTTTCAAAAGAGCGTATTATAGATCACACAAAAACCCAAAAGTCTAGTCCCATAGTCAAGTCAATCTATCCCTCTGCAACCTTCTTGCCTCTGTCACCTATAACACATAGAACACAAACAATAATTATAAGCTAATTGAACACAAACAAGTTTTCGTGATCATCCATTAGTTTTTCAACAATTTTTGTAATACTCAATAACTAGTAATATGTAAACTCATTGACCTCATTCTCTTTGACTATCTCAGTCTAATAGTGTGTTTTTTCACACTATATACTCATATATATAACAAGAAATTCTCATTCTTGTATATCTTGTAATAATTGGTTATCTCGACCAATTTGAACTTTCAAATAACACAATTACATTACAGTCCAATCATAATGAATGAATTAGAATTACTCACATGGTGTCTGTTCAGCTCATGGTCCACCGGTACCTCGTGTATCTCCTTCCCTCCTATGAGTATCAGTTGTAAAATGACATCACATATGATTTCTCAAACATCCTTAGACATCTCAATAATATCTAACTCAAAGGGTCAAGAAATCAATAGATAATAACGATTACAAACAATAGATAACATATGCTATCAAACCGAAACCTCCAATTTCGTGATTCTACTTATTCAACCGCTAAAACATCATAATAATCACAAAAAAGACTCAATACAACGTATATTAACAACCTACTAACAACCCATGAGATGAATCAAAGCATACTTTCAGATTGAGACATTAGGGTTTGAAACTCTAAAACCCGAAATCACTAACCTCTTCGATTTAGAAAGCGAGAATATGTTTCGGGTGTTAAATCCGACTTCCCCAAGCTTCTCTACGCAAAACCCCTGTTTAGTTTGATCTAATTTCGCAGGTAGAGCTCTGAAAATCGACTGAAATGAGTTTTGGTTCGAAATGAGCATTTTCTGCACTTTAAATGAAGTTTAGCCCACTGAAGCATTAGCGTCGCTAATTTGTGCGACCCGCACGAACCAGACCAATTTCTCACGCGACCCGCGCAACAAGTTGAAAGGCTTTCGGGTTGCTACAGTACATTTTACGCGACCCGCGTGGATTTTCTATTGTACTTGCGCGACCCGCGTGGGTACAATTTTTCACTCGGTTTTTCGATCGTAACTTTATCGTCTTTTATCCGTTTTTAACAATCCTTATATGCTTAGAAAGCTAAGGAAAAGTTATACAACCTGGTTAGGCTAATTGTAAATTTAAGTTAACACATATTTAAATATTTAGCAACTAACACTAATTACTTACTCATATAATTGTCTCGATTAGGAAAGCAGGTCTCACAATTCCATTCTATGATAAAGTGCCAAAAGATTAACTACCATATTGTAACGTCCCGATTTTCATACACATCAAATGGTGTAATATTTTATAAAACTTAATGTTGAATTATCTCACATTTCAAAAACCTTACTTTGTTTATGACATTAAGTCATATTCTAAAATTTGGTCCCAACAAAAACCATTTAGGTTTCAAGAATGTTGATAAAAATTCGGGGGTTACAACTCCATATCATACAAGACCATAGAAAGCAAGTTAGGATACAAACCGTTTCATCAACCAAGGTTCAATCCATCTAAGATCTCAATCTCTTCGGGTCATGTACTTCCTTTTATCCCTCGTGTCTATAACCTGGGAGGCATGGCATAAAATAAATACGTAAGACGAAACGTCTCACTAGCTACATGGGTTTGGACACAAAACATTTATAATCATAACTTATTCATTTTCAAAACGTTTATAAACCAATCATATAATAACACTTGCTGTCAAACCTTTTGTAACAACATGTAAAGGTATTTTACTTTCAAAGTCTTTCAAATAAATCAAGTAAGAAAGCAACTAACATAAAACTTTTCTTTTTCTTTCCTTTAGCTTGACTGGTATCTTAACACAATTGTATTTTTATACTTAGGGCCTTCATCACTCTTGGTGATACCGCAAGTCTATACTGAGATGGTAAGAACATAATCAAATCACCTCAGCATCTTATCACATGCTTTGACTAGTATCTCAACATTCTTGCTTTTTATACTTAGGGCATTAATCACTCTTGGTGATACCCCAAGTTTATACCAGAATGGAGAGAACATTATCAATCCATCCTAGCCTCATTAGCTTAGGACATCTACTTTGCGAAGGGAGTGGTACCGTCCACTAGATTCCTTTATAGTCCCCTTCGAGAACATCATTGCGCAAGCCAAACTTTATTCTTTCATTCGCATTACTTTACATTGCTTGCTTCAAAATACCAGTCATATATAAAAATAACTTTGCTTCTTGTCAACATTTGCTCAAATACTCATTATGGCTAAATGCCAAAAACGTTATGTCATATCAACATAACATTCTTTCGTAACAACGTAAGGCTCAATGCCAAAACATTACATAAGGCTCAATGCCAAACATTACGTAAGGCTCAATGCCAAAACATTCTTTCAAATCACTATGGCTTGATGCCAAAACATACTTTCATAACATTATGACTTGATGCCAAAAACATACTTTCAAATCATTGTGGCTTGATGCCAGAACATACTTTCAAATCATTATAGCTTGATACCAAAACTTAGCTTCATAAACATTCTTTCATAGACGTTATATAAAACTTTCATAAACATGACATAAGTCAAAAGACTTGCATTTCATTTCATATTTGAATGTCACATAAGGATTTATAAATACTTTGCCATGTATCCCATAGTGGGAAAATGCCACATGTACTCATCTTAGTAGGTAGGTACGTCTAGCTACACTAATCCACCCATCTCTTTTACTAGTCCACATAATTATAATCTTTCGCTTCCAAGCGTCCTTCAATCTCTATTAGTTTAATCATAGATTAGAACTTATTAGACAACTAAACATATAGTAATTGTTTAATCATTATTTAACTACTTCTAGTCATCATCTAATTCCATTCCAATGTCCAAGTGTGATTTTTAAAGTATAATACCAATTTTGGACATCTTTACCCTTTTGTCCCATTTTGACCAAACATGGTATTTTCGGGTTTTACAATGTTATTTTAGCAACTTTTAAATTTTTACATCTTTATAAGATTAACTCAATGCGTAGGTGTCAAAACATCTTTCATTTTACTCATTTATGCCGTTTTCGCAAAATTTAACAAATAAAGTTTCTATTAATAGAAACCATTATAAGGATACTATTTTATGTTTACTTGGCACTAACATGTCTCTAACACTTCATAATTGTAATTCCGACTAAATTTAATGTTCACTTGAACACCATTTGTACACATACTATGAGGAGTTTTGATAAATAAAATAGAGCGTTTTACGCTAAAACGACAACGGAAGCTTTTTTTAAATAACTAGTTTAAATAGATCATTTTAAATAAAACCATAAAGGATCCATTTACATGGGTAAGAATGATATTTAAACATACATAGGATGTTTTAAAGAGATAACTTTGAAGCCTTTGAACCCTCTTGGTATTGGGGTGTTGAAGTAGATGGCAAAAAAATCAAGAAGCTTGATTTCTCTACAAGTATCCACCACCAAGGTAAAGGCACTTGGAATGCTAGTTCCTTCTTGTAAAAAAGAACTTCTTAAGCCTTTAAGTACTTAACAAATTAAGCACTAAAGGAGAAGTGCTTCTACACTCTCAAACATGGAACAAACTTCACAAAAGGAAGAGAATAGAGGGAGAGAAGAGTTTTCCACGTTTTTAGGCTAGATGAGAGAAAAACTTCATGCAAACTTTGCACCTAACTCTCTTTTATACTAAAAAGTGAGTACCATGACAAATACTATCATTAAATGCAAAATATATGATCTTACACAAGGTATGGGTGTGTAATTATGGTGGAAAAAGGACAAGAGTATCCAACACTCTTCCTTTAGAAACTAACTATGTCTAGTTATATCTTAATGTAACCCAAAGTGTCCAAAACTTTGTACATGACTTAATATATCATACCATATGATATAATTATTAGTTTAACTCCTTATAATTATTATTTTGACAAAACAATATTTATTCCCTAATTAAATATAAGAGTTGAATTTATTTATTAATTATCAAATACTTAATAAATATTCAATAAGTACCAACTTGATAACGGTGTGACCCTATAGGATCATATGTAATTAGCAATATCATTCATAATGATTCTTGAGCATATAAATCCAACAATCTCCCACTTGCGCAATATTCATTATGGATTGACACAAACAGTAGTTGACATCTTGCAACGGACTACTGTCCCTAATAACATACGAAGAGGTGCCATTTATCAACATCCAATTCCAAGAGATCAAAGCTGCAATTGATGTATAAGGTAAGTCTATCAATATTCTCTTTGTTTCAGACATCATGTTGGACATGAGACATGGAACTTGATCATTCTCATTTGTTGTGCAACTTTAAGTAGGGCGCCTTAGATGTCTAACTCTCAACACATGAGAGGAACAAATCCTATCTTGACTACGTACGTACTCATGTATAGTTCATATTATACCCAACAATGGCCTTTATAACTGCACGGTTACGAACAACGTTTAACCATGTTAAAACAGAATAATTCCTATACACGAATTTCCAATACGTATCTCAGGTCGAAAGACAAAGATATTTACCATTGTTCAAGATTCACTTATGATTAACGATCCATGGAGTTATTCTTGAAGCAGGTCATGTCTAATAGTTGTTCTCCAACAAGTACATACGAACTTGGACACAACACTTTGCCATTTCATCTCATGAAATCATCCAATCTGATTCATATTAGTCTTAATTCATAGTTGCTCCCACAACCATGAGCAACTATGGACGATTTAGAATAACCAATTTATTCATGGAGAAAACATGCTAACATAGAACACAATAACATTAATACAAAAGAGATATCTCATATAATTTCAATTATTGATGGTTGGTACAACCTCTAGATCACCAATGAACTTCTCCAATCAACTTCTTGAGTTGCCTCCGATGCAACAATATACTAAGATTCCGTTGTAGAAAGTGCGACCACTTCTTGCTTTGAACTTTTCCACGCAATGTCCCCTCCATTTAGGGTGAACACGTATCCCAACTATGATCGAGAGTCATCTCGATCAGTGTTGAAGCTAGCATCGGTGTAACACCTTACAGCGAGCTCTTCATTAACTCCTTCATAAACTAAGAACATGTCCTTAGTCCTTCTCAAGTACTTAAGGATGTTCTTTACAGCCATCCAATGCTTTTCACTAGGATTAGCTTGATATCGACTAGTCATACTCAGTGCATAAGCTACATTCGGCCTTGTGCGTGTCATGGCATACACAATTGAGCCTACTGCTGAAGCATACGGTATGTGACTCATTCTTTTGATCTCATCATTTGAACCAGGACAGTCTGTCTTAGAAAGAATGATTGTTGAAAATTAAAAAGCGAAAACTCGAAGGTTTTCAGGTCCAAGATCTTTCGCTCAACAATAAACGAAGATATATAAATAAATTATGTGCTAAAATGTAAATGAACGATGCGGAAAATATAAATGACTAGAAACGTAAAGTTGCGGAATATTAAATAAATCGTAAAGAACAAGTGCGGAAATTAAAAGACAATAATTAGACGATATAATGTAATTCGTATTTTTCATTGATATTAGGAAATGTGTTACATATTAGAAGTTAAGTTCAAACACAATTCTAAGTCTAAGTTGAATTACATGAAGATCTAGAGAGAAAGAATAGAATAAAAGATAGAAAAGGTAGAAGGATAGAAGGGAGATATGAATTGTATAAAGGGTGTTTTTGATCATCTTGAGGTGGCTGGAGAGAATTCCCAGCCCCTCCTCCAATTCCTTTATACTATATTGGAGTGATAGTTTTCTCACAATCTCTCCAAATCTCACTTATAACTTCATGACCCAAGCCTCCTATTTATAGGAGGAGAAGATATCTTTTCAGATCCTAAAGTACAACAAATAATATTAAACTATTACAAAAGTACAATCCTATAGCTGACCTAAATAATCTAAGCATTGAACTTCTTGATCTGCATTCGCTGTGTACTTTCATTGCTGAACGGATCAACACTTGACGTTTCTGAACTGCAACTTATGATCCGACACAATATTTTCTGAACATGAATTTCGGATCCTCAGTTTCGGTATGCACCTCAAGTTCGGATCCTGCTGCACTTCGGCACACTTTTGTTCTCGGTAAGCTCCAACTTCTGAACCAAGGTCTGATCAGTCTTCTCCGTACATGAATTTTCGGTAGTACCTTCGACATGCTCATTCTCGGTGTATCAATTTGCTTATTGCTCAGTCGCAAATCCTTATTACTCGGGCCGCATGGTATCACAACTTCTGGTTCAGGCTTGTCATTTCGGTATGTACTTCGGTACATGTGTTTTCGGTATGCACCATTTGTGTCTCACAAACTCGACCGCATGGTTGATGTTACTCGATCGCATATTAATATGTTGAGCTTATTACTCGGTCGCACCATATATTGTTTTCTACATTGCTCGGCCCGAATAAAGCTTCCATTCCTTTGTTTCTTTTGTAGTTTTCTAATGGACCAAATGTGAACACATTTAATATTTGACACTTCTTTTTCTTTCAAATTTGCATTTGCTCGCTACCATGTTACGTAACACACACATGCATGCATTTGCTTTTGTTTATTTTCCTTTTGGTTTTATGAATTAAACTCAATTTCATGCATAATATATATATATATATATATATATATATATATATATATATATATATATATATATATATATATATATATATATATTGTATTACGCTTTTTCGATGTTGTCACTTTTGGTCTCGATGAAGTTCCTTGGTCTTCTAATCTTCAACATCTTCGGCATTTACACTAACAATATCCCCCTAAATGGTGATAGATGTTGAATGTTCTTCATGAACTGTTCGGTGAACTTCATCATCAATTTCTCAATCACATTGCTGAATAAACACTTAATATTTCAGAGCATTTACCCAACAGGTGCCAGACAACATAGGTACAATTTCTCGTTTTGAGTTCTCCATTGAGAAGCGTTTTACGACTTTATCAATGTACGAACTTTGACTCAATCCAATGAGTCTTTGGGATCTATATATATAGATCCTAATACGGAGTATATATGCCGCATCCCATAGATCATTCATTTGAAAAGACTTGCTTAGATAAGCCTTAGTCTATTTCAATGTTGGGATATCTTTCTCGATCAACAATATGTCATCAACATATAGTATTAGAAAAATAATTTTGCTCCCACTTGCTTTGATGTATACACATGGTTCATCAGGACTTTCAAAGAAACCAAACCTTTTGATGTTCTCATCAAAGCGATGATACCAAGTCCTAGATGCTTGTTTTAATCCATAAATGGACTTCTTCAGTTTGCATACCTTGTTTTGGTTATCTAGATCAACAAAACCGTCAGGATGTTCCATATAGACATCTTCCTCAAGATATCCAATAAGGAAAACAGTTTTGACATCTATTTGGCATATCTCATAGTCGTAATGTGCGGCTATGGCCATGATAACTCTAATGGATTTAATCATGGCAACTGGTGAGAAGGTATCTGCATAGTCAATACCATGAACTTGAGTATACCCTTTTGCAACAAGTCGTGCCTTGAATGTTTGTACATTCCCGTCCATGTCGATCTTCTTCTTGAAGATCCACTTGCTTCCAATAGTCCTACTGTCAGGAGGCAAATAAACCAAGTCTCATACTTGATTATCACTCTTGGACTGAATTTCAGCTCTCATGGCCTCAAGATATTTATCAGATTCTGGACTGTAGTTGCTGCTTTGAAATTAGTGGGCTCACATTGATCAACTAAGAAGACTTCCTCTTCAGGAATCACAAATCCATATCTTTCAGGTTCCTTCCGAGGTCTACTTGAGCGTCGTATAGTTGGTGTGTCGTTTGGAATCTGAATAAAAGTCTAGAGCTCTACAGTATCAAGTGGAGTGTTATTCTCAACTATAGGTTGTGTTTCTCGAATCTCTTCGAGATTAATCGGGCTCCCACTTGCTTTATTCATAGTAAAGTCATTTTCAAGAAACACGACTTTTCGAGCTACAAGTAAGGTACGATTTCTCCTTTCGAAAACACCATTATGCTGTGGCGTTCTAGGTGGAGTGAGTTGTGACACTATGCCACATTTCTTGAGATGTTCATCAAACTCATAGCTTAGATATTCGCCACCACGATCCGATCGTATGGCTTTAATCGTTTTACCTAGCTGATTTTGTAGTTCATTTTGGAATACTTTGAAGATTTTAAAAGCTTCATGTTTATGTTTCATGAGATACACATATCCAAATCTACTGAAGTTATCGGTAAATGTAATGAATTATCTTTCACTACTTCTGGTCATTATCCTAAAAGGTCCACATACATCAGTATGTATGAGTCCCAATATATCAGAAGCCCTTTCACCAAGATCAGTAAAAGGAGCTTTGGTCATTTTGCCACATAGACCAGATTCGCATACATCAAAAGACTCTGAGATTGTTGATTCTAAGATTCCGTCCTTTTCAAGCTTAGCGATGGGAGTTTTGTTTATGTGACCAAGTCGACAATGCCACAAATAAGTTTTATTAAAGTCCGACTTTGTGTTCTTATTTGTTAAGTTGTAAATTGAATTATATTTGTTGTATGAACCGTTTAGATCAATCTCATATATTCAATTATTGGGACAAGTCACAAAATAGAATATATTATCTTTAAACACAGAAATGTTTCCATAATGAAAGTCAAATTCATAATGAAAACCTTGTTCATACAAACAGAAACGAGAGATAATATTCCTAGTTATACTATGTGCATAACAAAAATTGTTCAATAAAAGATAAAGCCCATTTGGAAGTAGGAGATGATATTGGCCTATGGCCTTGACAGCTACTCGAGTGCCATTTCCTACATGCAATTCCAAATCGCCATCTTGGAGTTCTCTAACATTCCTTAGTCCCTGCAAATCATTGCAGATGTTAGTACCACTTTCGGTATCGAATACCCAAGAATTAGTACGTAATGCATATAATTCAATTACATATATACCTGAGATGCCAATCTTATCAGCCTTGTTTTTCTTAACTTCCTCTAGATATTTGGGACAGTTGCGTTTCCAATGCTCCTTTTCGTTGCAGTGAAAGCAATATGCGTCGGCTGTAGGCTTAGGCTTTTGCGAAGAGTTGGTGGAACGAGGCTTCCATTTACCCTTTCCTTTGTCATTCTTAAGGACCTTGTCTTTTCCCTTCTCGGTAACATTACCGGTTTTCTTCTTAGAGATTTGATCCTTGCGGATCATCAACACTTGATTCCCGGCTTTCTTGATGTTGCCTTCAGCATTTTTTAGCATCGAATGAAGCTCATTAATGCTCTTTTCTAAGTCATTCATATTAAAGTTCAACACGAATTAATTGAATGATTTTGGCAAATAGGCAAGGATCACATCCGTTGCTAACTCATCACCAAAGGGGAAACCAAGGTGGGCAAGCTGCTCGGTCTAAGCTTTCATCTTGAGTACATGAGCACTTATAGAAGCACCCTCGGCCATTTTGCAACCTATGAAAGCATTCAAGGTCTCAAACCTTTCTTGCTTAGCCTAAACCTAAAACATAATTTTCAGTTGCTTGATCAAAGCGCTTCATGCAACTCAATAGTTTTCTGAAGTTCAGGAGACATAGTGGCAAGTATAATGCAAGCCACCTCGAGCGAATCATTGACATGTTTCATTCGAGCATCCTTTAGTTGCTCAGAGGCATTTGCGGGGAGTTCTTCCAGGATAGGTTCATCAAGGAGATAGTCCTTTTTCTCAAGCTTAACGACAATCCTCAGCTGTCGAAACCAATCAAGAAAGTTGGGTCCGGTCAATTTTTCTTTATCAAGGATGGATCAAATAGTGAGAGAGGAGGAGGTAACAGACGGGGTTGTCATCTACAAAATAATAAGATTCATTTTAATATCTTCGATATATTTCTTTTAATATTAATTACCCTTTGAAATAAGATTGAAAAGCTAAGATCCACATCACACATAATCATTTAAGGCGGTGACCCACAACACAAGTGATTATGTTGATCGGTAGCTTACGATAACCAAGTACATCTCATATGTAACTCTTAGAATTTTATGGGATCCAAAACATCTTATGTTTAATGGCATGTTAATCCCATCTATGCCTCAAGTCTCTCATGCTTAGGTGACCTTTATCACATAAGATTCTTGATCAAATCATCCAAACTTAAAAATATTGTGAATTATACTTTACTAACGGTTAGGTGACCTTTATCCCATTAGCAAACATAAAACACCTTGGCAATCAAGGGACAATGCAAATAGACAAGGTGACCCAAGAATCTATAAGCATTTCACAATGATACACAAGTGATTTTTAAATTAGATTGCATAGATTTGAAGTTTTTCCGAATAAGGGCTTTTCAACGTTTTATTATTCTAGCATTTTAAGACGTTTTGTATTATGAATATTTCATTCATAAAATATTCCATGGTACATTTTTCAAGGTTCCAAATGTATAAGATTAAATCAATATATCATATTTGATTTAGTTTGTAAAATTTATTACCCAATATTAAATTTTCTTTTAGTTTGCCGTTATAACGATAGGAACCATTTTTTTTAATTTTTTAATAAAACTTTATTATATTATAAAGTCAAAGAGTTTATATTTAGTTTAAAGACATTTTAAACTTTTTTAAATATTCAAAAGTTTAGCTATTTGAAGAGTTTCAAAATTAAAACTCATTTTAATAAAAACTCAATTTTATACATCTTATGTAGAAACTTTATTATTTAAAATTCTAAACTCCAACTTGATGTTATTTTTGTTAAAATATCATTTTGCATGGAAAGCATATTTTCAAACATACAACATTATACAACAACAAAATAAACATCACAAGCATGCATCATAAAGTGTATAAACAAAGCCATTTACTAACAACAATTATTGTGAGCCATAACAACAATTATTAAGTCATTTCCTAAAGCACTTAATGAGGACACTTCAAGGGTCTTCAAAACCACCATGTCTTGAAAAAGTCTTCCAAGCTCCATCTTGTTACATTTTGTAAAAATAAACAAACTAGTCTAAACTAATCTATTACATACAAAATGAACATAAATGAAATAAAGCCTATTTATATATTACATCATATTATGAATGAATAAATAACAACCACAAATGTCCTAACGGATTGTTTATACACAATTTAATCATATGAAATAAACAACACTTTGTTTTTTCTAAGGCAACTTTTATATAACCAAAATGCATGAAAAATGGTTATATAAAAAATAAACAATTTTAAAACCACGAGTTGCCAAAGAAAACAAATATGGTTATTTCTTAGCCAAAAGAAATCCATCATTGTTTTCCAAAAACCAAAGATTATCAAACATAATAAATCATTCTTACATATAAAAGATGGCTCTGATACCACTGATGGGATTTGATAAATAAAATAGAGCGTTTTATGCTAAAACGGCAACGGAAGCTTTTTTTAAATAACTAGTTTAAATAGATCATTTTAAACAAAACCATCAAGGATCCATTTACATGGGTAAGAATGATATTTAAACATACATATGATGTTTTAAAGAGATAACCTTTTAAGCCTTTGAACCCTCTTGGTATTGGGGTGTTGAAGTAGATGGCAAAAAATCAACAAGCTTGATATCTCTACAAGTATCCACCACCAAGGTAAAGACACTTGGAATGCTGGTTCCTTCTTGTAAAAAAGAACTTCTTAAGCCTTTAAGTACTTAAAAAATTAAGCACTAAAGGAGAAGTGCTTCTACACTCTCAAACTTGGAACAAACTTCACAAAAGGAAGAGAGTAGAGGGAGAGAAGAGTTTTTCATGTTTTTAGGCTAGATGAGAGAAAACCTTCATGCAAACTTGGCATCTCACTCTCTTTTATACTAAAAAGTGAGTACCATGACCCATACTATCATTAAAAGCAAAAGATATGATCTTACACAAGGTATGGGTGTGTAATTATGGTGGAAAAAGGACAAGAGTGTCCAACACTCTTACTTTAGAAACTAACTAAGTCTAGTTACATCTTAATGTAACCCAAAGTGTCCAAAACTTTGTACATGACTTAATATATCATACCATATGATATAATTATTAGTTTAACTCCTTATAATTATTATTTTGACAAAACAATATTTATTCTCTAATTAAATACAAGAGTTGAATTTATTTATTAATTATCAAGTACTTAATAAATATCCAATAAGTACCAACTCGATAACGGTGTGACCCTATAGGATCATATGTAATTAGATATATCATTTCATAATGATTCTTGAGAATATAGATCCAACATACTAAATTTATCCCATAAACATTAGAACACACAATTCCATTCCAATTTTAAGGAATATTAACATTTACATAATATCTTCCAATATAATTTGCTCAACATTCTTTCACTGGTATCTTAAAAATGCATACATATTAAGTCATTAAGTCATAACACAATTGTGTTTCAAAAAATCAAGTTTTGACCCCTTTCTTTCACATACGAATTAACTACATATCCTCAAACATAGATGCAAAAATTTCCTTTTTACGGTCAAGTTTGACTAAATCGAAGAAATCAAGCAAACTATTTATCATCTTCTAAAATTTGAGATTCATGCTTTATTCCTTGTCATATTCATACCTCTTATAATAACAACACCATTCCAATAGCAATACACTTGGTTCTTTTACCAATTTGAACTTCTCTAGTACCAATATGCATAAAACTAAATATCCAAAACTTACACATTTTTGGGTGTTTTTGAACCCATAGAGTGTTAGGAATCTAAAACCAACTTCAAAACCCACATGCATGAAGAAATTTCAGATTTCAGATTTAGTATGTTGTCGCCAATTATTCTAAGTAATATGTGGAATAAGAAAGATTGTAGAAAGTAAAGTTTTGAAACTGTGAGGTTTTGGAAGTGGACAAGTCAGAAGACTTGAGATGGATGCGGAATAATAGTAAAGAAGTAACACTTAGAATAGATCTTAATAGCTCAACAATAAATAGGGTGAATTAACAGTTAGATAATAAGAACTATAAAGATGGGAAGATTAAATTGCTAGAATTAGAGAGTTGATGGAATGAGAGATTATATTGATAATTGTAAAAGTGTTACACAAAGTCTCTCAAACTCATGAGGACTGAAGAGGGACATGGTCTCCCTTTTATAAGATAAGGGATGACCTTCGGATAAAGAACGATGGACTGAAGAGCAGAAAACACGTCTCTCTTCAGTCAGACAGAAAGGATAAAGCTAATATAATAATACAATGTCAGACTAGGGTGGCTTATCTAGAATAAAATAATACATTAAGTACAACCGACATACTCCTAAAAGGTCACGCCTGATCTAGTCTAATCATCTCCTACAAGTTGAGTTGCTTATCCTTTGTCTTATCTTTAAATCTTCAGTCTTCTATATTGAATGTATAAGTATGTAAGTTCCCAGAAGTTGATTAAATAGATGATCCGAATTCCTGAATGGATTTCGGAGCCCTGGCATTTAGGAATCAGAGTAACTTCAGAACTTGGTCTTCATGGATAATCTTTTAAGTTAGTTAGAAACATGGTCTTCCGAACTGTGTCTTCTGAAAGTATATCTTATGATGTTGACTTAGTTGGAGTTCCGAAATTCAAGACTGGATTTCGGACATATAAGTAAGCGGATCATTACACGAATTATCATAAGCATATTCGAAACATACAATTTAGAACATACAAAACATAAATATTGTTTAACACTTGAAACATACAAGCAGATACTTGTTCAATCAAACATTCCATCGAATAAGTTAACATCAAATACCACCAAAATAAATAACTTCAAACACTGAGTTGGTCAACGACTCATCTTTTGCACTAACAATTCCCCCTTCGGTGACCAATCGACGGGTTTGAGTCTTCTTGTCTTCACACTTTTTCCATGATAGCTTGTCTCCATGCGTATGACCAGAATTTCCTTACGCCTATCATCTATTTCATTTGCAATATCATCTGCTTCTTGGCTTCAGGATCTGATTTCTTTGATTTCTGGATGGCCTCTATGAAATTCAGAAGAGAGGAGTTGGTGGCCCTTCTGATTTGTGAAGCTCTAAAGAATAGTTTGTGGGATCTATCTTCCGAGCTATAGACGATGCCTAATTTTGGATCTTTTGTGGCACCAAGGACCCATTTTGCTCGATCATCAGACAAGGATATGTCCAAGTCTTCAGAGAACACATCGTTAACATCAGGGCGGACAAGTCTATACACTTCTTTATCATAGTAAATGAACTCAAGAAGAAATTTTTCCCGAAATTTCCTTGTAGTGACGTAGGCTTGTCTGGTGTCATTGTTACGCTCAATTTTTGGCGATAACCACATCACCATTGAGTATAAGTCATTTGGATTCAATCTCCGAAAGTCAGCTTCAGTTATGGTAAATTTTTCATTGCCTCTGACTATTTGAAATTCATAATAGTCAGATTTTTCGAAC
Source organism: Cichorium intybus (assembly GCA_023525715.1). Lineage (NCBI taxonomy): Eukaryota > Viridiplantae > Streptophyta > Magnoliopsida > Asterales > Asteraceae > Cichorium > Cichorium intybus. The sequence continues at coordinate 93,782,271 of CM042017.1, read as the reverse complement.
CTTATTCGTTTCAATCCGGAAATAGAGGTGATTGGGTTCCATGACCATACAGCAGATAGAGGTTGTGAATACCGGCTGAGAAATCTCTGAACTTTATTCCGAAGGGTGGGATTGAGATGTGTGGCGGCGAGTCCGGAGAAAGTGTAGCAGAATTTCTCACCATTGGGAGATAGAGGAACATCCCAGTTATGAGAGGGAGATTCCGGCGGATCATATGAGACGACGGGTCGGAAATCTTCGTCAATCAAGTTTCGGGGAGCAAAGAAGTTGTTTCGAAAAGGTTGATTTGCAGCTTTGGCTGCTTCTTCTGCTTTCATCTCTTCATCAAGTAGGTCAGCAAAGATTGCTGAGAGTTCATCGTAGTTGGCACTCTTTAAGGCTTTTGAGTTGAGGAGGATCAGAATCCTTGATTGGGGAGTATTTGGGTTCAAAATGGTCGAGTTTTGGTGGATTTGGAGGAGGGGAATTCTTTTTGGGAGGAGTTGGAGGAGGAGAGTTCTGATTGTTGTTCTCTTTAGATTCTTCTCCTTTTTCTGACTTTGACAATTTTTCATTGTCATTGTCATCGTCATTGTTGTTGTCATTATTGCGATCATCGTTTTCATCGTTGTTATCGTCATCCTCGTTGTCATTACCATCCTTGTCTTCTTCTTCATTGTCATCATCGAAAGGTCCGTTACCAGATGGACCGGCTCCTGAAGGTCCTGCTCCTGAGTGACCAGGTCCGAAAGGACCGGAAAGGAAAGGACCAGTTCTGAAGAAACCTATAGGATGAGGAGGCACTATTCCCCCTCCTGGGGCTCCTTTGCCAGTAGGAGTCATAGGTAAGTGCCTTGATATATCAGAAACTTTGGCAAATACCTTATCGGAGAATGATTTGAACTCTTTAGAGAAAGACTCAGAAGAAGGAGAATGGATTTGGTCAAGTCGTGTGACCAATTCTTCCAACTGATCAGAGGCAAGATGCATGTTATCAAGGGGTCCACGGACGGATTCTGAGATATCCTTGAGAGTGACGGAAAGAAGCTGAGTTAGGAGAATGTTGGTCTTCCTGAGGGACCTATGATCCTCAAAAGTGCTTTGGATGTAGTCATTGACTTCATCAAATAAAGAAATTAATTTTGCTTCAATGGCGGAGTTGAAGTCTTGAACTTTGTTGAACAACTGCACAGAGGCACTTTTGACTTCTGCAGCTTCCTCAATACTTGCCCTTGCATCCGAACGACGCGCTTCATCAATTTGCTGAAGGCCCTCAATTATGGCCTTCTGAATGGAGGCGTCCAGTGACAATTCCTTCTTTTCAAGTGTCTCAACCTTCTGGCGTAATTCGGAGAGTTCTTTGAGAATGGTTTCATCGGGCTGGGAGGAGTTTATTGCAGAAACCATGGTGAGAAGGGAGTCAAGCTTGGAGTTGATGTTGGAAGGACTAGGGTTCGGAGATGGGGGTCGATGTTCTGTTTCGTTCTGATGTGCGCCTTTATCAGAAGAGGAGGATGATTCGTCAACATGAATGGTTACTTTTTCAGGTCCTCAATTTACCTCATCTTTCGGTCGGAAGAAATGCATGTTCTTTGAGCCAGTTTCAGAGAATACGACTCGAGAGCCAAACTCAGCGGAGTGAGTCGGAGATTTTGAAGGGGACTTCTGTGTGGTGTGCTTTGGTTTGTTCTTGTCATTGAGAGCTTTCAGGAAGCTTTCAAATGTGATGGGTACAATATACTGAATGAGATTCTTCCAGTTCTTTTCGGTAGAGTGAAAGACAAACTGAGGGGATGAAATTTGAGATAGTTCAAACTCCATCCATCTATTGATTTCGTCGGCTTCTGTTTGAAGTTGAGCTCTCTTGACTTGTACGGCTTCTGAGTCAAGATCGGATGGTTCTCCCAAGGCTCGGAGTTGAAGGAGTCTGGTGTTCCGAACGTTGAATCTTTGTTCCATTCTGACAAGTAAATTCTTTCGATCGGCAAGAGCTTTTCGAAAACGAACTTCCATAAGGGTACCTGGAGTATGAGAGATAACATTTGGTGCCTCTTTTTCTTTTTCGGCATCTAGATTGTGCTCCTTGTTCTGTTTTTCTGGAGTCTTTTTGATTTTAGTCTTTTTCAATTTTTCTCTTTCTTCTTCTGAGTCGTCAAGCTCAAACTCAGTGATTGTCTAAAAATGTTGCTGATATTAGAAGAATAAGAACAAGGTAACACATACCGATAGGATTTGATTAAGGAACCAGAATTTTGAAGTATCACAGAGATATGAATTCTTGACCAAACATGTTAGATTGGATTTCCAAAAAGAATTTTGTTATGCAAATTGTTTTAGACAGAAGTCCGAACAATTAGACCTAATAATACTGAATATGTACCAGGATTTCCTGAATGCCAATGACGATAAACAAGAGTTTGTTAACAGGGCATTTAGTTTTGACTTATACGAAATACGTGAAAGGATTTTCAAAATCCTGATTAAGGTTCCAAAAGTAATGGTTGGAGATTTGTATTCAGAAGGTGGCAGTGAGATATAAAGATTCAGAAAGGAGGGATTCAGAGACTTAGAATTGTGATTCAGAAGAGGGAGAATTCAGAAAGGGGGATTTAGAGAATTAGAAAATGGGATTTAGAAGATTAGAAAGGGGAAATTCAGAAAATATGAATGAGAATTCAGAAAATAGATACCTTTTGGGTCTTTCTTTGTCGTTTCTTCTGAGGGGCTTTTGGGGAGACGTCGGATGCTTTCTTTTTCCCTGCACCTTTAGGAGGATATTGAGGTATCAGGGGTTCGGCAGGATATGGTGGGACACCTTTTGTAGACTTCAAGTGTTTGATGAGTATGGGATTTTCAGGGTCACCAAGGCTATAGAATACTTCAGGAAGGCGGCGTATCGGACCGAAAATTTCATCCGCTTTCGGAGTGTATGGACTTACCTTATCAAGTGTAAGAGTTTTATCATCCTCGTCACCTGTAATCGGAACTTGGTTGACTTTGTGCAAGAACTCGATGCACATAACCCAATATCGTACAGAGTGTAAGCGATAAGGGGGGTTTTTGTGAGTCAGAAGCATAAGACAAGAAGTCTTCAAAAAGGATTCCCGCGTAGTCAACAGGTCTGCCTGTGTACAGACTCTAGAACAGTTCTAGCAAGCGCCTGCTCATTTGGTGTGTACCGCTAGTCTTTCTGGTCAGACTATGCACACAATAGTGCATAACACATTGCCATAGAGGGGAAAGAAAACTTTTCTTTAGAGAATAAAGGTTTTGAAGAGTGTATTTGTATCCCATCTGATACAACATGGTGTTGAGTTCTTCCGTTGTTGGCTCATCGTATAGTTCGTGTCGCACTTGTAGTCGTAGTGCCATGCCAAAGGAGTTTTTGTCCAGTTTAACTTCTTTCCCGTTACAGAGAGTGATCAAGATGTGGTTTTCGTTCTTCTTTGCATTGAGAATGGTTTTCTCAAGTAGGGGCATCGGAATTGGTGGGGGAACATCGAAGAATGCTCGAGAGAGAGGGTGCCTGCTAATAAGATAGATGACCACCTGCAAGTGATCTTTGAAATCCAATGGATTGTTGGAGACATAAATGTTACAGTTGGCAATGGTAACATTCCCTCCTGGAGCGGAGTCGCTGCTTTTAGAAGAGGAAACCATGATAACACTGTAGAAACAGAGTCAAAATGCAAACCAAACTGAAATTTTTAGGGTTTTAAGGATGATAGAAAGATCTTCGAATAAACAGATGTTCAGATGAGTTTAACGATATATGTAAAAGGAGGGTGATCTTATAACTGAATGTTAATATTTTCACGAGGAAACAGAAATCCCTAGGATTTTCTGTGTTTCACGCAAGAACAATCAATACTCAATACAGTTTACTGAATGGAAAATGGAGTAATAGAACTTACCTTTGGAACAAGACAGAAAATAAGAACCTTGAAGATATAGAGAGAGATGATTAAGAGCAAACTTAGCGTTTTTGAATCGACAGAGAGAGAGGTTAGGGTTTTGCTGATGGAGAAGAAGGTTTTTGTAGAAGACGAAGAGAGGTGAGAGAAAGAAAAGAGGGAACGGTTATTGAGTTTGAATATAGAAAAGAACCGTCGGGTTAAGGAGTGAGGAGACGTGTGAGGTGACATGTCAAAAAAGAGAGGGTTTGGCATTTAATGCAAGAAATGATGAAACGGTATGGTCCAATAAAGGGCAGACACATCTGACACAAAAGAGTTCCGATCGTCCAAATTCTGATTGCTTAATTCTAATTATTGAATATTTAATGTAACCAAATTTAATTCACATTCCTTCATTAAATTGGTCTGGTTTAGAATATTTTGAAGAATACATTAAGTAAGTTCAGAAAATTTTGAGATCAGAAATTACCTACCTTGTTTGCTGTGTGAATGAATTCAGAAGATACTTAACTTGTCTGCTGAGTTATGTTCAGAGTTGTTGAGATTTAGAGGTGTGTTTCGGAAAGTGAGGAAGTTTCGAAAATGAAAATTGTTTGGAGGATGAAATTGTTCAGAGGATGAATAAATTCAGAGATAGGGCTTGAGAAGTGTGAATTCAGAATTGAGGTTTTGGAAGTTCAGAGAAGTAAAGAAGTCAGAAGTTGAAGAAGATCAGAGATTAAGGCATGAGAGGCCAAAATCTGACATTGTACCGGGTTACTCAGAAAGGAGGAGTTCCGAGTGGTGAGAAAATGAAATCAGAAATTTTCAGAAGGATGGGGTTCTGACTGTGATGTTCTGAGTATGTGTTCAGAGATCGAAGTTAATCAGAGGCTGTTTTGAAGGTTCAAAAATTTGAGGTTGGTTCCGAAGTGGAGATTGCCAGGGAGGAGTTCAGAAGTCATGAGTCCGAAAAGTGGAAGATATTGCTTCCGAAATGTGAGATTTCTGAGGGAGAGGTCAGGAGAGAAGAAACATGATAACTATGCATGTCAACTCAAGAAATGAGAGCATTGTGATAAGTGCTTCTGCAGAGGTTATTAATGACGCTGACTGGGTGCGAAAAACTATCTAATCAATGGTTTTGACAAGATTTAGCATTAATGAGTGCAAGAAAAGTCTAAAGGACTCATAATTACATCTAATGGCGCCAAAAGGGAAGAGTGATCGTTCACTTGCCTGCCTATAAAAAGGGGGTTACTTCTAAGTAAATGGAAATCACACTAAAAATAATTTAAACGTAACAATGGTAGCTAGACGTCCTCTCAACCGTAACGAAAAAGTCGAGGTGAAGATGCAAGATGGAGAGTTCGCTGGGGCGGTATATGGTGGGGTGATCAAAGGAGTGTGGAATCACCGTTACGAGGTGAAAATGACGACCCTAACGGATGGTGATGGTGCAACTGGTGGTCCGTTAAATGTCCATGTGGAGTTTCCATTTCTGCACCCTGTCCCTGACACGCCTAGGTCGTCGTGCGGTCAAAAATAAAGAAAACCTAACACACACACTAGTACAGTGGTAGTCAAGGTCGATCACAGGAGCTTCGTGGTTAGACCAGATGACAGATTACCAACTAGTAGTGTCACGCTACAGTCGGAGGACCTGGTTTCTAAGTTCTCAACTACCAACAAGCAATCACCAACCAAAGTCAAGCTAAGCATAAGCTAACCCAACTCAAACTAACCTAGTTACTTTCTGAAATCAGAAGTGCATCTCTGAATCAGAAGCAAACAAAGGCATCCAAACCAAACAAAGCATAACCTAACTAATAACTAGGGTTCTGACTGAACAGCTACTAGCTAAAGTTCAATGCCTAAAACTGACCCAATTGGCTACTGATTTCAGCAAAGGAAAACAGTTCCAACCAAGGTCAAAGCAAGATCCAAACACAATTCAAACAATCAAAACACAAGCAAACATCCAAAACAACGAAATGCCAATAATACTTGTAACCGAATGATTCACATTCATCAAACTCAAATCCAAACATCAAAACAGTAACTAAAGACTACTAAAACAGAAACCTAAGCTTGATATCAATGGTTGTCACTCCCAAAGATACAAACCAAAGCTTACAAATATCTAACTAATTGAAAATAAAGTCCAAAACATAAAAATACCAATTGGGAACTTGCTGGAACCAAAATCTTGGAGTCAAAGAGCTTCAAGGTCGATTTTACACCTGGTCTTTGCTAGGGTTTTCGGCTGGAAATGCCTCTATTTATAGTTGCAAATTTCCCGCAGCCGCGCCGCGCAAATGAAGAATCCGCGGCGCGTGTACTTATCAGATCCCGTTCTTTTCGTCATTTGAATGTGTTACACCGCCTTAAGCCCGCGTCGCGTATTTGAGAAACCCGCGGCGCGCGTACGTATTTCCTTGATTTTTCATTCTTTCCCAAACTTCTTCCTTTTGCATGCTTTTAGTCCCTGTTTCCATTCTTTTTTTCCAAAGAAGTCCTGGCACGAAAAGTGAGAATATCCAGACATATCTGATATAATTTCATCAATAACAGGGCTCAACAACGCCTAAAATACTTGATATCACTAGGCGTTGTCAAACACCCCACACTTGTGCCTTGCTTGTCCCCAAGCAAGAGAGTTTTTAACAAATTATAATAAGGACTCAAACAATTTTTGACTGTGTTCAGTTTCAAAGTTTATTGCTCTATGAGTTAGAGTGGAATAGTTCGCGAAAACATAATTGAATTGTTCTTTGGAATTCATGGCTTTCTAGAGAACCCTTGATTACAAACTTTCTGTCCACAATGAAGTGTACTTACTCATTCAGATTCTAAAGGCCATTAAGGAATTGTCCATGACTTTCGATGTTGTCCGTGTAACGAGCTTTCAGAAATACCATCCCAGACCAGACGATCTTAGGTGGCAAGGTGCATAAGTCCCACCCATTTTAGACCTACCGGCTCGAACAACAAAGGCCACAGATTGACATTTCCTTCCTAAATTCCATTCCTAAAACAGCTCAATCTTCTAAACTCATAAAACTCAACTTATTTGACTAACTAATAGCATGATCACAAATAAACAGTATTTCTTGAAAAATACTAATGCTATCACAATCACAAACCATTCATTTCAAAATTGCAATTTATTAGAAATCTTGAAAAATATTGCTAAAAAAATTGAAAATTGATCATTTCTGCAAAAATTACAAAAAAAAGTTCTCTTTCGACCGTCCACACCCCACACTTAAAACCGTACAACGTCCCCGTTGTACAAAAAAATTATTTTTAGAACAAGGGAGAAAAAGTTACCCCTTTTGGACGATAGATTGCTCGGTTGGTACTCAGTATCACAAGTATAATTGCGAACAACGGATCCCTGATTTCGTATTCCGGAGTTGTAGCGCTACAGTGAACACGCCGGTGGTCGAGACAAGTGGAGGGGGCACGGTGACTCCACACTTGTCTAAGACAACTCCTTCTCATTTGGTATATCATGCATAACTCAACAAACAAATTAACATGACATAATAAAATATAAACAGAATACAGATAAAGGTGTCATAAGTTTTGTACATATATCCCAAAAAATAAAAAGAAAGAAAAAGTAAGAAAAAGTACATCAATCATCACTAGGTGGCCTGGAGGGTCCAGCCTCGTGATCGTGGGCCCTGGCTGGGAATGGTCGGGGGCGCTGACCCTGCGCATCGGGTTGGTTTACGAACCCGCGTCGCGTAATTCAAAAACCCACGACGCGGTCATTTAAAATTTCAAAACTTTTCACACGACCCCACACTTGCCTTAGACCACTAATACCTGCAAAAGATTGATGTATTTTCCTAATTAATATAAAACCTAACCTATGACACGCTGGGTTGCCTCCCAACAAGCGCTAAGTTTAACGTCTTCAGCCAGACGTGTTGTTCCTTCTACAGCTACGGTGGATCGTATGCCTTCTTCCTTCGCTGATTTTCAGTCACCACCGTCCCTTTATTGTCCACATACTCCTTCCACTTCCCTGGGTCGAATGGCTTGTTGGTTCTCCTGTTGCTGCCCAGTTGCTGCTTTCTGATTAACTCCTGTGAGGCTGTGAATGCTTGGAGGTAGCTTTGAACCTCCAAGCTCGGTCCTTCCTTCTATATCTCTTCAAAATCACTTGCTTGACGTGAAGCGCGCCCAGTGCCGCTTCCAGTAGTTGTTTTGCAGATCTTATTTTGCCAGTGTCCCACGTGCTATCTTCAGGTTGCAATTTTGGTTTGCAGTACCAATAAAAATTTTCCAATCGAATAGAATCGGAAGGCAACATATCAGGATGCTTCCATATGTCCTCATCGATGGTATTGATTACATCTAATTTTCCATTCATGAATGGATCATGAGTGGTGATAAAATCATGTTTATTATTTTTAAATATTAATTCGTCAGCATCAACTTCTTGATCATCGTCCAACAGGTGGATCGGAACCAAGAGTGAGCGACTAGTTTGATCCGATGGTGGTACAAAGTCACCCATCACTAGATCCTTACTTTCAAATTTCTCAAAATTTTCAAAAATTACAGGGTCGGGGGTAATATTGTCATCTACACCCTCTTCCCTAATAGTATAAAAAATTTCAACAATTTCAGGACTTGTTGGGCTGGGATCTGTACTGTCACTTACAGCCCCCTCCACAACATCCTCATCAACCAAATTTTCTGGTGATGGTATGGATCCACCTAACACCAGATCATTTTACTAATACTTTCAAAAACATCAAAAACTTCAAAGGTTGCTGAGTCAGAGGTAGCATTGTCACCTACAACCTTTTCCTCAACAACCGTTTTGACCATCTCGGTGGTCTCTTGACTTTCCCACGGTGTATGCCTTTCCATCACATATTCAGGTGATGCAAGTTCACACACATTATTATTGGTATAAAAATCACTCGCCTCTGGTTCTGGCGAAGGTGGTGAACATTTCCCACTTTCCTCTAACCAATCTAAAGAAGCTTGCAATCTTAAAAGAGCATCAGCCTGGTCCTTCTGCTCTTGGTGAGTGTTATACCAGAGTACCCAAAGTTGGGCCCAAGTTGCAGAATTCTCAGGCTGAGATGACTCCTCGGTCCGACATCCATTGTCATCGGATGATCCATTGTAGCAATCATCCTCGTAATAGGTGTCGGCCGGATTTTCATAATATTCATAATCCTGATCCGGGTATATGTAATCGCCAATTATGAAGACGTACACATACCAGAATTCAAAGAACTAAAATCAAACATCAAAAATCAGAAGCTAAGTCCTACAAATCACCTAATCTAAGCTCACAGCTCCCCGGCAACGGCGCCAAAATTTGACACGCCTAGGTCGTCGTGCGGTCAAAAATAAAGAAAACCTAACACACACACTAGTACAGTGGTAGTCAGGGTCGATCCGCAAGAGCTTCGTGGTAAGACCAGATGACAGATTACCAACTAGTAGTGTCACGCTACAATAGGAGGACCTGGTTTCTAAGTTCTCAACTACCAACAAGCAATCACCAACCAAAGTCAAGCTAAGCATAAGCTAACCCAACTCAAACTAACCTAGTTACTTTCTGAAACCAGAAGTGCATCTCTGAATCAGAAGCAAACAAAGGCATCCAAACCAAACAAAGCATAACCTAACTAATAACTAGGGTTCTGACTGAACAGCCACTAGCTAAAGTTCAATGCCTAAAACTGACCCAATTGGCTACTGATTTCAGTAAAGGAAAACAGTTCCAACCAAGGTCAAAGCAAGATCCAAACACAATTCAAACAATCAAAACACAAGCAAACATCTAAAACACCGAAATACCAATAATACTTGTAACCGAATGATTCTCATTCATCAAACTCAAATCCAAACATCAAAACAGTAATTAAAGACTACTAAAACAGAAACCTAAGCTTGATATCAATGGTTGTCACTCCCAAAGATACAAACCAAAGCTTACAACTATCTAACTAATTGAAAATAAAGTCCAAAACATAAAAATACCAATTAGGAACTTGCTGGAACGAAATCTTAGAGTCAAAGAGCTTCAAGGTCGATTTTACACCCGGTCTTTGCTAGGTTTTTCGGCTGGAAATGCCTCTATTTATAGTTGCAAATTTCCCGCAGTCGTGCCGCGCAAATGAAGAATCCGCGGCGCGCGTACTTATCAGATCCCGTTCTTTTCGTCATTTGAAATGTGTTACACCGCCTTAAGCCCGCGTCGCGTATTTGAGAAACCCGCGGCGCGTGTACGTATTTCTTTGATTTTTCATTCTTTCCCAAACTTCTTCCTTTTGCACGCTTTTAGTCCCTGTTTCCATTGTTTTCTTCCAAACAAGTCTTGGCACGAAAAGTGAGAATATCCAGACATATCTGATATAATTTCATCAAGAACAGGGCTCAACAACGCCTAAAATACTTGATATCACTAGGCGTTGTCAGTCCCTCCAAAGGTTCTGGTGGAGTTCAAACAGTTTGACTTTGTGGAGGTTTGGTACTGCCACGGGTGGTGGCCAGCGGCAATCGCAAGGAAGACTCCATTCAATCAGTTCCATGTGATTTTGGTGGACGGAACCCGATTGTTTGTGGATGAGTCAAAGCTGAGGATTCATCAGAGGTATCATCTTGGGGAGACGCCGATGTGGCAGTATTATAAGCTTTAAGGACTGGTGAAAGTTGTTAAGCTTTTTAGGGGAAAGGGGGAAAAGTGTGTGATGTTTATGTTATGTTTGTAGTTGTTGTGACATTGCTTTCGTTTTGTTTTTGTAAGGTTTTGGATGTTGGTTAATGAAAGAATGTTTTTCTGTTTTGTTTATTGTGCTGAATGGTTTGAAAAATGTGAAAAATGTTCATTCTTAATTTGATTGTCGGAAGAGAGAATAAGAACAGATTCAGAAGTGAGATTAGAACCTCGTGAGTCGGGAATGTGTTTTCTGGGGTAAAGAGTTCAGAAGTTGAGAATATCGGAAAAGAGACCTAGTGTTTGTCGTTTTTCATATAAAGAGAAAAAGTGAGAGATGATTACACGTGTTAATGTGCCAGATCTAGAAGAATGGAAAATCTGCGTTGGTTCGATAGAAGTTATTGAGTACACCGTCGGAGGCGAAGAACTGTCTAATCAACCGCCTTGGACACGATGTCGATGTGATGAGTGCATTAACTGTCCACTAGGGTCATTATGACCTCTAAGGCATTGATTAGAACGGTTTAGGGAATACCAACAGGCCAACGATTAGCCTATAAAAGGAGAGACGGGCTTATGTTATAGATTTGAATCAAGAACAAAACTTAAGCAAGATGGCTGGTTATTTCTTCAAATGTCATGACGAAGTGGAAGTGATGTTCAAGACGGGAGATTTCGCAGGAGGCTTCTATGGAAGGGTGATTACGAAAACATGGCCAAGACGTTGTGAGGTTTAACTCGACAGTCTTCCAGATCCAGCGACTAGAGAGCCGATGGTGGTGATTGTGAAGTATGGACTCCTTCGTCCAGTTCCACCAACATTGTTGGTGGAATACAAAGAGTTTGACTACGTCGACGTTTGATGCCGCCATGGCTGGTGGAAGGGGGTGACTGGGGGGCTGATGGAAGGGAGTGACTTATATCATGTGATGTTAGAGGATGGAACACCAATGCGTGTTTATGATTCGAGTCTGCGAATCAGCCAAAAGTTCTCTCATGGAGATCCACCAAAATGGAAGTACAACAAACGTTAGGATGGTAGTGTTGTTATCTTTTGTTGTTTAACTGGTTTTTAGATTAAGTCATAGCATTTTGTGGTTTTTGATGTAAGTTCTATGACTTTTAATGAAAAGTAGTTATGTTGGTTTTTGATTTTTAGCAAACTTGTTTGAATATAACAAACACATAACATGTGGTTATAGATTGAAAAATGAACTAAAGCATAACATAAGTAAAAAAAATTAATAACTTCTATGTTATAAGCTCGGAAGGTAATATGGGAAGAATTGTCTTTGAAGATTGATCGGAAAGGAGATTCCAAAAATGTTCAGAGATGGGATTCCGAGAGGGGATTCCGAAGAGCCCTTTCTGAATGAGTTTTGGTGGTATCAGAACTCAGGAAGAGAGGTAAGAGTAAAGATTGAATGACAGGTAGGTAGACTCATTCTCTAAAGAAATCTGAGTCAGGATTTAACATTCCCAGTTTTTCCAGAAAATTGTGGAATTTATTAGAGTCCAGTGCCTTGGTAAAGACATCGGCTACCTGTTCTTCGGTTGGGATAAAATAGAGTTCAATGTTGACACGCCTAGGTCGTCGTGCGGTCAAAAATAAGAAAATACCTAACACACACTAGTATAGTGGTAGTCAGGGTCGATCCACAGGAGTTACGTGGTCGAGACAGGTGACAGATTACCAACTGCAGTGTCACGCTACAGTCAGAGGATCTAGTTCCTAACTTTTGCCAAACAATCCCAAAAATCATAAATTCCAATAATTCCAAACAAGCATTCACTAAACTAAAGTCCAAACCAACAACTAATCCTAATTGGTTACTAAAATCAGAATTGAAATTCAGAACAATCAAGATTAAATCAACATCCAATCACAAGCAAACATCCAAAAGTTCATTCCAAAGCATAAATACCGAAAAGAAGCAATTACTATTAACCAAATGATTCATTAACCAAAAACTCAGATCCCAAATGGTCCAAAACAGTAACACAAATATTCAAAACAGAAACTAAGACTAACTATCAATGGTTGTCACTCCCAAAGACACTAGCCAAATGCTACTAACTATGAAACTAATTGAAAATTAAAGAGAAAAACATAAAAATACCAAATGACGGTTGCTAAAGCTAAAACGCGGAGCGCGTGCGGGTTTATCCCCGTTTTATCGGCATTTGAATTTTCTCCACCGCCTCATCACCGCGTCGCGCCTTTGTGAATCCCGCGGCGCACGTGCGGATCCGCCTGATATTGCCTTGATCTTCAAACTTCTTCCAAATTATACGCTTTTGGTCACTGTTTTCATTATTTCTTTCCAAACAAGTGCTGGCACGAAAAGTGAGAATACCACGATATATATGATATAAATTCACTAAGAATAGGGCTCAACAACGACTAAAATACTTGATATTACTAGGCGTTGTCAAACACCCCACACTTGTGCCTTGCTTGTCCCCAAACAAGAGAGTTTTTAATAGACTTTAACTACGACTCAAACATTTTTTGAATGTGTTTAATTTCAAAACTTATTGCCTTATGAGTTAGAGTGAAATAGTTCGTGAAAACATAATCGGAATGTTATTTAGAATTCATGGCTTTCTAAAGAACCCTTGATTGCAAATTTTCTGTCCACAATGAAGTGTACGTACTTATTCAGATTCTAAAGGCCATAAAAGAATTGTCCATGACTTTCGATGTTGTCCGTGTAACGAGCTTTCAGAAATACTATCCCAGACCAGACGATCTTAGGTGGTAAGGTGCGTAAGGTCCACCCATTCTAGACCTACCGGCTCGAACAACAAAGGCCACAGATTGACAGTTCCTTCCTAAATCCTAAACTTAAAACGGTCCAATCTTCTAAACTCATGAAACTCAACTTATTTGACTAAACTCATAGCATGATAACAACTAAATAGTATTTCACGAAAAATACTAATGCTATAACATTCACAAACTATTCGTTTCAAAATTACAATTTATTAAAAATTTTGAAAAATTGCTAAAAATTTTTGAAAACGGTTCATTTCCCGTAAAAAATTCAAAAACACTCTTTCGACCGTCCACACCCCACACTTAAAACCGTACAACGTCCCCGTTGTACATAAAATAATTCAGAACAAGGGAGAAGGAGTTACCCCTTTGGACGGTAGATCGCTTGATTGGTACTCGGTGTCACAGGTACAAATACACACAAAAAGGTCCTCGATTTAGCATTCGGAGTTGTAGCGCAACAGTGAACATGCCGGTGGTCAAAACAAGTGGAGGGGGCACGGTGACCCCACACTTTCCTGAAACAACTCCTCCATTTTTGGAATCAAATGCATGACTCACAAAAAGATTAAATGCAAACAAGCAAATAAAATGTAAACAAACAAAAAGATAGTAGTGTCATAAGTACAGTACGGATATCCAAAAGAAAATAACAAAAATACATCATTCGTCATCCTGGCGGGTCCCAGATGGACCTGCCCCGGCATCTCCTCCGGAGGGGTGAGGTGGAATATCGTCAATTTGCATCTGGATCATGATCATTGTCTGGGTCTCCACTATTCACTGGTCATGTGCCTCCCTGGCCAATATCCTCTGTCTTAAGTCATGGATGACCGCCAGCACATCGGATAACTGTGGTTGTGGGTCTGGAGCTGGTGGATCAGGTCTCCGGCGTCTCCTGCCTGGCTGGGCGTATGCTGGCTGAGGAGCCTGGGGTGCCTCGGTCGCCACCCTCACGTACTGGCCTGGGCGCTGCTGCTCGATCAACCCCATGCTCTCCAGGGTTCGCGCCATGGTGCGAACTGGATGTAAAGTGGTCAAAGTGGCTACGGTCGCAGCAGTAAGGATCCGGTATGAATAGGCCTGGCGGGTGATGTAATCCCCGCGGGCTAAAGAACTGCTGGCCGATGCACCCGTCGCACGGGTGGATAAAGAAACGGCTAGAGCAAACGGGAGGTGGAGGAACCTGGAGAGGTCAAGGAGCACCCAGAGATACGTCATTTCCTCACCAGACACCTTCTCGCCCCCCTCCCTGTGCATGATGGAGGTGGAGACGATGCGGTGCATGAGCCGGTGAAGCGGGTTGCGGAGCTGGCTCTCCCTGGCCGACCCCGCCTCATAGAACACGTTGGACAACGGTGCCTAAACATCTGCATTGGCATCCCTGGCGGGCTGCCCCTAAACACACGCCCGAAGAAAAGGCGTAAAATGCTGGTGCTGGAGGTCCGCCTCTGTGTAGATGCCTGTGCGTCTCCCAAAATCCGGAGACTGCACTCCCTGGGAACTCCACCCAATCGAAATCGGACGAGTCTGGACCTGGCCTCTGTCGAACCCGGTGAAAAACGGACCGTGGATAGGAACTCTAAAAGAAGCTCGGTGTATACGGTGCCGTCCTGGTTGGCCATAAGCCTATCCCAGCCTCGGCATGTGAATGTGGCCTCCCCGTGGGACCACGTGCGGTGTAGAAATGGCTCGATCTCGGCCCAAAGCCCAGTGTCCCTCAAAATGTCGCGGTCAATGATCGTCGCCTCGAGAACCCGGCGACCTGTCAGCGCATCCCTTCTCGAAGTATACTCCATGGAGCTATCTGGTCCCTCAGGGAACCCTGGAGGAAGGGGTGGTCAAGTCTGAAAGACATCTGCACAAAAACAGCCACAAATTTTTTTTGCAAATTAAGTCCTTTTCTTCCCCACCGAACCGCGGCGCGGCGAACGGCTGTTCCAAAATCCAAAACCAAACTTGTTGATTTTCGCCTAATAACTCGATCCAAACACACTACAAGGTAGCCTAAGCACCGACTAGCCCCTCTAGGGTGATTATTTGGCAAACAAAACACCCTACGAGCCAGCATTGCCGATTTTCTAAATTTTTGAGTTTTTGGTGAAATCAACCAAATCAACTGCTTAATCGCTAATTTTAACAAGTAAAAACTAGTTAGAATGACGTACCTCGATCGCGGGAATGAAATGAGCAAGAAAAACACGGGAAATTTTTTTTGATGATCAGAGCTCAGCGGCATGTGTGTGTTGAGCCCAGGATGATCAGGCCGCGCAAAAGTGAATCCCGCGGCGCGCGTGCGGGTTTATCCCCGGTTTATCGGCATTTGAATTTTCTCCACCGCCTCATCACCGCGTCGTGCCTTTGTGAATCTCGCGGGGCGCTTGCGGATCCGCCTGATATTGCGTTGATCTTCAAACTTCTTCCAAATTGTATGCTTTTGGTCCCTGTTTTCATTATTTCTTTCCAAACAAGTGCTGGCACGAAAAGTGAGAATACCACGATATATATGATATAAATTCACTAAGAATAGGGTTCAACAACGACTAAAATACTTGATATTACTAGGCGTTGTCAGATGTTACCTTGCAGAATTTGGTCTTTAATAAAATGATACCGGAGATCGATGTGCTTGGTCATGGAATGCTGATTTGGGTTGTGAGAAATGGCTATAGCACTCTTGGAGTCACAGTAGATTGGGACTTGCAGGAATCTGTAGCCATAATCGAGTAACTGAGTCTTCATCCAAAGTACTTGTGAGAAGCAGGTCGATGCAGCCACATATTCAGCTTCTGCTGAGGATAAAGCAACACAGTTTTGCTTCTTTGAAGACCAGCTAACGAGTCTTCCACCCAGAAATTGACACCCTCCGGATGTACTTTCCGATCCATTTTACGTCCAGCATTGTCCGAATCTGTAAATGCTTGTAACTTGAAGTTATCTCCGATTGGATACCATAGACCCATTGCCTTTGTGCCCTTAAGATATAGGAAGATTTGCTTCACAACAGTCAGATGTGAGAGTTTCGGAGCTGCTTGATATCTTGCACAAATACATGTTGCAAACATGATGTCAGCTCTGCTGTCAATTAGATATAGCAGAGAACCAATCATCCCTCTGTAGATTTTGTGATCTATTGATTCGCCTTCTGGGTCCGTAAATATCTTGTGGTTTTTGGATATTGGGACTTTTGCAGTAGAACAGTTTTCAAGAGAAAATTTCTTTAGCAATTCGTTTGTATATTTCTCCTGATGAATGAAAATTCCTCTATTCGTTTGCTTGATCTGAAGACCTAAAAAGAAATTGGTTTCCCTGTTCATACTCATATGGAATTTGTCAGTCATAATTTTAGCGAACTCATCAACCATTGTTTGATCAGTAGATCCGAAAATGATATCGTCCACGTAGACTTGTACGATCATGATATGTTTTTGATGTGATCGAACAAAGAACGTAGGATCGATGACTCCTCTTCTGTATCCTGATGTCACCAGAAAATTTGATAGTGTTTCGTACCAAGCTCTTGGTGATTGTTTTAGCCCATTATCGCCTTATTCAGGCGATACACATGGTTTGGACGAGACAAATCTTCAAAGCCAGGAGGTTGCTGAAGGTAGACCACTTCTTGAAGGTCACCTTGTAGAAATGCACTTTTTACATCCATTTGATGTCCTATGATGTTTTTGTGTGCAACATAGGCAAGAAAGATCTGAATGGCTTCTAGTCTTGCTACAGGTGCATATGTTTCGTCGTAGTCAAGTCCTTCGATTTTACTATAACCTTTTGCTACGAGTTTGGCTTTGTTTCTGACCACAGTACCCATATCGTCTAGTTTATTTCGAAAGACCCACCTTGTGCCAATAATTGTATGATTTGTTGGTCTTGGCACAAAATCCCATACCTTATTTCTTTTGAATTCTTCTAACTCTTCTTGCATGGCTTTTATCCAGTCATCATCATCCAGTGCATCAAAGATGGTCTTTGGTTCAAATTTGCTGATATAGGCTGCAAACTGGCATTCATCTTGTATTGATTTCTTTGATCTGGTATGGGTTCCTGATGAAGGATCTCCGATGATTTGATTCGGAGGGTGGTTCCGAGTCCATTTGTGGAGTCTCGGAATCATGGTTGGGTCAGATTCCGAAGGGGTGATTTCTTGAAAGAAGTCTGTGTTCTCAGGAGGTATATCCTGAATGTGCGATTCTTTAGCAGAGGTATCTTCATCAGCTCTGAATGTGAAGATCGAGGTATCATTGGATGCATCTTCTGAGGAGTTAATTCTAACTTCTTCTGAGTGTTGATGGTCCCCCTCGGACTGTGGGATACTATCAACATGAGTAGGGAGCGAGAGCTCCCCCTCGACTCGTGTTGGGAGCGGAGGCTCCCCCTGAACTTGTTGATCCTGTGAAGGGAGCGAAGGCTCCCCCTCAATTGTAGCACTATTGACTGCAGGTTGATTCTGGTTAGTCGGAATGACTAGTTGGGAAATTATAGAAGTTGATGGCCCGGAGTCTGAGATTATCTGCTGAATGGCTTCTGGAGAGCGAATGACTTCGGAATGAGTGGCTATTTCTCGAGGATCAAAGAGAATATCATAATCTATCTCTATTGTGTGGATTGGCTGATGTCCGACTGGAATGTCAGCTTCCATAACATATAAGATCCCTTGAGCTGGCTTCCTCCATAAGTATTGACCATCGAATTCTATGTCAAAGCTTTCTTCAACTACCCTTGTTCTTCTGTTTAGAACATGATAAGCAACTGATTTAGGTGAATAGCCCAGGAAGATTGCTTCATCGCTTTTGGGAACAAATTTTCCCAAGTGATTTTGTTATTTTTGATGAAGCAACGACAACCAAAAACATGGAAAAATTTAACATTGGGTTTTCTTCCGTTCAGAATTTCGTAAGGAGTCATCTGATGTCTTTTATTGATGATTGAGCGATTCTGAACGAAACATGCGGTTGCAATGGCTTCTGCCCAGAAGGATAGAGGAAGATTTGCAAAATTAAGCATGGATCGAGCTGCTTCTACTAGAGTTCGGTTTCTTCGTTCTACTACACCATTTTGTTGGCGTGTATAGGGTGCTGAGAAGTTCTGCTCGATTCCTTTTGAAGCTAGAAATTCTTCGATTTGACGATTGTTGAACTCAGTTTCGTTGTCACTTCTGATTCGTCTAACCGGAAGTTTTACTTTGAGCTTAATAGATACAATAAAGTTTTGGAGTTCAAGGAAGGTGTCTGATTTTAGTCTTAAGAAAAATACCCAAGTAAAGCGGGTGAAATCATCCATAATAACTAGGATATATTTCTTGTGATTGAGACTTTGAACAGTTGATGGTCCACATAGATCCATATGGAGAAGATCCATATGGAGAAGATCTAGTGGGTGGGTGATGTTTGAGTCAGAGATTGACTTATGTGGTTTCTTCTTCTGTTTGCCTAATGCACAAGCGGCACACAAGTTTTCATTGTCGAATCTCAGAAGTGGCATTCCTCTGACCATTTCTCCAGTTACTAGTTGGTTCATGTATCGGAAATTCAAGTGAGCTAACTTTCGATGCCATAACCAGCTAATTTCGGAGTGTGCTTTTGAAAGTAGACACAGTCTGGGTTTTCCTAGAAACACGGAGATATCCAATGGAAACATGTTGACATGTCTTGGAGACTTCACTAGGCATCTGTCTCGAGTGGTGGTCATGATGTAGCTGAAATCTTTGTCAAATTCGACTCGAAGACCCGTGCTGACGAGTTGTCCGACGCTGACTAGATTATGCTTGAGTCCAAGGACATAGGCCACTTTCTGAATGGTGAAGTTTCCATTGGTTAGGACTCCGTAACCTTTGATGATTCCATTTGCATTGTTACCGAATGTAACATATCTACCATGATTGACTTCTCGGTAGTCTCTTAAAAATTCCAATCTTTCGGTCATGTGCATTGAGCAGGCACTGTCGATAAGCCATTTATCATCCTGCTCTTCCGCACTAAATGCCTGAAAATCAGATAGTTAGTTTGGGCACCCCAACTTGTTTGGACCCATTTGTTTTTCCAGACATGGAAGATTTTTTTTTTTTGACTGTTCTGCTCAAAGGAGTTTCAGCTTCTGAGACATTGATGATTGATTTTGCTTCTGAAATGGATGATTTTACTACTCATTTTTGAACAAATCTTTTTGGAGGTTTCTGAAAGACATTTTTTGTTTGTTGATTGAAAGTTTTTAGTATGATCGGAGTTTTCCCTTTTCGCAAGTTTTAAAATGAATTTTTCTTTTTGATTTTTGATGGAGTTAAAATTTTTCTTGCTGCTTCTCATAACATCAGAACATGTGATTTTTGGTTTCAAAGGTTCAGTATCAAGTTTCTTTGAAGTTACTGGAACATTTTTCGTATTACATGCAATTTTTGGAAATTCTGAGTTGTAATCAAGGGAGTTGGTGTTTTGATGATAATCCCTTGTGGATGTACTTTCGAGAGGTCGGAGGAGCGGGTTTCCGAGTATGACTTTGAGAGATAAAAGTTGAGTTTACTTTTGGTTTTCTCTGAGTGTAGAAACAATTTTTCTATTAAAATCTTGCATGAGATTGAGGCGACCGGATATCTTTTCGGTTTAACATTGGTTTTACCCTATTTTTAGTTAGATTTTTTCCTTTTCCTTTTTGAAAAATCTCTCTTGGGGAAGAATCAAATAAAGAATCATTTCAAGAGTCCGACTCTTCATGATTAATTTTAAGTTTTTCAAGCGAAATTTTGTCCGGATTTGAGTCGTTAGAAAGATCATGTTGTAATACATCTACGTATGATTTGGTGCCAGAACAGGATGGTTCAGAAATCATATTAGATGTGTTAACAACATTGGGATTTTTAATTGTGATTTTGTTGAAATCGTTTTTGATGATGATATTACTTGGACGTTTCTCCATTTCAATTTCTTCATCAACATGTTCTTCTTTTGAATTTTCCGAGTCGATATGACATGGATTGAATTCTTCAGTAACACGGTTACTTTGCAGATTTTCGAAGAATGAGTGTTGCTGAGAATTTGATGATGAATTGTTTGGGACCGAGGTCATATGTCTGGGCATGAATGGGACCGAAGTTATAGACAATTTGCTGCTTTCGGCAGTGTCCTCTTCCGAGAAATATGAGAACGGAATTCTGATTCCTTCTTTTGATTCAAAAATGGCATTTTCTGATTCATTGATGGGAGCTTTTGAGAAGTTTTTGGTTAAGTCATCATCGTGTTTATCATCATATTCGTTTGATGGGTATTGAAAGAAGGGACTTTGTTTGTTGTAAATGGGATAATTTTTATTTGTGGCTTTTCTTGCCCATCCCCAGTTGAAAGTGTTATCAGAAGAATTAGTGTTAGCAGGAGATTTGAAAACTTCAGTTGCATGATACAACTGATCCACTAATTTGTTAAGCCTTACATTATCGCTTCGGGCAAAATCCCTTTGCGATGTCAAAAGCTTATTTTAATTTTCTAAGAAAGTCCTAGAAGTCTGTTCGATCTTCAAATCAGTGGTAGGTTTATCACAAAATAGTTTCTTATCTTCTAGCCTATTCTTTAATTTTATCACTTCGTCATACCCATCATCCCTTTCCTCCAGGACCCGCTGATATGCAGCTAAGGCATCTGCACAAGTGTTAGATGTTTTTTCTAGAGCAGGTTTTAAATCATTAGAGTAAATATGATGAGTGAAGCATATTACGTACCTGTTCTATGATGCTTACTCCTTTGACAGTTTTGTGGTTGACCATGTGGGAGGATGTGGATTCAGCAGTGTCATTTACATGCTTGACGTTTGCTAATCCTGGGATTGGAGTTTCTGGAGTTGCTTGTACGATCATGCATTCGCCAAAGCCTTTTCCTCTTTTTCGTTTATTCTCAAAATATTTGTCTTCATCACCAAAAGACCATATTTCAACGTTTCCAGATGCAACGAATGCTTTGACTTTTTCTTCTTCTTTCTCCTTCGGATAGTTTCTCGGGGCTCTACAGTCTACGGCATAATGCCAGAGTCCTCCGCAATTGTGACATTTTATTACTTTAGTTTCAGTCTTCTCCCTGGTGGTTGAACTTGATTAGTACTGGTAGCTTTTGGTTTTTCTTGATGTTGTTCTTCAATTTTCTAATAATATCGGTTCTGATTTTGACCAGACTGATGATGTCCTCTCTGATAATTGTTATTGTTTCTTGGTGGATCGTCTCCATTTTGATTGGATCTGAAGTTCTTTCTAGGGCTTGTATACGATGGAATTCTGTTGAACTTCTGACTAATCAAGGCTATTTCATGTTGGTATGCAGCCTCCTCTGCTTCATCAAATTTGAAGTAACAAGACTCCGAAGGTTGAGCTGGTGCTGGGAGAGCGAGAGTTGGAGCTACTGACTAAACTGTTGGTTGTGGGGTTGGTGTACCCTGGTTTTGAACGGTCGAAGATTGGTAGTAAGAAGGATACGAGATCTGTGGTTGAGAAGGATGGTAAGAAGGGATAGGAGATGGTTGAGGCGCTGGAGGGTTCTGATAGCTGGCAGGTAAGATGTAGTTGGATTGCTGAGGTGCTTGTTGGTACTGTACGAGTTATTGAGGAGTGTTGCGCATTATTGGATAGTTATGCTCTGCAACTAAAGCCAAAGGTCCTCCAAGTTGTAGTTGTTGCTGATTGCCCTTTATGTCATGTTCCTGTCCTACAAGATTGTTGTACAGTCGATACATGTTGTAGGTTTATAGTTTCCCTGAGTCTTGAAGAATCATTTTGACAAGCATTCAGTGCTTTCCGAGTCCATCAAGAAATCGGAGATTGATTTCTTGATTCGACCTTTCTGCTCCTGAGCTCAGGAGTCTAGTGACAATTATGGAAAATCGGGTGAATGCTTGTCGTAGTGTTTCTCCAGGAAAGGTTGTGAAATGATTGTACTTAGATAGACTTGACACCAGTTTTTGATCCTTTGCTTCCTCCGTTCCTAAGAACATATTCTACAGGATAACCCAATTTGTTGGGCTGTTGTGCAATTCTGAATAAGATCAAATAGTTCTGGAGGAATGCCGCATTGAATCTCAGTAAATGCGAGTTGGCTGTTGTCTAGTTTCTCAACGTCTAGGGGAGTCAATCTTGGTTGAGGAACACCTCCCAGTGCTTCTTCAGCAGTGTCTGGTCTAGGAGTGTAATTTGGGATGTAAGGTCCCTCCTCGACAGAATGCTAGATATCCTTTCCCTTTGTTTTGCGATAATTACGCATTCTCGATGCGCAGCCATTATACTCAGTAGGAATGAGTATAGGGGCTCGGTTAGAGCTACCGACACTATTTGCAACATATAGAGAGTTGCATTTTAGAAAGAGTTTTGAATTGTTTGACACACTCGAAGAGATTTTAAAGATTTTGAGCTACAATAGCATGCAAGGTCCATAGAGGATTCTAAGGTTGTTGCTGTAGCCAGGGCTTAGAGCAAACTAGGCACTTAGAACCTTATAGACAGCTGTTCAGGCTCTGATACCAATTGTTGTCGCCAATTATTCTAAGTAATATGCAGAATAAGAAAGATTTCGGAAAGTAAAGTTCCGAAACTATGAGGTTTCGGAAGTGGACAAGTCCGAAGACTTGAGATGGATGCGGAATAATAGTAAAGAAGTAACACTTAGAATAGATCTTAATAGCTCAATAATAAATAAGGTGAATTAACAGTTAAATAATAAGAACTATAAAGACGGGAAGATTAAATTGCTAGAAATGTAAAGACAAGAGGAAATGCAGATAAGAATTAGAGAGTTGATGGAATGAGAGATTATATTGATAATTGTAAAAGTGTTACACAAAGTCTCTCAAACTCATGAGGACTGAAGAGGGACATGGTCTCCCTTTTATATGATAAGGGATGACCTTCGGATAAAGACCGATGGACTGAAGAGCAGACAACACGTCTCTTTCCAGTCAGACAGAAAGGATAAAACTAATATAATAATACAATGTCATATTAGGGTGGCTTATCTAGAATAAAATAATACATTAAGTACAACCGACATGCTCCTAAAAGGTCACGCCTGATCTAGTCTAATCATCTCCTACAAGTTGAGTTGCTTATCCTTTGTCTTATCTTCAAATCTTCAGTCTTCTATATTGAACGTATAAGTATGTAAGTTCCCAGAAGTTGATTAAATAGATGATCCGAAATCCTGAATGGATTTCGGAGCCCTGGCATTTCGGAATCAGAGTAACTTCTGAACTTGGTCTTCATGGATAATCTTTTATGTTAGTTAGAAACATGGTCTTCCGAACTGTGTCTTCTGAAAGTATATCTTCTGATGTTGACTTAGTTGGAGTTCCGAAATCCAAGACTGGATTTCGGACATATAAGTAAGCGGATCATTACACAGATTATCATAAGCATATTCGGAACATACAATTTAGAACATTCAAAACATAACTATTGTTTAACACTTGAAACATACAAACAGATACTTGTTCAATCAAACATTCCATCGAATAAGTTAACATCAAATAACACCAACATAAATAACTTCAAACACTGAGTTGGTCAACGACTCATCTTTTGCACTAACATAGTAAACTAGAGTTTACAAAATCATATTATACCTTCCGATTTCTTGGCTAAAATCTTAAATCAAAGGTGTTCTTTTCTCTTTTCACGAATCCCCTGCTCAATCCATATTCAAAATCACCAATTAACACCAATCTTTGACATGCATGAAGGTATTTTCGGATTTAGGAACTAGGATTCAAAATCATGTTTTACCTTTGTATTATTGCTAAAAAAAACTGAAATCAGGAGCTCATAGGCATTTTTTTACACAAATCGGACCCGGAGCTACCATTCCCATAACCATAGTCGCCGTCGGCGACCTTCCACCGACGTCCAAAGTCGTAGTCGACCTACTACTGCTATCCATCGTCGTCCACAGTGGCTTCCAGCCACCGTCACCACCGTCGAGGATCACAGCCGCCACCCACAACGACTCACACACCACCACCGGCCATCACGACTTGCCACCAGCACAATCGCCAGTCTGCCGCCGCCGTTGGTACTCCAATCAGCAGTGAATCGCTGCTGTTATAGCTCAAATCTCTCATTCTCTCGATCTTTCTATCACGATTCCTCTATCTCCTTCTCTTTCTGAATCGCATGTACATACCCATTGTTCCCGATTTCTTTCTTAGTCTCCCTCTTTTCTCGATCGGATCTAGCCTCACCTTCTCTCTCGATTTCTGATTTCAAAATCGTGGATGCGTATTTTGGTGTTTATCGGGAAAGGAAAATCATATCAAAGAGAGCGAGAGAACATGTACACAGCATACAATAAACCGGGTTCTGAGTTTTTACAAGGGTCAGAAATTGAAATGTCGAAAATACCCCTGATTAAAAAGGACTTGGACAAATTTCGGCTTTGACTTATTATTTTTCATGAACTTTACGTATCCACAACTTTCTTATCGGTTATCCAAAATTTTCAAACTTTATATCCCTGAAAAGGTGGGAACGAGCTTTACAATTTTTGCCTACTGATTTTCGTTTGAATATTAATAGATTTTCTGTTATTAACCCTTGG
This sequence comes from Cichorium intybus, assembly GCA_023525715.1. Taxonomy (NCBI): domain Eukaryota; kingdom Viridiplantae; phylum Streptophyta; class Magnoliopsida; order Asterales; family Asteraceae; genus Cichorium; species Cichorium intybus. The sequence continues at coordinate 93,757,353 of CM042017.1, read as the reverse complement.
AAATGACTCCTTGGTCATTTGTCACTTTTGGACCATTTTAAAACCTTCATATCTTCTTTGTTATAACTTCAAATGGCCTGAATATATTTCCTACATTTTTGTTATCTCAGATATTACCAAAGTCACATTGATGACTTTTTCTCAATTTCTTTTAGATTTTGAGATATTAATTTTTAAAGATTTTTCAATAAAGTTTTCACTTTTGGTCTTTTATTCCCTTTTTGCTCTTGGGTTGCTAAGACTAAATTTCTAACTGAAATAATATCTCAAAATGACTTAATAAAAATTCTTAACAAAAAATTTACCGCAATTTTTTACATTCTTGAACCAGTTTCCCCTTCCATTGTACTATTGATAATCGTGAATATCAGTCCTTCTCAACATCAAATGTAGTTATACTAACTTCCATTTATACAGAAATTTTAGTTGTCACACATAATTTGTTTCAAAATATATTGAATAAGCTTACAAAAATAAGGAATAACAATGTACTTTGATTCATAATTTAACAAATTATGTACTTAAAATGATAAATGCCTATATTAAATTATAATTACTTAAATTCTAGCCTAAATTGATTATAAATAAAAATATTGTGCATAATTTATAAGACATTAAATGAATATTACAAGGAAAACCCGAAATTCACCTTTATAAATAATAAAAACAATTAAGACAATTTTGATAAAACCCATTCATTTTCTTTTATAAAATATAAAAACTTTAAAAAAGAAAGAAAATATCTCTTTCTCTTCCCCCCATGGCCAGCCCCTCCTTCTCTCTCTCTCCTCTCCCCTTCCCCATGAAACCTCTTGTGATTATAAGGATCTAGCTCTCCACTCATACCACCTCTTCACCAATTCTACACTCCACTCTTTCTCACTCTCTCTCACCCACGAAAATTCTCTCTACTCTCTCTCAAATATCAGCCATTTTTCAGCCAAAGAAACCCACAAAATTCGTGGGTTTGGTCTTCTTGAAGAATCCCAAATGTTGAAAGGTAAGATTACATCATATTTGCTTCTTTTTCACCATTTCATGTGATTTTCTTCTTCTATTTTCGGATTCTAAGGCTTGTTCTTGCTAGGAATCACTTTTTCATCTTAACGTTAGTAGATTTTCACCAAAACATGTTGTATGTTATGAAAAACGGTGATAATCCATGAGCAAACCTAAGTTAAGATCAAAGATGATCACATGCAAGCTCTAGCAAGCATAAAATGATGATTTTTGCAACTTCTACCTTGCGAACTTTGAGTCTTTTGTAACAAATCATTTTTAAACCATTAAATATTTATTTCAACTCCATGCATGTGATTGAAATCAGATTTATATTGCTAAAATTCGAGCTCCAAACCTTGGATTCATTAGTTTCCTCAATAAGAACATAGTATCTTAAAGATCATTTTCGTCCAGCAAGTCTGCCAGATTTGAACAACCAACTTTAAAAGACCATATCTCACTCAATTCTTAACCAAATGGAGTTATTATTTTTCTGAAATTTAACTTATTGAGTTAGGTTTCAAACCCAGGTGGTCTCACTTAAAAAACTTCAAGATTTCGACCCTCAAACTATTGACACAAGGCAAGTGTATCAGAAGTTATAATCTCGTAGAATAAAACTCTTGACTTTGAAAGGCCATAACTCTTTTTCTACTTTGCCAAAAATTCCCATTTTTCTTCGAAAATGTACCTCTTTGAGTTAATTTTCGAACTCAATTGGTTTCACTTAAAACATTGAAAATTCGACCCCCAAACAAGGTCTACAAAATTGTTGCGCATACAACACATCTTCTGTGAGGGACTATTTTGTAGTGCATGTTCAAGGGTCAATATTACATCTAAAAATCATGAAAAAATTTGTACAAATCCCTAACATATTTAATTTTATGGTGTCCAAATTTGTTGGTCTGAAAGAATGGGAAACTATGACCAAACGTTTTTAAACTAAAGACTTCAATTCTTAAACACAAAGGATATAAACTTATAATTTCAAAATGTATGGGACTGGAATGAATGGATTTCAAAACAAATAAAAAATGGAATGATTTTTCCCAGAAACTATATAATATTAAGAAGCGGTCTAGAAAGTTTCAACCTCAAATACCTTTTTCTTGATTTTATACAAAAATAATAACAAATAGAGACTTATTATCCAAATAAATACCTACGGACAATAATAAATTCTGGAAATTTATGGGAAATGTTTTACCACAAATAGAGGTTCCCCATAAAGTTTCAGCTCATTTGGAAGGTTTTTCGTATTTATTTCTATTTTTACCCATTATAAAATGGAGAAATTATAAAACTAAGTTTAATTTGTATATATCTATCAAGACTTTTTCCCTGATATTATACATGTTAGAAATAACTAGAAAAATTATTTCAGAATTTATTACGACATTTTACTAATTATTTCAATTTTATTCTATATAACAAGCATAAATTTGAGATAATATAATATAGGGTTATCGACACATTGACCCTATAAAGTATAGCAAAAAATTTTAAAACGTCCCTTAACAATTTTTCATGCCTTCTACATCATTAAACTCGAAAAAAGCATGTCATTTAAACCATTCAAGGAGGGGTCACCGGTTAGAAGGGTTTTAAAGCTGAGTTGGAATTTTTAATGCTGAGTTGGAATATTAAAACTTAATAATATGATGACATGGCATTAAAATCAATTGATAAAGACTCGTTAATGAAGCAGATTGTGTATCTCTTATCCTTGCTTGTTCGCTGAAAATTATCCTGAGGACGACGATCATCTAGGGTTTCACAGTGCGAAACTGCATGGCTAGTAACATGCCTGATCCGATTTACTTTAAAGTTCGGTGCCAGTACAACGATATGTTTTTACGACATCCTTGTTCTTATGCTTATGGCGAGAATGTACTGTTTACGGATGTTGATTTTGCTGCAATGAATCTTCATGAGTGTGGGTCCTGGCTTGAAAGATTTGTTGGGGTCCCTTGTGAGAAACTGTATTATTGTATCCCAAATCGACCATTATCACAAGGCATTAGATTAATAGAGAACGATTTGGATTATGGGAAATTTTTAGACGATGCTAATCAAGCTTTTACAGAGTCTGAAACTAAAGAAATTTATTTGTTTATGGACCATATTGGGTCAGGATTAGAAGAATGGTTCGATAAAGACATGAATTTTGTGGTGAATAGCGAAGAAGAAGGCTCTACAATACAATCAAGGGATAATGAAGTTCCTGAAGCTGTAAACAAGGAAACAAATGAAGAAGTTGATGTCCCTGGTTTCTATGATTTGGAAGATGTGATAGGTGAAAATGAAATTCCAAAAATGAACAAGACTGCTGATGAAAAATTTCTTAGCAAAATGTGTCCTCAGGATGAAGAAAATGAGGAGAAAGAGAATGAGGAAGAAGGTGTTGTTCATCCTATCTTTAATGATAAAATACATTGGAAGGCTCAAAAACCCATTCTAGGTATGAGATTCGAGAACCCAAAACAGCTAAAGTACATGTTGTGTAACTATGCTGTGGCTAATGGATACCAACTTGTTTTCAAGAAGAATGATAATAAAAGGTTGTTAGTGAAGTGTTGTCAAGGGGAATGTACCTTTAGATTATGGGCATCATGGATGGGAGATGAACATTCATTTCAAATAAAGTCTTTGAAAAGTGATCATAACTGTGCAAGAAACAAAAGTTAGGATCAATTGTCACATACTCTTAGATTGTAAGTCATTACACAAAGGAAATGTTACATAGACAAAAACTGAGTATTAGACAACTAAGACTAGAAGTGATTAAAAAATTTTGAATAAATGTTAGTCTAAGCCAATGTAAAAGGGCAAGACAACATGCCATCAATTTAATCGAGTGTACATTGACTAAACACTATGCTAAGTTATGGTCTTACATGAAGGAGATTAAAAGGTCAAACCTAGAATCAGCTGTGAAACTGGATGTCCTGTCAATGCCTGATGGTAAAAGCTATTTTAGCAAACTTTATGTATGTTTTGATGTTGTTAAGAAAGGATGTATGGAAGGTTGTAGAAGGGTGATAGGCATAGATGGTTGTTTCCTGAAAGGAATTTGTCAAGGGGAGTTACTTTGTGTTGTGGGTAGAGATGCAAATAATCATATATACCCTATAGCTTGGAGAGTTGTGTGTGTTGAGAACAAGGAAAACTGGAAATGGTTTCTTGATATACTAATAGAAGATCTTAACTTGCAGCTTCGAGCTGGCTTAACATTGATGTCTGATCAACATAAGGTAATATAAAACTAATTTATCAACCCTTTTTGTAATGATGAACATTTAAACTCACACTTTACTCATGTTATTTTTTATGTAGGGCCTAATGGAGGCTGTTAAGGATTTGCTCCCTCAAGCTGAGCACAGACAATGTGCACGACACATTTGTTCAAACTTTAAAAAGAAATACCCTGGTGCACACTTTGAAAACCTTTTTTGGAAAGCATCAAATGCTACAACAGAACAATCTTTCAAAGTCTTTATGAAGGAATTGGAGACACTTTGTCCACCAGCCCACAAGTATTTGATGGACAAGGACACAAAGACATGGTCAAGGGCTTTCTTTGAAACAGGTAGATGTTGTGCAGCTACTGAAAATGGTTTATCTGAGAGTTTTAATGCAATTATTGTTGAAGCAAGGAGAAAACTCATAATAACCATGTTAGAGGAATTGAGGTTGTATATGATTGAAAGGTTATTCAAAATGAAGGGAAAGGGATGGTCAAGTGACATTTCACCAGCAATCAGACATCAGTTAAACTTATTGAAGATAAAGCAAAGGTATTGGCAAGTGTTACCTAGTGGACTTCAGAAATTTGAGACTAGGTGTGAAGGAGAAGCTTATGAGGTGGACCTAGACAACAAGACTTGTGCATGTAGGTTATGGCAGTTGAATGGGTATGGTTGTGTACATTCTGTGGCAGCAATAAGTTTTCTTAATAGAGATGTGGAGAAGTATGTGCATCCATACTTTAGTAGAGCTATGTACCTAAAGTCTTACAAGTTTTGCATATCACATATGAATGGCAGTAGCATGTGGCCAGAAACATCTTACATTCCACCTTTGCCACCAAAAATCAGAAAAATGCCTGGAAGGCCCACTGTCAAATGTAAGAGAGATGCTAGTGAAAGAAATGGGAAACATAAGGTTTCAAAAACTGGGAAGACTATGCTGTATAGTGTGTGACATGAAACGTGTAAGACCCGTTCCGCCGAGGCGCGGCCCGGATGGATCTGCGGCGTGGCTTGGGGAGATTCTAGGTTCGCGCATGATTTGTACGTGCGGTGCGGCTCGGGAGAATCTGCGGCGCGGTGCGCGGAAGTTATGAAAAACCCTAATTTGGATTTAAACGCCTATACAAAGGGTCCTAGCCCTAGGGTTCGTGTTTTTGGAGGTTTCCTGGAATAGAGTCGACTGGTTTCAGCAGAGGCTCTTCGGTTTCAAGGCTTTGAAGGTTTTTGGAGATTAGAAGAAGGAGATCCAGCGCGGTAGAAGGCTTGTAACGGATCGTGGGCATCACTCCGTTTTTCAGAAGTAAGGTAAGAAGATTTACTCTTCTGACTTTTCTTTTTCATCTCGCCATAGGGTGTTACCCATTGGTTTGTAGCCTTAGATGACTTGTAACACAAAGGGTTTGGACCAAGGACATGCATAGACTTGCATGTCCATAAGTAAGTGACCTTAGGGTAGTTTCTGATCCCAGGAAGGGTATAGAGATGAACCCTAGCCGATGGCTGTACTGATTAAGGGCTAATAAGATTTTGGATTAATACGAGTCCGCGGCGCGGACAGGCTATGTCGGCGATGTGGGTTCGGCTAAACCTCGTAACTATGCGAAGGTAGCCGCGACGCGTAGGGTGAGGAGCCACGCCGCGACGAGTCACTGCTTGACCCAAAAGCTTATTTTCGACCAATGTTGGTTACCAGACGTTGGGTCTGACCTTTAGGAAAGTCTATAGGAGTTTGGCTAGTGCTTGACATTTTGTGTATGTGGGATTTAGGTGTGTGGACGAGCTAAGTGGGGATATTAGAGAATATTGACACGCCTAGGTCGTCGTGCGGTCAAAAATAAGAGAAAACCTAACACACACTAGTATAGTGGTAGTCAGGGTCGATCCACAGGAGCTTCGTGGTTAGGCTAGATGAGATATTACCAACTAATAGTGTCACAGCTATAGTCGGAGGATCTGGTTTCTATTTTCCTAATTACTAGCAGTTGAGACAATAATCAAACACTCAAGCCAAGCTAAGCTATGTCCAAATGACCTAGTCACTTTCTGAAATCAGAAGTACATCTCTGATTCAGAAGCAATCAAAGGCATCCAAACTAACCAAGCCAAGCAAAGCATAAACTAGCTACTAGTTAAAGTCCTACTGAACAGTTACTAGCCAAGGTTTAATGCTTACCAAATAACCTAATTAGCTACTGATTTCAGCTAAGAAAAACAGTCCTAACAAGGTCCAAAACAATATCCAAAACACAATCAATCAAACCAAACACAAACATCCAAAACACCGAAAAGCTAAGATTAAATGTAACCAAATGCTTTTCATTCACCAAAACTGAATTCCAATCACAAAAACAGTAACCAAATGTTACTAAAACAGAAACCTAAGTGCTCAAAGTCAGTGGTTGTCACTCCCAAGGACTTTAGCTACAAAGACTATTTGCTACTAAAATGAAATTAAAGCCAAAAACATAAAATACCAATCGTGAGCTTGCTGAAATGAAATCCTGGAGTCAAAGAGCTTCAAGGTCGACTTTACACCCGGTTCTTTGCTAGGGTTTTCGGCTGGAAATGCATCTATTTATACTTGCAAATTTCCCGCAACCGCGCCGCGCAGAAATGAAATCCGCGGCGCGCGTACTTATCTTTTCCCGTTTTCTTCGGTATTTGAATGTGTTCCACCGCCTTAAGCCCGCGGCACGCATGGTTGATTCACGCGGCGCGCGTACGAGTTCTCTTGATTTCTCATTCCTTCCCAACTTCTTCCTTTTGCACGCTTTTAGTCCATGTTTCTATTCTTTTTCTCCAAACAAGTCCTGGCACGAAAAGTGAGAATACCCAGACATATTTGATATAATTTTATCAAGAACAGGGCTCAAGAACGCCTAAAATACTTGATATCACTAGGCGTTATCAAACACCCCACACTTGTGCCTTGCTTGTCCCCAAGCAAGAGAGTTTTTAACTAATTATAATAAAGAATCAAACAATTTTTGACTGTGTTCAGTTTCAAAGTTTATTGCTCTTTTGAGTTAGAGTGGAATAGTTCGCGAAAACATAATTGAAATGTTCTTTGGAATTCATGGCTTTCTAGAAAACCCTTGATTACAAACTTTCTGTCCACAATGAAGTGTACTTACTCATTCAGATTCTAAAGGCCATTAAGGAATTGTCCATGACTTTCGATGTTGTCCGTGTAGCGAGCTTTCAGAAATACCATCCCAGACCAGACGATCTTAGGTGGTAAGGTGCATAAGGCCCACCCATTTTAGACCTACCGGCTCGAACAACAAAGGCCACAGATTGACTTTTCCTTCCTAAATTCCAATCCTAAAACAGCTCAATCTTCTAAACTCGTAAAACTCAACTTATTTGACTAACTAATAGCATGATCACAAATAAATAGTATTTCTTGAAAAATACTAATGCTATCACAATCACAAACCATTCATTTCAAAATTGCAATTCATTAAAAATTTTGAAAAATGTTGCTAAAAATTGAAAGATTGATCATTTCTGCAAAAATTTCAAAAAACTCTCTTTCGACCGTCCACACCCCACACTAAAAACCGTACAACGTCCCCGTTGTACAAAATTATTTCAAAACAAGGGAGAAAAAGTTACCCCTTTTTGGATGATAGACTGCTTGGTGCTCAATATCACAGGTATAATTGCGTACAAACGGATCCTTGATTTCGTATTCTGGAGTTGTAGCGCTACAGTGAACACGACGGTGGTCGAGACAAGTGGAGGGGGCACGGTGACCCCACACTTGTATGAGACAACTCCTTCTCAAATTGGTATAACATGCATAACTTAACAAACACATTAAAAACACACATGACAAATAAACATGAACAAAAACTATACAAATAGAAGTGTCATAAGTTTGTACATATATCCCAAAAAAGATAAAAAGAAAAAGGTACATCAATCACTACCAGGCGGCCTGGAGGGTCCGGCCTCATGATCGTGGGCTCTGGCTGGGAATGGTCGGGGACGCTAGCCCTGCGCTGATGCGATCTGAAGAAGTACCTCCCCGATCCACTCGAGTTGGTCCTCGATCCTGGCAACTGTAAGAACCCGCGAAAAAGTCAAAAAGGGTAAAACCGTCTTTTGTCGTATTGTACGACTATTATGTGTAATAATATGTATTTGTAACATAATATAATGAGAAATAAAAGTTTATGTGAAATTTGGAGTTTCACCGCGTGAATAGTGAAAAATGACCAAAAAGGGCAAATTGGTCATTTGACATGAAGATGACCAAAAATGTCAAAAAATTGTAAAGTTAGGAATTAATGGAACTTTGGTTGCAAGTTATGGTCTTAGGACCATCTTTGTAGAAAAGTTAGTAACCAAAGGACCAAAAATGTAAATAATTTATAAGTTAATTATATAACTCTAAAATAGAGTTATTATCTCTATTATGTGAGACACAATCCAGAGAATTCCAGAGAGCACGAGAGGCAACGGGAAAGAGCAAAGAAGAAGAGAAATTAGCCAAGAAATCAAAGGAAATCAAGAAGGGAATTGGAATTAGTGATTCCAAGGTAAGATTTCATCCTCTTTAACCTAGTTTTTGGGTGTGTTCTTCATTTGGGTTTGTGGGATGGAATTGAAACTGAAATTGCAGTTAGAAATCATGTGGGTTAAGTAACTAATGCTCCCAATAAGCCATTAGTTAAGAACTTAACTTAGAAACATGAAAGTAGAATGCTATAATTGAGAATTTTCAAGTTTAGCCAAAAACTTTAATTTCTGCAATTGAGCTATTGAAGTGTTTTTAATGGCTTAAAATGTGTTATTAGTCAAGTGTTTTAGTCCTAGAACAAACCCCAGGTGATTAAGACCTAGAATAAGAGCTTAAAGCCTCAAAACTGCATGCTACAGTGCCAAATCGCGACTGATCAGGAGCCTGCCCAGGCGTCAGGCGCAGTGCGCCCAGGACCAGGGCGGGGTGCGCCCCATACCTGGCGCAGTGCGCCTTCAGTCAGGGGCCAGACAGGGACCAAAAATGTTAGAATTTTCAAATAACTCAAACGCTAGAAACTATAGCTAGACACGTCCGATTGACCTGAAATTTTAGACATAACCCTAACATGGTATAAGAACATGTCGGGAATGGTCAAATCCGTAATTCGACCTTGCGGAAAAGTTACTGTAGCGGCAGAGGCTAAAAACACTATTTATGCCCATGATTTTTAGAATTTGAGCTAGACTTGTCCAATGAACTCCAAATTTGAAACACAAGTCTAATATAGTCTAAGATTTCATGGAAAAGAGTCGGAACTGAAATACGACCCCTTGGGGGTACTGTAGCAATATACACGTATTTCGGAGAAACCGTAAAATGAGTTTATTAATAGTTATACATTTGTATTAACCTAGAGTTGAGACGTATGAGACCTTAGCACTGTAAAATCAGTTATAGTATGTATTTATTGAGTATTTATATATATAATACATGTATAGGTGGTGCTTCAAACGTGATTGAGCACGGAAAGGGGAAAGGAATACGAGAAGCGTAGAGACTTGTAGCAACGTCAAGGTGAGTTTTATGAGGATTTCTATGGTACATAGCAAAATATTATTTTCTGAAAAGTATGATTTCCAAATGTTTATAAATACTAAAGTTTGGAAAATAGTTTTGAAAGAAGCTCTAGACAAGGGCTTAGTATTTTGAACGGGTTTTCAAAAGTATGGTTTGTACGTATTTTGAAAGGAGTTCCTTATAGGAACTAAGATATTAAAAGAAGTCTTGAAAGTATTTTTAGTAAAGAATTATAAAATGTTTGAGTAAGAATTGTTTACAAATTGTGTCCCATTTTGACCAATTTGAGATGAAATGAAGTAAGAATTAAAGTAGTATGAGCCAGTTGTCCGGACTAGGATCACCCACATAATTGGGAGATCAGAAGACACTACTGGGATGGTACCTCCCGTCGCGAAGTAGTTGTCTAGCTTAGCATACCCTTGTGCTTGAATTTGTTCCAAGTCACGAAGGGGAGACATAATGAGCAAAACCGAGTGGGCAGATCCGTTCTGTTCCGCGAGGGGAGCTAGTTGAATGAATTAATTAACTTAATTCATAAGTTTCAGTTGGTCACGAGAAATGAGAAAGAAAAGCAGTTTTTAAGAAAGAAAGTCTTTTTAAATGTTTGAAAGTAAAGAAGAAAAAGTTATTTTGAGATTTATGAAATAATCAGTTTTTAGCAATGTACTTTTAATATTTCAAGTTTTGGGTCTAAACCCATATTACTCACGAGACTTTATGTCTCACGTATACTATGTTTTTGAAATGCTATGTACTTAGGTGAAAGGAGCGAAGGTTGCAGTCGGGACCGGTTATTGTATTGTAAGTTTAAATTATGGTTATCTGTATTAAGTCTGTAATACCCCTCGAGTTGTATTTGTAAAATAAATAAGAAAAAAGTTTAAGTGGCTATTTTATAGTCACGAGTTGTAAAATATGTTTGAAAACTATATTTATAATTTAAATATGGTACATGAAAAGGGGTGTTACAGTTTTGGTATGAGAGCCATAGTTTAAGCGAATTAGGTTGGAATACCATCCTAGACTTAAACTAGCAAGAGTAGTAGTAGGTTGCCTTAGTAATATAGAAGGTATAGATTGAGTATGACTGTTATAAAGTGCAGTCTAGTTAAGGAGATAACATGCTACCGCTTACGAAATACTATATAGAATTGTGCATTAAACCGATAATTTGTTCATCTATATAGTAATGGAAGGCAGACGACAAGCTGACAGGGGTGAGGGCAGTCATACTTCCTCAAGAGGAAGTGAACCACATGTTCTGAGAAACGATGAGGCTGAGCCAAACCCACCACCACCACAACCTGTCACTATGGAGGCAATTCAGCTTCTAATCAATAACTTACGAACTGAGTTGAGACAAGATGTGAACAACATAATCGACAACAGAATGGGTGAACCTAGTGCCCAATCATCACAAGAAGTCTCCAAGAAGACGACTGAGGAAGCAACTAGTGGAGGTGACAAGAAAGAAGAAAAGGGCTGCTCTTTTAAGTCCTTTATGGCTTGCAAACCGCCCGAATACCATGGTAGTTTTGAGCCTAAAGTGACAATGCGATGGGTCCGAGAGATTGAACAAGTGATACAAGCGAGCAAATGTGCAGAAAAAGACCAAGTCACTTTTACTTCTCGGCAACTGAAGGATGACGCTTTGGTGTGGTGGAACACCAAATACGAAAGTTTGGGAAAAGATGTGGTATATGGTTGGTCATGGGCAGAGTTTGTCACGTGTCTTAAAGATAAATTCTGTCCCACGCGAGATCTAGAGAAGTTGAATGAAGACTTCTTAACAATAAAGAAGGGAGACTTAACAGTGGATGAGTATACGAAGAAGTTTTGCGACATGTTACCTTTTGTGGGGGAGTCTTACCTCAGCGAGCGGTCTCGGATCAACCGCTATGTCCGGGGTTTGCCATGGAACTACGAGTTAGAAGTGAAGAAAGCTGAAACGTTAGATGGGGCGATCAATGCTGCCCGAACTGTGGAAGATGTTGGAAAAAGAAGGAAGGAAGAAGGACCTGGTTTTGGTGACAAAAGGAAGACAGTTAGTAGTATCAGTGGTAACATAAAGAAGAAAGGGAAAATGAGTACAAGTCAGAGCCGACAGGGAAGTGTGAAAAAGTGCGAGAAATGTGGGAAAGAACACGGTGGCGAGTGCCGAGCGGGATCAAATGCCTGCTTTAATTGTGGCGGATTCGGTCACAAAGCGAAAGATTGTAAAGCCAAGAAAGCCAGTGAAGTGGAGTGCTTCTCATGCCATCAGATGGGACACTACAGTTTCAACTGCCCAAATAAGGGAGGAGAAACCATGGTGTCAACAGCCCAGAAGAAGACCGAACCTCAGAAAGTGAAGACCAGAGCTTTTCAGATTACCAGGGAAGAAGCGAAGGAGACTCACGATGTGGTCTCAGGTATCCTACTAATCAACTCGACACCTACATATGTCTTGTTTGATTCCGGGTCTACTTATTCATTTGTGTCCCATGGATTTGGAGCTAGATTAAATGTCCCATTAGAATTGTTAGACCTAGTCTTTAAGGTAGAAGTGGCGGACGGGAAATTTGTTGAAGTTCAGCATATGTATCGAGACTGTGAACTCGACATCAACGGCAAGAAGTTTCGACTTAATCTCCTTCCTATTGGAATTAACTCCTTTGATGTAATAATTGGGATGGATTGGCTCGGTGCAAATGATGCGAAGATAGCTTGTGGACAGAAAAGGGTGTCTGTTAAAACCCTAGGAGCCAAGGTGTACGTATATGGGGAAAGAAGAACGCACGTGCCAAGTATCATCAGTGTAGCTAAAGCTCGAAGATGTATCAGGAAAGGATGCGTATCTTTCCTGGCCTATGTAATGACTGAAGACAAAGTGAAACAGACATATAAAGACATAGAAGTGGTAAAAGAGTTCCCAGAAGTTTTTCCAGATAAATTACCAGGCTTGCCACCAGAAAGGCAGATTGAATTCAGAATAGATCTTGTTTCAGGAGCTTCCCCAATAGCACGAGCACCGTACAGACTAGCACCAACAGAGATGAGGGAATTAATGTCCCAGTAGCAGGAGTTACTAGATAAAGGCTTTATCAGGCCTAGTTCTTCTCCGTGGGGTGCTCCAGTTCTGTTTGTAAAGAAGAAGGATGGATCAATGCGGATGTGCATTGATTATAGAGAATTGAACAAGATTACCATCAAGAACCGTTACCCGTTGCCCAGAATAGACGATTTGTTTGACCAGTTGCAAGGAGCAGATTATTTCTCAAAAATTGATTTGAGATCTGGGTATCATCAAGTCAGGGTAAAGGAAAGTGATGTAGAGAAGACGGCGTTTCGTACACGATACGGGCATTACGAGTTTCTAGTAATGCCATTTCGTCTTACGAATGCACCAGCGATCTTTATGGACTTAATGAATCGGGTCTGTAAACCATTCCTAGACCGATTTGTTATAGTGTTCATAGACGACATTTTGATCTACTCAAAGAATAAAGAAGAGCATGCGAGTCATCTGCGGTTAGTACTCGAGACGTTGAAGCGAGAACAACTATATGCAAAGTTCTCTAAGTGCGAATTCTGGATGAGAGAAGTGCAGTTCCTTGGAAATGTTGTTTCTATCCAAGGTATAAAAGTTGATCCAGCGAAAGTTGAAGCAGTGATGAAATGGGAGCCACCTAAGACGCCAACAGAAGTTAGAAGTTTTCTCGGTCTTGCCGGGTACTACAGGAGATTTATTCAAGATTTCACCCGTATAGCAGTGCCACTTACACGACTAACTCGGAAGGAAGAAAAATTTAGTTGGCAAGAAGAACAAGAAAGAGCTTTCGCTACATTGAAAGAAAAGTTGTGTAACGCGCCTGTCCTTACATTGCCAGATGGGACGGAAGACTTTGAAGTGTACAGCGATGCCTCACATCGGGGACTTGGATGTGTGTTGATGCAAAGAGGGAAGGTTATAGCATACGCTTCCAGACAGTTAAAAGATCCAGAGAATAAGTACACAACCCATGATTTAGAGCTTGCAGCGATCGTTTTTGCCTTGAAGATTTGGAGACATTACTTGTATGGTACAAAGTGCAAGCTGTTCACTGACCACAAGAGTTTACAGTATGTGTTCACTCAAAAAGAATTGAACATGAGACAGAGTAGATGGCTAGAGTTGATCAGTGATTATGATTGCGAAATTGTGTACCATCCGGGTAAAGCGAATGTAGTAGCGGATGCACTAAGTAGAAAAGTTCCTGAGAAAAGAATCAAGGCAAGATCAATGCGAATAGAACTGGTGTCCAGCATTATAGAACAGATTAAAGCAGCTCAGCAAAAAGTTGAAGAAAGTCGGGATTTGAAAGATGAAAAGCTAGGAAAAGACATACAATTCGAAACCAACAGTCAAGGATTAAAGATCTACAGAAACCGCATTTGGGTACCGAAAGCAGGAGGTTTGAGAAAGCTAATTCTGGACGAGTCGCATAAGTCAAAGTATTCCATTCATCCTGGTAGTACCAAGACTTATCAAGATCTGAAAAGACATTATTGGTGGCCTGGAATGAAGAAAAGAATAGCTAAGTACATCTCCAAGTGTGTCATTTGTGCGCAAGTTAAGGCGGAACATCAGGTCCCGCATGGAGATGCTCAGTCATTGCACATTCCAGCCGGAAAATGGGAAGATGTAACCATGGACTTGATTGTCAGGTTACCGAGAACAAGAAGAGGTCATGATAGTATATGGGTCATAGTGGACCGGTTGACCAAGAGTGCACTGTTTCTAGCCATAAAAGAAACTACTCCAATGGAGCAGTTAGCCCAGTTGTATACAGATGAAGTGTTAAGAAGATATGGTGCACCGTTGTCTATCGTGTCAGACAGAGACCCCAGATTCACCTCTAACTTTTGGAATGCTTTACAAGAGAAAATGGGGACAAGAATTCAGCTAAGTACAGCGTATCATCCACAAACGGATGGTCAAAGTGAACGAACGATCCAGACATTAGAAGATATGCTACGGTCATGCGTAATGGAATTTGGAGGTAGTTGGGATGAACACCTGCCATTAGTGGAGTTTGCATATAACAACAGCTACCATTCTAGCATTAAAATGCCACCCTTTGAGGCATTGTATGGTAGAAAGTGTAGAACTCCTTTATGCTGGACAAAGGCTGGTGAGACTAAGCTTACAGGGCCAGAGATTGTTAGGGTGACTAATGAGAAGATCGGAGTAATTCAAGCCAACATGAAAGCAGCACAAGATCGGCAAAGGAGTTACTCGAATCTAAAGAAGAGACCGTATGACTTGCAAGAAGGAGATTTGGTGATGATAAAAGTGTCGCCATGGAAAGGAGTGGTCAGATTTGGCAAGAGAGGAAAGCTGAGTCCAAGGTACATTGGACCTTTTAGAATTCTGAAGAGAGTTGGGTTACAAGCATTCAAGCTAGAGTTACCACCCGAACTTAGTGGAATACATGATACCTTTCATGTATGCTACTTAAAGAAGTACTTTGGTAAAGAAGAGCTAGTAATACCGTACACGGATTTGAGAGTAGAAACGCCTAGCAAAATGATTGAAGAACCCGAAGCTATTCTAGAGATGCAAACTAAGAAGCTAAGGAACAAGGAGATTGACCTTGTACTCGTCAAGTGGAAGCATCCCTTAGGGTCAAACTTGACTTGGGAAACGTTATCAGAAATGAAGAGAAGATATCCAAATTTCACGGATTACGAAAAGATTCCGAGGACGGAATCCGCTTAAGGAGGGGTGACTGTAAGAACCCGCGAAAAAGTAAAAAAGGGTAAAACCGTCTTTTGTCGTATTGTACGACTATTATGTGTAATAATATGTATTTGTAACATAATATAATGAGAAATAAAAGTTTATGTGAAATTTGGAGTTTCACCGCGTGAATAGTGAAAAATGACCAAAAATGGCAAATTGGTCATTTGACATGAAGATGACCAAAAATGTCAAAAAATTGTAAAGTTAGGAATTAATGGAACTTTGGTTGCAAGTTATGGTCTTAGGACCATCTTTGTAGAAAAGTTAGTAACCAAAGGACCAAAAATGTAAATAATTTATAAGTTAATTATATAACTCAAAAATAGAGTTATTATCTCTATTATGTGAGACACAATCTAGAGAATTCCAGAGAGCACGAGAGGCAACGGGAAAGAGCAAAGAAGAAGAGAAATTAGCCAAGAAATCAAAGGAAATGAAGAAGGGAATTGGAATTAGTGATTCCAAGGTAAGATTTCATCATCTTTAACCTAGTTTTTGGGTGTGTTCTTCATTTGGGTTTGTGGGATGGAATTGAAACTGAAATTGCAGTTAGAAATCATGTGGGTTAAGTAACTAATGCTCCCAATAAGCCATTAGTTAAGAACTTAACTTAGAAACATGAAAGTAGAATGCTATAATTGAGAATTTTCAAGTTTAGCCAAGAACTTTAATTTCTGCAATTGAGCTATTGAAGTGTTTTTAATGGCTTAAAATGTGTTATTAGTCAAGTGTTTTAGTCCTAGAACAAACCCCAGGTGATTAAGACATAGAATAAGAGCTTAAAGCCTCAAAACTGCATGCTACAGTGCCAAATCGCGACTGATCAGGAGCCTGCCCAGGCGTCAGGCGCAGTGCGCCCAGGACCAGGGCGGGGTGCGCCCAGGCGCAGTGCGCCCCATACCTGGCGCAGTGCGCCTTCAGTCAGGGGCCAGACAGGACCAAAAATGTTAGAATTTTCAAATAACTCAAACGCTAGAAACTATAGCTAGACACGTCCGATTGACCTGAAATTTTAGACATAACCCTAACATGGTATAAGAACATGTCGGGAATGGTCAAATCCGTAATTCGACCTTGCGGAAAAGTTACTGTAGCGGCAGAGGCTAAAAACACTATTCATGCCCATGATTTTTAGAATTTGAGCTAGACTTGCCCAATGAACTCCAAATTTGAAACACA
The DNA here is from genome assembly GCA_023525715.1 of Cichorium intybus. Lineage (NCBI taxonomy): Eukaryota > Viridiplantae > Streptophyta > Magnoliopsida > Asterales > Asteraceae > Cichorium > Cichorium intybus. The sequence goes on along the minus strand of CM042017.1, from coordinate 93,740,603 downwards.
AGTCTAATATAGTCTAAGATTTCATGGAAAAGAGTCGGAACTGAAATACGACCCCTTGGGGGTACTGTAGCAATATACGCGTATTTCGGAGAAACCGTAAAATGAGTTTATTAATAGTTATACATTTGTATTAACCTAGAGTTGAGACGTATGAGACCTTAGCACTGTAAAATCAGTTAGAGTATGTATTTATTGAGTATTTATATATATAATACATGTATAGATGGTGCTTCAAACGTGATTGAGCACGGAAAGGGGAAAGGAATACGAGAAGCGTAGAGACTTGTAGCAACGTCAAGGTGAGTTTTATGAGGATTTCTATGGTACATAGCAAAATATTATTTTCTGAAAAGTATGATTTCCAAATGTTTATAAATACTAAAGTTTGGAAAATAGTTTTGAAAGAAGCTCTAGACAAGGGCTTAGTATTTTGAACGGGTTTTCAAAAGTATGGTTTGTACGTATTTTGAAAGGAGTTCCTTATAGGAACTAAGATGTTAAAAGAAGTCTTGAAAGTATTTTTAGTAAAGAATTATAAAATGTTTGAGTAAGAATTGTTTACAAATTGTGTCCCATTTTGACCAATTTGAGATGAAATGAAGTAAGAATTAAAGTAGTATGAGCCAGTTGTCCGGACTAGGATCACCCACATAATTGGGAGATCAGAAGACACTACTGGGATGGTACCTCCCGTCGCGAAGTAGTTGTCTAGCTTAGCATACCCTTGTGCTTGAATTTGTTCCAAGTCACGAAGGGGAGACATAATGAGCAAAACCGAGTGGGCAGATCCGTTCTGTTCCGCGAGGGGAGCTAGTTGAATGAATTAATTAACTTAATTCATAAGTTTCAGTTGGTCACGAGAAATGAGAAAGAAAAGCAGTTTTTAAGAAAGAAAGTCTTTTTAAATGTTTGAAAGTAAAGAGGAAAAAGTTATTTTGAGATTTATGAAATAATCAGTTTTTAGCAATGTACTTTTAATATTTCAAGTTTTGGGTCTAAACCCATATTACTCACGAGACTTTATGTCTCACGTATACTATGTTTTTGAAATGCTATGTACTTAGGTGAAAGGAGCGAAGGTTGCAGTCGGGACCGGTTATTGTATTGTAAGTTTAAATTATGGTTATCTGTATTAAGTCTGTAATACCCCTCGAGTTGTATTTGTAAAATAAATAAGAAAAAAGTTTAAGTGGCTATTTTATAGTCACGAGTTGTAAAATATGTTTGAAAACTATATTTGTAATTTAAATATGGTACAAGAAAAGGGGTGTTACAGCAACCCTGGCTGCCAGGTCCTCCTGATGTGGCTCTGTTGGGGCGGCGGGCTCTGGCTCCGGCTCTGGCCTCCTGCGTCTCCTACCAGGCTGGGCATACGCAGGCTGGGGTGCCTGAAGAGGCTCGGTAGGTGCCCGGATGTACTGCCCCGGGCGCTGCATCTCAATGAGCCGCATCCTCTCCAACGTGCGCGCTGTAGTGCAGGATGGAGGCAGAGCAGTCAAAGAGGCTGCCACGGGGGCAGTAAGGATGCCATAGGAACGGGCCAGGCGGGTGATGAAATACCCCCTGGCTAATGGGCTGCTGGTGGAGGCGCCGATAGAGTGGGTGGAGAGAGCGACCGCGAGGGCGTATGGGAGGTGGAGGAATCTGGATGGGTCGAGAAGGACCCACAAAAAGGTCATGTCGTCGCCCGACACCTTCTCGCCTCCCTCCCGCTGCATGATGGAGGTGGAGACGATCCGGTGCATGAGGCGGTGAAGTGGGTCCCGAAGATGACTCTCCCTGGAAGCTCCCGCCTCATATCTGACGTTGGACAGCGATGCCCAAACCTCCATGTTGGGAGCCCTGTCCGGCTCCCCCTGAAAGCAAGACCCGAAGAATCGGGTGAAATAGCGATGCTGGAGGTCCGCTGGGGTGTATAACCCCACTCGCCTCCCGAACTCCCGGAGGTTGCACTCCCTGTGCTCACCTCCCAAACGAAATCGTACCAACCTGGAGCGCGGGTCTCCCGCCCGGGGTGCGAACTGGATGGTGGATATGAACTCCAGCAGCAACTCCGTGTAGACCACATCCTCGTCTGTGGCCATGATCCTATCCCAGCCATGGCATGTGAGTGATGCCTCCTCGTGGGTCCAGGTGCGATGTAGGAATGGCTCAATCGCGCCCCAGAGCCCAGCATCCCTCAAAATATCTCGATCGATGACGGTCGCCTCAAGCACCCGGCGACGAGTCAATGCGTCTCTCCGTGAAGTGTACTCCACTGAACTGGCAAGCTCTGCGGGGAACTGGAGGAAGGGGTGGTCCAATCTGAACATCATCTGCAAAAGAAAACACATAACACAAAAAAAAATTTGCAAAATTAGTCCTTTTCTTCCCCACCGCACCGCGGCGCGGCCCAAGATCAAGGGCACGGCGCGGCGTACGGCTGTTTCCAAACCCCGATCCAAAATCTCAATTTAACCTGCTAGAATTCAATCTAATCATACCACAAGGTAGCTTAAGTGACGACTAGCTCATCTAGGGTCTCCATTTGGCCAAACAAACACCCTATAAGCTAGCATTAGTGATTCTAAGTTTTGAATTATTTTTGGGCAAATCACTAAAATTAACTATCTAATCGCTAGTTTTAACGAGTAACAGATAGTTAGAATGGCATACCTTGGTAGTAGAAACACAATAAGCAAGAAAAATCGCAAGAAAATTTCAATCACCAGAGCTCCGAATCGCGTGTGGGTTATGCGAGCCGCGGCTTACCTTTTAAAGGAGAAAACCGACTGATCGTTTACCGCGTCGCGGGTTTGTTCTTTGCGCGTCGCGCGTGTCCAAATCAACCCCTGCGCATCGGGTTGGTTTACGATCCCGCGTCGCGTAATTCAAACACCCGCGGCACGGACTTCAAAATTTTCAAAACTTCTCAAATGACCCCACACTTATTTCAAACCACTAGTACCTGCAGAAAGTTTGATGTAATTTTTTGTATTTTATTTTTTTAAGAAATATATCCTAACTTATGACACGATGGGTTGCCTCCCAACAAGCGCTAAGTTTAACGTCTTCAGCCAGACCTTCTGCTCCTAAGCTGACCCTTCTTCTTCTTCTTGACCTCTTAATGGCATTTGCTGGTATTCTGGCATGAAATTATTGGTCATAATTGTCATAAGGGATGTGAGTTGGGTCATCCGATCACTCACACCGCTGATCCATTGTTGTTGAGATTTCAAGAGCTCAAAAACATTCGCCTCTCGTTTTTTGGATTCTCTTTCATATTGCTGATGCCTTGCTTCCATCATCTCTAGCATGTCCAGCAATTGTTCCTTGTCGATGGCGGCCAACGGGTGGTCCTTGGTTTCCTTTAAGATTTCCTCTTTTCCTCCCTCTCCCGTACATGTCCATATCTTTTCTTTGCTCCTAATTCCTGGCTCCATTAATGTTTTCCTGTCTGCTGGTTTGCCATTTTCCTCTGAAGGTAATGATATCGGGTTCCCAAACATATTCAATCTTCTTTTTCTGGTCCCGAAGAAGATATCCATATCTCCAGTCTTGCAATCGATCACTGACCCGACAGTAGCTAAAAATGGACGCCCTAAGATGAGCGCAGGCGCATCGTCCGGACTCTCATATTCCATGACCAGAAAATCTACGGGATAGAAAAAGTCCCCTACTTTGACTATGACATTTGTTAGCTTTCCCCTAGATACCTTAGTTGATTGGTCAGCCAGCTGCAGTACAACTTCTGCTGGCTCAATTTCTTCGTTTTTGTACTTGTCGTACAGGTATCCTGGCAAGATGTTAAAACTTGCTCCCAAATCTAATAGGGTGTTTCGAATGACCACGTCCCCTACAGTTGTAGTGATCAATGGTGATCCGGGATCCTTTTCCTTTCTGGGCAATGTTCCCAATAACGCCTCGCTGGCTCTCACAGTCAATCTCACCGTTTTTGGTGTAGGTGCTTTGCTTTTCCCATTCTGTTCACACATTTCTTGCAGAATCCTTGTGTCTTCAGGGGCATCCTTAAGTTCGTCCCACAGGGGCTGATTCATTAAGGGTCCCGTTTATCTGGATGCTTCCTGCTTCTTCTTTTCTTTCCTATTCTTCCTTTTTTGTTTGATCCCTGCTATTGTTAATTGCTCTTCCTTTTGGATCTCTTTATCTATTTTTGGTTGAGTGCCATTCTCAACCGGAACTTCTCCTTCTTTACCTTCCTCGCTTTCTAGAGCCTTTCCTTCTTCCCTTGGTCTCACCTCACTCCCTACTTCGAACAAGTCCTCCAGAGTGACCTTTCGCCATCCTGATTCTACAGTATTGACTTGTTCCTGTTAGTTCTATATGCCCAAGGATGATCATAAAATGATATTAGTAATAATACATGATCCTATAGGGTCACATCAACGACAAGTTTGACACCAATTGATCATTTAGAATGTTAAATTTGATTTAACATCAAATGATACTAAACTTGCAATTTAATCTTGTAGGATATTATTATTTGAGGTAAATAATAATAACTACAAAATTAAAGGTTGATTAGTAATTCATATGTGATGAATTAATTAAGTGTAACAATTAAATTGTTTAAATTGTTAAACGATTTAATTGATTTATAAGTAAGCCTTTTATTTAATTTAATTGGTAAATTAAATAAAATATATATATTGTTATATATATATATATATATATATATATATATATATATATATATATATATATATAATTATACAATTAAGATTGTATATTTAGATGGTTTATTTATGTATATGATTATGGGTTAAATGTTATCCCATTTAAGAAATAAGAAGATGTATTATTTATAAGCTTTCATTATCTAAGTTTTATAAATAATAACAACCCACTAGCACTCCTTTTGCCATCATAAAATCAGCCATATTGGAAGGAAAAAGAATGCATTAAGAACTTAAAAGAGGTGGAAGATGCTTTGTGTCTTCTAGCTTTTGATTATAGAAATCAAATGGGACTTTCTTTTAAGCTAGTGGCATGTGCTTTTCTTTCTTTTTGGGTGATATAGTGGCCGAGATTTGGAGGTGTTTTGTGATCTATTCTTGCTTCAAAAATCAGCCAAATAACTCTCCTTAAGTGCTTAGCAAAATTGGTTTTTGGTTTCACAAGAAAAGGAGTTCTAACTTGCAAGTTGTGGAACTAGCATTCAAGGGTGTTCAAGCTTGTGGTGGATCAACTATAGAGGGATTATAATTTGATTCCTAGCTATCAAAATCATCCAAACCAAACCCAAGAACAAAGGTTATGATCTTGAACTTAATCTATGTTTGTTCTTCATCTTATCTCTACATGCATGTAGCATGATCCTCTTGAAAATGGAATTTGTGTTCATGATTTTATGCTTCCGTTGCAAACTCTTGTTTTTGAAACTAATTACATGAACTATGATTTCCAACAATTGGTATCAGAGCCATGGCTATATTGCATGTTTAGATAATAAGTTTATTTGGATAAACTTGGTTTTTGGAAGCCATGAATGTTCATCTTCTTGAATGAAAGTTTCATGCATGACTTCTTTGGCAACATGCAAATATATAATCTATGATTTTATGTAACCAACTATATTTTATTTATGCATGCATTTGGTTACATAGATGTTGCCTTAGAAAAACAAAGTGTTGATTTTCTTATGATTTTATGTGATAAAATGGTGCATAAACAAGCCAAGGACCATATGATGCATGTTTTGTGTTTGTATTCGACATGGTTGTAATCTATTCATTTATTCAAATGGTTTGTAATAATAATTAGTTATTTCCTTCTTAATATTCATTTTGTAAATATTAGAATAGTTGTATTTTATTTATTTCACAAAATGTAACAAGAGAAGGAAGTAAAAGACCAAGAGAAGATTGCACCCAACAGTAGCACTTTCTGAAGAGCTGCTGTCCAGATTTCAAAATTGTTTTGGAAGTGTTTTAAAAATTCATATCTTGGTCATTTGGTGATATAATTGTTGGTAACTTTAATATCTAGTATATACATTAAGTTTCAACAAGTATTAGCATCAATATGGCCAAGAATGAATTGAAAAATGCAACAAAAACCACAATTTTTTTTCTTCCTGCTGCCCCTGCTGGTCGCAACTTTTGAGGGCCCAAAGAAAAAATCATATCTCACTTTATGATGTCACGAAATGGTGGTTCAAGTGTCATTTGGTGATATAAGAAGCTTGGCAAAATTGTAGCAAATCGAAGATCATTTGGTTGAGTTTTTGTCACCTTTTTGTCCCTAGGTTTGGACTTGATATTTCATGTATGGCTCACATGAAATATCAAACTAGTTGGCTTGTGTTTATGCACCCATGCATGCTTGTGATGATTGAATGTTTTATTATGTTATGTTGTGGATGAAAATAAGATTTTGCATGCTAGACAACCTAGATAATTAAACATAATCATCAAGGAGTTTGTATTTTTCAAAAGTTGACATTTAAAACATAAGATGTGATAAAATTGGTTTTATTAAAATGGGTTTTGTTATAAAACCTATTAAGTCAAGTTTTGAAAATAATTCAAACAAGAAATAAAATGGAGATTTTATGAACTTTTACAAACTCCAACCCTAAGTAATAATGGTAATTATTTAGGATTATAAATTGGTTCTAATATATGTGATCAAACTCAAACTTAATATTGGATATTAATTGTAATCTTGACCACAAACAAAGAATCAATAAAATGGAGATTTTATGATTAAGGAACCAATTAACAAAATAAGATTTAATGGTACCATGTTCATTGGATGCATGCAATCTACATGATACCATATGTTTTTCAAAATTAGAATTGTAAAACATTCAAATCCCTTATGAAATACGAATCAATGCCGTCCCTCTTAAAGACACTCATGTATCACTTGTATTTCCTTGTGGGATAAAGGATACCTAACCACTTGGAATCTTCTTGTGATACAAGAAGTAGTTTTGCAATATTGATGGGATAAAGGACACCTAACCATTAATAGTTGTCAAAACTACACGTCCGTTTAAGTAGGATGATTCGTTTGGAAATCTCTTGTGATAAAGGTCACCTAAGCATTAGAAATCTAAGGCATAGATGGGATCAAACATGCCAAACTTATAAATGTTATAATGGGATCCCATAACTCTAGAAATTATATTTGGATATAATTGGTAAATCGTTACCTACCTTGTTGATTCGAATAGGCGGGATAAAGGATACCTAACCACTTATTCGTGATGCAACTTGGATTCTAGACCTTAATTAATTAAAGTTTATGAAACAAGAAAGGGTATTAATTATTAAGGACTTAATATCATAATTTACTAAATAGAACCTTGTTAAAATTTTGTAGATGGCACCAAACAACACACACTCGGCTCCTAACAAAACCTCACTACGGCCTCTCCTTGAAGGAGAAAAACTTAACCATACCAACTTCTTGGATTGGTACCGTAGTGTGAGAATTGTTCTCAAACAAGAAAAGAAAGAATATGTTCTCAATGAACCACTTCCAGAAGAGCCCCCTGCCATTCCTAAGCCCGCACACGATGCATGGCTTAAAAAGATGGATGATTCCATCGATGCATCATGCCTCATGCTGGCAACCATGATTCCCGACCTTCAGAAGGATTTGGAGAATCATTCAGCCTATGACATGATTAATCAACTAAAGGAAATGTTCCAACAACTTGCAAGAACAGAAAGGTTCGATACTGTTCGGGCTTTCCATGCTTGCAAGATGGAGGATGGGCAGTCGGTAAGCTCTTATGTGCTCAAAATGAAGAGTCACATTGATCATTTGGCACATCTTGGAGTTGTGATGCCCGAAGAGCTAGCAACGGATATGATCCTTAACTCCTTGACAAAGTCCTTTGATCCTTTTGTCATGAATTATAACATGAATGGTTTAAACAAGACTATTCCGGAATTACATGGGATGCTAATTACCGCGGAAAAGACTCTGCCTAAGAAAACCACTCAAGTTCTCATGATCAAGGAAGGTGGCACAAAGAGAACTAGACCTGAACACCCCACCAACTCTAAGGGCAAGGGGAAAGCAAAAGCTTTCAAAGGTAAGGGCAAGAAAATTGTCCAACCTTCCCATCCACCCAAGAAGAAGGCAAAGGTTGCCAAAGAAGACACATTCTTTGAATGTGGCAAAGCTGGGCATTGGAAGAGAAATTGCCCTACTTATTTTGCGGAGTTGAAGAAAAAGAAGGCCGGTGAAGGCACTTCAGGTATCTATGTGATAGACCTAGAACTTTATAATTTATCTCCTAACACATGGGTATTTGATACTAGTTGTGGAACTCACATATGTAATATGTTGTAGGGGTTCAAAAGGAGTAGGCGACTGAAGGAAAATGAGGTAGTGCTTCGGGTTGGAAACAATGCAAGGGTTGCGGTGGATTCAATTGGAAGTTTTGATTTATTACTACCTAATGGCTTGTGTATGACATTGTTGAATGTTTACTATGTTCCTAGCTTGACTAGGAATATTATTTTGGTTGCTAAATTAAGACAATGTGGATTTGATCTTTCCTTTAATAATGATGATATTTGCGTTTACAAAAATAATGTATTCTATTTTGAGGCTAGGCCTTTCAAATGGAATTTATGAAGTAAACCTTGATGAAAAGACTAACCATGGCTCTTTATACCACACTTTCACCAAGAAACCGAAATTTGATTTGAGTCAAACCTATCTATGGCATTGTCGCCTTGGGCATATAAACAAGAATCGCATATCCCAACTTCAAAAGAGTGGACTTTTGAAGGCAAATGAGAATGACTCATTTGATATATGTGAATCTTGTTTACATGGCAAGATGACTAAAGCTCCTTTCTCCGGAACCAATGAGAGAGCAAAGGACTTGTTAGGAATCATACATACTGATGTATGTGGTCCTTTCAAGCCAATGACTAGATATGGTGAAAGATATTTCATCACCTTCACTGACGACTTTAGTCGTTTTGGATATGTTTATTTAATTAAACATAAACATGAGGCGTTTGAAATGTTCAAAACGTTTCAAAGTGAAGTGGAAAATCAACTCAACAAAACAATTAAAGTTCTTCGTTCTGATAGAGGAGGTGAGTACTTAAGTACAAACTTTATGGATCATCTTAAGACTTGTGGAATTGTTTCACAACTTACTCCACCTGGAACACCACAACATAATGGTGTGTCTGAGAGGCGGAACCGAACACTATTGGATATGGTTCGATCCATGATGAGTAGAAATACTCTACCTTTATCATTTTGGGGTTATGCTTTACAAACAGCTGCTCGTCTCCTAAATATGGCACCTACTAAAAAGGTAGATAAAACGCCTTATGAGATATGGCATGGAAGGGTTCCATCTTTATCCTATCTCAAGGTATGGGGTTGTGAAGCTTATGTTAGACAAGAAGCTTCAAACAAATTAGAACCCCGTTCAACTAAATGTATCTTTGTAGGGTATCCGAAAGATTGTCTTGGATACTATTTCTACAATCCCATCGAGAATAAGATATTTATTTCTCGAAAAGCTGAATTCCTAGAAAACAAGTTTCTGACGGAAGAGGCTAGTGGGAGGTTTGTGGAACTTGAGGAATTTCAGGAACCACAACCTGATACACAAGAAGTTGAATCTAGCATTCAACAAGAAATTGTTGAACCTGAACAAACGGTTGATCAGGAACAAATTGTAACACAAGGTGTTCGCAAATCTGGTAGGGTTCGAATTGAACCAGAAAGGTATGGTTACCTTTTGATGGAAGAGGAATGTTATACGATAGATTCTGATGAACCCGTCAACTATCAGAGTGCAATATCAGATCCTGAATCTGATAAATGGCTTGAGGCCATGAACACTGAGATGCAATCCATGCACGATAATCAAGTTTGGAACTTGGTTAATCTTCCCACCAATTGTAAGACTGTTGGGAACAAATGGGTTTTCAAGAAGAAAATCTACGTGGATGGAAATGTTCACACTTTTAAGGCTAGACTTGTCGCTAAAGGATACTCACAGACTCATGGTATTGACTATGATGAGACCTTTTCTCCAGTGGCAATGATCAAGTCGATTAGGATACTTTTTGCCATAGCCGCGTACTATGATTATGAGATATGGCAAATGGATGTCAAGACCGCTTTCCTTAATGGACACTTATTGGAAGATGTCTATATGGATCAACCTGAAGGTTTTGTCGATCCCAAGCATCCAAACAAAGTGTACAAGCTTAAAAGATCTATATATGGATTAAAGCAAGCGTCTCGAACATGGAACATCCGTTTTGATGAAAAGATTACGAGTTTTGGATTCATCAAAAATGAGGATGACTCCTGTGTTTACAAGAAAGCTAGTGGGAGCATTGTCATAATCCTAGTATTGTATGTAGATGACATACTTTTATTTGGAAATGACATCCCAACCTTAAAAGGTGTCAAAGCGTTCCTTGAGAGTTGTTTCTCAATGAAAGATCTAGGGGAAGCTGCTTATGTATTAGGCATAAAGATCTATAGAGATAGATCTAAGAGACTTATTGGTCTTAGCCAAAGTGTATATATTGATAAAATCTTGAAAAGGTTCAAGATGCAAAACTCCAAAAGGGGATTCTTGCCAATGCCGCATGGCACCATCCTAAGCAAATCTCAGTGCCCAAACACTAGGACTGAACTTGAAAGGATGAAACATGTCCCATATGCTTCGGAAATTGGGTCCATCATGTATGCCATGTTATGCACTAGGCCCGACATCTCATGTGCCTTAAGTATGACTAGTAGGTATCAACAGAACCCAGGTGAAGCCCACTGGATTGCTGTAAAGAACATTCTTAAGTACTTGAGAAGAACTAAAGATATGTTCTTAGTTTATGGCGGTTTGGAAGAAAGCTTAAAGGTAAAGGGTTACACTGACGCAAGCTTCCAAACAGATAGGGATGATTCGAAATCTCAATCTGGGTATGTCTTTATTTTAAATGGAGGAGCCGTGTCTTGGAAGAGTTCCAAACAAGAAGTGATTGCACAATCCACTACAGAATCAGAATATGTTGCTGCTTCAGAAGCTGCTCAAGAAGCTGTCTGGATGAGAAAGTTCATAGAAGATCTAGGGGTTGTTCCTTCCATTCGGGACCCTATAGAAATCTTCTGTGACAATCTAGGTGCTATAGCTCAAGCAAAGGAACCTAGATTGCATCAAAAAACCAAACACATTCACCGAAGGTATAACTACATTAGACATGAAGTTAAGAATGGTGAAATAAGTATTCACAAGGTTCATATAGATCAAAATTTGGCAGACCCATTCACGAAACCTTTACCCCAAACTAAGCATGAAAGTCATGCTAAGGGTATAGGACTCCGTTTTTCTAATGAATGGATTTGATTTGTGTTTAATGTTTTATGAATATGAACTTATGTAAACGACAAGAATTATGTAATATATGTGACGTGATGTTTCATTCATAATTATTGTGTTTTTTAGCATGTTTAATCCTTGAATAATTTAGTTATTCTAAACGTCCATAGTCGATCATAGTTGTGGGAGCAATTATGAAGTAAGACTAATATGAATTGGATTGGTTGACTTTTATGGGTAAAAGTAGCAAAAGGTTGCAACCAAATTCATAGGTACTTGTCAGTGAACAAGTATTGGATTTGACCCGTTTCAAGATCACTCCATGGATCATCATCATAAGTGATTCTTGAATAAAGGTATTATCATTGTATCCTTTGACCTGAGATACATATTTGGGACTCAAGTGTAGAGTGTACTATGCTTTGATATGGTTTACTGTTGTTCTTGAAATACAGAAAACCATAAAGGCTATACTCATGCATAGTACTAACTATATGAGGGGCGTATGTAGTCAAGACGGGATTTGTTCCTCTTATGTGTTGAGAGTTAGACATCTAAGGCGCCTGTTTGAAAATTGAACATAAAATGAGAATGATTAAGATCCATGTCTCATGTTCAACATGATGTCTGTGACAAAGGGATAATTGATAGATAACCTTATACATCAATTAGAGCCTCGTGTTTTCTGAAGAATTGAATGTTGTTGAATGGCACATTGTCATGTGTTATTGGGGGCAGTGAAATGTTGCTAGACGTTTACCACTGTCTATATCATTCTGTGATGCAACCTTGTGCAAGTGGGAGATTGTTAGTTCTATATGCCCAAGGATGATCATAAAATGATATTACTAATAATACATGATCCTATAGGGTCACATCAACGACAAGTTTGACACCAATTGATCATTTAGAATGTTAAATTTGATTTAACATCAAATGATACTAAACTTGCAATTTAATCTTGTAGGATATTATTATTTGAGGTAAATAATAATAACTACAAAATTAAAGGTTGATTAGTAATTCATATGTGATGAATTAATTAAGTGTAACAATTAAATTGTTTAAATTGTTAAACGATTTAATTGATTTATAAGTAAGCCTTTTGTTTAATTTAATTGGTAAATTAAATAAAATATATATATTGTTATATATATATATATATATATATATATATATATATATATATATATATATATATATATATATATATAATTATACAATTAAGATTGTATATTTAGATGGTTTATTTATGTATATGATTATGGGTTAAATGTTATCCCATTTAAGAAATAAGAAGATGTATTATTTATAAGCTTTCATTATCTAAGTTTTATAAATAATAACAACCCACTAGCACTCCTTTTGCCATCATAAAATCAGCCATATTGGAAGGAAAAAGAATGCATTAAGAACTTAAAAGAGGTGGAAGATGCTTTGTGTCTTCTAGCTTTTGATTATAGAAATCAAATGGGACTTTCTTTTAAGCTAGTGGCATGTGCTTTTCTTTCTTTTTGGGTGATATAGTGGCCGAGATTTGGAGGTGTTTTGTGATCTATTCTTGCTTCAAAAATCAGCCAAATAACTCTCCTTAAGTGCTTAGCAAAATTGGTTTTTGGTTTCACAAGAAAAGGAGTTCTAACTTGCAAGTTGTGGAACTAGCATTCAAGGGTGTTCAAGCTTGTGGTGGATCAACTATAGAGGGATTCTAATTTGATTCCTAGCTATCAAAATCATCCAAACCAAACCCAAGAACAAAGGTTATGATCTTGAACTTAATCTATGTTTGTTCTTCATCTTATCTCTACATGCATGTAGCATGATCCTCTTGAAAATGGAATTTGTGTTCATGATTTTATGCTTCCGTTGCAAACTCTTGTTTTTGAAACTAATTACATGAACTTTGATTTCCAACAGTTCCTTCCCTGGACGCTGATTATGCGTAGGATTGACTTCAGTAGCACTTGGCAACTTGCCACTATCTCTCTTTTGCTGGTCTGCAGCCATTTGACCTATTTGTCTCTCCATATTTGCGATGGCCTTTGCATTCGCTTGAGATTGTTGTTGTGTCGTAGTGATCATATCATACATCTTTGCTATCATCTCTTCTTGGTTCCCTGGGGTGTTGTTGTTGGTATTAGTGGACCCCCTGTTGTTGTTGTTTCCATTGTTCCTAGGCTGACTAGTCGGTTGACTTTGATAGTTGTTTTGCCTAAAGTTTTGCTATGGTCCTTGGTTGTATGGCCTATAGGGTCGTCCATTATTGTGCTGGCCTTTACCCTGGCCATAAACTTGATTTGCCTCGTGAGTCTTAGGTCCTCCTTGACCTTCTTGTGATGAACTTGGCGGTCCATTCTGTAATGTTGACATAAGTCTGTCAAACTTCTTGTTTAGTTCACTGATTTCCTTTTTCACTTCCTTTTTCCAATCAGCATCGACTCCTACTGCTGCCGCCATACTTACAGTTTTCCTGGTGGAAAAGTTTGCTTTGGAGCCGTTGCTCAACTGCTCCAAAAACTGCCAGGCTTCTTCTGGGTCCTGCAACATAAATGTCCCACTGGATGAGGCATTTATCATGGCCTGGTGTGTTTCACTGACTCCTTCGAAGAATAGCTTGACCAACTGCCATCTGGGAATCTCGTGATGCGGACAAGATCGCAACAACTCCTTCAATCTGCCAAAGGCTTCATGAAAAGCTTCTCCAGGCTTTTGCTGGAAATCCTGGATAACTCTTCAGATTTCAGTTGTTTTGCTCGCTGGATAAAATTCCTGAAGGAACTTTGCCTTGAGCTGATCCCACGTAGTGATACTGTTTGATGGCAACGATGTGAACCAATATTTGGCTTTATCCTTAAGAGTAAACGGAAACAGTCTAAGCCTAAAAATATTTCTATTTGTGTTCCTGGGATTATTAGCATTAGCGATCGCTAAGAATTCATATAAATGGTTATAGGGATCGTCCTGCTTATATCCTCTAAATTCTGGTAATATTCCTAATAACTGAGGTCTAATCTCTACTTGCGAATCTATGTTATCAGGAATATAGATCGACGACGAATCATCATATTCCCGCGGTTGGAAATGTGATGCAACCGATTGCCGTCTCGGTTGTGCAAAATGTAAAGGTTGAGCGGGGTTACCGTAAAGATGATCATTGTACTCCCGCTGACCTGGTCGTGGATATTGTGGCGTTCTTCTAAGAGGTCCCCGACCTCGGTTCCATTGTGGTTGTGGTGCTGGTGGCACCCATCCTTCATCTTCCTCATCATACACTTCCTCCGTCTCTGGGTAATGGTATCGTGGCTAAGGCGGTGGTTGAAAGTGTATAGGTTGTGTTGTTTGGTAAGTGGGTTGAGGTTTAAAGAGGGCTGGTTGTGGTTGGGATGTTGGTGTATGCTGTCTAGGATCTGGGGTGCCATCTCAGGTCGGCTCTCCCCAAGTCATAGCAGAAGTAAATGGATTGGTGGATTGGGGTTGTGAAGCGGGTGTAAATGGTGGGATAGATGGTGGAGTGCATGATGGTATGGGTGCAGGGGCTGAAACTGCACCACCAGAAGCACTCGTGCTCCCAAACTGAAATTCTGAAAGTGGGGGAATGGAAAACATCCCCGTTGCCTCACCTGATGGGTCCTGGGCAACACTGACCGGACTACTGCTAACTTGACTATAATTCATGATGCTTAAACGCCTACGGGTATGGAGTTTGCGCGTAGTACGCTCAATCTCAAAATCAAACTGCAATGGGGATAATTGCTTTCCCCTGCGAGTACGCATGCACTAGTGCAACACGCCCACAAAAATCAAAAATCAAACCAAAATGAAATTTCAAAAAGCAAGAAATGAGTTCCTACTACTCACCTAACCTAAGCTCACAGCTCCCCGGCAACGGCGTCAAAATTTGACACGCCTAGGTCGTCGTGCGGTCAAAAATAAGAGAAAACCTAACACACACTAGTATAGCGGTAGTCAGGGTCGATCCACAGGAGCTTCGTGGTTAGGCTAGATGAGAGATTACCAACTAATAGTGTCACAGCTATAGTCGGAGGATCTGGTTTCTATTTTCCTAATTACTAGCAATTGAGACAATAATCAAACACTCAAGCCAAGCTAAGCTATGTCCAAATGACCTAGTCACTTTCTGAAATCAGAAGTACATCTCTGATTTAGAAGCAATCAAAGGCATCCAAACTAACCAAGCCAAGCAAAGCATAAACTAGCTACTAGTTAAAGTCGTACTGAACAGTTACTAGCCAAGGTTTAATGCTTACCAAATAACCTAATTAGCTACTGATTTCAGCTAAGAAAAACAGTCCTAACAAGGTCCAAAACAATATCCAAAACACAATCAATCAAACCAAACACAAACATCCAAAACACCGAAAAGCTAAGATTAAATGTAACCAAATGCTTTTCATTCACCAAAACGGAATTCCAATCACAAAAACAGTAACCAAATGTTTCTAAAACAGAAACCTAAGTGCTCAAAGTCAATGGTTGTCACTCCCAAGGACTTTAGCTACAAAGACTATTTGCTACTAAAATGAAATTAAAGCCAAAAACATAAAATACCAATCGTGAGCTTGCTGAAATGAAATCCTGGAGTCAAAGAGCTTCAAGGTCGACTTTACACTCGGTTCTTTGATAGGGTTTTCGGCTGGAAATGCATCTATTTATACTTGCAAATTTCCTGCAACCGCGCGCGCGCAGAAATGAAATCCGCGGCGCGCGTACTTATCTTTTCCTGTTTTCTTCGGCATTTGAATGTGTTCCACCGCCTTAAGCCCGCGGCGTGCATGGTTGATTCCCGCGGTGCGCGTACGAGTTCTCTTGATTTCTCATTCCTTCCCAACTTCTTCCTTTTGCACGCTTTTAGTCCCTGTTTCTATTCTTTTTCTCCAAACAAGTCCTGGCACGAAAAGTGAGAATACCCAGACATATTTGATATAATTTTATCAAGAACAGGGCTCAACAACGCCTAAAATACTTGATATCACTAGGCGTTGTCAAATATCTACACGGTTACGAATCAGGTGAGTATCCTCACCTTACTATATGATGTTGTATGTTAGGCATCTTGTATGTTATTTACAGTTATATGATTTGCTCTATATCTGTGATTAATTGTTGTTGGGATCAGTACTGATGCGTGACCCCTTGTAGCTGTTGTATGACGAGTTGGACTATTTCCTTGTCCCATAGCTGTTGTATGATGGGCTGGGCCATAACCGGGAACCCATAGCTATTGTATGATGGGTAGAACCGCTCCGTGTCCATAGCTGTTGTATGATGGACGCCCGTAGCTGTTGTATGGCAGGTAGGGTCGGGTCGTCTCGAGGACGGGTTGTTTAATATGTGGGCATGTATGGTAATTTGTGGACTCACTAAGCTTTAAGCTTACCCGTTGATTTTATATCATTTCAGGGATTTCAAATGACAAAGGGAAGGGCAAGGCTTGACGGCAACGCATTGCATACAAGATATTTATTTTAATGAACTATGTTATGATTTTCAAAAGTTTCCGCTGTTGGTTTAATAAATATGTCGAACAATTTTACTTTTTGGAATAATGATTTTGTTGGAACCTTGGTAATAAATGAAATTTTATAATTGTGAAATTGGGGCGTTACAAAACGGGTCATAACAAGTCAACATGTAAAAAGAGGGAAATACCAACAAAGTTGATTGTTAAGAAGGTAAGGAAAACACATGGGAATCAGGTACAAGTATAATATAATAGTTTGATTATATGTTAAAAATGTTCATTAATGTTTGTTGATAAACCAGGATGGGTCAAGAAGACATGCATGAGCTGAGCCTGCAAAAACAGCACCAGCTAAACAACATGAAACTCAGCAACATGCTGCACAAGTTGAGCATGAAAATATGATGACACTTGGTGAGCCTGCTGATGATGACATATTCCCTACTGAGGGTGTGACACAAGAAATTCAGATGCCAATGGAAACAACTTCAACTAGAAATGAAGTTGATGAAGATGCAGTCCAGACTGAGGGACTTACACAAGATATTCCAATGCAAAGCCATTCAACAGTTTTGAAGAAGGTGAAAATAGAGAAACGTGAACAGATAAGAAAATCTGAGAGAATTGTGAAGAAAAAGCTATTCAGGAATATCATTTAGAGTAAATGGGGAAGGGAATTCAGCATCCAAACCAGTCAGCTTGGACTAGTTTCATAATTGTAGTTGAATGATTATGTGTTCTCTTTAATTTGTATGTTTAAGACTAGTGTCTGAATGGATTCGTATGTTTAACAATTTGATGTGTATTAACTCTTGGCAACATGTTGGTGTGCATGAGCATACCACTTTTTGTAATGATATTGCATGTTACACCACATTGAATATTCCATTCAAATCAGTTTATGATTAAATTGAAATCCATATCATTTATAGCAATGTACTTTCAAATGCATATCATTTATAGCATTGTACTTTTGAATATGTGTTACACCCACATTGAATATTCCATTCAAATCAGTTTATGACTAAATTGAAATGCATATCATTTATAGCAATGTACTTTCAAATGCATATCATTATAGCATTCTACTTTTGGATATGTGTTACACCCACGTGGTGTAATGACAAATCAGGTTATGACTATATTGATTATCATTTAAGGCATTGTACTTTAAGGCATTGTACTTTTAGAATGGACCATTCTTGGTCCCCCCCCAACTAGTTGTGGCCCCTTAAAATAGTCACAAAATGGTACAATCATTTAACAGAACGAGGATCATTGTCCCACTATCATTTATATACTACTTGTGGCTTTTTTACATCAAAAGATGGGTCACGGATCATTCTCCACGTGATCCCATCCAAAAAACGGTTCCAACTTTCCACAAAAGTACATGTCCCACCCTATTTGACTGGACATGACCAAAAATGAAGACAATTACCACCAAACCCTAAACCAACTTCATTCACCTGCCATAACTAACAATTTCCCCCAAACTAATATCCCAAAAACCACCCTAACCGTCCACAGACCAAACTATATATACAGTACACAGACATTACCAAAAACCTCCCTAACCATTACCAACACCCTTACATTTTGAAGAACCACCAAACTGCCACAACAACCAATACCACGAAAATCATCCACCTTTACTTAAGCTTCCTCTCATCCTTCTTTTTCAGCTTCAGCATCTCATCCTCCAACTCAATAATACGCAGAACAGCTACCTCCAGTGTAGCTTCTCCTTCTTCCTTCAGCTCAGCCATTTTTCTTTTCAGCCTTGGAATTTCTTACAAATCCTCTCTCTGTGTTCTAACAAGCCCGATCAAACTCAAGACCTCCGATTTGTAGTGCCTTGATAGCTCATCATCTACCCACCTGAACCATCTACAGGCTTCAGACGAGACCTGTATGGAAACCAAAAACATTTATCGGTTAGGGTTTTCGAACAACTTTTTACACATTATAGATCTAAACCCGTAAACCTAAACTATGAAACATCAAACGAACTTACCAGGGATCTGCTGCAGTTGAAGAATCTTCTCCTGGGGTTTAAATTGGAAGATGAAATCCTCAGCTTAGCAGTTATCTCACACTCGCATGGGGTATACGATCGATTTTCCTCAACGATTCTAAGATAGTGATCGTTGAAAACCATTTTCTGAGCTACTAACCTTGGATTTTACACAGACAATCGAAGAAACGATAAGAGGATTTTGGATGAGATTCGTACACCAACTGATGAAAGTGACTTTCTTTCACCATTATCGACCTTTAACGCGTCTCTTTTGAGTCATACGCGCCCCCAGTTCCACGTCAGCCACCACGTGGCTTTTATTTTTCCAGTTTTATCTTTTTCCACCGGTTAACCTGCTATTAAATGGGTCCTTGGTTTAAAAGACATGTTATTTAAGAGTTTAATGAGGTAGAAGGCACGAAAAATTGTTAAGGGACGTTTTAAAATTTTTTTCTATACTTTATAGGGTCAATGTGTCAATAACCCTATAATATATAAGTCTAAAATTTCTCAAAAATTCAAAGGAATGTTAGGTGATAAGGGTAAAATTATATGAATTTTGGAGATGATCTTCATGTGTTTATATATACATGATATTAGAATTTTTCATAAATACCAATTAATAATGGAAAAGATATCAAATAATCCTATGGCACTTTATTATTCGAATAGTTGATTCAATGTTGTTATGACACTTTAAGTTGGTCAATAATCTCATTGAAACCTTCACGTTTCGTAGGACGCATGTAGGAAACCTTCTTGTTTACCTGAGCTAACGAACTTCTAGGATCACTTATTTCAAATGTGAGTATTCACAGCCCCCTTTTTACTATTTTATGTTTTGGGGTGGAAAGCATGATTGTTATGTTGCAAAAATTGTTTATCTTGAATGTATGCTTTTAAATATACGCAATTGTTGTATGCTTGATACTTCTATCGTACGCAAAGTCCCCGGTTTCTCTCTTACACAACCTATTAACTCTTACTAAGCTGATGGTTTTATGGATTAGCGCTATTTGGGGATTGACCACCCCCACTCACATGGCAATGTGAGTGCATATTACCAATACACTTTCATGTTGACGATAGGACATGAACACTTAGGGGCGTCTGGTCGGTAAGCTTGGTTGTGGACTCATAGTATAGACAATTGATCTTGTCGAGATCAAAAATTGCGTATTAAACTTTTCACTATTGGCAATGCATTTGTGGAACTTGTATTGTATGTGACAACCAAATTTTTTTTGTGCGTATAAGCTATAGTTTGGCACTTAAACGACTTATGGATGGATAAAAAGGTCAAGGAAGGTAAAAATATGAAAATAAATGGATTAAGACCTTTATTAAGTCAATATGATATATTACTTCATTTAAAAATTAGTCTTAATGATATGAGGGCAAACCTGTAAATAAATGACTAAAAGTGAAGTCTTTATTTGCCAAATCTTTAAAAATTTATATCTCAAAATCTAAAAGGAATTGAGAAAAAGTCATCCAAGAGACTTTGGTAGTATTTGAGATAATAAAAATATAGGAAAAAGATTCAGGCCATTTGAGGTTATAACAAAGAAGTTATGAAAGTTTCCAAGTTGCCCAAAAGTGACAAAAATGGTCAAATGGTTATGTTCAAGGGTTTTTAACGAAAAATATCGAAAGAATTGTACTTAAGTCAGTAGGGTAAAGTTGTTAAGCTCATTCCCACCTTTCCAAGGATATAAAGTTTGTAAAGCTTGGATGTCGTATAAAAAAGTTATGCAAGAAAAAGTATAGTGTATATGAGATATTTTCTAAGGGTGGAAGGAGGGGAATTTTTGTCATTCCTAGGATTAAAATCAACCATCGGTTTCCTTGTTACTGTGGGTGTCGACTTCTCCTTCTTCTAGGTCACGTAAATCAAAATCTGAAAAGGAGAAAAATAGGTGGAGCAAGATCGTAAAACACACACACACACCTCTCAATCGATTTGTGGGTGTGATTTCAAAATCGAGAGAGACAACCGACGAATCAAAGAGTGGAAAATAACGATGTTAGGTAGCGGATGTTGAGCATGTGTGTCCGTGTTCAGTAGTTTCAGCTAGAAAGAGAAATTTGGTGAAGGAGAAAACGACTAGGACTCGATTTTCGTTTTGAGGGTTGCGATTTACAGAAATTAAAGAGAGGGATAGCGGGGCAGAGGAAGATCGAAGCAGCAACAAAGTTGTTTCTGGGGTGCGATTCCGACCAAGAGCAGCGCTGCCATCGCTGCCGGCGGCGACTGAGGTCGCGTGAAGGCCGCAGACGACCGGTGGTGGAAGGGAACATCCTTTGGCCCGATTTTTTTAAGCAAAACATCTTCAATTTCAGATCTGGAAACAAAATAGAAGGTAATTCTTGAAACCAAATCACAAAGTCTGAGATTTGCTACGGATTTTATAAGACCCTAATCTCCAGAAGTCAAGTTTCGAGTTTTCACGAGTCAAAGTTCGCGGAGATAAGAAATCAAAAATGGAAAAAACTAGAAATATAGGGCATTAACGCCGCTAACATTGGGGTTAGTGACGCTAATGTAGTGTGGCGTCGTTATCAGCTTTTTCGCGTCGTTAAGCTTGCCAACTGTTCGGTGGGTGTGTACGATCACCATTAGCGACGCTAACCTTAGGGTTAGCGGCGCCAATGTTGGATTTTGGGCCAAACCCTATATTTTCATGCTTATGCCATATTTGAGGGTTGGGGCAGCCGCTAAATGCCACTTTTCAGCCTCCAAAACGTTCTCTCTCTCTCTCTCTTTCTATCTATCTAGACTTCTAGAATGGGTTTTTAATGTTTTTGGTGTATGTGGATGGATTTTTGAATCCTTGTTGATGCTAGAAGGAAGGTGGTGATACTACAAGCTATTCCTCTTGAGTGAAGCTTCAAAGATCTGCATTTTTCTAGACCATTGTAAGTAAAGTTCTCACATTTATGCAATTTTATGATTGTTCTTATGATTTAAGCATGTTCTTATGGATTGAATAAATGTAATGGTCCCTTGTAGTGTTTGTCTGTGGTTTGGAAGGATAAAGTTGGAAACTTTATGCCTTAAATATCTGATTTGAACCTTTGGGATGGTTTAGAGAGTAAGCCAAACTCTCTATGGTGATTTTGGTTGGTTTTGGACCACTTTCGACTTGAATCTTGTTCACGATCTTGTTTAGTGATGTTTGGGAGAATAAAGTTAGGATCTTTATGGATTTTGGACTGTTTGGAAGGTCCCTCGAAGGATTAAGACCTTGGCTGAATGAATTAAGAACTTAATGGGCTTTTGGACCAGTTCATAGTTAGCGACGCTAACTTGGGGAGTTAGCGGCGCTAACTGTGTCTGTTGACTTTTGTTGACTTTGACCTTTGACCGGTGACTTTTGGTCAAACTTTAGAGTTTTGGATACCGGTATTATGGAATTATCATGTTTGGGATTTAGGAAGTTCTAAGTAGAGTTTATCTTGTTAGGGCGTTTGTGTTGTCGGATCTGTGGACGCGCGTGAGGAGTGTTGTGTGGCTCTGCGGATCAGGTGATTCTTCTCACTATACTATGGGTGATGTTATATGCGTTGGTAGCTTTATTACTTTGTGTAATAATATGATATATGTTCGTTACGTGTTTACCAACAAGATTGGGGCGAGCCCGTGAGTCAAAGATTGAGTTGATTAGACAAGATTGAGGCAAGCTCGTGAGTCTAGACAAGATCGGGGTGAGCCCGTGAGTCAAAGAATGAGTTGATGGTGACGGACGGAATGGGGTGAGCTCATGAGTCCTTAGCCGAGGCGGATCGGGGCGAGCCCCAGAGCCAAGTCGATCGGGGTGAGCTCGATCACCTTTTGTGATTGTCTTTAGTGATGGATTGTGTTGTATTTTGGGGAACTCACTAAGCTTTGTTCTTACTCTTTCACCCTTACTGTTTTTCAGGTAATTGTTGGCTTGAGCTTGGAGCACGGCGCGACTGTACCGCATCTGAGGTTTTGATAACAAATTCTTCCGCTGGTTAATGTCTGTAAATGTTTTGATAAATACGATTTCTAATATTTGAATAACAAATTTTTAATTTGGATGGTTTTTAATTGGTAACCCGTTTTATGTATTTGAACCGTTTTTAAAAGAAAAAAATTTATTACTAGAATTGGGACGTTACAGATTTTAAGTGCATGTCGAGTGTGACAATTGATTTTCTGATGAGGATCTCCTACAGGTATGATTTCCACTGTTATGGTCAAGAACATCTCCTAATTTCAGATTTTGGTCAAGAAATTGAAAGGTAAAGGCTTGATTTTGGAATCTTAGTTTATTAAGCTTGAGGATTTTCAATGCATGTCGATGTTGGAACTTGGTTTTTTATTTATACCATGTTATGAGTCAAGAACACTCATGAATTTGTGAAGTCTTGGATGTTTGGTTTGGGGTTCTCGAATGCATACTTGCAAAATTGGTTGAATGTATGAAGAATTATTTGTGCTATGTTGGAATCCTCAAGAATTCAAAGTTGGACATTTGGGTTTTTGCTTGAGCTATTGGATACATATTTATTAATAGTTTCAAAGAAAGAAGAGCACATAACTTAGTTGTTGATTTCGGTCACGTTTTACCATTTTTATAGTCAAACCTAGTGCATGCGCATTACATTGAAATGGTACTTGTTGAAATCTTATAATTCCAAGATCAAGTATTATGTGAGTGGTTTAGGTCTTATTGTGGAATTTTTTTAATGCTTGTTGGAATTGGAATGGAATCTTGAATTCCAACCACTTGGGACAATTTTGGTGTGTACAAAAATAGAACAAAGGTGAACCTAGAAATCAATTGGAAAAGTATTATGAAGTGTGGGGATCGTATTTGTGTCAAATAAAAAGAAAATAGCATGTTTTACAATGGTTTCTATTTATCGAAACTTTATTAGTTCTTATTTTCCAAAACGACATAAATGAGTAAAAAAGAAAGATGTTTTGACATCTAACAATTGAAGTGAACTCATAGATATGTAAAAGTAAGATGTTAAAATAATTTCGTAGAACTCGAAAATACCATTTTTGGTCAAAGTGGGACAAAAAGGTAAGATTGTCCAAAATGGTTTTTACGTTTTAAGACCCATACTTAGCCACCGGAATGAACTTAGATAATGACTAGAAGTAGTCTAAGAATGAGCAGACAAATGTTGTATGGTTAGTTGCGAAATAAGTTCTAATCTTATTAAATTAATAGAGATTTAAGGATGCTTGGAAGGAAAGAAATAGATAAAGTGGATTACTGTAGCTAGACGTACCTAGCTACTAAGGTGAGTACATGTGGCTTTTTCCCACTATGGGGTACATGGAAAATTGTTGACAAAGCTTATATGTGATTTATGAACATTATATGATATGCAAAATCGTTCTACGTATGCTATGATTATGAAAGTTTTATACGATGATTTTGAAAGAATGTTTTGGCATCAAGCCTACAATGATTACGAAAGTATGTTTTAGCTTACTCTGTTATTAAAATATTGTTTTGGCTTCAAGCCTACTATGCTTATGGAAGATTTAAATTGTTAATGTTTATGTTATTATACATGCATCTCATGGCATTATGTGTTTTCTTGTACAAAAGAAAAGTTGTGTTTTTATGCATCCATAGAGTGTGATCACATATGAGTCAGTGAGGTCCGGACACGTCCCCGTAAAGGGACACCAAGACTCTACTAGGATGGTACTTCCCATCGCGAAGTAGAAGTCTTTTAGGCGTCATTATAGGATGATTTGTTCTCCTATTTTGGCGAGCTTTGGTCTTTATAGACCTCTAGGCACAGTATATAACCGTGAGCTTTTGTCACGAATGTGACCTGGTCTTTTAGACATAAGACGCGGGTAGGAAAACCCATGAGCTTTGCATTGGTGTGTGAATCATGCATTGTATATGTATCTATTATGTATGAAACATATTGAACTGAATATATTGTTTAAGTTTCAAGATTTTATGAGCTGATTTCGCAAATAATTTTTGAAAGTAAATGTCATCTATATGACTTAGATCGTAAAGAAGTTTTTGGAAAGTAAAGGTCATTTATATGACTTATTTTGCAAAGGATTTTGAAATGAAATATGCCAAATATATGATATTGCTTATATAACATTTCAATAATGTTTTGAGTCTAAAACCCATGTAGCTCACGAGACGTTTTCGTCTTACGTATTTTATCTTTATGCCATGTATCCCAGGTTTTAGATACGATGGATAAAAGGATGTAGATGACCCGAATCTTAGATGGAGTGAACCTTGGCTAATGAAATGATTTGTAATCCTATCTTGCTTTCTATGGTTTAGTTTTGATATGAAGTTGTAACCCCCGTAGTTGTTTAAACATTTCTATAACTTCATTGTTTTTGTTGGGACCAAGATTTTCAAAATATGATCTTATGTCATAAACGAAATAAGATTTTTGAAATATGAGATTTTTCAACATAAACTTTTATAAAATATTACACCATTTAAGGTCTATGAAAATCGGGGCGTTACATTGTAAATTTAAAACTATGCGTATACTCAAGCCTGTGAACTCACCAACTATTTCTATAGTTGACCTTTTATTTTCATGCTTTTTAGAACTAGTCAGTAAAAGTCATTAGAAGTATCTTGTGTTGCTGTCGTGATTTTCTATAGAAGGACTTTAAAACTTATGTTGATGTACTTGATGTTGAACTTATGTTATTGTAGCTCTAAACAAGTGTATGTTCTGGTAGTATTGTCTTTTTACCTTGTGCATGAAACCTTTAACTATTATACTCTGTGTTTCCGCTTTAAGCGGGGTGTGACACATATGAACCCTAGTTTTTTGGTGAAAAGTCTAATCCATGAGAAGATCTAGTAATTGTGCATTAATTGTCTCTCTCAGTGTGTTGTTGGATAAGTATTAAGCATTCTTAATGATTCCAAGTCTTGGAATAAGGAATTTCCAATTGAAAATCATCCGATGGAAATAATGGAATTGGGGATTCCATAGTTGTGGTCATTGGAATGGAGGGTGATAATGACCTTGAGATGATTCAATTATGATGATCAATGGGAAAGAGATGAGTGAATGATTCAAGGGTTGGTGTGGTGATTAGCTTGAACTCAATCCAATCCATTGCTTAAGAGTTAAGAACTTGAAGAAACAAGTTCTTCATGAGTTAAGGTATGAACACTCAAGAATTGGGGTTTGAAATAGTGTAAATTAGTCCAAATTCGTGTAATATCAATGCCTAGTAATGTTGGGAAGTGTTAGATCTTAATTTGGGTCATTAGGGGTCAAAATGAGGCAAAAATTGTCCATTCAGCGTAATTCATGCGGCCCGTGGATGATTTGGGCATGGGGACGTGACTCGCGCAAATGGGCATCAAATTAAGCCTTAGAATTTGGAATTTCTTGTCATCGTGTGCGGCCCACGCAGATGTAGGCTATTGGGCTACGCATCCTGCGTGAACAGCCCAACCCATTATCCTTTTCGTTTAGGTTTTGTGCCTTATGGTTTGGGCTTTGGGTTCCAAGGCCCAAGCCCACTTCTAGGAAATCTTTAGCTTGGGTTTTTTCTTAGTTTGTGAGGTTGAACTTGTCCTAGAACTTAGAGTAATGCTGATTATTCTTTTCTTATAGGAAAGAAGTAATTGAAGCTTGAAGTGAAGGGTAGCATCAAGACTTAGTCATTTGGGGAAGGTGAGTTTATCGGGAGTACACATCCTTATATTTAACTTTTATATGTCTTCAACACTACTTTCATATATATATATATATATATATATATATATATATATATATATATATATATATATATATATATATATATATATATATATATATATATATATATATATATATATATATATATATATATATATATATATATATATATATATATATATATATATATATATATATTATGTGATATGTGGTTCATAACTATTATTTATGCATGACATGAAATGAGTTTGATGAAGGTTTCTCAAATATACATTATGAATTGTTTTGAAAAGATGTTTTGAGCATCCCATCATACATTGCATATAGGAAGGGATGGACTGAGTGAACCTTATAAGGACTTGAGATGTTTTGTGTTGGATAGCCACCTTTGAGATGTGTTACCCATGTAGAGGGCCTTTAGGGCTGGATAGCCACCCTCGAAGATGTTTTGGGATTGTTCCCGCCAATAGGGGACCGCATGAGGGGTGTAACTAACCCTCAGGAGGCTAGTGTGATGGCCACTAGTCTTAGTTTGGCCTATCGGGGGATCAAGTGACATGCTTTTTTGTGTGTTGCTTGAGAACTTAAGTAGGTGCCATCATGGTGAGACAAATTTTTATGAGATGGACATGGGTTGGGATAGTTGCATCATGCATTGCATTATATTACATAATTATCCATGTTTTGATTTAATCCTTATAATGTACATTTGACTTTATAAAAGTTGTAAGTTGATTTATTGTAACATATTAAAGAATTGCAAACTATTTTTGGGGATTTTCTTGAGTGTGAAGGTTAACCCTTCCACTCCAAATGTGACACCCTTGGGTAAGCTCACTAGGCATTTCAATTGCCTAACTTATTTTGATGTGTACTCAAGTTGTTGCTATGAGTCATTGGCATGAGCGAGGAATTTAGAAGACCATGGGATGTGTGGCGATTAAGGATGTGTTTTGTTACCGTTATTATGATAATACCTCACTATAACGTTTCTTTAAAACTTTGGTACTTTTGGGACCTAAATTCCGTAAATGATGAACTTTTTTTGAATGAATGATTGAACTTTTGAAAATGAATCTTTATATTATTGCCCTAGCGAGAGGTGTTATATAATACTATGCTTTTTTCCTTATCTTGGGGACATGTCAGGGTGCTTAGTATGTGCCAAGGCTTATTTAGGGCTCCAAGTGCTCTTTCAACACCCTTTATTGCTCTTTCTTGAGCAACTTTACTGTAACTTCCCAAATTCTAGAGTAAAATTTTCATTTTTAAAAGTGGTTCGAATACATAAAACAAGTTGGAAATTAACGTCATTCAATTCAAGTTTAGTAAATAAAACGTTTAAACCGTATTTATCAAAAAAGTCACAAAAACATTAACCAGCAGAAGACTTTGTTCACCAAATTGCTGGATGCGATACAGTCGCTCCACGCTCTAATCCTTTATTCTAAAAAGTAGCTGAAAAACATTTAAGGTAAAAGAGTAAGCACAAAGTTTAGTGAGTTCCCCAAGACCTACCATGCATAATCCTATAATCATGCATCACCCTTGTATTAGCCAGCACGACCGGTCATGCATCATGCTAGCCCAGGACCTGACTCAGTTCTAAATCGGCACCGACCTATCCTGATGTCAACAAAGTCACAAGAATGAATCATACGACTACACATAAGCACATGCAGTCCTAGCAACAACATACGATCATTCTCGTTTTCCTTACAATACTGTATTACCTACGCATGCAACTTCACACATAGTATAGTGAGGAGATTCACCTGATCCGCAACCTCAAGCCACACGCTTTCGATCCTCATACGCTAAGCAACACGAACTCCTAACTCATCACAAAGTTATAAATCAAGACTTGAAACCGATTCTACGATCCAAATCTCTAATCCATCTAAGTTGACCCAAAAGTCAACTGGTCAAAGTTAAAGATCAAAAGTCAACGGTCAACACTGAGATAACACCGCTATCAGCAAAACAGATCGGGTCTTCGCGACAGATAGCATCGCTATCTCCATAGATAGCATCGATATCTATGAATTTTTCCAAAACTTCATTAAACACTTAATACATTAAGTCAAGGGCTAATACTCTCAAGAACTCGTCCAAAAGGTCTGAAATCCCATAAATATCCGAACTTTCTTGACATACATGCCCCATGCATGTCAATCTTCATTCTTAGGTCAAAAAGTGTATATATCTCATCCTTAACCACTTGATGACCAATAACATCATCCCCGATCTGATTTAGGGAGGAGAAATAACAATCCAATGGGCCAAATTGTGTGTAGTTGCCCCAACTCCAACACCAATCCATCCAAGGGTCCAAAACTCCATTATCTTAAACATAACCAAGAATGGAACCCAATCCAAAGAACAATTCAAGGGAGAAGTCACTTACAATGGTCCAGAACAAGACTTGAATATGATTCTAATGTTGAAGACGACACATAAGCTCCACCTCTTTTTCCTTCTTCACCAAGCTCAAGGGTCTTCAAGCTTAAAAATCACTCCCAAAGGTCTTCTAGGTTGTTTTCAAGGTTTAAGAGAGCAGATGAGGTGAAAAATGACGACTCTAGGGTTTTAGAATCCTTAAATATGGCCTAAAAACCAAGATCTAGGATTTTGTGCAAACAGCGGCGAATAGTATTGCTATCCCTTAAGATAACGTCGCTATCTCTGTGATTTTTAAAAGCACGCACACGCTAGATAGCGGCGCTATCTCTATAGATAGCGTCGCTATCTCCAAGTTTTCTCAAAACTTAACTCATTTAAATCCAAACTTGGTCATTCCGGGAACAACAAAAAGATATATATATATATATATATATATATATATATATATATATATATATATATATATATATATATATATATATATATATATATATATAGAGTTAGTATTAAATACATTTGCTAATTATTGTGTGATTGTAGGACCATTCCTAGACCATTACATTAGAAAAATGAGTGGTTGTGATCAAGGTGGCATTTTTGTAAATAAATCAACTGAAGAATGCGCCTCCTGGAAAAAACGGACGCAGAAGGGTATAAAAGTAATTTTGTGAATTCAACGGGATTTGCGGATTTCTCGATTTGTTTTCATTAAAAACATCTGCGATTCAATTCCGATTTCTCGATTTCTCGTTCGTTGTTAACTTTCGATTTCTCGATTACGCTTAAATTCGGATTTCTTGATTTCTTGATCATATTATGCTTTGTTTCACTAATCATGCTCTACATTCTCAGATAATGGTTTGTAAAAATTTTGTTGACATAAAAAAAAGTTACATAAGAGTTTTCAAAGCTAATTCTCAGAGAATGGTAATTAATGTCAATGGTAAGTAAGTGTAATAGCTTGTTCATGAAGAATTCTCAAAGAATGTTATATGTGTTTAATAAGTGTAGTACACAGACTAAAGATTCTTGTAGAATATTTATACCATTCTCAGAAAATGGAGTAATTATATATGTTTACAGAAGGCTGGGAACTGCTATATGGAAAGCCTCATTCTCTGAGAATGACCCATTCTCTGAGAATGCCCCATTCTCTGAGAATGAACGTCAACCATTCTCATGAACGTGAAGACTGCATTCTCATACACATTCATCCCCATTCTCTGAGAATGCCTTTCCAAAAGCCAGTAGAAAAAAAAAGGCGGAGATCAATTTTTTTTACGAACAATCAATTACGCAGATCGCCGCCTCCGCCTCCATCACCGAGCACCGCCGATATCCGCTGCTACTATCAATTACGCAGATCCGCCGCCTCCGCCTCCCTCACCGACCACCGCCGATCTCCGCTGCCTCCGCCTCCATCACCGACCACCGCCGATCTCCGCTTCCTCCGCCTCCATCAGTTCCGATCTCCGCTTCCTCCGCCTCCATCAATTTTGATTTCAGAGATGTGATTTTGAGTTAGGGCACGCTGGAAGATTTGTTACGTATTATTAGTGATTGATTGAATTCCCAAATTGCCCCTATCAAATGATTGGACCACAATTGGTCCTACAATCACACAATAATTGCTGGATGTATTTGAACCTACATATATATATATATATATATATATATATATATATATATATATATATATATATATATATATATATATATATATATATATATATATATATATATATATATATATATATATATATATATATATATATATTTCATATGTTTTGGATCACCTGGACATCAAAAAGATTTCACAAACATAAAATATTCATGATATATGCCATCGAGTGGTTAATAATTGTATTTGTATGTAGATCCGTTTGCTTGAAATGGACAATTAGGAGCGGACCGGTGCAAATGTTGTCAGATAAATGTGACATGCCCGGAACATTGATATCATTGTTTGAACTCGGGGGACTAAAGAAGGCATGCCAAAAACTAAGATCTTGTGATGCAATCACCTCAACTATGACGGTCGAGTGACATTTATCACCCCACGTATATTGTCCATGCCATGTAGTGGGTTAACTACCCCTTTCCCAATGAAGACAATCCAAACTCCCAAGCATGCCAAGAAAGCCATGAACATGTGCGTAATGAGCATATAATGTCTGCACGTCTCTAAATGTAGGCCTACGCAAATATCATGTCGTATATAGCAACAACACACCTACAAAACTCATCACACTACTAGAAAAAAGGCCTTTAATGACACGCATTGCGTGTCATTAAAGGGTACAGATGACATGCAAATGTATGTCAAGGAAGCCCCTGTCATAAATGACAGATGACACACATTTGTGTGTCGTAAATTTACGACATACATTAATGACAAACCTTTATGACTTACAATGTAAGTCGTAAATTATTTAAAAAAAACTATATATATATATATATATATATATATATATATATATATATATATATATATATATATATATATATATATTTATTTATTTATTAGATTAACTAGTACTAAAATTAAATCACACATTAAATTTAATGTCTCATAACATGAAATAAAATATTATTAATACAAATATCATACATTACCACATTATCACAATGTCGTATGTCAAATACAAAATAATAAAAATTTTAAATTTATCAAAATACTATAAATATGCCCATTCTTCACGATCATCGATATTGGAGTGCTACCAAGTGCCCAAACAGGATCCGATAAGCTGCATATAAATAAATGTAAGTGTGTCAAAATGGGACAATTTTGGTTCATAAAGAACTTGAAATTTTACAAAATGAGTCAATTTTGGTCATATTTTATCAACATGGACAAAATTTTATATGTTAACTTACAATTCATCTGCAGATACAATTGGACTTCAATCCCAAGGCATACTGCACAAATCAGAAAGGAATCAAATCAAAGTAAACTATAAATTACAAAATATGGCTAAAAAGATGATCAAATTTCACGTGTAGAAGATTTAGAATAGTGTTTAACTAAAACTTGGAATAATTAACATTGCTGACACACTACCTACAAATGTTCAACCAAAATCAAATAAAATCTGAAAACAAATCTCAGTTTTAAAAAATAGTAAAGCAAACTCACATTTAACATTTCAAAGTAAACTATAAATTCCAAATTAGTCTTTATCTTGAGGCATACAACACAAATCACATAACAATCTATGGTTCCTGTAATGATTTACTTACCCTTTGATCCCCGTACGACTGTAATCAGAGTTGAACACTCTCAAACCTACCCCAAGAGGTTCCTTATGATGCAAATACATAGCATAATCACCATGGAAACATATACAAAATCTAAAACAGTGTTAATAAATTAAGATAAAGAAATTTCATTATGTGAGAGTGTTATCACCTTTAAAACCTGGTAAAGCAGGAAAGTCTTTATTCTGTATGATAAATTCTTGATTTTCTTGTACAATCAGACGAACC
This sequence comes from Cichorium intybus, assembly GCA_023525715.1. Taxonomy (NCBI): domain Eukaryota; kingdom Viridiplantae; phylum Streptophyta; class Magnoliopsida; order Asterales; family Asteraceae; genus Cichorium; species Cichorium intybus. Next base: position 93,708,182 of record CM042017.1, on the reverse strand, counting down.
CTAAGCCCTTCATAAACAAAAGTATTAAGACTGAATCTGAAAATTAAATCCAAACCATAAACAAAAGTATTGAGACTGAATCTGAAAATAAGGCTTTCGTAATCAAAAACCGTATATTAGAAGTTGATTGAGACTGAATTTGAAAAATTAAATCCAAGAACAAACCATGGATAAATGGATAATCAAAAACCAAAATCTTAATAAAAAAATCAGAAACCAAAAGAAAAATTACAAACCATGAATAGATCGGTGGTGTGCTTTGTGAAGGCAGTCGGTAGCAGATAGGTGAGAACAAACCAGGAGCAAATTGCAGATATGTGGAGGCAGTCGAACCGATTGGTGAAGTCGATGGGTGTACAAATGTCTGTCGGAGTCGCTAAGTGGTACGAATGGTCTGTGCAGTCGGATCGATTGGTGAGGTCGAAGAATGTCCTCACCGGAAGATCAATTCCACACTAGGAAAACATGAATCGAAACCCTATCATCGGCAAGAATCAAACCCTAACACGCGATAAATGAGAGAAAAAGAGAGAAACATGTAGAAGTAGTTATGATCGATCTTTGTACAGAATCAAACCCTAACGATTGATGATGGTGGCGATTGATAACGACTGTTGACAATGGCGATTGATAACCATTGATGATATTCCCGTCTGGTGCGACCAAGGATCGAAGGCGACAAGTCTTACACAGGGGGTGGAGTAGCTTCCGGAGGCAAGTTAGAAGGCTGAATGGCAACAGCGTCGAGTTGATAGGGTCCCTCAACCGGCAAGAGATGGTCGGCGACAATAAGGGGAGAAATCGGCGGAGAATCGCTTCAATTGTTTGAGGAAGCCGAGAGAGAAAACGGGTAGAGAGGGAAAGTGAAACCCTAGAGAGATAAGGGAAATAATTAAAAGGAAATAAAGATGACACACTTTTTTTATAAAATGACACTAAAGTGTCTCCCGTGTTTTTTTTCTTTTCTGATTATGACACTAAAAGATGACATACATTTTTGTATGTCGTAATCATTATAAAACATGACACAAATTTACGACATACCATTATTTATGTCATAAATTCTTCAGATTTTAAGAAAGATGACACTTTTTTAATGACATACGTTTTTGTGTGTCATAAAATTAGTGTGTGTCATAGTTCGTATGTCATTAAAAGCTGGCTTTCATGTGCGACAACGCCTATCAATATCAAGTATTTCAATTGTTGTTAGGCCTTATTCTTGGTGAAATTATATCAAATGTATATATTGGTATTACTCACTTTTGTGCTTAGTACTTGTGTGCAAGAAAAAGATGAAAACGGGGACTAAACATGGACAAAATGAAAGAAGTTTTGGATAAAGACCATTTCAGTCGAAAACGTACACGCGCCGTGAGCAGAAGACACGCACGTCGTGGATAGTCAAAGATCAGGCAGTGATTTTGAATTCAAAGTGCAAAGAAACGGGGATAATGGATAAGACGCGCCGCGGTTCTAAGCCATGCACGACGCGTTAAGCTGGATTTTGCAACTATAAATTGAGGCATCTAGGTCGAATTTCAGGAGCGAAGAACGACCCAAAAGGTGAACCCTGGGCTTCTTCGACTCAGAATCTGTTGGAACGAGTTTGGATTGGAATATTTTCGAAGTTGGTAACCTTTGGCTCCTGGATTTGGTTTTTGGTTTATGATAATCATTTGGTTCGAGTTAAATTGCGTATTTTCGGTATTATTTATGTTTGGATGTTATTTTGGATGGTTTGGATTGTTATTTGCTTCTGATTTTTCTGGAATTCACTTCTGGAATCAGTAAGTAAGTTTGGTTTAAGGTTTGGAATTGTTTAGTTTAGTTTATGTTTAATTTAGTTTTCGGTATTCGATTATATCGGTTTTCGGGAAGTGAAGGAAACACCGTTGACTATAGCGTGACACTATAGTTGGTCATTCTGACACTATATCTTAACCACCAAACTCCCACGGATCAACCCTTGCTGCTACTATACTAGTTTGAGGGTGAGGTTTTATTTTCTATTTTTGACCGCATAACGACCTAGGTATGTCAAATTTTGGCGCCGTTGCTGGGGAGTTGTGCGCAAAGATAGACTGTTAGTGGTTTCTTGCCTAATTTTTGATTTTTAGTTTTTGGTTATTTAGTTGGATTAGTAATTTGGTTTTTGATTTTGACGGTCTTTTGCATTAGTACATGCATACCCGTCGGGGTGAGCAGTCGTCACCGCTTTTGTTTGATTCTGAGATTGAACGAACCGCGTGCAAAAACCGTGTGCGTAGGTGTTTGATTAATATGAGTCCCGATAGTGTAGTAGTAGAGGATATTACCAATGAGCCCACGGGCGAGGTAACGGGGGGAGAACCATTTATACCCCCAGTTTCATCTGAGTTTCATATAGGTAGTACTAGTGCTAGTGGTGGTGCAGTTTTTGCCCCTGCACCCATACCATCATGCACTCAGCCTTTGGTTCAACCTTTGAGTCAACCTGTTACAAACCCTTTGGGAAATCCCGTATCCGCTGCAATGGCCTGGGGAGCGCCGACCCGAGATGGCACCCCATGTTTGCCACAACCGGTACCAGTTTCTCAACCGCAACCATTACAACAACCTCCCATTTTTAAACCGCAAAAACCCTTTCAACCCATACCACAACCTCAAATTCAACCACAACCACAATACCAGTACCAAGCTGGAGAGCCAGCTTATGACGATGAGGATGAAGGATGGATGCCGAACCATCCAGTCCAGCAACATCAACAATCGAATCGAGGTCAGGGACCTCTGAGGCGACAGTACCAATAGCAACATCAACAACAAGGGCAACGACATTATAACAAGGAGTTATATAACGATGGTAATTTCGTTCCACCCTTCGCTCAACCGATCGGGCAGTCGGTTGCATCACACTTCCAACCAAGGGAGTATGATGACGCTTTGCCCATTTATTTTCCAGAAAATACCGATAGCTAGGCAGAAATAAGACCTCAGTTGTTAGGTGTTTTACCAGAATTTAGAGGATATAAGCAAGATGACCATACAATCATCTATATGAGTTTTTGGCTATAGCTAATGCTAATGTTCCTAGGAACATTAATAGAAATATTTTTAGGTTAAGGTTATTTCCATTTACTTTAAAAGATAAGGCAAAGTACTGGTTCACATCCTTGCAACCAAATAGCATTACCACTTAGGAGCAATTGAAGGCAATATTTTTACAAGAGTTCAACCCGGCCAGCAAGACCACAGAGATTAGGAGAGCTATTCAGGATTTTAAACAAAAGCCGGGAGAGGCATTCCAAGATGCCTTTGAGAGATTAAAAGAGCTGATGTGATCTTGTCCACACCATGAGTTTCCACGGTGGCAACTCGGTAAATTCTTCTTTGATGGAGTGGATGCAACAAACCAACCAATGATTAACGCCTCTTCTAGTGGGACAATAATGATGCAATATCCAGATGAAGCATGGAGATTTCTGGAGCAACTGAGCAATGCATCCAAGGCAAATTATTCTGCAAGGAAGCCAGTTAGTACCGCAGCAGCAGTAGGTACGGATGCCGATTGGAAAAAGGAGGTTAAGAAAGAGATAGGAGACCTGAATAGGAAGTTCCACAGGTTGTTGGCGACCCTCCAACAAGGGCCACAGAACCATCAGAATGCTCAACAAGGACAAAGGGCTCAAGAGGTCAACCAAGTCTACGGTCAAGGTCAAGGTCAGTACAACAATAATGGGCGACCTTATAGACTCTATAACCAAGGGAATCAGCCCTACAACAACCATCAAAACAACTATCAAGGACCACCTTCTAACCAATCAAGACAATTTCACACTGTGAATAATGGTTCCAGTGGAAACAATAATAACAATAATAGGGGAGCAACTAATACAAGCAATACTCAGAATGCCCCAGAGAATCAGGAGAATATGGCATCAAAATTATATGAACTCGTGCCACAACAGACACAGGCGAATGCGAAGGCAATTGGAAATATGGAAAGGCAGACAGCCCAGATGGCCGAAGACCAACGCATGAGAGACAACGACAAGCTTCCAAGCAATACGGAGGTAAACCCAAATCATACTTAAAGAGCTGGGAAAGAGCATGTCAATGTTGTCGAGACAGAATGGAGGAAGGTCACAATGGAAGACCTGGTAGGAAAGGAGAATGAAAATAAGGATGAAGAAGAAGTTCAAAAAGAAGAGCAGCCGACCGTGGCTGGTATCAAGCAGAAAAAGAAAGTCAAAAAGGTGAAGCAGAAGCAAGATGTGTCGAACAGACCATCAATCAATCAGCCGCTATGGGATGAACTAAGAAATGCGCCCGAAGATACGAAGATTCTCTAGGAAATGTGCAAGAAGAATGAAAAGCTTAAGATGCCAATACCAAAGACGGTGCGACTTACTGTCAAGGCGAGTGAGCCTTTGTTGGGAACATTGCCCAAAAAGGAGAAAAATCCTAGTTCACCATTAATTACTGTCAATGTGGGCGACGTGATCATTCATAATACATTATTGGATTTAGGGACAAGTGTCAATGTTTTGCCCGGGTATCTTTATGATAAGTACAAAAATGAAGAACTGGAGCCTGCAAAAACAGCATTACAACTAGCAGACCACTCGACAAAGGTCTCACGGGGCAAATTGACCAATGTGATTGTAAAGGTTGGCAATTTCTTCTATCCGTTAGACTTTTTGGTGATGGAGTATGAAAGTCTGGAAGACGCACCGACACTGATTTTGGGACGTCCATTTTTGGCAATAGCTGGGGCTGTGATGGACTTCAAGACGGGAGTCATGGATATCTCCTTTGGTACACGGAAACGTAGATTGAATAAGTTCGGGTGTCCGATAACTTTGCCACCAGGGTATGACAACCAGTATTTGAACAACAAACCATTAATGGCACCAAGGGTGAACGGCAAGGGGAGAAATCGAGTGAAGGAAGGCTAAAATGAAAGCAAGGAGGAAGAAATTATGTGGGAAGCAAAAAGGCATCCACTGGCATCCATCGATAAGATGCAACTTCTAAATATGATCGAAATGATGGAGTTAAAGCACCAATAGTACGAGAAAGACACGAGATGCAGGGAAGCGAAGGTTTTCCAGATCCTGGATGCGCAGCAGCAGTGGATCAGTCAGGTGAGCGATCGGATGACACAACTCACGACACTGCTGGCAACGTTGGTCCATGATTTTGCGCTCGAAATGATAAAATTGGTGCCGAAGGAAGAAGAATAGGAAAAGGCAACACGTCTGGCTGAAGACGTTAAACTTAGCGCTTGTTGGGAGGCAACCCATCCGTAAATAAGTTAGGTTCTTTTTTTAAAAAAAATTAGGAAAATTTAATCATCATCATTGCAGGAATTCATAGCATGAAGCAAGTGTGGGGTCAATCGAAAGGAATTGCAAGATTTGAAGGACGCGATGCGGCAAGAAGAAAGCCGCGACGCGCGTATGCAAAGTAACCCGATGCGCAGGGGTTGATTTGGGACACGCGCGACGCACATCGCCTTTACGCGCGTTGCGGATTATGATCGGACAGAAGCAGCCATTAAGGTACGTAACCCTTGTCGCACCACACACAAACACATATGACGTGCAAAAACAGAGCTTTGATCATTCACGTATTTTCTCGCATTTTCTCGTGCTTTCTAGTATCTACAATCGAGGTATGTCACTTAGAACTCATTTTCGTAAGTTATTACATCCGTTTGACATGTGAAATTGATTGAAATAGTCGAAAGTAGAAAACTTAGAAAAAATCGGCACTGCCGACTCGTAGGGTGTTGCATTTGCAAAATTCTCACCCGAGAGGGGTTAGTCGATAGTTAGGGTGCCTTGTGATTGTTGGGGTGTGATTAAACAGGTGATTTCGAGGAAATTTTCGCAACATACGACGTGACGTGTAATACCGTATTATTAAATTATATAGATTTTGTGTTAATCTTAGTGTAATTAAGATTAAATAGGTTGCTATATGAGTTAGGATGGTTAAAAACCCATTTGAGAAAAGTTCGAACTTGTAAAAGGTCAAATCAGAGCTACACGGGTCGTGTATGGCCACACGGGTCGTGTAAAAAGGTTTGGAAACAAAGCAGTAACCATTTTCAGACCTACACGGGTCGTGTAGCTTCACACGGGTCGTGTAGATCTTATTCAAAAATTACCGAGGCAAGGTTGGATCTCACACGGGTCGTGTAGTTTCACACGGGTCGTGTAGGTCCTGTTCAAAGATTACCGAGACGAGTTTGGATCTCACACGGGTCGTTTGAGGTCACACGGGTCGTGTGGATCTGTGTAAATTCAGGATGGCTTGCTGTAGGCCTCACACGGGTCGTGTGAGCCTACACGGGTCGTGTCGCGCGTCTGGAATGTTTTAAGTTACGGATTTTCCTTCATTTAGGTCATTTCCAATTCATCCAAAACCTCCTCTAAACCCTAGAAATCGATATCTAAGCCATCTAAGCCATCTAAGTCGAGATTTAAGGCCGTTTATTCGAGAATTGAAGCTAAGGGTTTGCTATTGGAGCTTGAAAGGTAACTTCCCTTGAGTTTGGCTTTGTTTCAACCGTGAAATACCTTGTGTTGGAGTGATTTCTTTGTGGTCTAGACGACCACCTGCAAAATTGATGAAGTTAGAGTTCAATTAGTAGTGTAGCAAATCTATGAGAGTCTAAATGTTAGTTTTGAAGTTGGTGATTTGTGGTTTTAGGGTTTTAAACCCTAGATTCTTAAACCCTAAATTCTTGAATTCGAAAATATGCTTTAAATTAACTCATGTGTTGTTAGTAGATTGTTATTATAAACAATATGGAGTCCTTGATGTGATGTTGTGGAGTTTTAACAGTTGGTTTGTTTAAAAACCGCAAATATTGGAATTTTTGAAATCCTAGCATGTGATGTTTATAGTTGTGAACCTCATTAGCTATTGATTCTTGATCTAATGAGTTAGATATGGTTATATTGTTTTGAGAATGTTGAAATATGATATGAGATGTCATTTTGAGCAGATACACATAGGAGGGAAGGAGATACACGAGGCACGGGTGGACCACGGACTGATCAGATATCAGGTGAGTAGTTATAATTAAATTAAATAGTTTGATTTTAACTAAATTGACTTATTGTACATCTTAATTGGTTGAGATTACCAATTAATATGAATTAAACAAGATTGAGAATATCTTGTTAATGTGATTGCTGAGTTTGATTGAGTATACCAAATGACTGATATAGTCATATTGAAATAGAGATCAATGATTTGAACTTGTGGAAATTTTGATAATTATTAGATTGATTCCTAAACTTTAATAATTTTCTCACTGAGCTTATTTAGCTCATAAATATGGATGTGTTGTATGTGTTTAGGTGACAGGGGAAAGAAGGTTGCTGAGGGATGATTCATCTGGACATGGGACTTGACTTTTGGACTAGTTGTAGACCATAATACATTTTGTATAGTTTTGTAAACAGTCTTTTGTAACCCAGTTCTTAGGATATGTTTGTTTCACACTTGTTCTTTTGATATGTACTTGTACTTCTGTTGCTTAACTTTGATTACACCATAAACCCTTGTGGTTATTTTGAGTGATTATTGGTGTAATCCAGAGATAAGAAACTGGGTGTTACAAGTTGGTATCAGAGCAAGGGTTTGAGTGAATTAGACTTTAAAGAGTAAACTCTAAACTCAAACTATTAAAGAGAAGTCCCATTTTGTCCTTATGCAATAATCCTTTAAGACACACATTATGAGTATGTGTGTTATTTCGAGAATTTTGATGAGATATGTGATACGAAAAGAGTATTGAGATAAACGAGATTATAACGAGTTAAATTTCTTTTCAGCCTCGTTATGAGTTCTGGAAAGGAGAAAGAGGGAGGTGATCACCGAGATGAGCATTCGGGATCACAAGATCAAAGACTGGGGCGCCAGTCTGAAGGCGAGAGACCGCCTGAGTTAACAACATCACTACAAGAGTTGATTGCTGCAGAGGTAGCAAAAGCAGTTAAAGGTTTATTACCTACCCTAATGAGACCTCAGACGGAGGTGACGGATAGAGATAATCGAGACAGACCTCCTATCACACCTGTGGTTGGGAGGGGGCAGAGAGAGCCGGTTACTATACATACTGAAGTTGGAGGATCAGGTGAACCAAAAGGTTGTAGTTATGAGACGTTCCGCAAGTGTAAACCGAATGATTTCTTCGGTACTGATGATCCTATTATTGCACGAAATTGGCTGACACATATCGAGAAAGTCTTTCGTACGAGCAAGTGTGCGGAAAAAGATAAAGTTGAGTTTGCTACTAACTGTCTGCACAAAGATGCTCAATTCTGGTGGGAGAACATAAACATTGATATAGAGAAAGGATTGGAACCAGAACCCACTTGGGAAGAGTTCAAAATGAAGTTTATGAAGGAGTATTGTTCAAATACTGCAATGAAAAGTTTGGAAGAAGATTTTCTGAGATTGCAGCAGGGAATGCGGTCAGTACAGGAGTATACCACAGAGTTCAACGAAAAAGCAAGATTTGCTGCTCATCAGGTGGATACGGAAGAAAGGAAGATTGATAGGTATCTGTGGGGACTGAGGACTCAGATACGAGAGTTTTTACAGAGTTCCAGTTTTTCAACTTATCAGCATATTGTTGAGGCAGCTAAATCTCGAGAGAAAGAACTGCGGAGGCAAGATAGTGAAAGGAAGGGGGACCAAGGAAGTGGAGGCCAGAAGAGGAAGTGGGAAGGAAGACCTGAGGGTAGTTCTCAAAAGCAGCCAGTTCCGAGTTATCAATATCGAGGTGATCCAAGAAAAACTGAGAACAAGTGGTGTGATAAATGTCGTAGAAAACATGCTGGAAGTTGTGATACGAGCACCCCGTCTCTTATGTGTTTTCAATGCGGGAAGACAGGGCATATGGCTCGAAATTGTTTGGAGAAAAATCGTGTGTGTTTCAATTGTGGGGAGAGTGGTCATATTCGCCCGGATTGCCCAAAACCGAGAACTGATTCACGTCGCGAGACTCCGAAGGCGGGACGAGGTGATAATCGGGGCGATAGACGAGATAGAGGCGGTGGGAATGTTAGAACTCGAGCTTTCCAGATGACAGTGGAGGAGGCTAGAGAGCGACCAGATGTGATTACAGGTATTTTTAGCCTGAACTCTCTTCGAGCTCGTATGGTGTTTGACTCTGGTGCATCAATTTCTTTCATATCCGTATCTTTCGCGTCTCGAATTAATGTACCTGTGTCTAAAATGAGTGAGAGCCTAATAGTTGATATTGCTGACGGGAGAGATGTTATAGTGAATACTCAGTATACAAATTTTCGGCTTGAAATCAATGGGATTTCTTTCCTTATTGATTTGAAGCCGATGAATACTCGTGCGTTTGATGTAATAATTGGAATGGATTGGTTAGATAATAATAGAGCAAATATGGATTGTCACGGAAATATTATTTCTGTGAGAACTCCAAGCGGGTCTCAGATGTTAATACGAGGTGAACGCCGTTTTCAACATATTCCAATAGTATCTTTCGCGAGAGCGCGAAGGTATACTGAAAGAGGTGCTCTTTTGTTTATGGCACATGTTGCCCCAATTCAAACTGAACGTCCCACTGTGAAGAGTGTTGAGATAGTGAGGGATTTTGGTGATGTTTTTCCTGACGATCTTCCGTGCTTACCGCCAAATCGTCAATTGGAGTTTGTTATTGATTTAGTTCCTGGAGCTAAACCGATAGCTCGAGCACCCTATCGGTTGGCGCCGTCCGAGATGGAAGAGTTAAAGAAACAACTACAAGAACTTTTGGATCGCGGTTTTATTCGCCCGAGCTCGTCTCCGTGGGGTGCGCCAATATTATTTGTTCGAAAGAAGGATGGTTCTATGCGTATGTGCATAGACTATCGCGAGTTAAACAAAATTACTGTGAAGAATCGTTATCCCTTACCGAGAATAGACGATTTGTTCGATCAGTTGGAGGGAGCGGTATATTTTTCAAAAATCGATTTGAGATCGGGATATCATCAGCTAAGAGTAAGAGAATCTGACGTCCCGAAGACAGCATTTCGCACCCGGTACGGTCATTATGAGTTTTTAGTAATGCCGTTCGGTTTGACGAATTCCCCAGCGGTTTTTATGGATTTGATGAATCGAGCTTGTCATCCATTTTTAGACAAGTTCGTAATAGTGTTTATTGACGATATTTTGATTTATTCCAAGAGTTGGGAGGAGCACAAACAACATTTACAATTGATTTTAAATCTTCTTCGTAAAGAAAAATTGTATGCAAAATTTTCGAAGTGCGAGTTTTGGATGCAAGAGATCCAGTTTCTTGGTCATGTGATAAATAGAGAAGGAGTTAAAGTGGACCCTGCCAAGGTAGAAGCAGTAATGAGTTGGGCACCACCCAAAAATCCGACTGAGGTTCGGAGCTTTTTGGGACTAGCTGGCTATTATCGACGATTTATTGAGAAATTTTCGAGTATTGCATTGCCTTTAACAAAGCTGACCAGAAAGACAAAGAAGTTTATCTGGGCTGAAGCACAACAAAGAGCTTTTGAAAAATTGAGACAGGCGTTATGTGAAGCTCCGGTGTTAGCTTTACCTCAAGGTGTGGAAGACTTTGTCCTTTATACCGATGCATCACAAATCGGTCTTGGATGTGTCTTAATGCAAAGGGGGCGAGTAATTGCGTATTCTTCTCGACAGCTGAAACCTCATGAGCAAATTTATCCAGTACACGATTTGGAATTAGCCGCCATTGTTTTTGCACTAAAAATCTGGCGACATTACCTTTATGGTGTGAAGTTTCAGATATATTCAGATCATAAGAGTTTAAAATATTTGTTTGATCAAAAAGAGTTGAATATGAGACAACGAAGATGGATGGATTTTTTTTAAAGATTATGAGTGTGAAATACTTTACCATCCTGGTAAAGCAAATGTAGTGGCAGATGCGTTAAGCCGAAAAGAATCACCTATTCGAGTCGTTTCAGCTCGAATAGGAATTGTGAGTCGATTACCGGAGGTGATACGTAAATGTCAAGTCGAAGCCAATGACTTGAAGAAAGAAAGGATGAATGGTTATATAGAGAAACTTGTGGAAAATGCACAAGGAATTAAGACTTTCCAAGGACGAGTTTGGGTTCCGAGACATGGCGAGGCGAGACAGTTATTGTTAGAGGATGCTCACTGTACTAGATATGCGGTTCACCCTGGTAGTACGCGAATGTATCATAATCTAAATCCGTATTACTGGTGGCCTGGTATGAAGCGAGATGTGGGACGATTTGTAGAGAACTGTTTGACATGTCTTCAGGTAAAAGCTAATCATCAAAAGCCGTATGGAGCAGTGCAACCGTTACCTGTACCAAAGAAGAAATGGGATGAAATCACTATGGATTTCATCACAAAGTTGCCTCGGACTCCACGAGGATATGATTCAATTTGGGTGATTGTTGATAGGTTAACAAAGTCTGCTCATTTCATCCCGATCCGAGAAGATTATCAAGTGTCAAAGCTAGCTAAGATTTATACTAGAGAAGTGGTGAGACGACATGGAGTACCGACTTCAATAATTTCTGATAGAGATAGTCGGTTCAATTCCCATTTTTGGCAGAGTTTCCAAAAGCATTTTGGTACTAAAGCCTTACTGAGTACTGCGTATCATCCCCAGACAGATGGACAGTCGGAAAGGACGATACAAACACTTGAAGATATGCTACGAGCCTGCATCATTGATTTTGGAGGCAGTTGGGAAAATCATCTGCCTTTAGTGGAATTTGCCTATAACAACACTTATCACTCCAGTATACAGATGGCACCTTTTGAAGCTTTATATGGTGCACCGTGTCGAACACCAACTTGCTGGACAGAGATGGGAGAGAAACCATTGGCGGGACCAGAAATTGTAGCTGAAACTGAAGAAAAGATACAAAGCATTCGTGAGCATATGCGAGTAGCTCAAAACCGCCAAAAACAATATGCAGACAAGAGAAGAAAGCCATTAGAGTTCCAAGTTGGAGACATGGTAATGTTAAAAGTGTCCCCGTGGAAAGGAGTAATTCGTTTTGGTAAAAGAGGGAAGTTGAGCCCGAGATTTATCGGACCCTTTCGAGTCTTGGAAAGGATTGGAGCAGTTGCATACAAACTTGAGCTTCCAGATGAACTACTGGGAATCCACAATATGTTCCATGTGTCACATCTCAGAAAAACATTACATGATAAATCTACTCGAGTACCTTTAGCCGGAGTCCAATTAGACGAAAAGTTGAGATACCAAGAGATGCCGGAGCAGATATTGGATAGAAAGGTTAAGAAGTTACGAAACAAAGAGATTGGAGTAGTAAAAGTACAATGGCGACATCATACAGGTACGGATGTCAGTTGGGAAGCTGAGGAGGAGATGCGGTCAAAGTATCCTTTTTTGTTTTAAGAGATTCCGAGGACGGAATCTTTTGAAGGGGGTAAGAACTTGTAATACCGTATTATTAAATTATATAGATTTTGTGTTAATCTTAGTGTAATTAAGATTAAATAGGTTGCTATATGAGTTAGGATGGTTAAAAACCCATTTGAGAAAAGTTCGAACTTGTAAAAGGTCAAATCAGAGCTACACGGGTCGTGTATGGCCACACGGGTCGTGTAAAAAGGTTTGGAAACAAAGCAGTAACCATTTTCAGACCTACACGGGTCGTGTAGCTTCACACGGGTCGTGTAGATCTTATTCAAAAATTACCGAGGCAAGGTTGGATCTCACACGGGTCGTGTAGTTTCACACGGGTCGTGTAGGTCCTGTTCAAAGATTACCGAGACGAGTTTGGATCTCACACGGGTCGTGTGAGGTCACACGGGTCGTGTGGATATGTGTAAATTCAGGATGGCTTGCTGTAGGCCTCACACGGGTCGTGTGAGCCTACACGGGTCGTGTCGCGCGTCTGGAATGTTTTGTCTGGAATGTTTTAAGTTACGGATTTTCCTTCATTTAGGTCATTTCCAATTCATCCAAAACCTCCTCTAAACCCTAGAAATCGATATCTAAGCCATCTAAGCCATCTAAGTCGAGATTTAAGGCCGTTTATTCGAGAATTGAAGCTAAGGGTTTGCTATTGGAGCTTGAAAGGTAACTTCCCTTGAGTTTGGCTTTGTTTCAACCGTGAAATACCTTGTGTTGGAGTGATTTCTTTGTGGTCTAGACGACCACCTGCAAAATTGATGAAGTTAGAGTTCAATTAGTAGTGTAGCAAATCTATGAGAGTCTAAATGTTAGTTTTGAAGTTGGTGATTTGTGGTTTTAGGGTTTTAAACCCTAGATTCTTAAACCCTAAATTCTTGAATTCGAAAATATGCTTTAAATTAACTCATGTGTTGTTAGTAGATTGTTATTATAAACAATATGGAGTCCTTGATGTGATGTTGTGGAGTTTTAACAGTTGGTTTGTTTAAAAACCGCAAATATTGGAATTTTTGAAATCCTAGCATGTGATGTTTATAGTTGTGAACCTCATTAGCTATTGATTCTTGATCTAATGAGTTAGATATGGTTATATTGTTTTGAGAATGTTGAAATATGATATGAGATGTCATTTTGAGCAGATACACATAGGAGGGAAGGAGATACACGAGGCACGGGTGGACCACGGACTGATCAGATATCAGGTGAGTAGTTATAATTAAATTAAATAGTTTGATTTTAACTAAATTGACTTATTGTACATCTTAATTGGTTGAGATTACCAATTAATATGAATTAAACAAGATTGAGAATATCTTGTTAATGTGATTGCTGAGTTTGATTGAGTATACCAAATGACTGAGATAGTCATATTGAAATAGAGATCAGTGATTTGAACTTGTGGAAGTTTTGATAATTATTAGATTGATTCCTAAACTTTAATAATTTTCTCACTGAGCTTATTTAGCTCATAAAGATGGATGTGTTGTATGTGTTTAGGTGACAGGGGAAAGAAGGTTGCTGAGGGATGATTCATCTGGACATGGGACTTGACTTTTGGACTAGTTGTAGACCATAATACATTTTGTATAGTTTTGTAAACAGTCTTTTGTAACCCAGTTCTTAGGATATGTTTGTTTCACACTTGTTCTTTTGATATGTACTTGTACTTCTGTTGCTTAACTTTGATTACACCATAAACCCTTGTGGTTATTTTGAGTGATTATTGGTGTAATCCAGAGATAAGAAACTGGGTGTTACATGACGCGGCGTGTTCATAGGACGCGTCGCGCATGTTGGGGCGACGCACGATAATCCGCGGCGCAGATGGACTAATTTTGAAAAACTTTTTCTGTTGTGATTTGTGTGCAGATAGCTGACCACAGGCACAGAAGGATGCAGAGGAGGAGGAGCCGTTGCAGGTGACCCTCCCAACGCCGGAGAGTGGAGGAGCTAGTCCAGCCACCACCAGCTCAGTCACCACCACAGCTTGTAGACGTGCAAGCTGCTTTGAGGGATCTTTCTGAGAGGATAACACTCCTGGAGGAGCAGCAGAGGTGGATTGGATAGGGAGTATTTGAGCTTCTCACCCTAGCTGGACGAGATCCGCGACCCTTCCCTACAAGAGCCCACGATGATGAGGCTGGTCCATCTGGGACCCAGCATGATGAGTGATTGTACTTTTTCTTTTTATGTTTTGAAAACATTGTACATAACCTACTACTATCTTTTATCTTTTTTTATGTTTGTTCTCTTTGTGTTTAATTTGTTTGTGAGTGTTTGTTTGTGCAAGTACCAATGGAAATCTACTGAGGATTTGTTTCATGCAAGTGTGGGGTCATTGTACCCCTACACTTGCCATTTCACCGGCGTGTACACTGTTGCGCCACAACTCCGAGAATTTGAATCGTGATGTACGTGTTTGTATCCTGTGACAACGAGTTCCAACAAGCATTCTACCGTCTAAAGGGGTAACTCTTTCTTCCTAGTCTGAAATATTCTATATGTACAACGGGGACGTTGTACAACTTTAAGTGTGGGGTGTGGAAAGTCTAAAGAGTAAGTTCTGAAATTTTTGTGGAAAACGAGTAATTTTCAAAAATTTTGCAAATTTTCAAAATTTTTAAGAGATTGTAATTTTGAAACGAATAGCTTTTGAGTATTATAGCATTGGTATTTTTCAAGAAATATTGTTTAGTTGTTAGCATGCTATTGTTTGGTCAAATAAGTTGAAGTTTGTAAGAGTTGGAAAATTTTAGATTTGGAATATTTTAGGATTGGAATTTAGGAGGGAACTGTCAATCAGTGGCCTTTGTTGTTCGAGCTGGTAGGTCCAAAAAGGGTGACCTCGAATGGGTATTTATGCACCTTACTACCTAAGATCATATGTTCTGGGATAGTATTTCTGAAAGCTCGCTACACGGACAACATCAAAAGTCATGGACATTTCTTAACGGCCTTTACAATCTGAATGAGTACGTACATTTTTGGTGGACAGAAAATTTGTAATCAAGGGTTCTTTAGAAAGTCGTGAATTCCAAAGGGTATTCTGGTCATTTGTTTTAAAAATCATTTTCAATCTAACTTTTAGAAACAAAAAACTTTGAAACTAAAAGCATTCAAAAATGTTTGAGTCTTAATTAGAATTTGTTAAAAACTCTCTTCCTTGGGGACAAGCAAGACACAAGTGTGGGGTGTTTGACAACGCCTATCAATTTTAGTCGTTGTTAGACCCTATTCTTGGTGAAATTATATCAGATATATGTTGGTATTACTCATTTTTGTGCTTAGTACTTGTGTGCAAGAAAAAGATGAAAACAGGGACTAAATATGGACAAAATGAAAGAAGTTTTGGATAAAGACTATTTCAGTCGAAAACGTACGCGCGCCGCGAGCAGAAGACACGCGCGTCGTGGATAGTCATAGATCAGGCGGTGAGTTTGAATTCAAAGTGCGAAGAAACGGGGATAATGGATAAGACGCGCCACGATTCTAAGCCATGCGCGATGCGTTTAGCTGGATTTTGCCACTATAAATAGAGGCATCTAGGTCGAATTTCAGGAGTGAAGAACGACCCAAAAGGTGAACCCTAGGCTTCTTCGACTCAGAGTTTCGGATTCCAGTAGCTTTAAGTTGGTATTTTCTTGTTTTTCATTTATTTTAGTATTTTCTAGTTTTAGTTATTGCTCGATTTCATCGATTCTGGATTGTAGAATCTATTGGGACGAGTTTGGATTGGAATATTTTCGAAGTCAGTAACCTTTGGCTTCTAGATTTGGTTTTTGGTTTATGATAATCATTCGGTTCGAGTTAAATTGCGTATTTTCAGTATTATTTATGTTTGGATGTTATTTTGGATGGTTTGAATTGTTATTTGCTTCTGATTTTTCTGGAATTCACTTCTGGAATCAGTAAGTAAGTTTGGTTTAAGGTTTGGAATTGTTTAGTTTAGTTTATGTTTAATTTAGTTTTCGGTATTCGATTTTATCGGTTTTCGGGAAGTGAAGAAAACACCGCTGACTATAGCGTGACACTATAGTTGGTCATTCTGACACTATATCTTAACCACCAAACTCCCACGTATCGACCCTTGCTACTATTATACTAGTTTGCGGGTGAGCTTTATTTTCTATTTTTGACCGCATAACGACCTAGGCGTGTCAAATTTTGGCGCCACATGTGACCCGCTCGGACATTTGGAAATACTCATCCCATGAGTTTGATACAGAACCGTAAAGCTAATTGGCGAACTGCAATTACAAAATTCTTTATCGAACTAAACCTCCCGTCCTTCTCGTGTCGGGACGTTGTTGTAACAACTTAGACATGTTAGTCATATCGGTAACTATATGTAGAAACAAATGTCGCTCCATTCGAAAACGTCGGCGAAAAAGTTACTGTCCATAAACCCAATCCTCATCGAAATAGTGTGCCGTAAGACGGTCGCATGCAACCCAACGATCTTTGAGCAACATAGTCCTCGTTTTCGGATGCGAACTTTCAGCTTCATCATCGTCTTCTTCTTTTTCTAAAATATCGATAATGTTTTCCATCGATTTAGAAAACCGAACCCATATTAACCAACCAATCGTTTTTTCGAGATGGACCCAACATGTTTTTTGCAAGGTTGTATAAATCGCTTGACGGTAGCTTGGCGGTCGAGTGGGGTTAAGGGATTAATCGGGGATTAGTCGGAGACCCTAAATTGTAAAGGAATTCATTTAAAAGTATATAAATATAACAAAATAGCAAAGTTTGATATATTTATTCCGAGATACACATCAAAGATTATACATTTGTTTATTTTTATTCTTTAATATTGATTTTTTCCAGTTTTCTTGAGTTATTAGAGAGTGTTTGTGTCATCGTTTGAAAATAAAAAATAAAAAAATAAAAAAATGAAAAAATGACCGCCAAGACCGATTAATTGGCCGCAAAGGCCGATATTTGACCGATTTTTGCAGCAAACCGTCAAGCTGACATATTAGGCCTAATCGTAATCGGTTGAAGACCGCCAAGCGATTAATCGGCTGCTAATGCCGATTTCTGCAACACTGGTTTTTTGTAGTGTAAAATTGAGAGAATTTTGAAGGTTACTTTTTGAATGAGGTAGATATGAAATTGTATTAAGGATTGTGTGTATATTTATAGTTGAAAAAAAAATTAATTTTTATATATATTCAATTTCTAGCCGTTGGAGTATTAAACATATTTTTATTGCTGGAGCGAGAAAGGCACGAGAGTGCCGTTGGAGGCGTGCTGCTGGTCAATGCCAGTATCACAAGGTGGGTAATGTTGGTGGTATCGGCTGCCACCTCAAATTCCTGCAACATTCATCACTCCATTCTGTGCAGTCTAATTGTAACCTTAATTTGATCGATCTCTGAGACAATTAACTATTACAAAAAGTATGTGTTGTTTTGAATTTTTACGCCATTTTAGGCTAGGCGGAACCGGCAACAGATACATGCATGTAGAGTGAGGGGCCAACGCCCCACGCCGGTTGCGAGTAGGCAACAGATGGGTGTATCAATGGTTGGTGAAGCCAGATGCTTGGGGGATTGATCAAAATAAAAAAATGTAACTTAAAATCACATATTACCCCATCACTATAAATACCTCCCTCTACCATCTCAAAAATCACACATTTCTTAAATTTCTTAGCTTTTTAAAATCAGAAATGACCTCTCATACATTTCTTACTTTTTTTTTTCAAAAATGGATACATGAGGAAACAAACGTTGGTCATAGACTCCAATCGAGGACCTGACTTTGTAACCGACTTCGTTGACATCAATGAGGAAGGGACGTTTGCAACAAACGGTAAATTCTGGAAATGTATGGTGGAAATGTTCCACACAATAATGGGTACCAAACCTTATCGGTCTAAACATCAACTTAATAGCAAGTGGAATGATTGAAACTAAAACAGGCAAAATTTAACACTAATCACATATATTGGCTAACCGACAAAACGAGACTACCGAAGATGAGATTTAGAATAAACTCTACACGAATATCGTCCGACATACACCAAATATTTTACGAATACTGAAGCTTGAGATGTTGTGAAAAATTCACCTAAATGGTGTGTTCGTTTTATATATTAAATTGTAGTATTTAGGATTTTAATTTTCGTATTTAGAATTTATTTTATTTTATTTTGTAATGGCTTCTTTCAACGCATCCGAGTTTCAGTTTTCATTTAATTTTTTTTTGGAGCCGGCAATTTAGTGGTCTCACCAGAGGGTACTCAACCCCGCCACCCAGGGCGGTTGACGATTACCTAAGGCGCAAGGTCTTTTCCCTCAACCATGCCTCGCCTCCAGGGAAAATCCCCCACATGGGATTAGTCGGATTCGAACTCCAGACCTTCCACCACATGGGTATATAACCCAGGTGCATCCACCCAGGTAAGTTGGACTTCACTTGCATTTACTTCATGTTTTAAGATATAGAATCTGCTCATTTATTACATGTATCCATTATTATGATTTTTAATAGTAAACTTATAGAAACCAATTATATATTTTTATTAGTAAATCTTATTGCTTAAAGAAAACAAAAACAAAAAAAAAATTAATTCTGGATTAAATTCAACAGATTCGCCAGCTCCTTGCTGACTAAAGACGGAAAAAGTCCAACACCAGAACCCAACTAACCCACACACACACTCTCTCTCTCTTCGCACGATACAATTACCAGCTGTGTTCCTTTCCGCGATTTATTGCGGTGGCAAATGGTGGTGATTGCAGCCCTCCGGTTGAAGTGGTAATGGCAGAAGACGCCGTTCCGAAAACCTTCAGAGGATTAGTGGAGAGCGCCGAGAGAAAGTTCGCTAAGGTCCGTGACGCTCCGTCGTATGGACGTGGTCCCAACCACTACTTCCCCAAGGTATTCAAGGCTTACATGAAGCTATGGGATTACCAGCAAAAAAACCGGTCGAAACTCGTTGAATCGGGGCTTCAGCGATGGGAAATCGGAGAGATCGCGTCTCGAATTGGTCAGCTTTACTTCGTGCAGTACATGAGGACGAGTGAGGCACGGTTTTTGCTGGAATCGTACATCTTTTACGAGGCTATATTGAACCGAGGGTACTTTGAAGGCTCGAGTTTCAAGGCTCTGAAAGATCGAGGGCTTAGGTTTAAGGAATTAAGATTTTACGCCAGGTTCTTGCTGGTTTCGTTGATTTTGAATCGGTGGGAAATGGTTAAGCTTCTTTTAGACCGGTTTAAGGCGCTTGTGGATGATAGCAAAGCCCAGTTTCCGGTACGCATAATTATACACACATACATACAAGACACACACACACACACCCTCTCTCCCTACCCATCTTGATTAAATAAGCATTTATATTACCCTAATTTTAAGTTATTTTCTACTGAAAATTGTTTGTTTTTAGGGTAATTTTGTTTGATTGGGATTGATTGACTTTATGCATACTACCAAGATCGAAACATTTACATTATTAATGAGTAATTAATTAGCTAGTCTTGAGGACTTATTGAAGAGACTTTTACTTGTCATCATCTTAAAGGTCATTTATCACAAAACTCTATGAAGTTTGATTGTGGCTGGGCTATTTCATGTATTTAATGTTAGAGAATGGTGGCCTACTAGTTTCTTATAGTATTTGTAGAAAAATCTCCATCTACTTCTAGAAGATGATGTTAAAACTTTAAATCATGCGATTTTATTTTGATGATTCTAAATCAGGTACAACTGTACAAGTAAGTGAAAGATTGTATTAAAAGGTCAATTAATGGAACTTTAGGCTCTTGGAAGAAAAAAAGCACCTCACTCGATTCTCGGATGTTGTTTTGTTTCTTCTAGTTTGAATGGTGCCTTTTGTTTACTATCTTTTTAGCTATAAGAACTGTAGAGGTCAACTGGTAACTTCCTTACACTCATTTGTTAAAGATCATTAGGCAGGGCTGGTATGATGGAATTGTGGCAGGAATGGAATGGAATGGTTCATTCCGTTGGAATGAAAAGAAACCATTTGTTGTCTTATGGAATGGAATGGACAATTGATAAGAAAACTGATTCCATTCCTAAAGTCCAACCAGACATACTCATCAAATGTAATGACTTATTCCATTACCTTCCTTATTCCATTACTCTGTCTGTTCCATTCCTTCTTCTATAGTTTGATTCCTTCGAACCATAGAAGGTTGCTGGTAAAGATCTTACTTACGGTATTTCAACTTTGTTGGGGGAAAATTTAGAAAGGCTACATTTAAATAAGCAATCGTGTTGTTAACATCTAATATATATATGTGACTTTTTTCAAATAATCTTAGGGAGAAATCTATTAATCACTAGAGAGGATAATTTTTCCTCTAATCTGGTTATTTTGTAAATGGGCTAAATGCAAGACATATCAACACACTTTCATTTATTTGTGTATTATAATACTTGTGCTTCTTTCTAATTTCTATTACCACACGGTATTTTCAATTTTGTTATTATTACACCATCGTGCTTCGAAAAATCTACCAATTATATCATTGTACTTCCAAAATTTTTTCTTATTTGGACGTTATACTTGAAAAATCTACCCACGTATAGCAATAAAATTGCTTTGTATGCCATTGCTACAATTGGATAGATTTTTCAAAGTACAATGCTGTAGTAGGAAGAATTGCGAGTAGGATGCTGTAATAAACAAATCATTGAAAGTACATTGCTATAATTGGGTAGATAATTTACCTTTATTTTATGACCCAAGTGCTATGCTTCTTTTTAAGCCACGTATCATAGAAAAGGGTAGTATGGGAAAGTCAGCATAGTAACCAACATGTATGAGTGGAAGGGACATTTTTGGCATTTTAATTATTCATTACTGGGGTAGTGGAGAGTAGAGGATTATTTCTTTTGGAGAGTGGCTTCTCAAATTTCACAAACTATCCCTTTTTTGGTTTTAATCATTTGAGTAGTGTTGAATGAATTGCAATATGTTTTTCTTCATTTTAAGTTGATCTTTTGTAGCATGAAGCTTACAAAGCATATCTTTTCAGGATACCACCTTCAAGGAATGGAGGGTGGTGATGCAAGAAATGGTCCGGTTTATGAAAGTTGACTCACCCTTTTCAAACACCAAGCCTTTAAGATACTGTGCCATGTTCGATTCTCACCCGAGCTCACTTCCATATGTGGCACGTTACCATGCAAAAAAAGTTCTAAAGTTGCGTGATGCATTGCTCATGAGCTATCACAGGAATGAGGTACTTGGAATATGGAAATCTTCAATAAAGTCCCATTATTTTGAGCCAATTTATGAAAAAGTCCCAAAATTAATTTTATTTACAGAAACGGACAACATACCGGCTAACGTATTCAATTTAGCCCTTTCTTCCGGTTTACCAGGTTTCCTAGATTAGAAATTTTCAGTAAAGTCCCACTATTTTTGGTCAGTTTATGAAAAAGTCCCAATGTTGAATCTTTTTGGGAAATCTCCAATAAAGTCTCAATATTTTGGCTCAGTTTATGAAAAAGTCCCAAATTAATTTTTATTAACAAAAAAGTCCCAAATTAATTTTTATCAACAAAAAAAGACAGAAAACCGGCTAATGTTGGGACTTTTCCATAAACTGTGGGAAATATTAGGACTTTATTGAAGATAAAAACATGTAGTTTCTGTCCTTTTTTGTTAATAAAAATTAATTTGGGACTTTTTTGTTAATAAAAATTAATTTGGGACTTTTTCATAAACTGAGCCAAAATATTGGGATTTTAATGGAAAATTCCCAATCTTTTTACACAAAATAATAAGACTTTTTCATAAACAGACCCAAAATAATTGGACTTTATTGGAGATTTCCAATTTAGGAAACCTGGTAAACTGGAAGAAAGGGCTAAACTGAATACGTTAGCCGGTATGTTGTCCTTTTATGTAAATAAAACTAATTTTGGGACTTTTTCATAAATTGGCTTAAAATAACGGGACTTTATTGGAGATTTCCCAATTGGAATACATGGTTACATAAACAGAAGGGTAAAATGGTCATTTTCAGACTAGAAAAGAAACATCGTTAATCTTTTTTATTTTCAGGTTAAATTTGCAGAACTTACAATAGATACATTCAGAATGCTGCAGTGTTTGGAATGGGAAGCAAGTGGATCTTTTTACCAAAAGCAAACAGTTGAATTTCATGAGAATGGTACTTCGAATGATCAATCGGTTACTTCAGGATTAATTGATATAAATTTGGTGGCAGATATGACCGATCCATCTTTGCCTCCAAATCCCAAAAAGGCTGTTCTTTATCGTCCTTCTGCAACACAGTTACTAGCTGTGAGTACAAAAATTTTAGTATATTTATATTTCTTTTTGATTTAAAGATTTTGTTAGTGTTTGATTTCTTGGATATATGATACTTGTGACCTATTTCATTAATCACGAAGGTCGTGTTTGTTATGATGGAATTCAGGAAGGAATGGAATGGTTCATTCCATTGGGATACAAAAAGTTGTTTGTTTTGTCATTTGTGACTTTTGTCTAATGGAATGGAAATGGACCATTTTTTTAAAGAATGTGATTCCTTCCGTTTTTAAAATTTTATTTCTTTCATTTCATGATTTCATCGTGGAATGGAATGAAAGATTGCGATATCACCCATTTTTAATGCATACAAAGATGCACACTTTTAATTTAATTACAACTTATTTTCTAAAAATAAGTAGTAAACATATTTTTCATCGTAATCTTTTTTTTTCGGATAACGGGACGTAGTATAGTGGAAAACTTTTTTCCCTTTATAATCTTTCATTATATCCTGATTTGGGTTTTAATCAAATTTTATTATGTTTATTTTTTTTGTAAATAAAAAATTCATTACTTATAATTTAATAATGTATAAAGTATATAAACTATTACATTCATATGGCAATCCATTCCATTCGCCAATCAAACATGATAGAATGTAATGAATAATAACTCATTCTATTACCTTGCTTATTCCATTACTATATCCATATTCCATTCCATTTCTTCTGTCATTCCATTCCATTCCATCCAACCAAACAGACTCTTAAGGTTATTTGTTCTGTGCAGGTATTGGCCTCAATTTGTGATGAGCTCCCTCCAGAGAGTGTTATGCTTATATACATAGCCGCCTCAGGTCACTTTTTACCTTCTTATCCACCAATAAAATGTTTTTTATAGCCATATTATTATTAAGAGTAAATTACAATTTTGGTCCATGTGGTTTACACCAAATTACAGTTTTGGTCCTAGTTTTGAAAATCTTGCACCAGTGGTCCATGTGGTTTTCAAAATTTTCAATTTTGGTCCCTATGGTTTCCAAATCATTCACTTTTGGTCCCTCCCTCTATTACCGTTTGTGTAAACCATAGGGACCAAAAGTGAAAGTTTTGGAAACCATAAGGGTCAAAAGTGAAAGATTTGGAATCGATAGGGATAATTGGTGCAAGATTTTCAAAACTTGGACTAAAACTGCAATTTGATGTAAACCACAGGGACCAAAATTGTAATTTACTCTATTATTAACCTCCATAATGACATTTTTGCCCTCTACAGGGGATTCCGGTCAAAGTCAAACTACTATTCCACATAAGCAAGTATCAGGAAGTGTGAGAACATCTTCGAAACTCAATACTGTTCATGAAAATCTTGTTAATGGGAAAGGAAGCTCAAGTCATCCCTCAGAAAGTTCTGTTTGGTTAGGGCCCACCAGAAGTGCAGGTATTAGTTACAAAACTTTATAATTTTTTTTGATATAATGAGCTGATATTATTATTATGAAATATTGTTTATGTTTTTTTTTTTTTTTTTTCAGGTTCTAATAATCTTTTCCCTGGGGATTTAATCCCGTTTACTAGAAGACCTGCTTTTTTCATTATTGATAGTGACACCAGCCATTCATTCAAGGCAGGTTTGTCGAAACTCATGTATAGTAAATAGTTTGAAATAATAGTTATTTTTAATTTATAATATTTTTTGAGAAGATAATATCAGCTTATTTTTTACGACAAATTACAGAAAAGCCCTTGTCCTTTCAGAATATTATTTATTTATTTAGTCACTTGTTTTTCTATAGTGATTAAACCATTATACTTTTTTGAAACTTTGTGAATAACTTTTTTATCAGTTATTTGGCTATAATATCAGGACAAATTATAAAACAACACCATATACTTTCATCGTTTAATCAATTTTAGCTAAAAACTACTTCACAAAACTTTATTTTACTAATCCTAAAAGAATAAAGATAGTGGTTAAATGGTTGAATATTGAACTTTATTTTACTTCACAGAACTGTATTTTACGAGTTTAACAACTATGATTACAACATCGTACTTTTCATAATCTAATCAATTATAGTACAACCTTTTATTCTGCATAACAATTAACAAACGGGACCTTCAAGTTATTCAAAAGGCAATTTAAGATTTATTTGTTGCTTATGTGTTTTGTTTATTACATTCCAGGTTTTACATGGTGCAGAAAGGGGCGAACCGGCAGCCCTACTTCTTTCACCTTTAAGACCAACATTCAAGAGTCAATCGAGTGCTGACATAACACAAAATGGAAGTCAATTCACCCTGTTTTTGACCGCTCCATTACGCGCCTGCTGGCAAATGTTTGGCCTCACATTTTCCGATGATGAATCGGTACGCAATATCTTGTAACAAACTCATAAAATAGGGTTAATTACGAAAAAAAACACTATATTTTGTCAAAAGTTCGGTTTAACCACCAATTTTTAAAAGATTTGGAAAAAACCACCAATTTTTGGTAAAAAGTTTCATTGAAACCATTATTACCAGTTCTTCCGGTCATAATGGTTAGGCTAAAACTTTTTCTAAAAATTGGTGGTTTTATTAGAACAAATGAAAAATTGATTGTTAAACCAGAAAAAATGCAAAAATATAGTGCTTTTTTCGTAATTTGCCCTAAAATAAAACCAAAAAATCTCACCTCAAAAACTAAATTTTACAGGATGTGATGGAAGATGCAGAGAGTATTGTTTCATCTGCTTTTGCAGAATGGGAAACAATTCTTTGTACCTCAACTACCCTTGATCTTGTGTGGGCCCAAGTTCTCTCTGAACCTTTGTTGCGAAGAATTATCCTCAGGTAATTAGAAAAAAGAAAAAAGAAAAAGAAATTAGAAAGGGTAGTTTGGTCTTTTTACATGGTACAGGGACCAACAATGCAAACTTTTGGCCACCACAGGGACCAAAACTATGAAAATAAAAAACTTGGACTAAAACTGAAAAACCGTGTCAACCACAGGGACCAAAACTGTAATTTACTCTAAAATATAAATAGAAGGAAATGAACGTACATTACTATTTGTTTATCCGTTGATTTTAATTATATCCAGATTTATATTCTGTCGATCCGTGCTGACGTGTTTCCGGCGGCGAGAAGAAAATGACCAATACGTCCCCGTGTGCTTACCCCAGCTTCCTGATTCCGTCTCACCCAACTCCGGAATCGTGCAATCCGCCGTAATGAGACTCGCAGAGCATCTAAAGGTTTCACATTGTTTTCGGTTTGACAATTTATAGCCATAGTTAGAGCAGCAGATAATATAATATAATATGTACATCCATTTTCAGCTGAGTATGCCATGTTTTTAAAAAAAGTCGATATTTAAATAGTTGTCATATAAAGTGTCTGGTGTAAAGGTTTGAAGATGATAAACTTGAGTTTGTATTTAATAGTTTTTGTGAAAGGTAGAGGGGGGTTTTTTGTCAACTTTGTGAATTATTATCTTGTTATTGGGAAAAAGGGTAGCTACAGATTACATTTAAGCATGTTAAAGATTTTGGATCGGTTTGTTTTGCAGTTAACAATTAATATGGATATGAGTAGGTTTGAATAGTGTTGTGGGTTTGGTTATTATTTTCAGAGTTTATGTTTGGTTTTTTATGTTTGAACTTTGAATATGGCAATGTTGTAAACTTATATTGTTAGTTTATTTCCATTACTAGTTTACTATCTTTTTATACCAAAAAGACACAAATATATGGTATGCAATATTTTTTCGTTAATGAATTGAATTATTTTAAAAGTCTCAAGTTGAAATATTTTTGGGTTACTATAGGAAATTTACTTTTAAGAAAAAAGTAAATTGCATGCTTTCAAAATAATTTTTGAAAGTATCCGGTTGAAGCTGTACAAAGAGAAAAAAAAAAAAAAAAAAACCCAACTATCCGGCTGAAGAATGACCTTTCATGAAAAAACAAATGGCTTTTGGGTGATTCTATTTTGTACAGCCTTATTATTAAATGCATACTTTCGAAATAATTTTTTAATATGTATTTTATTAAACGCATCGTTTCTGAATTGATGTTTTGGATGGTGCAATAAATAATGGGGACGTACAATCCTTTTTGATTTTCAATTATTAAGTGGTTTTGGTGTAGACTTGACATCCAAAAGTGTCTTGACTTGCTGTTCACGTGATGTCAATGTGAAAACTTTGTTTATTATTTTTATTTTACTTTATTACTTGTTTATTTGTATATAGGGTTAAGGTCAAATTTGGTCACTTAACTTTCTGGTTTGTGCACATTTGGTCACTTAACTTTGTTTAAGTTCTACAAGGTCACCTAACTTTTTATTTTGTCTCGAAATGGTCACTGTAACCTGTTATAGCCGATTACAGTGACCATTTCGAGAATAAATAAAAAGTTAAGTGACCTATTATAACTTAAATAAAGTTAAGTGACCAAATGAGCACAAACCAGAAAGTTAAGTGACCAAATGAGAACATTAACCCTGAACAAATTGATTTTTTGAAACGTTGGATTTTTGGGACTTGCATTAGTTGTATATGATAATCCGATAATACATTTTTATAGATGAACAAATGTGTTTGAGCTGTGTTAAGTTGGAACCATGGAAACCGTTTCTATGTTCATTTTACTCTCCTAATTCATCTTTATAAACGAACGAAAAAAACTATGTAGATAAAGAAGAAGGATCGGTTGATCGGTTCTGGTTTGGTGATTGTTTAATTCGTTGGTTTTAGCTTCTAGTAGATGTTATAATTGTCTGGTATTTTTTTTAATTGATTGGTTTTAGCTTCTAATAAAATGTTATAATTGTCTAAAAAGAGAAATGGTTATGTGTTACAACTCAATAAAACCTTATTTACAATTTATACCGAACAATGTTATGCAGATGATTTATAATAAGGATGAACCAATAATTTCGAGGTCCTTCTTCTTTATTTAAGTAGTTTTTTTTCGTTCGTTTATAAAGATGAATTATGAGAGTAAAATGAACATAGAAACGGTTTCCATGGTTCCAACTTAACACGACTCAAACATATTTGTTCATTTATAAAAATTTATTATATCGGAATAACATATACAATTAATGCAAGTCCCAAAAATCCAACGTTTCATAAAATCAATTTGTTCAGGGTTAATGTTCTCATTTGGTCACTTAACTTTCTGTTTTGTGCTCATCTGGTCACTTAACTTTATTTAAGTTATAATAGGTCACTTAACTTTTTATTTATTCTCGAAATGGTCACTGTAACCGGCTATAACAGGTTACAGTGACCATTTCAGGACAAAATAAAAAATTAGGTGACCATGTAGAACTTAAACAAAGTTAAGTGACCAAATGTGCACAAACCAGAAAGTTAAATGACCAAAAATGACCTTAACCCTTGTATATATATGTTTTATTTTGTTAATATCAATTTATTTCATGTTTAATTTTCATCCCTCCAACTCATGAAATTATAAAAAAAAACCCTTATAATTACACGAAGTTCTTCAACCAAAATATTTGTTCAAGAGTAGTATGAATAAAATCAATGTTCAACCATACAAGTATCTAGATAAAATATATAAGAATTGAGGGAACAAGAGTTACAAATAAACAAAGATAGAGTGGTTAACTCCACATGAGGTTAGTTCACTTTTTAAGTTACATCCTAGAGTCATGATCCATTAGAATAAAAGATATTATAGATATTTAAACCGGTGTACAACTGTACAAGTGATATACACTCAAACTAGTCCCTAGAATGAAAGATGAATTCACTCACAAGAGTCAAACACTTGCACATTACAATATGTTAATGTAATCACTCCGATCAAGATAACTCAAGAGTTTTGTAAGCGGATGTGTGAGGATTTAGTGCTTTAATATCAATAACTTGAATTGTGAATGTTTTGACACCTAAGAAAACAATAATAATGAACTCTCAACGGCTTGGTAAAATGAAGTTGAGATGTTGCAGCCCTCATCTTTATCACGGACAACCGGAAGCTAAAAAAATACATATTACACTTTACAAGGATGCCTGTTGCGAGGATTTACTTTCTAAAAATTTGGTCATATAGACGACTTGGAGATATCCGAAATGTAACACCCCATACTTTAACATACATTTTCCAATTCTTTTAAGAGATAAAAATGTAGTTTAACAAAAACCATAAGTTATTAATACAAAAAATATAAGTAGTATGAGATTTACAGCAGGATCAAGAACCAAAGTACAAACATATCTAAATCCCTAAATACAAATGTCTTCTAATCTTCATGAAAGGCTCCTACTAAGCATCCTTGCGACCGAGTACATAGCAAATTCCAAACAACAAAAGTACGTAAGACATTATGTCTCGTGAGTTACAAGGGTTTTAGACACCAAACAAGATTCATAGTACAATTTTTGAACTTCAAAGACCCAAGATTTCTGAAAATCAATTATAAATTCATAACCATGGAAAAAGAGCTTATAAAATCCAAAACAAATCAAAGATACGGGCGCCCCCGTATAGAACTTCCCTTCTTGGAATGGAACTCATCCACCCATAAGGTTGTGCTTACGTATATAACTCCCCTTCATGAAATATAACACATCTATCCATAAGGTTGTGCTAGAGACAACTACTTCACGACGGGAGGTACCATCCCAATAGTGTCTATGTGACCCCCTTCCAGCGGATAATGTCCTAGTCCGGACCAAAGATATGAATGCATCCGTTTCAATTCACAAAACAAAACAAAAAAGAACAAACAATCCAATATAACCAAAATTCGAAGAATTCAAGACCACACGATAAATCATTGACAATGGATAAAAGAATCAAGACTCATTTGTTAAAAACAAAAAACTTTTTATAAAATAGATTTAATCAAAACAACTTGTTGGTTATGTACCCATTTGTAAAATTCCTCATGTACTCACCTTGAGATAGAAGGAGGAATTGACTAAGCCTTCAAAGCATCTTTGTCCTTTTCTTACTCACCGCAAACTTGATCACCACCTATTGAAGTCACATACAATATGTATTCATTAATACTATAACACATTCCATTCACCTATGAGGGAATCCTCACAATCACTTAATTCATTAAGACACCTTAGTTATAATTAGGTATAAATAGTTTGTACCAATACTATTTCAATATTATGACCAACCTAGTCTTTTCTATGAGCATATATACTATCATTACCATACTTCTATTTCAGTTCCTCTAAACAATCCATCATAACATTTACAACTTTACTAACAATTATGCCAAGAACTTTACTTGATGGTTTTTAGACACTTTAATCATTCCAATGATCCTTCTTTGTTAAATATAACATAGGTATCATCATCCAACCATAATTCATCCATAATTTTAACCTAATTTTATCAATGCAAATTCCATTCATGGGAACTAGCTAAATTTGAAGAT
This sequence comes from Cichorium intybus, assembly GCA_023525715.1. NCBI lineage: Eukaryota > Viridiplantae > Streptophyta > Magnoliopsida > Asterales > Asteraceae > Cichorium > Cichorium intybus. The sequence continues at coordinate 93,678,061 of CM042017.1, read as the reverse complement.
TCGATGATGTTAAAAGCAAAACTTTTGTTAACCAATCGTCATTTAATTAGTTGTAAAAATAATACATCATCAATATCATGAAATTCCATACTTCCCAAAATTTAGGGTTCATCCCATAATTAATTTCCTAAGTAATTAACTCAAACAAATTACATAGAAGTAATTCTTACCTTGAAAGGATCAAATTGCACCAAAAATCCCCTTGATATGCTTAAGATTCAAGCTTGCATTATTTCACACCCGGTGGAACACCAAGAACACACCTAGTGTTCTTTGGGAGAGCTTTTAGAGAAGAAAGGAGTGAAAATGACTGAATTGATCCATTTCATGTTCATATTGATGTTGGTACTAAGTGGATTACACATGGCCATCACAATAGGTGTTAAGTGTCAAATATTAGGGTGATCTGGACTATTCACATGCCTTTAGGCGCTCTAGAAAGTGGCCAGTGCGACAAACCATGGGACCCGTGTGGTTCATGTGTAATCATTACCCGATTCGCGTTTGTTAGCAGGGGTTCGACCCAAAATTGCAAAACACACGACCCGCACGAGTTCTTTGTGTTTCTCACGCGACCCGCGCAAATAACCCTCTCCCATACTTAGAAAAATTTCAACTTATTCCTTGGTTTAACCTGATTTTTCTTCAAACTTGTAACACATAACTTCCTCTAATAAAGTCTAATTTTTACAATCTATATATGTACAGAAAGCTAGGAACATATACTACAATTTACCTTTGTCAAAGTTCTCATAAATCTTGCTGCATTTTTCGATATTCACTCATGAACTTGGCCATTTCTCAAATTTTATTAGTTTTAGTCCAAATTCAAGCCTTTATAACTTTTCCATTCCAACTCCAAATACCTCCATTGTTTTTCTTGTGTTTTCTATTTCTCAATAACTACATTTTTTACGATGATAATATTTTTCCAATTATCTCCATATTTTGAGATAGTTACTCATCAAACATATATCATCAATTTACTAGTCAAAATAACAATCAAAATTTTCTTTTTAAAATAAGAGTAATAACTTTTAAAACATATTTCAATTTTCCAATGCATTCATTTAAATAAGTAAACATCGTGTTTAGAAGATAGCAGCAGAAGACTAAAATCATGATGTCGATGCGGTGCGGTCACGCCGTGCCTTTCTCTTTCACATTGGAAGTACCTGAAACATTTAAACTAAAACAGTAACCACAAAGCTTAGTGAGTTCCCCAAATACCACACATACCATCATATAATACATTCTTTTGCACGTGATCACCAAGGTGGGCTCCAGGAACCAGCCAACCCTTATGGGCATCAGACTCAGTCCGATGCAACCAGGGTTAACCAAGGTCCAACCATGTCGGGCATTAGGCACCGTCCAATCTTAACTGGCCTCAGGCATCGCCAACCTAGTCGGGCGTCACGAACGACGATCATAAGAATAAATCATATGACTTAACACACATGACCTTTCATGATTAAGTATACAATCCTACCATATCAAGCACTAGGTTACACATGTAACATCATATATAGTATCATGAGGAAAACTCCCTTGAATCGAAAGACGTACGATCTCACACGTATCCTTAACACTCGGTCACACGAACCCATAATCATAAAATAGGCATAGATTAGCTACCTACCTAGTTGAGGTCAAACCCCAAGGCCCACCCTCCAAATCCCCAAAGTTTGACCAAAAGTCAAGATGGTCAAAAAGTCAACAGTCAACGTCAATGGTCAAAGTCAATGATTAGTGCCGTTACCAAGTACCCGTAGCACCTCTATGGTGCATTTCCCATTAACGGGATCCGTCAAAGATAGCGACGCTATCTTTGGACTGTAGTGTCGCTAACAATGAACCTTGTAACTTCCTTGTTAAGCACTTAATCCGTTAAGAAAAAAGCTATAAAATTACAGGGTTCCTCCAGTGGGTCTGATAGTTCATAAAAATCGAAACTTTATGGACATGCATATCCAATGCATGTCAAACTCCAAACCTAGGTCAAATGGACTTGAATCTCATGATAAGAAGCTTCTTTGAGGACTAGAGGACTTGAATCTAATTAATTACTAATTAGTTTCTAACTAATTTATCATAACATGACAAATTAATAAAATACTTTCCCTAATTTATTTTTGTCGCTATTTTTTTTTACTGCGTCATGTGGGCAACCCAAAAAGGACCATACTATTGTTAGAATTATCACCAACATTTAATGATATTGTACACTATTTCCAACAGTCTCCCACTTGGACAAGTCATCAACTTTTGTGTGATCTAATACTTTCTAATAATCAGCAGAGAGTATTTCATCCAATGCAACTGCCGAACTCTGATCAAAGTCAAGAGACGACCCTTAGATAAGTGATCAATTATTCCTCTTTTCTACAAGATATCATTATGAACCTAAGACATAGATAAGGTCAATCTCAAAGGTTTACAAAATTTTCCCCGATAGTGATTTATGATGACTATATCATACTACTGAATTGAACACATCAATGTAGTCGGGACTCGACCGAGTTCTTTAATGTAACATCAAATCATCGAGGGGCCCATAGATATCGCTTCTCCTTGTTAGGGCAGCAGGAATAGATAAACTTTGACTACATAGTTCCTGTCTACTCATCATGTCATACATGGACATACCCTTTATTACTTCCAATTACACACAACATTGGATTAAACCAATGCATAACATACTTACAGAGCAAAAATATCATGTATCTCAGTTTGAAGAATAAGATATGTTATCATCTTAGAATTACTTGTGACTTAATCTATGAAGTAATTCTCTAAGTGTCCGTTGTTCCAATACTTGAGTCTCTATCAAGGACTCATGAGTGTTAGTCGCAATCTCTATGCTATGTTTAATCACTATAGACAATCTACTAATACTCTATGACAATCTTAAATCACTACTTACTTCAAATATTATGACCGACTGTGGAGGTTTGAGTAAATTAATACTCGGGAAGTGGGTTCTAAACATGCAAAACGAAACACAGTAATAAATTAATGCAAATGGTAGCAATCCAACTTATTATTAAGTCACCACAAAATAATCACCAAGTCAGATACAATTTACACTATTATAAGTTTCAAAACATCAAACTAACAACTAAAACATTTATAACATATTGCTAGCAAACCTAATCTATATAGACCCAGTATGACTTTTCATACTTGATCCGCGTCAATCCCTTAGTGAAAGGATCGCTCGGATACTCTTTCGATGATACCCTACTCACTACGATGTCTCCTTTCTCAACTTGGTTGTGAAACATAGTGGCACTCTGTGAGTATATGCTTCAACTTCACATGGTCCTTAGGTTTATTAGCCAAGGTGACTGCACCTCGGTATCACAGAAGATTTTAAGGAGTTCATTGATGTTGAGAACAATACCAAGATTACTAAAGAAATCCTTCAACCATGTAGTATGCCCTACAGCGTCACTAGCTGCTATATACTCGGACTCGCATGTGGAGTCAGCCATCGGTTTCATCCTGAAACTTTTCCATGTTATCACTCCTTTATTTAATAAGAACATCTATCTTGATTATGAGCAAGAGTCATCTTTGGCATCACTATGACCAGTTACTCTTAGATCTTCTCTTCCTCCATATACCAAAAACATATCCCTTTGTTTTCTCAGATGCTCGATGATGTTTTCAACCATCGTCCAATGACACTGCTAGAGTTGTCATAAATGTGAGTCATTATGCTAGCATATGAGACATCAGGTCGAGTACATATCATGACATACATGATGGATCCTATAACAGAAGCATATGGGACTCGACTCATTCTGTCCAGTTCTTCTCTAGTACTAGGACATTGATTATCAATTAATTTTATGCCTTGGGAATAAACCCTTTTTGGAGTCATGTATCTTGAATCTCTTAAATATCATACTTAGGTATGTACTTTGGCTAAGTCCTATTTAGAAATTTTGATTTATCTCTATAGATCCTTATACTAATTATATGTTGGAATAATGTCCAAGGTCATCAACTTGTGGTAATATTTCTGAAAATGGTATAGTCCTTCTGGGTTGCCCTCACGACCCAAAAAAACAAACAGAGTCAGAATTAAATAAAAAGGGAATGATTAATTTATTGATTTATTGAGAAATAAATTAATTAGAAACTAGATCGATAAATTAATTGATAAATTAAACAATTAAAGGGATTGGATTGTAATACATTAAAGAGTTAATTAATAGTTACAAGTCCAGGGGGTGCGGCTGCCAAAAGGCTCCTAAGTTTGAAACCCTGGGAGCCTTGCACTATAAATAGAGGCCTTGGGGTTCAACCCTAGATCATCCCTCACCTCAAAGGAGCCGCCAACTCCCCTCCTCCCTCCCTTTTGGCGAACTCTTCATCCATCTCTGGGGTTTGAGGGTTTTTGCCTCCTTCCCTAGTGGAAGTTCTGATCTGTATGGTTGTCTGGTTTTCTGGTGTTCCTGGGTATGAGTCATTAGAGGGATTCACACTTTGGATCCTGTTCATCCTTTGCAAGATGCTATTCTTTGGATTCAAGGAAGGATATAATCCCGAGGTACATTATGTTTATGTTTTGTTGTAATAATTGTTATGAACTGTATGATCCTGAACTCTGTTCATTGATAATTCTGTAATTTGATCTTGTTAGTCTTCCGCCGCATATGATTATGTGTTTATGTGATCGAATCCCAATAATGGTATCAGAGCCTCTGCTCATATGTTATTGGCACTTTGATCTTAATATGATTTCTTGTATGCTGTTAAAATCGAAAACTACATAGGATTAGTGCTAGAATTATTTGATTTAAAGATGTTATGATCATAGGGTTATGTTATAATTTGAGTTCATATGTGCATGCTTAGAATTTTCGATAGATAGGTTTTTCTTGTGCGTCTATGCTAGATTTTGAAAATTGGTAGGGTTAGGCAGGTTTTTCTGTGCCTCCTTGATATCTGGCACCTAGGGTTACAACCTTAGCTTGCCTTGTAAGTTTCTTAACTTGCTTAGCTGCCTTATATGCCTATTGCCTTAATTGGATTAATTCTATTAGGATATAATTGTTTGTTTTAATTAATTAAATGGTATTAATTAGATTAAATTAAATGAAACATTTTAAATTGTTTAAAATACATTTATATATATTAAAAGATTATATATATATATATATATATATATATATATATATATATATATATATATATATATATATATATATATATATATATATATATATATATATATATATATATAGAGTTAAGTTCTTTTGAGAACTCAAAAAAATCTGAGATCTTAAAAACCATTAGATCAAAAAAATCAAAGGTTAAGATGAAAAGACCAGATCAAAAGATGGCATATCTGTAAATTGAATGGTATCTTAAAGTTTTTTTAAATGACAGGAATGTATAATGGGTATCAAAATAGTAGTTCCTGTAAATCAGCTTAAATAATTTAGGAAACCAAAATCTGTCTCTCTCTCTCTATATCGTTCCCCTAAACCTACACGGTATCGTTGCATCTCCGCCTTCTTTTCAAAACCATCGCCGCCATAGACATAGTCTTCGGTACAAATCCGCCCTCGACAACAACCACCATCGCAGTCGTCTCCAAGCGTGTGTGGGTTGTTTCACAATCGCCGGAACTGGTACGAGTTCTGAACTAGCTATCCCCGATTGAACAAATTGTGGTGATGGGAAGGTGTCGTTGGATATTGTGCAGTCATCGGAGAAAAGAGCTTCGCCGGAGGAGGAACCTTTGTCGGAGAGGTGGTGAGGTTATTGGACCCATACGTCAATGTTTTCCGATTTCAGATGCGCCAACCTCGATTAATCAGATGATTTTCGATTTCAAAATCGCCAACCTCGATTTCTGCATTTCCAGCATATCCTATGGAAAGATTGTGATTCTTTTAAGTGGTAAGGTGAGGCGATGGTGGTCGATTTCTGCTGCTGAGTTTCTCACAAATGTTAATTTGATACTCATTATGCCGCCTCCAGTAGACAACATCTTGAGGAATTTATAAATACAACTAGACATATGCAGATACTCCAGCATAAAAATCTTGTGTAGCTACTGGGATAACCACGTAAGAGAAAGGTTAGAAAGCTTACTAATTTGACCACTATGTATCTCTTTATGGTCGTTTCATCACATACACTATTGTTTATATATGAGATTCTTCAATTAGCGGGCTTTGTATTTTGTTTTGACCTAATATTTGAGTTACTGAAACTATTTATGAAGCGATGCTATTAGGGAAGTTTTCCCACCAGCCCCAACTTCATCTTCTTTACCTCCAGGGTTATGGTTTCTTCATGTTGTAATTCTCTCGACTCTTCTCTACAAGTCCTTGATTTACAGTCAATAGCCCCATCATCATCAGTCATCCGATTCAAACCTTCGAGCTTCGATATACTGTCCATTGTATCGGGTTGAAGTTATAATTCCAATCTTGTTTCTCATTCTATGGAATTGTATTTTATATTTTCAAAATTAAAAATGAAACAGACGCTGAATATGAAACAGACGCTGAATATGAATATATTCTCTTAGATTCTGGTACAAATTTACGACACTTAGAACAAGAATATGAAACAGAATATTATGATACAGTTACTTAGTTAGTGTGATGTTTTTCTAGAAGTTAGTAACTAAATTTATGACTTTGTTAGGATTTTACAAATTAGTGATGTTGTACACTATTGTGAATGTCTCAAAAGAACAGGTGTACTTATGTTTGTCAATATTTATGCCTTGATATTATGACTGAGTTCAATTAAACTTACCAGGGTATCGGTGTTAGTGTGCTCAACGGTTCCAAGCTAAGTCATACCTCTTAAATGGTCGTCAAGGTAACGATGCGCATATTTGTTGAATACCATTAATAGATTTTTAATACATACACCCCTAGTATTTCTTACGGTTGAAGGAGGCTTATTGAGGTTCTAATTTAGTTTTGATCGGAAGTTTTTTGTTCTGGTTTTACTTTGAAGATCTTTTGGTGCTGCTTTGGATGAAAATAACACTTGGTTTATTACGGTTGCAAGGTTTTAATCGTATTCTTGAAGCCGATGCTTTGATGTGTTCGTATTCCTAATGCATATGTGCATATGTACTATCATGCCTTTTATGATCTAACCAATCAGAATGAGTTTTCAAAAGAACCTAACCCTATATATATATATATATATATATAGACTTAGGATCTTTTGAGAACCAACTTCACCCCGAGAATCCGAGAACTCCCAAACCAATATTTTTTTCAAAAAACCTACCCCATAGGCCTCTTAGACGCTCAAAATGGGCCCGGGGCACTGAAAAAATTTCTGAAAAAACGACTTTATTTTAGAAAAATTTATAAATGTGCAAAAAAATTTTTGTACATGTACAAACTTTTTTATACGTGTATTTTTTTCAAGTTTTTTATGGATGACTTTACAACACATATTTAAAGCGTTCTGTAAAAAAAATTTGAAAAAAAGTGTACGTATAAAAAAGTTTGTACATGTACAAAAATATTTTTTGCACATGTACAAATTTTTCAAAAAAAAAATAAATAAAAGTCGTTTTTTCGGAATTTTTTCTTCCGAATAGGCTTATATTTGAGTGTTTTAGAGGCCCCAATTTTTGGTTTTTCGAAAATGTTGACCGTTTGGGAGTTCTCGGGTTCGCGTGGTGAAGTTGGTTATATATATATATATATATATATATATATATATATATATATATATATATATATATATATCCTCGTCTTATTGTCGAACATTTACAAGGTTTCATTCTCTTTCCCCTTCAACATTCACATACCTATGTAACAATGCTTAAGGTCCTATTATTTTCATTCACTCCATACTTCTTTTCTTCTAGTTACTCTAGATGTGCAAAAAAAACTCTAACTGTTTCTCACAGTCCCACACATCGACTTGACCGGCTACTATCTACAGTACACATTTAGTACTTTCTAATCTATCTGTATACATAGTTAACCTAGTTAACTTGCAACACCTAATTTTTAACATTGTTTCGTATTTATATGAATTCGTCATATTTCAACACACATTTGTCTCAATTCAACATTTTTTTAAATACTTTTTGATTAAATAAATCTATATTTGTATAATCTCCAAAATTTTGTGTTTTACCGAAAAAATATAAAATTTACATCGTCTTTCGTAAGTTTTTTTTAGTACCGAACACTCTTTAAACTATTTCCATTATCAGGAGACATAAAATTTTGTTTTATTTCAAAAATCTCTTCGTTATTCCGTATTTATTGGAGTAAATCATGTAAAATGTTGGCCGCTTTATAACTCTTTTAGCCTATAAAACCAAAGATCGTTCTTTAACATTTTCACAAACACAATTACCTTAGTATCTAGTTTTTTTCAGAAAAATGCCGCAAGGGCAACGAACTTCTTGCAATGCTTGCAAATATTTGCGACAAAAATGTGACAGAAATTGTATTTTTGCCCCTCATTTTCTTTTTAATTATACTTATTCCGATTTCGCCACTATCTTACGGGTGTTTGGTAAGAAGAATTTTTCTAAATTCTTTAGAACCATTTCTATTGACGATCGTTCTATCGCAATTTCAACCTTCCTCCAAGAAGCTCAAGCTAGAGAGGAAGATCCCGCCTTTGGTTGTTACTCCTAGGTTTTTGCCTTACAACATCAAATGATGAATCTACAATCCCGCTTTGCTTCTTTACATGAGCAATTAATTCAAAGTTATCAACATGGTCCTGGTCCTTACCCAGTTAATAACTATGGACCTAATGGAGTATATCCTTCTTATAGCTACCCACAACTTGTTCCGAATTGGAATCCTTTCTCATCACTGCCCTACTTATACACGCCCTAGATGGGTCAATATTTAGCCCCTAATCATGGAGTCACGAGTTTCAACCCTATCGAGACTCCATACCTTGGAACTCCTCCTCCAATGATAGAAAGCATACCCCTTCCAAATCCTCAAGAAGGTACAACCCAACCCAACAATAATGAAGAATTGAGTGCTGGAGATCTTTTCTCGCTTCTTTTTGATTCTCCAGTTTAAGATTAGTAGTTCTGTAATCTTTTCTTAATGTACTAATATAAAGTTATAGTAATGGATTAAATATATCGACATGTTACTATAATTTCATGGGTTTGAACAACATTCATGTTGTTTCCCCTAATCTTGTATCTCTTCCCCCACTTGGACTGAAGTCCAAGTTTGTTACTCTGATTTATTACTTTATTTTAAAGGTTATTATACCCTGTTTTTTTATTACAAACCCTTACTCCCTCTCTTAGATAACTCTCTATTACTTCCTTTATCCTTAGGAGACCTCTATCTTTGATATGGCCGCTCTATCTACCATGTTATTACTTATGTTATTTTTGTTTTAGTTATTCTACTGGTCGTAACTTGTCTATGTATGCCATCTCCCCATATTGCATACAGTCCCCTACTTCACATTCTGCTCCCTTGCTTGCGTCATTCCTCAACTCGTGCCTCTCATTCTTCTTGACCCGATCATCAGTTAGATATCCTTGGCTTTCTAGCATATGTTGATATTCGTACCATGGCCAGTATCATCCTCTTCCCTAAATCCTGCCCCTTCTAGCTTCCTAAAGTATGATAGCAAGACTAGCCACTAGGTGGCACTCTCGATCTCCAAATATCAGTGTGCCACACACCCGTATACCTAGTCGCCTTTATGTCCGCTTAATGAGAACTGTAGAATGCCTCTTCCTTAGTCTAACATAATACGTCATGTCTATCAAGTAAAGAACGACCAGGTAGAAGATCAATTTGGGAAGGCAAGACCATTTCAGCAATCCAGCCTTTCGGAAAATCCAACAACCAAGCCCAAATGATCGGCCTAGACACCATTCTTGTAAGTAGATCAATCAGTATTCTTGATGTTGGACAAAAGGATTCAGGCCTATCGAGATTATTTCTATATCGCTTGGATATTCAATCTGTACTATCATTGGTAGTTATCTCCTATGTTGATATTTACATTGGTGATTAAAATAGGATTCTCTAATCCATTCTGATCCATCTTGATTCGTCTATTCATCTTGATCAATTGCCTCCTTACCAAACTCTCATCCTTTTGGATGATCTTTTACTACATCGAAGTCGTATATCTCGAAGTATGAATCTCACTCGGTTCTTTAATCCACTCAACTCCTTAGAATCCTTGTGACTTGTCTTGATTCAGGCATGAATCCTGTGTTTTCTATAGTACGAGCCCAGTACTATCTTCCACACCTATTCATACTTGTCTCAAAAGTCATCCCAAGTTCCTAAGTCGTTTCTTACTACTATACTGCTCATGTATCTTATACATTTCGCACGCACATCCGTGCCCCTTATCACTCTTTTCTAGGCTACCTAGAATTTTCTCACCCCACTCGTGCTATTGACGAAATGTCTATCAATACTGTCGGGCAATCATGTGGAAACTTCGTTACACGTAGTTCGTAGATAAGATAAACAATCAAATAAGTGATCCTACCCTAAAGTCACAACCAAACGAGGAACAGCCAATAAGGTCAGATAACTAATTCTAAAGCCATATGATCTTAACTACATGCAATTTAAGCGTTCATTTAGCTTTCTAATAGTATAAGCATAGTTTCAGTTGCACATAATAGTCATCATATAAAACAATCAGGCAATTCTAACATGAAATTCCTGAGTGGATCCTTATCATACTCTTTATCATATCAAGTTTCTAACATATACATGAATAAAGATATTTTGAGAATCATTTACTCACTTTGAGCTTAGGCTGACGGCACGCATCGCATCCTTTTTCCTTTAATATTTTCTTAAAAAAACTTTTTAGAAAAACTCTCAGTCCTCAGTTTGAGTTTAGGTTTATCCAAATCTCTCAAACTAAGGCTCTGATACCAACTTGTAACGTCCCAGATTTTCAAGCCAAATTTTCGTTTTGAAAACCATATATTGATTTATAAAAGAATATTTTACAAACAAAGAAATCAGCCATAGTATTGATTTTAGCAAAATACATATAAAAACCCATGTCTTTTATTCTTCACATAAATTATTTATAAAGTAGCGAAAGTCTTGAAAGTAGTGGAATGCGGTGCATCAGGTTGGAGCCTTCCCTCTGTCTCTGCCATTATCTGAAAATGTTAAATATCAACGAGGTAAGCACAAAGCTTAGTGAGTTCCTCAATATACCATACGATCCATCACATAACATACAACACATAAAAACCATTCATATGTCTGTGAGACTCGCGGGCTATCCCTGTTCCACCTGAAGACTCACGAACAGTTCCAGTTCCGTCTTATCGCTCGCAGGCTTTTCCCGTTCCATCTAATGACTCGCAGGCTATTCCCGTTCCGCCTATTAGCTCGTGGGCTGTTCCCGTTCCATCCACAAACAATCATTATCGTAGCAATAATTTATACAATTATCATAACAGGTAAGACCACCTTAGTCTAACCTATCTTCCTTCCTACGCATGCAATATCACCTATAGTATAGTGAGAAGACTCACCTGATTGTAGTTAACTATAGCGTTTATCTTTCTCTGCTTTGTATTCCCTTTCAACCTTAACTGTTAACATAATAAGAAATCTATCATTTCTTAATCCTTAAGTATATTATAGTCGCATCATTAAATCCTTCAATAATTTCAACATGATACTCCATGATTTATCAAGTAAAGAACGGCCAGGTAGAAGATTAGTTGGGGTGGAAGGATCCTTTCAGCATTTTAGCCTTTCGGAAAATCCAACAACCAGATCCTAAGTAATCGGTCTAGTCACCGTCCTCGTAAGTAAATCAATCGGTATTTTTTTCGGAATTACGAATTGTTATAATAACGACGTTTTTAAGTTTTTTGTTTACTATTGTTGGAAATGAGTATAATATAACATATATTATACTTATCAAATATTCTACTTCTTAACACACAAATTATTTTACAATACCTAATTAAGTTATAGAAAGGTTTGTGGTTACCTTATGACAGTTCGTCGAGATCTAGAACTCCTGCGTTTGGATTTTGAGCCTTCTTCCCCTCACTATGGAATGGTTTGTGATTCATTTGTGTGGTTTATGAGATGTTTTGGGGGTATTTATACTTGAATTCTTGAATTAACATGTTGGGCTGTTGAACATCAACTGATCATCAGCATCAGCAGATCAGTTAACAGCACATTTAGAATCTGATGATTATCAAAAGGAGGATTATTCACTGCTTCCGATAAAGTTCTCCTTGGCTAAACAGTAACAGTAGATTGTAATACTTATCGTATTTTCGTAGTTTATCTAGTTTCCATTGTTATCACATTTATAGTTAGAAGTTCCCTGAATTGTAGGGATACTCCAAATATACGTAGCTTAGTTTTTGCATAAATACATAGCTAGGGTTTCTGTAAAACTTGACTTGGTGATTATTAAAAAGGTCTTTGTGTGAGATCAAAGGTTCTCTGTGTTGAATCTATTGCCTTGTTCATACTGTTATTCTTGTTTGATCGATCCTTGTATTCCTACATAACAATTGCTTGCCACTTTTGACAAAAGAGTTTATTAATATAAATTGTTGAAATTGAAGACCTTCTAGAAACAGCCTGTTCAATATTGGTTTAGCCGATCTTAAACCCATTTAATTCAAGATTTTATCTAATATTCCGAAGATTCATCTCAATACCTTTTCAGGGATATATAGGGGTGGCAAAAGTCGACACGACACGACAAAAATACACGACACAAAACGAAATTGGGACGAAATAGAAAATCGAATTCGTGTTCGTGTCATGTTCGTGTTGTGTAAAAGAAACACGACGTCATGTCATGTTGTGTTCGTGTCTGAAATTCGAAACGATAATAACACAAAATATAACACGATCTTACAAAAGTTATTATGTAATTTGATAGCAATGGAAACGTTATACATGAAGCGATGGATTCACAAGTTTGAGGACATTTAGCATTAATTTATATCGTTTTTATGTTATTTTTTGTCAATAAATTCGTGTTTGTCGTGTTTAAATCATATTTCTTGCGAGAACTTATGGATGAAATTATGGAAATAGTTTTTTGTTAACTTTTGTCGGGTTGTCGTGTTTTTCGTGTTTTTATTTTTTTCGTGTTCGTGTTAATGAAAACTAACACGGCATCGTATCGTGTCGTGTTTGGATTGAGCAAAAGCAATTCGTGTCGTGTCGTGTTAGCTAAAAACACGAAACGATGACACGATTTGCCACCCCTAGGGATATATTGTATGTATTTATACGATTTTTCTATGATTTATTATGAATTTTTGAAAACAGACTATCTAATCTGTCTATTTCGAACTAATCAGTGAAGATTGCATTTTTCACCATAGACAATGTCATTTTCAAGATAACCATTATTTTTACGAATTGTACTAGACTCAATTTTTAACTTTGTGCACTGGTTTGAGGTCCAAACGATTTTCCTAGAATTAATTATGATTTTTTCTAAAAACGGCACACAATACTGATTTTCATATGAAATTGTAACTAAAGTTTTTCTTCTTAGCTTTATAACTACCAAAAATCATAGAATTCATAACATTCTTATTTTAAGTATATGTTATAATCAGGATACGGGTCTTACAACATTGGCAGGGTCTATACGATGATGTCATCTATCTAATAGATGCTTGTGACCACCTGGGTATGTTGTATCTGTTCTAGACTTTTCACATAGAATTATCTATTAATGCCAACTCATCACACCTTGCAATGATAAGAGACGTTTCCTAGAAATGGTATGTAATTGGCATACATTGATAGGCAGATCACAACGACACTCCCACTGGATTTGACACGGTTATTTGACACTTTTAGACTATCACAAAATCCAAACCATTTGGCATATTTTGAGATTCCAAAATCTAAACCTTCTGACATAATCATAGGATTCTTTCAGCCTATTCACAAAATCCTTCCTTGCGAGGTCCTCGTAAGATGAATCTCGGGGCCATGTACCTTTTTTGTTTGGATATATCAACATGTTCTAAACCCTTTCTGTTGTGTCTATACACAACCTTTGTGTTTTTCCATTTAAGGAAAGCGGTTCAGATCATCCAATCTTGCTATGACTCACGAAGCGTAGTCACAACATATGATATCCCTTCAGATTTATTTCAGTTCTGTTGAGAGCGTTTCTCTCAAAATCAACCTCATGACTTTGAGTGTCGCCTCACTCAACCATTCTTGCTCAAAATGCAGGTACATTTCTATCTATGTTGTATTCATTTGATGATTCAATTACTCCCAATGGTTTTTAGGCCAGGTGTAACATCAAAAAAATTATCACATAGATCGAGTCTCGCCCTTAGCTTCTCTTATTTTGGAAACAATTGGGCTCACCAATGCTTCCAAGTAGTAGGATTGCTTATCCGCGCCAACTTTGGTGTTTTACCACTAACCGGTTTGTCACCCAGATCATAACACCTTATGAAGGTGACTAATACTACTGGTTTGCAAAGAGAAGGGTATGTCAGGTTTAATAGGAATCCAATCCCTGGTTAAGTCCTAGTAATGACTAGAGGTTCATTCACCTGTCTAATCCTTGAACTCTTCAGGATTACTATTGCTCCCACTGCTTCCTTAGAATGTGAATCCTTTCTAAAAGGGCTCTTCTTTCACAAGTACTTGCGGGATGGCCAATGAAATGACACTGTTGATCATATTTAGGCCAGTCATGAGGTTCGGACGAACGCTACATGACCCTGGACGCCCTATGTACATGTGGGACGAACCCTGCTTTACATTTCAGACGGTGTCTTTTGCATAACCTACTTAGTCTAAGATGTGGTCGGAATATACTTTTACGGTTTGACTGGTTGAATATCTAATTTATCAAAAACTAATTGGAAGTGTATCTGATACATCGAGGATCGAAGTGTTTTGACCAATGCTCGATCTTCTTCCCTGAGATACATTATAACAATTAATGTTCTTGGAAGAGGATGAACCGTGAAACATTTTATTAGTTTATGTTTTTAACTCATACTATGTTGATCTTTATACTTCCTTTGAAGTCCTTGAACAGTTCAAGGTTTCAATCAAATGCTTATTCTAATAAGCGAAGTCATATTTATCAAACTGATTGGCAAATGTTATGAAGTATAACTAAATGTGTTTTATTTGTAGATTCGAGCAATTCACTAATGTGTCCATTGCTCATAATCTTAACGTCTTTTACATCTCGATGTAAATTTATGAGTTTGTTAATTTCTTCAAGATATGTATTCATCATTTGACTCTAAGTCAACTGATTCCAAAATCATGTCCATTGGATATTTGGGTGATACATTTCTTGCAACAATTAATTTTATTAAGAATTCACTTCATCATGTGACTCCAAGTCAAATGATTCCAAAGTCCTGTCCATCTGGATCTTTGGTTGAAGCGATTCTTATGAAAGAATACTTTAACAATCATAAAGAACACAATTATAAATCCAATACATTTTAGATGCATCAACATTCAAGTTATTACCATTCATGCAATTAACACACTCATACAACATTTTAATGATAATTTAAACAACTATGCTTTGAAAAGGAAAATCAACATTTTATTAAATCAAAAATTATCCTCAAACAATGTACTATATGATAACAGTGTCATACGCATATAATAAGCTAACAACAAGATCAAAATATCTGACTAAACTTCAAAATTGCATGAGCTCATGATCCAATCCAAATGTGCTCGTATGTGTTAATGCCCTGCATCCTATCGAGTCCATGCATACAAAGCAAATGTGACAATCACATCCTGTATCAGGGAATTAAGGATCAGAAGTTTTGAGTTTTAGATATATCTGAGTTGCCAAAGGATTCAGCTTTAGAGCATCTTCCAATCTTTCTGTGACTGCATCCCACCCTATGGATTCCCAGTTTGAGACATCTTAGAACCGGTCCAAACGATTTGGATCGTTTCTTGATGTGTTTCATTTCTGGACTCAATTCCGAAGTAGCAGAATCAGTGGAACTATGTTTCTCTATGAACTACTCGTACAGAGTTAACATCAAATGCATTTCCATGATAGTCTTTTCCTGGTTCCCTTTCCTGTACATCTAGATGAACAGATCGTACTGGCTAGTCAGCGACTCGAGTTAGTGCTCAACTCCCAATTGATAGGGTGACCAAGTTTATACAGTTCGCCTATGTATCCCCTCAATCATGAGAACATGTGGACCGATGCTACTTGTTTTACTAGCTTGCACACTTCAAGCTCCTTGAACATCCTAGTTCGTTCCTTTTCAACCGGTTCTCAGAACCTTTCCTCAACCAGTCGTGCTAACTCATATGGCCCCAGGAATTCAAAATCCCTACGGAACTCGGGGTCAATGGTCAATAGCATGAGGCTACGAACTTCCTCGGATTCATCAATTAAGAAGTCATGCTCATCACAAAGCTGCTGTGTGATGTCATGCTTCAGTGGAATGAAGAGTGGATACTCAACAGATATGGCTTGCCAGCAAAACTGTGAACCATTATCCATTTGCGAAGCCATTCTACATAGTTCAGGCCAATCAGCCTTTCCATATTCAATAGATACTTTCTGAAACTCTCAGAAATGGGTGTTGGAGGAGGAGTAGGAGAGTTGACACTGGTTTCAGACATCTATAAAATCATAATTTATTAGTTTAATTTTAATCATTTTAAATAATTACTCAATTTATTATTTAATAAGGCTAGGACCTAAAATACCCCAACTATGGTGTGAAGAGGGATGTCGTAATCACAACATAATGGTCATTAAGGTAGATACACATTTATCAATTTCAGTCTTATGAAATTCCTAGATCTGTGAGATTCATTGAACTGTTCAATGGCATGTTTAATCTTGGATTATGCTCTTCTATTTGTGACAGGGATGCCGAGGATCACAAACAAGATGTAAATAACCATGCAAATGTGCTTGATAACCTCAATATCATTTATCATCTCAAATTGATGTGCTGGTTAACCACACATGCTCCATCAACAATGATAATTTATGAGATACCCATTACCACTCTTTATGAGCCCCTATTAGCATGTCGGTTAACCACACATGCGCCACTAATGTCTCATAAAGTGTAATGTGCAATTTCATGGATTAGCATATCTTTCACATTTTTCCTGAAGTAACTAGATTTGGGATTTTATTGAATGTTCTAGTACTTTGTCTAATAGCATTATACTTTTAATGAGATTATATTTGTCCTATCAAATCCGTTCTGCTAACGAGCCTCCACTAATCAAGGAAGCAGTGGGTGAGAGTGGACACCCATTCAACCGTCATTTTATAGGCAGTTTCTTTATACCCCCTTATAGATCAGCTTCGTGAATGAGGCATACTAGCGATTTAACTGACTGATTCTTATACATATAAATATTAAATTTTAATAATAATATATATAAGATGTATTTTAAACCTTTTAAAATGTTTTGGTTTATCTATTTAAGTTTTCGAATTAAACATTTTAATTTTAATTTAAATTTAAACCTGAATTGATTTAATGTTTATCTTTTAATTAACAATTAATTAAATAAATTAAATTAGATAAGGATCAACAAATTAATCAAATTATTTCAATCCTATCCTTTACCCACTAATTTCTAAAAACACAAAAAGGGTATAGGGTTTTCCATTTATTAATTAATCATAATTACCAAAAACAGAAAAAACCCTAAAAACCTAGTGAAAATCGAAATTGAGGGGAGAGGCTAGGGTTTTTGAAACCCTAGCCCAAAAATCGAAATTAAGGCCATTAGGGTTTAATTTCTATAAACCCTAATCCAAAAAAAGTTTAACAAAACAAGCCAAAAAGCTCTGATACCAGTGATGGGGAATAGGCAAAACAGATAAACTTAACTCTTAAGTTCACATGCAACCTAAAGGATCTATGTTTTCTCTATTTGAATCTATAACTAAAACCTTATAGGCATTTCGATTTATATTAAAAGGATAATTAAGAAATTACTAGCGTTTATTGATCTTTTGGAAGCGAGCACCACAAGCGTCGTGCCTCTAATGGTTCACATCCAAAGCTAGCAACAAGAAAAAACAGAGAAAGGGAGAGAAACCCTTAAAATTTTGTGGCCTTTAGGGGGTATCGGGGCTCCCTATTTATTGCCTCAAGGGTTTAGTAGATAAGCCTTATAGATAAGCGTTATTTGAATTCAAACCAGATAAACCTTTTATCTTTAAATTCAAACCCTTATTTATCTAATATATATTTCGAAAATTATAAGGCTAAATATCCTTAAAATTTCGTTTCAAACTCTAGAAACTGTAGTCCTAGTTTTAGCTAGAAACCCAAGGTGGCATGGAAACCGTGTTTGATGAGTTTTTTTTTTGGTAATAGGAAGTTCAGGAGGTTTTACAAGCATTTCCTTATTTTCACTTAGTTGCGGATCCGATGAGTCTCATCACCTTTTTGATTATGATGATGATGATGTTATTGAAAGGTTTTATGCAATCAATAAACTCAAACACTAAGTTCATATGCAACCTAGATTGGATCTATGTTTTCTAACTTTGACCATGTAATAATAATCTCAAAGGCCAAACAAAAATTTACTAAAAGAATTACAAAAGAAAACTAACATTTAGTTGTTTCTTGCAAGCTAAGCAACACAAGTGTCTTGCCTCAAATGAAGTCACACCCAAGAAGCTGGAGGAGGTTGAAATCCAGAGAGAGGGGAGGTATGAGAATGGCGCAAAAAAGGGATGCCTGGGGTCCCTATTTATAGGCTCCAGGTGGTTGCAGATAAACCTTTTGAATTCAAATCAAGATAAACATTTTATCATTTAATTCAAACCTATTTATCTTTATTATTATTTTCAAAAATTATGGATTATCTCATCCATATTTTCGCCAACCACCAGCTGTCATAATTGTCACTTACTCAACTATTGAATAATTACAATTTAATCCCTGCACCTTTAATTAATCAAATTAATCACCAAATTAATTCCAATTAATTCCAGATTAATTTCTAATTAATTAATATAATTTCTAATTAATATATTATCACCATAATATATTAATAAACTATTTAATTTATTTCTATTGATTTATTAATCATATAATAAATCAATATTTCTCTCTCGTGGAATTTCTTCCAAACCTCTAGCTATGAGGGCAACCCAAATGGACTTTGCTACTATCAATTAAGTAAATACAAATTATTAGTCATGACTTAGACACCTAATCCAACAGTCTCCCACTTGGATAAGTCTATGACTATAATTACGAGTTTACCCTCTAATTGATCAGCAAATTGTAGCTTCCTAGAAACTTCTGAACTCTGACCCAGTCAGTTCTGTCCATAGATAAGTGATCATATGATCCTCTGTCCAACAAGATAATTTCCGGACACGAGACATGGATTGAGATCAATCTCTGTCTGGTACTCTGTTTCCCGATTTCTGATTTGCATATGACATAAGACTTCTAATTGAACACATCAATTCAGTCCTGGCTAGCCAGCACTTTAGTCAACTTCAAAATCATTGAGAGGCCTACAAATATTTGTTTTCCCATTAGGGTCAATGAACGAATAAGCTTCGACTGATATGTTTATATCTTTTACCAGTCAAATCTCTCACAACAATATGTTTTATAACATCGAGTTACCGATGCGTTTACATATTATCAATGAAAAATCAACTTGCAAATTATAACTCATATGTCTCCGCTTTAAGACCATAAGATATTATCGTCTCAAAATTGCTCGTGATATAATCCATGAAGCAATTCTTTGAGCATGGGTTTATCCAATACTCAAATCTCCATTTTCTAAGTACTCATGAACGTTGTAGCAATGCTGTTGCTATGTCTAACTCCTTAGACAGTCTACAATCCAATTCATGACAGTCTTGATTCAATACTTACTTCCTAAAGTATGAGCGACTGTGGACCTTTCGAATAATTAATTATTCGGGAAGTAAAACATGCGAAAGCGAAACATAAAATCTGAATGGCAGCTACTCCAGCTTATTACCAAGTCTCCACAAGGTAATCACCAAGTCGGATTTGTCATAATACTGTTATCGGTTTCTTGTTTTCTTTTAAACTTTCAATTCGAATTTTATATCTATGTCTACATGAACTTTTTCACTCTTTCTATGTATCCAAAGTGTCTTACACTAATACACTTCATTGCACATGATCCAATCGGACACTCTTCTGATGATATCTCAATTTATCATTCTGTCATTTTATCTTACAACTCCATTCTAGTGACGTGTATTGTGACTTCCCATGATTCTCGGGGTCTTTAGTCTACATGCCTGCACCCTAAGACTATTTCAAGGTGTTATGATGTGCTAGTGAACCACACGCACTCCATCAGAAAACCAATGAAACTCTTTAACCATGAAATCCTCTAGCACCACGTCCTAACATTAGTAATTACAGATTTGAAAGCCCTTTTCAAATTATTACTATCACATTCACCCCAATCATTTCCTAATGATTCCTCATATGTGTTCAAATAAACCATCTAGTATACTCAGCCAGATTGTATCCT
Organism: Cichorium intybus; assembly: GCA_023525715.1. NCBI lineage: Eukaryota > Viridiplantae > Streptophyta > Magnoliopsida > Asterales > Asteraceae > Cichorium > Cichorium intybus. The sequence continues at coordinate 93,657,518 of CM042017.1, read as the reverse complement.
GAATCTAACTTACTATGCTCCAAGCATCAAGTCATCAGGATAATTTCATGACACTTCAGATCGATCCAAGACGCTCATGGAATCCGATCTATTCTTATTCCAAACCCTTTCGGAATCTAAAGATTACTTATAATCCTTGTGTCATGAAATTCGGAAACAATTTCCTTTCGGAGACTCTTTCTCATGCATCTTGAACCTTATCATGATCATGCTCACAATGACAAGGTCTATACTAACAATTTCATCTATCTGATAGATGTATGTGAACTATGCAATTGTGTTGCACCTTCTTTATATCTTTCATGCCAAGTAATAACACTTTGTAATGATAGGAATCTCCTTTCCTAGGGTTATGCATATTGAATCTCATCAAGATCATATTGGCAGAGTTTTTGATCTATCTAATAGATGTTTGCAACCACTTGAGTACGCTATATATCTATTAAGTCTTTCATAGCGAAGCATCTCTTAATGTCAAGTCATTGTACTTTGCAATGATAAGAGACGTTTCCTAGAACAATATGTAACCGACATATAGTGATAGGCAGATAACAATGATACTCCCACTAGCTTTGACACGGTTATATGACTCTTTCAGACTATTCACAAAATCTAAATTTTGAGAATCCAAAGTTCAAACCTTTCTAACATAATTATGGGAATCCTTCAGCCTATTCACAAAATCCAAACTTTTGGCATATTGTGAGAATCTGAATATCCTTTCTTGCAAGGTGCCCGTGGGATGAATCCCGGGGCTATGTACCTTTCATATGTACTTTATGATTCCCTATTAGTGTGCTGGTAAACCACACGCGCTCCACTAATGACTCACAAGGTGCAGTTATACCAAACATTATCCTTTCAGATTTCATCTTCTATTGAAAGCATTTCTCTCGAAATCAATTACATGACTCTGAGTATCGTCTCACTCAACCAGATGTTCTGTAAGTACATTTCTATCTATGTCTCTTTCTTTTAATGATTCATTACTCCCATTGGTTGTTAGACCAGGTGTAAAATCAGTCAAATTGTCACATAGACTATGTCTCGCGCTAAGGTTCTCTTATTTGGCAGCAACCGGGCTCACCAATGCTTCCAAGTAGTTGGATTGCTTATCCATACTAACTTTAGTGTTTTACCACTAATCGGTATGTCACCCAGATCATGATACCTTATGAAGGTGACCAATACTACTGGTCAAGCGAAGAGAAGAGTATGTCAGGTTTAACATGAATCTGATTCCTGGTCAAGGCCTAGTGATGACTAGAGGTTCTTTCACTTGGCTAATCCATGAATTCATTCAGGATTATTCTTACTCCCACTGTTTCCTTAAAATATGAGTTCTTTTCAAAAAGAACTCTTCTTTCATAGGTACAGTTGAGATGGCCAATGAAATGACACTGCTGATCGGTAACAGGCATTTTATGTGGTTCGGAAGAACGCTACATGACCCTAGACCTTCCATGTACAAGTAGGGTCAAACCCTGCTTTACATTTCAGACGGTGTCTGTGCAACCTACTTAGTCTAAGATGTGGTCTGCATGTGCTTTTATGGTCTGACTGGTTGAATATACAATTTATCGAAAATTAATTGGAGGTGTATCTTATACATCGAGGATCGAACTATTTCGACCAATGCTCCATCATCTTCCCTAAGACACATTATAACCATTAATGTTCTTGGAAGAGAATAAACTGTGAAACATTTTCTCATTTTATGTTGTCACTCAGGTTCTGTTGATCTTATACTTCCTTTTGAAGTCCTTGAACAGTTCAAGGTTTCAATCAATCGTTTATTCTGATAAGCGATGCCATATTTGTCATACTAATTGGCAAATATTATGAAGCATAACTAATTGTGGTTTGTCTGAAGATTCGAGCAATTGACAATATCTAATGTGTCCGTTGCTCATAATCTTAATGTATTTTACATCTCTCTGTAAATTTATGACGTTGTTAATTTTGTTCAAGATATGCATTCATCATCTGACTCTAAGTCAACTGATTCCAAAATCCTGTCCATTGGGTCTTTGGGTGATACATTTCTTGCAACAATTTGATTTTATTAAGAATTCAATTCATCATGCTACTCCAAGTCAAATGATTCCAAGATCCTGTCCAACTGGACCTTTGGTTGAAACGATTCTTATAAAATTACTTTAACAATCATAAGGAACACAATTTTAAATCCAATCCCATTGTATGTATCAATATTGATACATCCCATTGGATGTATCAATATTCATGCAATTAACACACTCATACAACATTTCAAGGATACTTTAGACAAACATGTATTAAAAGAAAATCAACATTTTATTAAAACAAAATATCCTCGAACAATGTACTATATGACAGACAATGTCGCACGCATCTAATAAGCTAATAACAAGATCATAATATCTAACTAAACTTCAAAACTGCATGAGCTGGAGATCCAATACAAATGTGCTCCTATGCATCAAAGTCTCGTATCCTACAAAGTCCATGTATACAGAGCAAATGTGAGAAAGACATTCTGTATCAAGGAAATGAGGATCATTAGTTCTAAGTTTTTAAGATATTCCTAAGTTGCCAAACTGTTCGTCTTCGGAGCATTTTTCCAATCTTTATGTGACTGTGTCCCACCCTGTGGATTCCCAATTTGAGACATCGAAGAACCGGTCCAAACGATCTGGATCATTTCTTGATGCGCCTTATCACTGGACTAAATCCCAAAGTAGCTGAATTAGTGGAACTATGCTTCTCCATGAACGACTCATGCAGAGTCAACACTGAATGCCTTTCCATGATAGTCTTATCCTGGTTACCATTTTTGTACATCTTGATGAACAGATCAGCGAGTCGAGTTAATGCTCAACTCCTGGTTAAAAGGTAACAAATTTTATACAGTTCGCCTATGTGACTCTCAAACTTGAGAAAATGCAAATTGGTGCTACTTCCTTCTTCAATCTCTTTGAAGATTTCAGCTCGTCCCTTTACCACCGGTTTTCGGAACCTTTCTTTAACCAGCTGTGCTAATTCATATAACCCTAAGAATTCAAAATCCTTGCAGAACTCGGGGTTAATGACCAATAGCATGAGGCAACGAACTTCCTTGGACTTAATAGTCAATGAGTCATGCTCATCACAAGCTGCTGTGTGATGCCATGCTTTGGTAGAACAATGAGCGGACACTCAATGAGATATGGTTTGCCAGTAAAACTAAGAACCATTCTCTATTTGCGAACCCATACCACATAGTTTAGGCCAGTCATCCTTACCATATTTAACAGGTGCTTTCTGAGACTCTCAGAAATGGGTGAAGGAGGGGAAGGAGGAGAATGACACTTTCTTCAAACATCTATAAAATTTGAATTTATTAGTTTAATTTTTAATCCTTCTTAAACAATTACCCAATATATTATTTAACAAGGCTAGGATCCAAAATCTGCCAATTATGCTGTGAAGAGGGATGCAATAATCACAACACAGTTGTCATTAAGGTAGATATACATTTATCAATTTCAGTCTTATGAAATTCCTAGATCTGTAAGATTCATTGAACCGTTCAATGACATGTTTAATCTTGGAATATGCTCTTATATTTGTGACTAGGATGCCGAGGATCACAAACAGATGTAAATAACCATGCAAATGTGCTCGGTAACCTCAATGTCATTTATCATCTCAAATTGATGTTTCGGTTAACCACACACGCTCCATTAACAATGATAAATAATGAGTAACCCATTACCACTCTTTATAAGCCCCTATTATTGTGCCGGTTAACCACACACGCTCCACTAATGTCTCATAAAGTGTAATGTGCAATTTCATGGATTAGCATATCTTTCACATTTTTCCTAAAGTAACTAGATTTAGGATTTTATAAAATTGTTCTAGTACTTTGATTAATAACATTATACTTTTAATGAGATTAAGAGGTCCTATCAAACCCGTTCGGCTAACGACCCTCCACTGATCAAGAGAGCGGTGGGTGAGAGTGGACACCCATTTAACCGCCATTTTATAGCCAGTTTCCTTATACCCTCCTTATAGATCAGCTTCGTGAATGAGGCCTACTATTGATTTGACTAACCAATTATCTTATACATATAATATTAACTTTTAATTATAATATATATATATATATATATATATATATATATATATATATATATATATATATATATATATATATATATATATATATATATATATATATACACACATAAGATGTATTTTAAACTTTTAAAATATTAATGGTTTAACTATTTAATTTTTCGGAAATTATCAATTAATTTAAAACTAAATTTAAACCTTTAAAAGATTTAATATTTATCTTTTAATTAAACAATTAATCAAATAATTTAAATCAGATAGGCATCACAAATTAATCAAATTAATTTAATCCTACCTTAAACCCTTAGATTTCGAAATTAGCATATTAGGGGTATAAGGTTATCCATTTATTAAATAATCACAGTTACGAAAATAGAAAACCTTCTAAAACCTTATATCAATAAAATGCAAATTAAAGGGGGGGGGGGGGGGGGCTAGGGTTTCGAAAACCCTAACCCTAAATCGATTTGGCCATCTTTTTAGGGTTTAGATTCAATAAACCCTAAAATTTAGGAAAAACAATTACAGCAATTCAAATAGAAAACAACCAAATGCTCTGATATCATTGAAAGGTTTTATGCAATCAATAAACTCAAACCCTAAGTTCACATGCAACCTAGATTGGATCTATGTTTTCTAACTTTGAACATGTAATAATAATCATAAAGGCCAAACAAAAAATTTACTAAAAGAATTACAAAAGAAAACTAACCTTTAGTTGTTTCTTGCAAGCTAAGCAACACAAGTGTCTTGCCTCAAATAAAGTCACACCCAAGAAGCTGGAGGAGGTCGAAATCCAGAGAGAGGGGAGGTACGAGAATGGCACAGAAAAGGGATGCCTGGGCCCCTATTTATAGGCTCCAGGTGGTTGTAGATAAACCTTTTGAATTCAAATCAAGATAAACATTTTATCATTTAATTCAAACCTATTTATCTTTATTATTATTTTCAAAAATTACGTATTATCTCATCCATATTTTCGCCAACCACCAGCTGCCATAATTGTCACTTACTCAACTATTGAATAATTATAATTCAGTCCCTGCACCTTCAATTAATCAAATTAATCACCAAATTAATTCCAATTAATTCCATATTAATTTCTAATTAATTAATATAATTTCTAATTAATATATTATCACCATAATATATTAATAAACTATTTAATTTATTTCTATTGATTTATTAATCATATAATAAATCAATCTTTCTCTCTCTTGGAATTTCTGCCAAACCTCTAGTTATGAGGTTTGGCAGAAATTATTAGTCATGGCTTAGACACCTAATCCAACAGTTATGATATAAAGAATGAGTTGATTACCGATGGATCAGGGTAAGCCCGAGAGTCAAAGAATGAGTTGATTACCGACGGATCGAGGCGAGCCTGAAAGTCAAAGAATGAGATGATTATTGGTTGTATGGGGAAGGCCTGGAGACTTTTTCTTATTTATAAATTATATGGGAATCTGGGGAACTCACTAAGCGATGTGCTTACAGTCTTAAGTTTAATTCACGGGACTGGTGGCGCAGTCATGGCGTGACTACACGGCACTGGCATATGTTTATCATGATTTCCGCTGTTATCTTGTTATGACTATTTGGATTTGCAAACTATGAGGGCAACCCAAATGGACTTTGCTACTATCAATTAAGTAAATACAGTCATGGCTTAGACACCTAATCCAACAGTTATGATATAAAGAATGAGTTGATTACCGATGGATCAGGGTAAGCCCGAGAGTCAAATAATGAGTTGATTACCGACGGATCGACGTGAGCCTGAAAGTCAAAGAATGAGATGATTATTGGTTGTATGGGGAAGGCCTGGAGACTTTGTCTTATTTATAAATTATATGGGAATCTGGGGAACTCACTAAGCGATGTGCTTACAGTCTTAAGTTTAATTCACGGGACTGGCGGTGCAGTCATGGCGTGACTACACGGCACGGGCATATGTTTATCATGATTTCCGATGTTATCTTGTTATGACTATTTGGATTTGCAAACTATGTGATCACTTTTATTTTATTGGTGAATGCATGAATGGAACTGGATGTTTTATTTTAATTAAAAAGAAAAATTTTCTAGTGTGAATTTTGGGACGTTACATAGTCATTTTTCCGAACCACAAATGATAACCGTTAGCAACGACATATTGCATAAAGATTGCTTTAACTATGATGGACTTTCAAATTTCATACACAAAATAGAGTTCATTAATTGCCATGATTGTGATAGATCATGTCTTGGGTAATGTACGCCTAGATGACCTTCCAAGTCTTCCATTTCTTATTTCAAACGAACTTTATCATCTTCACTTTGAGATTTTTCTTCTTCAACTTGAGCCTACTTTGTATTTGTACAAAGCTCGGTTAAAAACAGATCAGTACACATGTTCTCCAAGGCAATTCCTTCATATTCAAGCGAATCACTTGAAATAGCATCATAATCGGCTTCAACATCTACTTCATGAACCTCCTGTGATGCCTCTTCATCAATTCAATCATTTAATTTTTCATAGAAGTGGTCAACATATACATCACTTCTACCAGTTTCATGTCATTTATCAACAAATTCTGCATAGTCTTCATCACTCTTTAACATTCATAAACCATTAGTTAAAGAGCTTTTGGGATAACAAAAGTAAAGGTTTTTGCATCTATCTCCAGTCAACCTTTTGAAGAACAGATTCAAACTCCTTAAAATCCATTATTGCAATGTCAATATCATTCGTAAAGATCGTCACACCATCACGGAGGTTAATGGTTTTTACACAAACACACTTGCGTAGTGCACATCCAGTATTAGGAACTCCTAGTTTAAGGACATCCTGAAATAAAAAACTAAACCTCATATAAAACAAAACCTCATACAATTATAGAATTAATTGGGTTTAATCGATTAATCATAACTAAAATCAATGGCATGCTTCTCCACAGACCAAAATCAGACCAAAATCAATTAACTAAACTAAGCAACTGTAAAATAGAAATCCAACAAAAAGAACTTATCTTTTCTTAAATTGCTTGTCAGAATTACACATATGGTGTAATCGCTTTTCACAATCGTAACTTCTAGTGGAATAGCCTCAATCACTATGTAGAACAGATAGCAGAGGGTTGAACAACAAAGGGTTTAATCGATTTCGTTTCCCATAATCAATGGGTGTGGAATATAGGATTATACGATTAATCGGGTTCAATCGATTTCGTTTGAGGAAAAAGTGTTTGACATCGAACTGGGTTGTGTTTGAGGAAAAACGGGTTGAACATTCAATGGTTTAATAGGGTTTAATCTGACATGGAGTCCACATGGAAAAGTAACCGGTGATACCCGGTAAAAAACGTCTCCAATAGTGTAATCGACCAAAAATAAAAAGTCTCGTCAATTAGGTGCAATTAAAAGTTTGATTACTTAGAAAACAATTTGATATTATTAGTTATCTTTTTATGATATTTCTTTTATTTTTTTTAAGGGAAATTATAATGAATTGTATTTTTCCTGAAAAAGATAATAAAATATAATAGTTTTTTTTTCCATAAAATACTTTCTTAGTTTCTCTAGAATCAAATAAAATTATCAATTTTAACTTGCAATCTCACATAAAGTCGGTAAACGACTCCCATCACTTTATCATCTCCACTGTGAAATGTGCACCAAGTTTCACCCAATACCTGTATGCTTGTCTCGCGCCTTCCTCGGGCAATACTTCAAAATCTCTCTTCCATTAATTCATCTGACCATCGCGTCAGTCGCCATTTTCTGACAAACATTCTATACTTTCACTCACTTCGAGATGTGTACACCTCTAATGTCAGAATCGGCAACCTCTCTCGAGCCGGGAAAATGGACCTTGCCCGTAAACTGTTCGACGAAATGCCTACACGAGATGTTGTTTCATGGAACGCGATCATCACCGGCTACTGGAAGAATGGATCATTTGGAGAATCGAAGAGACTGTTTGATTCAATGCCTCTGAGAAACGTAGTCTCTTGGAACTCGATGATAGCTGGATGCATCGATAATAACATGATAGATCTTGCATTTGCGTACTTCAGCGAGATGCCAGAGAGAAACACAGCGTCTTGGAATGCTATGATTTCGGGCTTTATCAGGCATAATAGGTTCGAAAAAGCTGTTGAGCTTTTTGAACAAATGTCAAACAGAAATGTGATATCTTATACAGCTATGATTGACGGATATGCACAGAATGGGGAAATTAAGAAAGCTAGGGAGCTATTTGATTCCATGCCATGTCGTAATGAAGTTTCTTGGACTGTAATGATCAGTGCGTATGTGGAAAATGATGAATTTGATAAGGCTAGAGAACTATTTGGTCAAATGCCATGGAAGAATGTAGTTGCTATAACAGCTATGATTACTGGTTACTGCAAGGAAGGAAAGATTGAAGATGCCAGAGAATTGTTTGAAGAAATCCAATGTAGAGATGATGTTTCTTTTAATGCTATGATAACAGGTATGTTTACTTTACACAATAATGTAAGGGAAATTGGAATAAAGTCCCATTATTTTGAGCCAATTTATGAAAAAGTCACAAAATTAATTTTATTTACTAGAAAATGACAACATACCGACTAACGTATTTAGTTTAGCCCTTTCTTACGGTTTACCAGGTTTCGTAAATTGGAAATCTCCAATAATGTCCAATTACTTTGGGTCTGTTTATGAAAAAATCCTATTATTTTGTGTAAAAAAATTGGGAAATCTCCATTAAAGTCCCAAAATTTTGGCTCAGTTTATTACAAAGTCCCAAATTAATTTTTATTAACAAAAAGTCCAAAATTAATTTTTATTAACAAAAAAGGATAGAAACTACATGTTTTATATTCAATAAAGTCCTAATATTTTTGCATAGTTTACAAAAAAGTCCCAACATTAGCCGGTTTTTTTTGTCCTTTTTTGTTAATAAAAATTAATTTGGGACTTTTTTGTTAATAAAAATTAATTTGGGACTTTTTCATAAAATGAGCCAAAATATTGGGACTTTATTGGAGATTTCCCTAAAAAAATTCAACATCGGGACTTTTTCATAACCTGACCAAAAATAGTGGGACTTTACTGAAAATTTTCAATCTAGGAAACCTGGTAAACCGGATGAAAGGGCTAAAATGAATATGTTAGCCGGTATTCTATTCTTTTTGTATATAAAAATAATAATTTTGGGACTTTTTCATAAAATGACACAAAATAATGGGACTTTATTTGAGATTATGGGTGACAAACATTCTATCAAGACTGCTAATTCTTGATTCCATGGTAGGCTATGCTCAAAATGGAAGAGGTGAGGAAGCATTAAGACTACTCATTCATATGATCCATACTCCATTAAGACCCGATCAATACACTCTTGTTTCCGGTCTTTCTGCATGTTCAAATCTTGCATCATTAACTGAAGGGAAACAAATTCATGCACTTGTGTTCAAACTTAGATTTGGTACACATGTTTCCATAGGAAATGCTTTGATCACAATGTATAGCAAATGTGGGTGTCTTGTTGATTCCGAGTCGGCTTTTGAATGTATTGAAACTCCAAATATTGTGTCTTGGAATACAATTATTGCGGCTTTTGCACAACATGGAGTCTATGAGAAAGCTCTTGGATTTTTTAAGAAGATGGAATTAAAGGGAATTGAACCGGATGGGATCACATTTCTTAGCTTGCTTTCCGCTTGCGGTCATGCGGGTACACAAAATTTTGTTTTAGAAATTTCTTGTTTTGTTTTTGGGTGAAGGAGAGTTTATATTGGTATTCGTTTTATATTAATATATAATTTGCTTTACTGCTATTCATGATGCAGGTAAGGTGAAGGAGAGTTTATACTGGTTCAACTCGATGAAAACTTTTTACAAAGTGACGCCCGAGTCCGAACACTACGCTTGTTTGATCGATATCTTGGGTCGATCCGGTGAAGTTAAAAAAGCTTATAAAATGATCCAAGAGATGCCATTTGAACCCGATTCGGGTGTGTGGGGTGCCATTCTTGCGGGCTGTCGTTTTAGCATGAATACCGAGCTAGCGGAATTAGCTTTTGAGAAAATTACTAGTTCGGACCCTAAAAACTCGGGGGCGTATGTTATGTTGTCGAATATTTATGCTTCGTTGGGTTTGTGGAGACAAGTGACTCGAGTTAGATGTTTGATGAAAGAAAATGAAGTGAAGAAGCAAACGGGGTTTAGTTGGATGGAGATTGGGGACACGGTGCATTATTTTGCGGGAGGGGATGTGTCTCATTTGGGGATTAGTGAGATTCGTTTGGTTATTGTTCAACTTTATTCCCAAATGAAAGCTGTAGAGGATACGGTTTTTTGACTTAATGGATCTAATGAGAATAGCTGAATAGGACTTAATCTGATAAGTTTTATACATCGTGTTTGTTTTTGACTTAATGGATTTAACAATCGTTTCTAGCTTATTAATTAAGGTTGTGTTTGGTAGTATCTGAACCATTCAGATCTGAATCATTCAAAGGCCTGAACAATTTAGAGCTTATTCAGATTCATTCTATCAAACAATCTGAACCCATTCAGACCCTCTTAATCATTCAGATTAAGAGGCTATCAAACACAGCCTCTTAATCACGGGCAAATTATAGAAAATCATAATGTATTCTAATTTCGCTACTAACATAAGCAATAATACTTTCTTGTTTATCAATGAAAACAACATACGTACAATTTTATTCTAATAATGGCAATAAAAAGCCCTATAAGCATCAAGCATTTATATGAAACATAAAAATGAAAACTAAAAACAAACCGATTATTATACAAGAAAACTTTATCAAAACACAAGTCGAAAGTAAATCGAATCCACAGAAACGAAGTTTAACAACCCAAAGATTATGAAACAAGCGCTTTCCAACCCTAAATGAACCAAAAAATCGTTAAAAGAAAGATTGAAATACAAGCATCGGTTCATAAATAAATACTGGGCTTATTAAGTGGAAGCATCGATCTTGTTGTCGGTGTAGGCGGCTGAGTGCACCCCGAGAGCGGCTCGACCAGATGGGTCGAGATTCTTGGACCACGATGCGTCCCACTCCACGGCCTTAGCCGTGCTGCATGCCACACTTGGACCACCTGGCACCGTTAACCGTGCTGCATTCTGTTTCAAATGCCAAATAAAGAATTGAGAAAACTTCATAAATGGTCCCCGTGGTTTTACAGGATATCAACTTTAGTCCCTAACTTTCAAAAACTTCAAGGATAGTCCCCGTGGTTTGAGAACTTTTCATAAATGGTCCATCCGTCAACTTTTGGCCGTTAAATAGATAACGGATGAGGGCAAAATATGGAAAAGACCATTTTGCCCTCATCTGACGGAGGGACCATTTATGAAAACTTCTCAAACCACAGGGACTATAGTTGATATCCTGTGAAACCACAAGGACCATTTATGAAGTTTTGTCTAAAGAATTACATGATACACGCTGATGAATAATAGTTGGGTCATAAAATGCTCAGAAATATGTGGTCTGTTTTCAACGACGAGGGCATTCACGTCTTTTTTACGGGGTTTATGGTCATGCTAAAGATGCCACTCTGATGATGAGGGTATTTACGTCTTTTAAACAGGGTATCACAAAGGAGAAAAAAAAAGTCCACTCAGCTAACCTTGGGGAAGAATTTCTCAAAGATTGTCCGATAGTAGTATGCTTCTTTTGTCGTAGGGGTATTTTCGGGATAAACGAAATTTGCATTAGTTAGCATTGAATCAGTAACCTGCACACCAATAAATAGTCTTAGAGCCTGTTAAAGTGCTGAACGATGAATAAGTTGTTTCTTTCTTGGACTGAAGGGGAGTAAATGACCGTTTTACCCTTCCTGTCTAAAAATAGAAAAAATGCAAGAGACCTGTTGGTTTGCATGATCCTTTAAACCATCGATCCAACTGTATCCGACTCCATCACTGAACTGTTCCTTTTGCCTGTACAGTATGTGCTGGAGAAGAGACGAGAAATTTTTATATATTTTTTTAAATATTTTCATAATGAATTTAATAAAGGAAACAGCATACCTTTGGGAGATAAGGGTTTTCTTCATCATCAAATGCATTGCGCAAAATCCACTTCTCAATCCTCCCGATGTCTTTTTGAATCTATTATCAATTTTTACAACAAATTAAATCTTTGAAAAATACTTGAGCAGTAAATTATGCCCATATTCTGCTTGCATTTTAGCTTTATTATATTCAAGAACCACCTCTAATGCTATAACATTTGCATGAAAGCCTACAGAATCAAATAAAAAATCTAAAAACTTATATTGTAGCACATATTGTTATGCTTTGGTTGGATGGAATGACCAAGGTAATGGCATAAGCAAGGTTAATGGAATAGAATTAATTTTCATATGAGCTTTTTAGACTTAATGCAAATACAGGTTATATTTACAACACTTATTCTAAATATTATTTAAGTATATATAGTATTTAGAGTAAATTACAGTTTTGGTCCCTGTGGTTTACACAAAATACAGTTTTGGTCCTAGTTTTGAAAATCTTACATTTTTGGCCCCGGTGGTTTCTAAATCTTTCACTCGTGGTCCCTATGGTTTCCAAATCTTTCACTTTTGGTCCTTCCCTCTGTTACCACCACATGGACCAAAAATGAAAGATCTGGAAACCAAAGGGACCAAAAGTGAAAGATTTGGAAACCAAAGGGACCACTAGTGCAAGATTTTCAAAACTAGGACCAAAACTGTAAGTTGGTGTAAATCACAAGGACCAAAACTGTAATTTACTCTAGAATTTATTATTTACAAAAACTAAATAACATAGTAAAACCCAATTAAAAAAGAATACTTTCTAGTTATCTTGAAAAATAAAACAATAGTTTATTTAACCAAAATCATAAAATTCTTATAAGATTTGTGACAAAATAATTTTGTAGATAAAAATAGGTTAAAACTTTCAACTTTTTATTCCATTCAAAAACATCCCTACCCTAAAATTCCATAGATAAAAAATGGGTTATATTAGTTTACCATTTTCCATTTTGGGTCAATGCTCATTGCAATATCAATGAACTCCTTATCTAGAAAAGGTACACGCGCTTCAAGACCCCATGCTGAAGTAGATTTGTTTGCTCTCAAGCAATCGAACAAATGAAGAGCCTTTATCTGCATCAAAACAACAAACATTATAAATAATGAATAAATATATTAATAACAATAATAATAAGGGTTAAATTCAAGAAATAACTTTATTCATTAGGACAAATTACGAAAAAAGCACTATATTTTTGCACTTTTTCTGGTTTAACCATCAATTTTTCATTTGTTCTAATAAAACCACCAATTTTTGGAAAAAATTTCAACCTGATGGGACCACTATGACCTGAAGAAGCCGGTAACAATGACTTCAATGAAACTTTTTACCAAAAACGGTGGTTTTTTCCGAATCTTAAAAATTGGTGGTTAAACCAAATTTTGTTGCAAAATATAGTGCTTTTTTCGTAATTAGACCTAGATAATGTTTACACTTTAATTTATATAATTACGAAAAAAACACTATATTTCATTACTTTTTCTGCTTAAACCATCAATTTTTCATTTGTTCTAATAAACCACCAATTTTTAGAAAAAGTTTTAGCCTAATCATTCTGACCGGAGGAACCGGTAATAACGGATTCAATGAAACTTTTTACCAAAAATTGGTGGTTTTTTCCAAATCTTTTAAAAATTGGTGGTTAAACCGAACTTTTGACAAAATATAATGCTTTTTTCGTAATTAAACCTAAATATTAAAAAATAATAATAGTTTATTTAGAACCTTTCGGCATGTTTCCTCATGGAACTCCTCCTTGTTGGGTGCTTTGTGGAAATACAAGTAACCACCAAAGATTTCATCAGAACCTTCTCCAGAAAGTACCATTTTTACCCCTAAAGACTTGATTTTACGCGACATGAGAAACATTGGTGTGCTGGCTCTAATAGTTGTCACGTCATACGTTTCAATATGGTAAATCACCTCTTCCAATGCATCAATTCCTTCCTAATAAACTTATGGAAATCAGTATTTCAAAAATGCAATAAGTAGCAACGTACTTTCATTTATTCGTGTATTATAGCATCCTACTTCCATTTTCTTCTATTACAACATTTTACTTTCGATTTATTTTTCTTATTTTAAAAAATCCACCCAAATATATCCTTCTTTTCTTAGCAGGACATTCTACTTTGAAAAATGGGAAATCTCCAATAAAGTCCCCATTATTTTGGGCTAGTTTATGAAAAAGTCCCAAAATTAATTTTATTTACAGAAAAGGACAACATACAGGCTAACATATTCAGTTTAGCCCTTTCTTCCGGTTCCTAAATTGGAAATCTCCAGCAAAGTCCAATTATTCTGGGTCTGTTTATGAAAAAGTCCTATTATTTTGTGTAAAAAAATTCAACATTGGGACTTTTTCATAAACTGACCAAAAATAGTGGGACTTTACTGAAAATTTCCAATCTAGGAAACCTGGAAAACCGGATGAAAGGGTTAAACTCAATACGTTAGCCGGTATTTTATCCTTTTCTGTAAATAAAATTAATTTTGGGACTTTTTCATAAATTAGCCCAAAATAATGGGACTTTGTTGGAGATTTCCCTTGAAAAATCTACCCAATGAAATTGCTATAATCGGGTGGTCTTTTAAGTATAATGATGTAATAGAAAGAAATGAAAGTAGGTTGCTATAAAAAAACAAATCAATATTAGCAAGTTTCTAATTCTTTCATTTATTTGTGTATTATAGCATCCTACTTCAGTGTTTATTATTATTACCTCAATCTTTTCTTAAATTTAGCATTGCATTTTGAAAAATCTACCAAATTTAGCATTGTACTTGTAAATTTGTAGGATATTATACTTTAAAAAATCTTACATGGTTACAGCAGTGAAAATTGCTTTGTATACTAATCGTATTTTCCTATAACTGAGTGGAAATTTTAAAGTATAAAGCTGTAATAGGAAGAAATGAAAGTAGGATGCTATAATACATAAAATCAGAAAAGTACATTGCTATTTCTTGAATTTAGCTGTAAAAAGAATTACCTGGACAGTAAAGTAAAACTCATGGTGGCGAGTGCCAAGATAATCAGCTACCTCTCTGGCAGCACTCAAATCAGGAGAACCCTAAAAAAGAAAAATTAAAGCACATATTCAGGAAGAAACATTTCCGGGATCCCTCATTTTTTTATTTTTATTTATTACTTTATTTTACTGGCAAATATCATAAAAAGCCAAGAACTTGATGATCAAATTAGGTTTAGAGTAAATTACAGTTTTGGTCCCTATGGTTTACTTATTTTTTCAGTTTTGGTCCAAGTTTTGAAACTTCACATTCAAGGTCCTTATGGTTGCATAAAGTTAACACTCATGGTCCCTGGTCCACATAAAAAGACCATATTGCCCTTTATAATTTCTTTTTCCTTTTTCTTTTAAACTATTGTTTATTTATGTAATTAAAAGAAAAAGAATAAACAATAGTTTAAAAGAAAAAGGAAAAAGAAATTAAAAAGGGTAATATGGTCTTTTTACCTGAACCAGGGACCATGACTGTTAATTTTATGCAACCATAGGGACCTTGAATGTGAAATTTCAAAACTTGGACCTAAACTGAAAAAAGAGGTAAACCACAGGGACCAAAACTGTAATTTACTCTTAGGTTTATTTTAAAATTTACAATGAAATTTGATCGTATAAACCTAAAAACTTGACATGGATGGTATGGGTTCACAATTGATCAAATTAGTTTTTTTTTTTTTTTTTTTAAATAAAGATTAAGAAATTAACTGGATAATATTAGATTAAAGAAAATTTTAAAGAAACGTCTGCATAATAAAAGAATATTAACCTTCAATCCAATACAAAAAGTATGCAACTTTGTTCCCCACTGCCAAGAAGCGTCTGAATTTGCCAGGTGGCGTGAAGCAACTGCAGCAACAAGAGATGAATCAAGACCTCCAGAAAGAAGTACACCAAATGGTACATCCGTCATAAGCCTCTTTATTACAGCCTGTAAATACGTGAAATTTAAAATAATAAATAAATAAATAATCTTGCAAATTCTTGATTAACGCCCCATTTTACACAGGACAAGACATAACATAAAATTTTTTGGCAACTGTATTATTATCCCTGCAAATTACACAAAAGCCATTAGGCTTAATTTGCTTCAATGGAAAAAACTTAATGAGGTGGCATCTGATGTGGCAAGGAAAATGTCCACATAATCATGTGTTATACCGATGGAAACACTAAAAGACATCCCTTTTTGACACTTTACCACACTTAATATGGACATTTCTCTTGCCACCTCATTAAAAATTTGTCCATGTCAGCAAATCAAACCTGGCAACCGGTTTTTGTAGGTCAATAATGGCTGAAATGGGAAAAAAACATAAATATCTATGGTTTTTTTAGGGAAATCTCCATTAAAGTTCCAATATTTTGGCTCAGTTTATGAAAAAGTCCCAAATTAATTATTATTAACAAAAAAGTCCAAAATTAATTTTTATTAACAAAAAAAAAAGACAGAAACTACATGTTTTTATCTTCAATAAAGTCCTAATATTTTTGCACAGTTTACGGAAAAGTCTCAACATTAGCCAGTTTTCTGTCCTTTTTTTGTTAATAAAAAATTAATTTGGAACTTTTTTGTTAATAAAAATTAATTTAGGACTTTTTCATAAACTGAGCCAAAATATTAGGACTTTATTGGAGATTTCCCTTATGCACAAAACAATTTCATAATGGCTTTTTAGGTAAAAGGGCGAATATGTAAGGGCTTTTGTGTAATTTTCCCATATTATTGATATGATTATTCTTCTTAGTATCAAACCTTCTCAAAGGCATGACGTAAGACTAGAGGATCATATGGTGTTGAAGGAATGCGTTCTGAATACCATGTGGGGTTATACCACCTTCTTAGCCCACCTGTAATACAATATCAAACAATTATGAACATAAATATTCAAAAAAGTAATAAATTGGTTGATTAAAGAACGAATAATCCATACCGATTTTGCTAGAATATATATGGCCAGGAAGGAATGACATAAACTGTTCACAGTCATCACTCAAGGCTTTCATTTCTGATGCAAACCACACAGAACCTGCACATGAAATACCAAGTTTATAAATTTAAGTATTTCCCTACAATTTATTTACCAAAAAAAAAAAGAAAAAGAATATTTAACATTTATACCATCAAGGCCCCAGCCCATGTAAAGAGGGGTGATCCCAATAGCATCTCTAGCTGCTATGTAACTTTTATCACGAGTGTCCAAAAGCACAAATGAAAACATTCCATCCAACATATGCACAAAGTCTTCTCCATATTCCTCATACTAGTAAATCCACAACCCAAATTAACACAAAATATTCAAATGGTATTTGATTTTAAATCATTTTTTCTTGATTTGGTACTTACAAGATGGGCAATGACTTCACAGTCACTTCCAGTATTGAACTTGTGAGACTTTAGTTGCTCTCTTAAAGCTTTATGGTTGTATATCTCCCCATTAACCTAAAGAAAAGTCAACATTTGGCTACCCTCATTATACAAGAATTATAAAAAAGAAACATGTTTTGTCAAATTATATTCCAGTTACCGTGACAATAATGGTTTTGTCTTCATTATAAAGTGGTTGATCACCAGAAGCAGGATCTACAATGGCTAACCGTTGATGAGCAAGATAACAATCTTGCTCACTATGCAACCCACTCCAGTCAGGGCCTCTATGGCGCAACCTGCAACAGTTAATAGAAATTTATAATTAAAAAGTTATCTAATGTAATTCAGATGTTCACAAAATCATTCATAGTCAAGAGGCAGGTAATGTATACTGTTTTACAGGACCAAATGTGCATATTTTGGTGCTTTTGAGTGTGTTGTTGACCATGAATACAATGAGTACGAAATTGAGGATTCAAAAGTTGTGGTTTAGGTTAATTAGATGTTTGATATTTACTGTTTTACAAAGCATTAAATGTCGCAAGAAGTGACCTTCTAGTGTTTAATCGTCTAAGTAGAGATTAATCAATAATCCATAAGAGAATAGAACAGTAATCTAGCAGCTTTAGGCCACCGGACTGGTACCAGTCGTTTTACTTAGCTCCTATATATGATATTCCTTTAATCCTATCACCGCATATGGCATTCCTTAGCTACCATTTCTCCTATTTTTTGGATAAAATTAATGCCTACAGAATTAGGCATCAAACTGATGCAGATTACGCGAAGTTCGTATTGTTCTTCATCACAAAGCGATATATAATGTTCGATGTTTCTAAAGAAACAAAAAACGCACATAAATTCGTCGGAAATGAAACAAATAGCAACAAACGAAATTTAGAAATATGGACAGATGATATACAATGGCCGGATGTGATCAACGATGGAAGCAATAGGCAATTGTATCAACAGAAAATAAATAAAAAAAAACAAGGAAAATGGTGGAAAAGATGGCATTACCGTCTAGAAAGTTCAATGATTCTGGCCCTCTTAGCTTGAGAGCAATCCACACAGCCAAATACCGCGAGTATTCCACACATGGCGTCTCGCAGTTTCTAAAATCAATCAAAAATGGCTTAAGAATCTACACAGAGAATTAGGTATGGAACAAGGGCATGCAGAAGAGAATCGTGGAGACAGTGTGTGTGTGGGGAAATGGAGGCCTGGCTGCGCTGAATATGTAAAATCGATTCGATTAATCAGGGCCGTTGGTTTACTCCAGCTCGGACATCAAGAATAGATTCCATTCAATTTCTTATGAATATTTTTATGTGACGTTTCTAGTTAATCGGGTTTTAACCGAAACCCGATCATGTATTTACCCATCAACATTGACCCTGTATAATTAAAGTACGAGAAATTGTATTTTTTTCTACCAATGTTTTAAAATACGGGTGGTCAAACCGGTTAGACCGTGATCCGATGAAAAAAGCGGGTTAATTATGATCGAGTTTTTGCTAATTTTCTGACTCGGGTTGAACCAGCTGGTTTTCTCAAAAAACCGGTTGGATCGGTGACCCAGAATCGGGTTGATCCGACGGTTGAAACAAAATTTATCAAATTTAATAGAACTTTCTTATAGAAACTTAACAAAATATTTTTTTTGGTACCAAAAATATGAAATTACATTGTTTATGTTTTATAAATATATAATTATGGTGAAAAGAATAACACTATACGTAAATTGTAAAAACCAGGTTGACATGGCGGTTGAACCGGTTGACCCGTGGCCCGGTCACCACACCGGGTCAACTAAAAACCTGAGTTTTAGAATATTTTTTTTAAAACCCGGTTTTTACAATGTTCATATATTTTATATTTTTCAGCATAATTATATATTTATAAAATACAAACAATGTAATTTCACCTTTTTGGTAGAAAAACTATATTTTGTCAACTTTCTATTAAAAAATGGTCATTCTATACATACCCCCTATTATCTAATTATACCCTCCTTGATATTATTTTTTATTTTTTTCTTGTTTTTATTTTTGTATTTTGTCTATTTTGTTTGTTTATTGTCTTTTTCTTTTCTTTTTTCATTTCTTTTATTAATAGTTTTTTATTTATATTATTAGAAAAACAATAATAATAAATTTACTTTTTATAGTATTTACGTTTTAATAACAATAAACAATAGTTTTTTAAAGTAATTACGATACAACGAACAACGTTTATAATTTTATAAAATTATGTCAAATTATATCAAAACGGTTATGTCATATTCGAACGAATGTCAAATTAATAAATTTAGCTTTTATAATTTTTACGTTTTATTAACAATAAATAATAGTTTTTTAAAGTAATTACGACACAACAAATGACGTTTATAAATTTAATTTTTTTTTTCAAATCATATCAAAACGGTTATGTCAAATTCGAACGAATGTCAAATTAATGAATTTAGCTTTTATAACTTTTACGTTTTAGTAACAATAAACAATACTTTTTTTAAGTAATTACGACACAACAAACAACGTTTATAATTTTATAAATTTTTTTCAAATTATATCAAAACGGTTGTGTCAAATTCGAACGAATATCAGATTAATGCTTTTATAATTTTTACATTTTAGTAACAATAAACAATATTTTTGAAGTAATTACGACACAACGAACGACGTTTATGATTTTATAAAATTAGGTCAAATTATATCAAAACGATTATGTTAAATTCGAACGAATGTATAAAAAATAACAATATAAATAATAATAACAATGCAAAGTTTGGTCTAATATTACAATTACACGATGCATTATCTGGATAGCGAATATAAATATTTAGTCGAACACTATACAATGTTTCCCATTCAGCAGAATATTCTTATCGGTACACACACACAAGCCTGGACAAACAAAGATGGTGTACAACTGGGTCGACGGATCAAGAATGACGGTTTTCGGCTAATAATAACGTGAATTTTGATTACCTACAAGCGATATAAACCCGAAGGATTTTATAAATAATACATTATACATACAACCACTTGTTTTATAAACGACTGAATAACTTTGAATGACAAAAAAGGAGGCATTAGATTATTAATAAACACAAATGGTTATAATTTTATAAAAAAGTTATTAATAATAAATATAATTTAATAATAATAATAACAATAAACCTAACAATAATAATAATAACAATAATAATAATAATAAACAAAATAATAATAATAATAATAATAATAATAATAATAATAAAGGAAAAGACAACAAAAGACAAAAAAAAAAAAAAACAAATCAATTAGTCAAATCAATAAGGGTTTATAGATTAAAAAACTAATATAATTAAAACTTATTTTGATTTGATTGGATGTGTAAGGGTACGAAATATAATAGGGGGTTTATAACACAACCCTTAAAAAATTACTAAATTTAACGAACCAATGGTGAACTAGTTTTAAAAGTTTGAGTATTGAATTCTTTAACCAAGTTTTTAAAACCCCAATACTAATTTTTTTGGTTTAACCGTCGGGTCAACCCGGTTCCAGCATTCCAGGTCACCGGTCGGCGGTTCAATCTGAGTCGGAAATTAGCAGAAACTCTGTCGTAATTGAACTGTTCTCTTCACCGGGTCATGGTCCAATCGGTTTGATTAAGAGGGTCAATTCAGGTTTTAAAACATTACTTTCTACCTTTTATCTACTCATCTTCATACCCATATTAAATTGTGACATATGTTTTAAAATATGATTAATTTTATTAAATATGACACTTGTCACAGTTTCACATAGGTAGGAGGATGGGTAGGAATAAAAAATAGGAATAAATACAATTTCTCTTAAAGTATTTTTATATTCAATGTTTTGATTTAAAAGTCTTCATTTTTTAATTTTTGATTTTATTTAATTTATTAAATATTAAACATTATTAAATCAATCATAGAACTTTTAATTATTAATGTAATATAGTTAATTTGTCAATTTAGATATGTCGTTAAACATAAAATTTTAATTAAAAATTTAAATTATTAATATAATATATTTAACTTGTTATATTAAATATAGTATTAAAAGATATTTATGCATATATGAAGAGTATGCAACTCGTTGATCTATGTAGAATTGTTGGAGTAACTTGTAACTCATTAACCTTTGATCATACTAGTTGTGTACCCGCGCAATGCGGCGGGACACAAATTGTTAGGGGCGAACACTACGTGATTTGGTTCGATGTTTTGTTAAAACGAACAAAAACCCGAGAGTTTAATAACTTGTATGCGGTGACGAATAGTTCATTTTGGCGTCTACTTTTTGGGCGGCCGTTATGTTCCTTCGGCAGCTATTTTGGTTAAAAATAATAGTAATTTATAGTCATATTACAAAGAACATGTAATGCATCGACAAAATATAAATGCATTGTTGCTTTTGGTTATTGTCATACTTATTTTCGGCATCTTGTTGTGTACACGCACAATGCGGCAGTGGTGAATATTTTCCTCAGGCGACTCTTAGTTTTTATTTGGGAACATTTTGGTTAAAAATAAAATACGCAATGCGGTGGGATACAAATTGTTAGGGGTAATGACCACACTGTTATCACATTTATATTCCACGTGAAATGCATTTTAAAATCGCTCAAAATCTAGTTCCAAACGCCGATCTTACTTCCAATATCAATAGCATACACACAAGAATCCTAAACATATCTTCATAATATAGATAAATTATTTGTCGATAGTCGTACTTGCAATTAACACAATAAAATATATTGCTTTTGTACATTAAGCATTTCTATATATTTGGAATCGGTTTATTTATTACGTTTACATATCATCAAATGTAGTGCTTAGTCTATAACTATTTTGATTTGTTTGTTGGTCACGATGTAGTAAAAGTTAAGTGCTTGTCTCATCTGGTACTTTGATTTCTAGTTGGTTTGCACTTATGTGATTGCTTAAGAGACGGTGTTTTGGCTTTCAAGGAAGTTGTTGGTAGATTTGATGCCTGGATTTGTTCTTGGGTTCATATTTTACTCTTTCCATGTTACTATTTTGTAATTGACTTTTTCACAATGAAGATAACTGTCATTTGGTATCGAGTAATGTGGTTGCGTGTTTATATAATAATAGTCATTGGCTGAATATTATTCATTTATTGTATTTATATAAAATAATTATTTAATAGACTCTTTGTTACACAAATGACGTAAGGTCGGTCGTTCTTTTCAGAAATTATATTATGAATAATGTATGTAATGCACAATCAACTCAATCGCTAGAATTTATAGCATCGCAAAACATTGACGTGGCTTTGCTTGGATTCTTCTTGTCTACTAAGTACTAACTATCAAGAAAGATTACAAAATCATCCAACAAGCAGATTAACATAATTATTTCACAGTTATTCAGATGGGCATTTTATCAAACAGATGGCTATCTTTAATAAATGTAGTTTGAAACTTCACACAATGACCTTTCAAAGCAATCACCCTTCAGTCCCATTGTTTGACATTTCAGGACAACTTGACAAACATTTAATTCCGATTGTTTAAAAAATAACATTACAGAAAGAACTCATAAACCTGTGTAAACAATAACTGAAAAAAGATTTTACAAGAAAGGAAAGAAACCAACATTCAATGCGAAGAGAAGTCATAAATGGATCAATCCTGAACATGTTTGGCTCTCTCTTAACCATATTTACAGGTTCCACTTTACCATATTTATGTTTAAGGCAAATGTACGGATTCAACTTGATGTAGAGATGTTGTATATTCAATCATTCCCTTAGTACACCTGGCCTGGGCTCAACCCACCATAATTTACACCTAGAATTAGTAAAGATGGAGAAATTAACCAGTTTCATTATCAAACAATCATATATAGTACATCTTAAAACAAAACATTTTACCTGGATCAATCGTTTATTGGTCATGGCCACTCACTTTCACACCATGGATGTGGTTGTAAAACGATCTTCGATGCCACATGTTTAGCCCAATATATTCTCTTAAGCATTTCATCGAACAGGTGGTAGACAAAACAAAACTTCCAAGTTAGCCACATAAACATATCAAATCCTGACATATCCAAATAAACAAAAACTTATTTTGAATTGACACGCACATCTTGAATATTCAATTACGAATTTCAGATCAGCCAAACACACTAAAATCTAGATAAATTAATAAAGAAAAACAAAACATACACACATTCAGGGGCTTTAGCAGTCGGAATGATGCGTAGTATTGTAGGGCTACTGCAAAGACCTGTGAAAAATCGAAATTCCAAAACAAATAGGAAATTGAACATTTACTGAATATCATGTGGGGAACTCATATACTTTTCTTAAGAACTTGTATACTTTTGATTGTTGTTATTATTAAATGAAGCTATATGGCATTTATTTGGAACAGGTTACAGAATTTGAAGATGATGGGTTTGTAATGGGCCTCACCTTCACAACCACATTTCCGTTGTCACACTTATCATTTTCCCATACGACGTGGTGCAATCTGTAGCTTTTTGATATCATGATTGGCGGGTAATAATTAGTAGTAAGTAACATGAAAAACTACCATGAATGTGTAAATAAACAAATTTATAAGTAAATATGAAAATCATAAAAAAAGGAAAGACCATTCACAACAGACCCGCTGACTTTAAAGTTAGGAAAAATACTTATGATTTCATCAACAAATTCATAAAATGGTTTAACCAACAAAAGATCATTCAAGAAACACGTCTTTTACATCCATTGAAATCAGATACCTGGACTCATTTTTAAGATTCACCGGGTTCTGAACTCCACTGAAACATAATCGCAAACCATGGCTTTAAAAAAATCAGTTATTAAACCGTTTAATTCAAAATTCAAATGAATCTAGGAGACTTGATTTACGTACCTTTGTTAGGGTTTTTTTTGTTCTTCATCTTCACCAGCCGACCAGGAGCTCTAGGTTTACTGTAAACCTACAACTTATTAAAGAATCAATAAGAAGAAAACGAAATCGAAATCCCAAAACTATGTGTTAGGAACATAGAAATCGAAAAAAAAAAACCATCAAAATGCAGGTATGGTGGTGAGGAAGGGTGGGGGTAAAAGTCGCGGTGGTGAATCGAGAACAAATCGGTGGTGATACGTCTACAAAACCATCTACGAACCATAAAGCAGACGAAAATCAAAATAAAAAAAAAGAGTGAATAGAGCAAGGTTTGTAAAGAAGAGGTTCAAATTTTGAATTTCAAATTAGGTCACAATATTGAAGGTGAGAGTGCGAGACTGCGAGATTGGGGCATGGATTTGACCGAAATTGTTTGACCGGAAGTTGTTGACTGAAAAGTTTGAATAGGATCATAGGATTTTTAGATAGAATCAGCGAGATACGTATATGCATAAGCTGAAAAACGGATATGCTTAATAGCCTTGTACACCATGCACAATCAATTGGACCTCTTAATTTTAAGAGTTTCCACTTTTAGAAACCATTTTTCCTTTTTAAAATAGTATAGATTATGTGATATCCGACAAATTAATAAAATATACATCCAAATTTTAATATATATGCATATATGAAGAGTATGCAACTCGTTGATCTATGTAGAATTGTTGGAGTAACTTGTAACTCATTAACCTTTGATCATATTATGTGATATCCGACAAATTAATAAAATATACATCCATATATATATATATATATATATATATATAAATATATATATATATATATATATATATATATATATATATATATATATATATATATATATATATATGGGATAGTGAATATGTGGCTGTTATATACCTAAGCTTATGTTTAGAACCACTCAAACAACCCATTTTTAACAAAAATAAAAGCTCAAGCAACTTAATTTCTTATAAATAGTTGTACACAATTTGTTGTTCCATTCAATTCAACTTGCTTACGTGCTATTTTAGTAATGTTTCTTATTACGGCCAATTTTTATGTCATCGCCACATGCAAGTGTAATATTTTTAATCACTATATTGTATGACACATACCATACTTTTTCATCTTTTTATAATCAATCACATGGATTACGTATATTAAAGAAAATAAAAATGCATGTTTTTCATAAGAAAACTAATAAATTTTGATGGTTCTACACCTAAGCTTAGGTGTATAACAGTCACATATTCACTTTTCCCATATATATATATATATATATATATATATATATATATATATATATATATATATATATATATATATATATATATATATATATATATATATATATATATATACACACACATACACACGTTCCCGGTTTACTTTAGTATTAACAAGGAGTTTACAAGCAACTATTGAAGATCTATAATACAACAAAACAAAGTATTCAAGACTGCAAGTCGAGTATTACTATCTTTCGAGAAGCAAAACGCAAAATTATACATCCTACTAGTAGCTCCTCTAACTTTCTTTTACCTCTTTCCCCTTCATAGGGTTACTTGGTCTTGAAAAGCATAACAAAAAATAAGGGAAGTCTATGAAGCTTAGTGATAAACTGAATAACCAACACTCATAATTCCTTTGTTTTAATAAACAACTTTTATATGTTGTAAAGTAAATAAGACGAAAATATAACCAAAACAACGCATAAGGGAACATATATGTAAGACCCTAAAATCCCGGGAAGTCTGAAGTTAAGGGTTTAAAAGAAGCAAAATATGGAAAAAAGCTAAAAATGGGCATTAGCGCCGCTAACTAGGATGTTAGCGACGCTAATTATGATTCGATTAGCGACACTATATGTTTGATTTAGCGACGCTATGCTATGTTGTGAGTGGGTTTGCACAATTTATAGTTAGTGACACTAACTGCTGATTTTGGGCCAAAATCCTAGATTTTGAAGTTTGGACCATATTTAAGGGTGGGAAACCCTAGGGCAGCCGTCATTTTCATCTTTTCAACCTCTAGGACGTACCTTTTCTTCTCTAAGTATCCTTGGATGAGTTTTTGGCGTTTTTTGCCTCTTGGGAAGGATTTTTGAAGCTTGGATGGTGTTAGAAGTTCGTTAGTGATGCTAGAAATTGTTCCTCTTGGTTGAATCTTTAAATATCTGCATTTTTCTGGACCATTGTGAGTAAAGTTCTCGCATTTCTACATTTTTAAGGTTCTTCTTATGATTTAAGTGGGATTGAAATGGAGTAATGGTTCTTTTTTGGTGTTGTCCATGGTTGGGAAGGATAAAGTTCAGAACTTTATGTCTTTAAGTCCTGATTTAGAACCATTAAGTTGGTTTAGAAAGTAAGCCAAACTCTCTTTGGTGGTTTTGTTGAGCTTTGGACCATTTTGGACTTGGATCTTGTTTATGAGCTTGCATGGTCATGTTTGGATGTAAAGTTAGGATTTTTATGGACCTAGGGACTGTTTAGAAGGTCCCTGGAAGATTTAAGACCATGACTTATTGGATTAAGAGCTTTTGGAGGAGTTTGGCTTAATACGAGAGTAAGGGGCGCTAACTCTATAGTTAGCGACGTTAACTTAGTTATGATTCGCGATGAAGTTTCAGACTGTTCATAGTTAGCGACGCTACCTAGGGAAGATAGCGGCGGTAACTGCCCCGTCGACCGTTGACTTTGACTTTGAACTTTAACCGTTGACTTTTTGACCAATTTGACTTTTTGGTCAAACTTGAGAGTTAGTGGTACTAGTCTTAGAGGTTTATCCTGTGTGTGAGGTTTAGAAAGTTCTAAGTGAAGTTTACCCTTGTTAGGGAGTTTGTATTGTCGGGATCTGAGGACATACGTGGGGAGTGCTGTCCAGGTTAGCGGATTAGGTGAGTCTTCTCACTATACTATGGGTGATGTTACATGTGTAGGTAGTTTTAATTACTATGTGTAGTAATGTCTTTGTGTGTGCCTATGTATTTGCCGACGAAAGTCGATTACTGCCCGCTCGAGGGCAGATAACTGCCGGCTTGCGGGCCGATGACTGCCGAGGAATCGTGGCAACCCAAGAGTCGAAGGACGGTAGATCTCCGTCGGGTTGACTGTAATGTTGTATTCTATGTGATGGATCGTGTGGTATTTTAAGGAACTCACTAAGCTTTGTACTTACTCTTTCACCCAAATTGTTTTTCAAGTATTTGTTGGCTTGAGCTTGGAGCACGGTGCGACTGTACCGCATCTGAGGTTTTGATAATAAAGTCTTCCTTGGATAACGTTTACAAATGTTTTTATTAAATACAATTTTATACATTTGAATATCAAGTTTTAATTTGGACAGTTTTTATTTGACAACCCGTTTTATGTATTTGAACCGTTATAAAACGAACAGTTTTATTCTGGGTTTTCGGTCGTTACAATATAACTCCTTTCATATTTAACTTGACAACCAACAATCTCTGATACGTCTCAAGTATTATGACTCTTTCATTTTTGTATAATTTAGGTGGTTCTTAGCCATCGAGGCATTTTCCATAATCATATAAAAATTTTGACAACATCCCTAGCTACCAAGGCTTGTCACAATCATACTATAATTACCAACAAATATTCTTAGCCACCAATACTTATCATTATTACATAACAAACTTCTAATATATTTCTTAGCCACCAAGGCTCATCAATATCACCCAAAGTTTCTGGTCACGGTTCTTAGCCACTAAGGCTTGCCGAGACTTTTACATTTACCCATTTATATTAACCACAAAGCATTAGAACGGGCATAATCAACTACCAACTAAAAATGGGAGAATGCGGTTACTCGCTGTAACACCCGATTTCTCATACAAAATACATCCAAAATTTTTTCCACAATTATACATCAAAATGGGTATATTTGTACTCAAACCAAGGATCAAGATGTTATCAACATGAATATTTACACAAAAAGGTTCTTACAAATTTTAACCAGGCATTACAATTTAAATTTAATTCAACTAAAGGACAGGCTCTAAGTTGTCCATCTCTCTTTATCACATGCCTTCCCCTATCACTGCTACAGATACCTGCAAAACAACATACAACTCAAGTGTAAGCTTATAAAAAGCTTAGTGAGTAATCCCCCTGCTCACTAATCTTTTTCATTACATAATCTCTTTATTAACCGCTCTTGCTAATCTCAATAACAAGTATATATATATATATATATATATATATATATATATATATATATATATATATATATATATATATATATATATATATATATATATCTCCTCTTTATCTCAAAAACCTGCAACCACATTAGCTTTACAAACACCAGCTAATTATTAACAAACATCAACTCAATAAAAAGTACCACAACCGTCACTGCTTATAACTCTCTCCTAAACATTCGCTTGAACTCATTATACATTCAACCATGGTCCGTCTCAACAACCCTCATGATTTTATAATTTGACTCAAATCTCTGTAACACAACCACTCAAAACTCTATAACACAACCCTCATGGTTGTATAATCAACATGTATATCTAACTCAATTATCATTACTTATAGATAACAATTTACTCCACCAGAGGTTACAATCATAACAACAACATAACACAAGCACATATATACTACATGTATCTTAATATATATCAGATATAACTCTACTCAAGTATTAGAGAATACTCACCTGTTATCGGCTTAATACGTGGAACTCCCAAACCACGCGTACCGGACTCCTGTTCACTAGACTTGGTCGTATCAATACAGTATAAATCAATTATCCAACATCTACAATTATCTCAACAACATATAACACAAAAGATGTAGTAATTGAAAGAGGAAAAAGGAGTATAAACGGTAAATATCAACTATATATTTACCGAAACCCCCAAATCCGCGGTTCTACTCATTCAACCGTAGGAACTCGACAATAATCACACCAATAGCTCAAAAGACATCCACTAACAACCTACTAACAACATATTTAACAAATTATAGCTAAATCACAAAAATTGAAGCTAAGGATACAAAACCCCCCAAAACGAAGAAATCACTCACCTCGACAAATTCAAAAGCAAGACCACGTTTACGGGGTTAGATCCACATCACTTTACGCTTTCCTACGAATCTCCGGCTTTAATTTGACCCAAAATCGCCTCCCTAAGCTCTGAAAATCGATTTTGGGGTTTTCTTCTTCGAAATGAAGTTTTTTCACTTAAATGAGTTTGCTGCGTATTTAAATGATCTGCAGCCAAAACCCGACCCGGGTTACAGAACCCGACTCAGGTTGCTTTTATGACTTTTATTCCATTTGTTCAATAGACACAGCACGACCCGGGTTTGAGAACACGACCCGGGTTGGTTCTTTTTAGCATTTTTCAAACTCAAACTTCTCCCAAAATGTCCTCTAACCACACTAACACATATAACAACTTAACTAATCTTAATTATACCAAGATTAGT
This sequence comes from Cichorium intybus, assembly GCA_023525715.1. Classification (NCBI taxonomy): domain Eukaryota; kingdom Viridiplantae; phylum Streptophyta; class Magnoliopsida; order Asterales; family Asteraceae; genus Cichorium; species Cichorium intybus. Next base: position 93,627,581 of record CM042017.1, on the reverse strand, counting down.
ACTTAAGAGGGATTCCAACCCCTTCTCGCTCATCAACAACTCAAACTCGAAATAAATCATAAGAATCGCCACACCTTTACGCTAGCAAACTCATAGCTAGAATCACACCGACTATAAGGTAACAACTTTACTTACCTTATAAAGCATCTCAATTTAAAAATGGGTCTTACACTTGCCTTGAGATTCTTAGTGAAACAAGCTTCAATGGGTAATATTATTTGCTCTCTTTTCAGTCCCGAAATCTTGAATTGTTTAAAAAGGTAACCATTAGGGTTTGAAATTCATGAAAATTACTCTCCAAATCAACCTAGTATTCAAGTGTTTTACTAAACATTCCAGCTGAAGACTTGAATACCAGAATCCCATATGTGATACAGTCGCGCCATGCTCAAAGCTCACACCAACGAATACCTGAAAAACATTTACGATGAAAGAGTAAGCACAAAGCTTAGTGAGTTCCCCAAAATACCACACAATCCATCACATAAAGCACAATCATTATGGTCATGGTCTCCGGGCTCACCCCGAACAACCTGGCTCTCAGGCTCAGCTCGATCCGCCCTGACTAGGACTCGCAGGCTCACCCTATTTTGCCCGTTGTTGGCTCAATGTGTGGACTCTTAGGCTCACCTAGATTTGTTCGGTTCTCGATCTTACCCCGATCCGCCATCGCATGACGACCACCTTTATTAGTATCGATACCAAATATACATACCAATCACAGAAGCCTAAGTATTCAGATTAACCCAGTGGGTCCCTACTCGATCATACAATTATATAGGTAGGGCACGTTCACACTAACATTCACACTGCACATCGTGAAGTAAAACTACTTACAAACGTAATATCACCCATAATATTGTGAGAAAACTCACCTGACCTGCCAAGCTAGACAGCACTCCACGTGTGTGTCCTTAGATCCCGACAACACGAACCTCCTAATAAGGATAAACTTCACTTAGCAAATCCTAAACCCCAACAGGATAAACCTCCAAGACTGGTACTCCGAACCTCCCAAATTTTACCAAAAATCAAACTGTTCAAAGTCAAAGTCAACAGTCAAGGTCAACTCTGGTCAACTGCACTTAGCGTTGCTATCCTTAGAGATAGCGTCTCTAAGTGGGATGTAACGCCCCAAAATCCAGAGTAAAAATTACCGTTTTAAAATGGTTCAAATACATAAATCGAGTTGTCAAATAAAAACCATTCAAATAAAAACTTAATATTTAAAACATACAAAATCGTATTTAACTTCTGCAAACATTATCCAGCGGAAGACTTGATTAACAAAAACCTCAGATGGGGTACAGTCGCGCTGTGCTTCAAACTCAAGTCAGCAAATACCTGAAAAACAGTTAGGGTGAAAGGGTAAGCACAAATCTTAGTGAGTTCCCCAAAATACCACACGATCCATCACATTCAACCACGTAAGGCAGATATATACACATAGGTCTCCGAGCTTGCCCCGAACAACCTTACCCAAACTCGCCATAACACTGCCAGGTATCTCGGCACAGGCCCTTCCGGCTCTGACCTGAAATTGGCCCTCAGCTCTAGTATGGTACTGGCCTCCCCCGGCTCTGGCCGCATTTTTGGGACTGTCGAGACGGGCCCTTCCGGCTCTGATCTGACACTGGCCTATCTAGCTCTCGTCAAATACTGGCCCCTCCATGGCTCTGACCTTACCCATTACTGAGACTATTGGTACTGGCCCTTCCAGCAGTGACTCGACAATGGCCCGTCTGGCTCTAGTCAAGTACTGGCCCCTCCCCTGCTCTAGTCTCACCCAAACGGTAAAGTCATATGAACATATCATACAACTACACATAAACACATACAATCCTAACCTCAAGCAGCCATCACTTTCCATACAACACTTTACTACCTACGCATGTAATATCACCCATAGTATAGTGAGAAAACTCACCTGATCTGCAACCGCAGGCTCGTCAGCACTCCATACGCGAAATCCTCAGATCTGACAACACGAACTTCCTAATCAGGATAACCTTTACTTAATAAGTCTCAAACCCCAAACTGGATAAACCTCAAAGATCGGTACCCGGAATTCTTAAGTTTGACCAAAAGTCAAACCGGTTAAAAAGTCAATGATAAAGAACAAAGTCAAAGTCAACGGTTAACGGGCAATTAGCGCCGCTATCTCCCCAAGATAGCGTCGCTAATTATGAACAGTCTAAAAAATCCATTAAGCTCTTAATCCATTCAGCCAAAGACTAAAACCTTCTAAGAACCTTCCAAACAGTCCCTAGGTCCTTAAAAATCCTAACTTTACCATCCAAACATGACCATGCATGCAAATGATCAAGATCTTGGTCTAAAACGGTCAAAACTCAACAAAACCACCAAAGAGAGTTTAACTTACTCTCTAACCGAACTTAATGGCTCCAAATGAGGACTTAAAGGCATAAAGTTCTGAACTTTATCCTTCCCAACCAAAGACAACACTAAAAGGAGATCATTATTCTATTTTAATCCATAAAATCCGACTTAAACCACAAGAATAACCTTAATAATGTAAAAAGGTGGGAACTTTACTCACAATGGTTTAGACACAAGTAGCTTTAGCTAATTTACACATGAACAATGCCTTCTAGCAACACCATGCATCCTCTAGCATCATCATCTCTTCAAGAACACATTCCAAAGTGACCAAATAAGCCAAAAATCATCCAAGGGAGCTGGAGAAAGAGGAAAAACGACTTGGAGGCTGAAAAAGATGAAAATGGCGGCTACCTAGGCCTTTATATGTGGCTTAAACTTCAAAATCTAGGGTTTTGGCCCAAACAGGGCAGTTAGCGTCGCTAACTCTTCAGTTAGGTCGCTAAATGAGATCGTGCAAACCCACCACCAGGCCACAACATTAGCGTCACTAACCCATAGTTAGCAGCGCTAATCCCCTTTTCCAGCTTTATTCTATAACTTGCTTCTTTTAAACCTTGAACTTTAGACTTCCCAAGATTAGGGTCTTACAACTCTCCCCTACTTAACGAGATTTTGTCCTCGAAATCCTTTCCTTACCTACCGTAACCGTGCGCCAAACCTCAAACCAGTCCATAGTCATTAAAATCCTTACCGACCCGAAATTCCAAGACTGGGAAGACTTCACCCCAAAACCTCGAATATCACAAACACCCGACGACGACTCCTTCATACCAAACTTGTGATAGCTAAAAATTTGGATGCATATAAGATAAGAAATTTTTACAAGTATTTGATGTACGGAGCTTGATACTTGAATACTTAAACGTATTATGGAAGAACAAAATGATCAAATAAGGTGAAAATATGGAAATGTATGAGTTAAAACCTTTTATTAAGCTATGACGAGATATTATCTCAATTAGAATTTGGTTTTAATGACCCAAGGGAAAAAAGGGGAATAACAGACTAAAAGTGAAGTGTTTATTAAACAATCTTTAAAAATTAATATCTCAAAATCTAAAAGGAATTAGATAAAATTCATCAACGTGACTTTTGTAATATTTGAGATAACAAGAATATAGGAAAAAGACTCATGCCATTTGGAGTTATAATGAAGAAGTTATGAAGGTTTCAAAATGGTCAAAAAATGGCAAAAATGACCAAGTGCCCATGTTTAAGGGGTCTGTATCGGAAAATCTATTAGGATTCAAACTTAAGTCGGTTAGGGAAGTTGTAATTCTCATTCCCTCCTTTCTAAAGACATAAAGTTTGCAAAAATCGGTTACGGTATGCAGAAGTTATAGCTGAGGGAAAATCAAGAAAAATAATAACAAGAGTTGGAATATTTTTCAAAGGTAAAAACTCAGGGGTAATTTGGGAATTTTGCATTATCTCACTTAAATTGGAATCAGAAACCACATTCCTCTATTCTGTGTGCGCGTCCTTCTTCCCTGATACAACTCCCCTCTTAGATTAAAACACAAACACGCAACCATAGGCTCAAAATCAGAAATCGGGAGGTGAGAAAGAAGGATCGCGTGAGGAAGATCGGGACTTGCACTCGCTAGGGTCCTTAGGATCTACGATTCTTGATAGATTGAGGCACAAGGGAAGAGCTGCGACAACAACAACGACCAGAAAAGTAGAGCCAACGACGGCGGCAGCCGCTTTCACGCCGGTGACGGCGACAAGCGAGTTTCTGGCGGTGGTTAATGGAGGTGTGTGACCTGGTGTGTGTAAAGTCAAGAGATAGAGGACGAGGAAACAAAGAAAGCGAGACAGAGAAACGATGGACAGCATGAAGGACTTTTTTGGTGCGTTTCTCCAAAGAACCGCTGCTGTAGGCGGCGGTAATGGTCGTCGGTGACGGCGTGAGTAGCCGATGGTGCGCATGGGTGTTCGTTGACGTCTCCTTGGCCCGATTTAGTGAAAAAACAAGCAGAATGTCAGATTTCTTTACGAGATTTGGGCAGAAAGTGAAGGTAAAAACCTAACCCTAAGTGTTATTGTCCATTGGAAGGTTAAAACCTTGATGCATTTTGAGATTTTGAGCTTGTTGGACAATATAAGTCACTTTGTGAATTCAAGAACATAAGAAAATTATGAACCTTGATATTGATTGGAGGATTTTATGAATTCATGTTGGAATCAGAACTAATTTTCTGATTTATGACTGTCTATGGGTTCAAGAACACACATGTGTTGTAAATTTTTATGTTGTTCTTAGATTTATAAATGAATGGGTGAGATTGGTTTGAAAAGAAATGAAGGAAATTTTTTGACATAATGTGAAATCTTCAAGAATACAAGAACACATGGAATTATTTGGGTTTGTGAAAGGAATTAGTAGATTAAAAGGGCTGATTTTTCAATCATGTTCGCATCTTGATGATTTAATTAAGCTTGGTAGCAAATGATTAGCAAAACCCATAAAAGTTGATTTCTACATAAGTTATGCTTGAAATGATAAAGTTTGACTGAAAGCAAGGGTTTTGATGCTAGAATTATGTTGATTTCATTATATAAACTTCAATTTGCATCAAAGTGTAAATTGGGAATGTTGAAATTGTAGTAGATGAATTATAGTGCTGTTGACTTTTGTTTTGGTCAAAATGACCAAAAGAGAATGTTGCGATTGAATTCACATTTGAAGTGTGTTAGTAAATTAAACATGTGAGGGAAATACATAGAACATATTAATTGGAACATGTTGGGGTCATGCGAACGAAAAATGTAATACTTTATAGCGATTTCTATTTTTAGAAACTTTATTGATTGAAATTTGCCAAATTGGCGTAAATGAGTAATATGAAAGATGTTCTGACATCTAATCATCAAGATAAGCTTATAAATATGTAAAAAAAATTAGAAAGTTGCTAAATAACATCGCAGAATCTGAAAATATCATTTTTGGTCAAAAGGGTAAAATCGTCCAAAATGGTTGTTATGCTTTAAGACTCATTCTTAGCCCTCAAAATGAACTTTGATAATGACTAGAAGTAGTCTAAGAATGAGTAGACAAATGTTTTATGTTTAGTTGTGATATAAGTTCTAATCTTCTATTAAATTAATAGAGATTTGAAGGATGCTTGGAAGCAAGGAAAGTCTAGAGAAAGTGGATTAGTGTAGCTAGACATGCCTAGCTACTAAGGTGAGTACATGTGGCTTTTTCCCACTATGGGGTACATGACAATTTATGTATGAAGTTATATTTGTTTTTCAAATGTAAATCTATATGCAAATTATACTATCTACATCATGCTTATGAAAGTTATGAATATGTTTTGTGTTGAGAATAATCTGTGATGAAGTGCTTACCCCTTCCGAAGGCGTAGAAGACTGCAAAGACAGAGCCCGAAGCCTGAAGACTCCGAAGGATTTATTCTGGAGGATCCGAAGGCTTTCAAGTAACAACCTTATCCACTGCACACGTATTTTCCAGTCTACGTGTTGCACGATGCTGCTCTCTTATTGGATAGTACACTGATAGAATATTCTGTAAAGCTTCTATACTATTGGTATAACTGATCAAGTATAAATATCAGTGATACCATCTGTGCCGAGTATGCTTGTCATTCCCAATTGTAAAACCCTAAAGCAATATCAATCTAAGCATTCGACACCAGTTCTATCCAATTCTCGTGTTCTTATTCAATATCATTGTGTGTGTATTGATATATTGTTGAATGATCTCTTTGTAATACTTGTTTTATCTAGTCTGTGATTGAATTTCATACTTAACACATGGTATCAGAGCGGATTCAGCTTGAAAACTCATTGATAGAGTTCTGTTCTTATTCATACAGTTCTAGATCTAGATTGTTTCCTAGATCTAGGTTTCCGCAATTGTATTCAATCTCTATTACCTGTTTTTTCTGAAAAGATCCTGCTGATAACTCAATCAAAATGACTGATTCAACAGCTACATATGCAAACATGCTGAATTATGCCAATCTAATTGTCACTTCCTCTAAGGCTCCTGTTCTTGTTCCAACCTATTATGACTATTAGTCAGATCGTATGAAAGATTATTTGGAAGGACTGGATAAAGAAAAGGATATTTGGAGATTTGTTAGAGATGGACCTCATATAGACATTGAAGGTTGATTTATTGTAGAAGATGGAGAGGATGTCGAAGTACTTACTGCTGCTGACTTGAAGAAGGTCAGAAATGATGAAAGAGCCATGAGAGAACTAAGGAGTGGACTTGGTCCAGATGTTCGATATCACATTTCTAGTGCAAAATCCGCCAAGGAGATCTGGGACCGCTTAGCAGTTAGATTTGCTGGTGATAACACTGTTCAATCAAGTGTTGTTCAAGAAGTGCTAGCAGACTTTGGAAATTTCAAATAACTAGAGAATGAAACTTTGGAACAAGCATACGAACATTATAGCAAGATGATTTACACTCTAGAAAAGTATGGTGAGACCCGAATTCAGAAAGAAATCAATATCAAGTTTCTGTATAGTCTGAGGCCAGAATGGCGACCTATCATGCTGATGATCAAATCCTATGAAAACATCAACACCTATTCACTGAGCTTTGTATAATCTTATCAAATCTCATGAGCCGGATATATGTAGAAGAAGAAGTGAAAATGCAGGAACATTAGCTCTAGTCTCTAATGTTGAAGAAGAGGAAACAACAGATGAACCTGATGGATACATGGTGATTGATAATGGAGAAACAATTGCTTTGTATGCTGCAAACAACCGAAGGTTCAAAAAGCCATTTGTGAACAAATCAAGCTCAGGAAAACCATTCGTGAAAACCTTTAACAAAAAATCATACACTCCAAAACCAAAACCTGAGATCTACACACCGAAGGATGAGAACACCAAATCATCAACTCCGAAGACTTCTGAAACGAACCCTTCGGAAGCCCCCAAAGAAAGATCTGAAGAGAAGAAGATTACTGGTGATTTTGGGTATGATTGCAATTATTGTCATGGCAAAAACCATTTTGCGAAGGATTGTATGCTTCGCAAAAGAAATTAAAAGCAACCCCAAGTCAAAGATGAAGCCTATTATGCAAGAAAAGTAGAAGAGGCAAGAGAGAAGACTAAAGACTGTGCCCTGATGGCTTCGGAAGTTAATATGGGAACATAGTAGGTGTGGTCTTCAGACTCTAAAGAGGAAGAAGTAAGGAAGCCAACTCATAGTGCTTTCATTGCCTATGATGCTGGTAAGAGCTTCCCGAAAAACGCTTCGGAGGAGAAAGAAGATGTTGATGAAGAGGGATACAAAGGTTTGGAGATTGAAGATAAGAAGGATGCAGGAGTTCCGAAGATATGGGTCGAAGACTCTTCGGATGATGATGAAGAATTCTGCTTGATGGCGAAGGATGCTCGCCTAACCATTCCCGAACAGGTATCAAAACTTATTTCATCTTTTAAAATTCTTGCATCTAAATTTTCTAATGATATTGCTGAAATAACACGTGATTGCTCTGTGATGAACAAAATGCTAATTGATGCTAAAAATAGGGTGAATATCAATGAGCAGAAGATTCTACAGTTAAGGGGAGAGTAGAAGGTTTGAAGCTATCCCTAGAAAAGGCCAACTTAAGAATCTCAGTGTTAGAGGAGAGTAGGAAGAAATATTTGAATAATAGTGATGTAATCTTAAAACAGCGTAACATCTTTTGTGAAACTGCGAAGAGGTTGTACTCACATATCACTCGTATCTATCACTTTGCGGATGTTTGCAATGTTGAGCATAAACAATTTTTTGCCATTTATAGAGTTTGATTTGAAGGATATAGATAACATTTTTTATGAATGTGAATCCATCGTTGTAACAACCTAAAATTTTAGTCTATGGAAATTCGACCCAAAGATATGTCCAAATGGAAAGTAAGAAGTAAAGGAATAACTAATAAGTAATTATTCATAGTTTGAGCAAAAGGGTATTTTGGTAATTTTCAATTACTATTATAAAATGAAAATAATCATATTTTCATTAAGGATGAAGTATATGAACTATATTATAGTTATAAGTATGAAGTATGAATACTGAAAAGGTAAAAGTGAGTGAAAAGTGCAAAATGACCAAAAAGGGCATTTTCGTCATTTTGAAATATTTAACCTCATAACGAGATTTTTATGTGTTAGAATGTTTTTAATGTGTAAAAAAAGTTTATAAGTGGGGCAAAACTATAAAACTTAGAAGTTTCAAGAATTTAAGTAAGTTTTGTACCTTAGGTGAAAAATATGAAAATAGAGGGACCAAAGGGTCATTTCTTGAAACTAAGGGAGTATAAAAAGATGGGAACTCTCCAATATCATTCACTGGAACGTGAATGCAGCGGGAAGAGAGGGAGAGAAGGCGATTCTTGATGTTCTTGAAGATTTTAAGTGGAATTTGAAGAATTAAGTTTACTAGTAGTGATTTCCAAGCGTTCCAAGGTAAGAAATCATCTTTTTCAAGCTATGTAACCTATTTTTAGTTGGCTAGATGTTGGAATCCGAAATTTAATTGTTGGATGAGGCTAATCATTTGATTCCATCCTTTAGTTCATGTTTTAATCAACTATGATGCACAATCCAACCCATGGATAATGTTGAATCATGGTTTTGACTCTTAGCTCAAGAACCCTAGAAATTTCATTTGGGGGTTTCATGGTCGAATCTCATATGTTGGAGGAGGAGTAATTCATGTGATTCCAAGTAGTTATATGTGTTGGATTAGGTGTCTAAGCCATGACTTTACAACTATGTTTATCTTGTTAATTGAAGCAAAGTCCATTTGGGTTGCCCTCATAGCTGGAGGTCAGGATAGAGTTCAGTAGAGTAAAATGTTGATTTATTAATTGTGTAATAAATCAATAGAATTAATTAAATGGTTTATTAATATATTTAAGTGTTGATATATTAATTAGAAACTATAATAATTAATTGAGATTTAATCTAGAATTAATTGGATTTAATTTAGTGATTAAATTAATTAATTAAAAGTGTGAGGACTAGTTTGTATTTATTCAATAGTTGAATAACTGGCAAAGAGAAGTCCAGGGGCCAAAAGTGGCGCCACCCTTGGAGGCTTCTCTAGGGTTGGCGAAAACCCTAATTAGGGTTTAGGGATCTGATCCAAGTGGTCAACAGGCTTGCCCACTTAGAGGCTCTTTAGGGTTTCAGGTGTAACCCTAGGAGGCTATAAAAGGAACCCTCTGGCTCCCCATTATTCACGCCAACTTCAACCAAGATTACTCTGCTGGACTGTCTTCTCCATTGCTGTGGGTATGACTTGCATCTGAGGCAGGATACTTTTGCTGCTAGCTTCAAGAACAAGATTCAAAGGTTGGTTCTTCTGATTTGATCTTTAGAAATTATTGTTGGCCTTTAGATATTAGTTTATTATCTTCATAGAAGAAAACATAGATCTTTCTAGGGTTGCATGTGAACCATAGGTATTTTGTGTTCATTGTTTGCTAGAAAACCCTTCAGTGGTATCAGAGCTTAGGCTGTTTTCTTGTGTTTGATATAAACTGCTTAATTTATGTTTGCCTTGAGGTTTTGTGCGAAAAATACCTCTTGGATGAGGCTTTGGTCGAAATCTAGGCTAGGGTTTCCTAACCCTAGCCGCCACCCCTTGTTTCCTCTTTGATTTGCTTGCCTTGTTTAGTTGGTTGTTATTTTTGGTAGTTTACTAAATTGAATAATTGGAACCCTAATTGCCTTGCATGCAAATTTCGACCTACTAGGTTTCTAGATAGAAAATTAATTTGATTAATTTATAATATCTATCTTAGATTTAATTGATTTAATTAATTGTTTAATTAAAAGATAAATTAAATCAGCTTAAAGAATTAATTAAAATTTTCGAAAAATAGAAATAAATTTGCGAAAATTCTCAGAAAATTAATTCTAAAATATTTTAATAAGATTAAAATATATCTTATATATTTATGATTAAAAGTTAATTATTTATATATAAGAAAATTGGTTAGTCTTACCGCAAGTAGGCCTCATTCACAAAACTGTCCTATAAAGAGGGTATAAGGCGACTGACTATAAAATGTTAGTCTAATGGGTATCTACTCTTACCCACCGCTCTCCTGGTCAGTCGAGTGTCGTTAGCCGAACGGGTTTGATAGAACCGCTAAGCCTCTTAAAAGTATAATGCTATAATTGAAAGTACTAGAACCTCAAACAAAACCCAATCTAGTTACTTTAGGATAAAAATGTGAATTGGTGCTAATCCATGGAATTGCACATTGCACTTTGTGGAACGTTGGTGGAGCGTGTGTGGTTTACCGGCACACCAACTGGGGTCCGCAAAGAGTTGCAATGGGTTTCTCGATTTTGTCATTATTAACGGAGCGTGTGTGGTTAACCGGCACGTTAATTAGAGATGGCAATCGACTTCGAGAGTACCAAGCTAATTTGCATGGTTATTCACACCCGGTTTGTGATCCTCGGCATCCCAGTCACAAACAGTGGGGCACATCCGAGACTAAACATGCCATTGAACAGTTCAATGTGTCTCAACAGATCTAGGAATTTCATGAGATGAAATTGATAAGTGTATTATCTACCTTAATGACCATTATGTTGTGATTACGGCATCCCTCTTCACACCATAGTTGGGGTATTTTGGGTCCTAGCCTTAATAAATAATATATTGGGTAATTATTTAAAAGGAAAAACTAAACTAATAAATTCTGTTTATTGTAGATGTCTTAATCAAGTGTCTATTCTCCTCCCTCTCCTCATTCACCCACTTCTGAGAGCATCAGAAAGCACCTGCTAAATATGGAAAGGCTAACTGGCCTTAACTATATGGTATGGCTTCATAAATAGAGAATAGTTCTCTGTTTTTCTGGCAAACCATATCTGACTGAGTGTCTGCTCCCCAAAGCATGACATCACACAGTAGCTTGTGATGAGCATGACTCCTTGATTGTTAAGTCAAGAAAAGTTCGTTGCCTAATACTATTGATCATTGACCCCGATTTCCGCAGGAATTTAGAATTCCTAGGGTCAGATAAGTTAACACAGCTAGTTGTGGAAAGGTTCCATGAACTGGTTGAGAAAGGACGAGCTAAGATCTTCAAAGAGTTTGAAGTGTGCAGAAGTAGCACCAGTTCACATGTTCTCAAGACTGAGAGACACACAGGTGAACTGTATAAATTTGGTTCCCTTTTTGATCGGGAGTTAAAGCATTAGCTCGACTCGCTGATCCATTCATCCTGATGTACAGGAAGGGAAACCAGATAGGACAATCATGGACATGCATTCAATGTTGACTCTGTATGAGTCGTTCATAGAGAAGCATAGTTCCATTGATTCAGCTGCTTCGGGATTGAGTCCAGTAGTAGGACACATCAAGAAATGATCCAGATCGTCTGGACCGGTTCCTCGATGTTTCAAACTGGGAATCCACAGGGTAAGACACAGTCACGGAAAGATTGGAAAATGCTTCGAAGCCGAACAGTTTGGCAACTCAAGAATATCTTAAAACTCAGAACACCTGATCCTTAGTTCCTTGATACAGGATGTGTTTCTCACATTTGCTCTGTATGCATGGACTCTGTAGGATGTGGGATGTTGTTGCATAGGAGCATATTCAGATTGGATCTAAAGCTCGTGCAGTTTTAGAGTTCAGTTAGATATTGAAATCATGTTATTAGCTTATCAGATGCATATGACATTGTCTATCATATGATACATTGTTCAAGGTTTTTGTTTTAATAAAATTGTCGATTTTCTTTTAACACAAGTCGTTTGAAATATCCTTGAAATGTTGTATGATTGTGTTGAATGCATAATTAGTAATAACTTGAATGTTGATTGCATCCAAAGTGTTTGGATTTTAGGAATTGTGTCCTTTTATGATTGTTAAGATAAATGTCATAAGAATCAATTCAATCAAAGGTCCAGTTGGACAGGACCTTGGAATCACTTGACTTAGAGTCACTTGATGAGTTGAGTTCTTAGTGTGCTGAGAAATGAATCAACCAAAGATCCAGTTGGACAGGACTTTGGAATCATTTGGCTTAGAGTAAAATGATGATTAAGTTCCTTATAAAGCACATGTGGCAAGAAATGAATCACCCAAAGATCCAAAGGATAGGATTTTGGAATCAGTTGACTTATAGTCAACTGAAGATTGCAAGTCTTGAACAGCATTAACAAAGTCATAAGTTTACATAGAGATGTAAAAGACATTGAGATTAGAATCAACGAACATATCAGTTGATGTGTATTGCTCGAATCTCCGAATAGAACACAATTGTTTGTACTTCACAATATTTGTCAGTCGGTATGACGAATATGACCTCGCTTATCAAAATAAGCGATTGGATTGAATCCTTGAACAGTTCAAGGACTTCAAAGGAAGTACGAGATCCACAGAACCTAAGTGACAGCATAAACTGGGGAAAATGTTCACAGTTTATTCTCTTCCAAGAACATTAATAGTTATAATGTGTCTTAGGGAAGATGATGGAGCGTTGGTCGAAAGAGTTCGATCCTCGATGTATGAGATACATTGCCAATTAGTTTCCCGTAAATCATACACTAAACCAGTCAAACCATATTCCAACCACATCCTTCGACTAAGTAGGTTTTGCAGACATTGTCTGAAATGTAAAGCTGGGATTGTCCCACTTAAAGGTCCAGGGTCTTGTAGTGTTCGTCCGAACCTCACGACTGGCCTGAACCTAATCAGAAATGTCATTTCACAGGCTATCCCGCTGTACCTGGAAAAGAAAGAGCTCTTTTAGAAAGAACTCATATTCTAAGGAGACAGTGGGAGTTTGGGACAGTCCTGAATGAGTTCAGGATTAGCCAAGTGAAATAACCTTTAGTCATCGCTAGGCTTAGAGCAGAAATCAGATTTCTGTTTTAATACTGACATAACCTTCTCTTGACCAGTAGTACTGATCATCGTCATAAGTAGTTATGATCGGGGTGACATACCGAATAGTGGTAAAACACTATAGTTGGTACGGATTTTCAATCCGACTACTTGGAAGCATTGGTGAGCCCGGTTGCTGCCAATTAAGAGAACTTTAGGACGAGATATAGTCTATGTGACAGTTTGATTGATTTTGCAACTGGTCTTAAAACCAGTGGGAGTAATCATCAAAAGAAAGCAGCATGGACAGAAACGTACCTTCAGAACATCTGGTTGAGTGAGACGATACTCAGAGTCAAGTAATTGACTCCGAGAGAAGCACTGTCAATAGAAGATGAAATCTGAAAAGATACTGCATAATGTAAGTCGTTAGTGGAGCGCGTGTGGATCACCGGCACACTAATGAGGACTCACAAAGAATATGCCAGTATAAAGGTACATGGGCCCGGGATTTCCCCGCGGGCATCTCGCAAGAAAGGATATTCAGATTCTTGAAATATGCCAAAGGATTGGATTTTGAGAATGAGCTGAAAGATATCTATTAAGATGTCGGAAAGGTTTGGATTCTCAAAATATACCAAAAGCTCTGGATTTTGTGAATAGTCCATAACCGTGTCAAAGCCAGTGGGAGTGTTGCTGTTATCTATCTCCATATGTGTGTTACATAATGCTTCTAGGAAACGTCTCTTTTCATTACAAAGTGTAACGACTTGGTGTTAAGAGACGGATCGCTATGAAGGACTTAATAGAAATACGGCATGCTCTGGTGGTTACAAACGTCTATGAGATAGATCGAAACTCTGCCAATATAATCTTGATGAGACTCAAGATGCATAGCTCAGGAAAGGAGTTTCCCGTCATTGCAGAGTGTAATGATTTGGCATGAGAGACATAAAAGGTGCAGCATACTCACATAATCCATAGACATCTATCAGATAGATGTTGTCATCAGTATAGACCTGGCCATAATAAGCATGATCTTGATAAGATTCAAGATGCATGAGAAAAAGTCTCCGAAAGGATATAGTTATTAAAAGTCGTGACACAAGGATTATAAGTAATCCTAAGATTCCAAAAGGGTTTGGAATAGGACTAGATCGAATCCAACAAGTTTCTTGGATTGATCAGAAGTGTCATGAACATGTCTTGATGACTTAATGCTTAGAGCATAGTGAGTCAGATTCAAGATATGACCTGGCTGAGAATACTTAATGAATTTTGTACATACATGAGAAATCATTGGAAAATGATTAGGGGTGAATGTTGATAACAATTTGAAAAGAGTTTTTCAAATAAGGACTTAATGGTTAAAGAATTTCGTTGGCATTCCGATGGAGCGCGTGTGGCTCACCGGCACATCGTAACACCTCGAAATAGTCTTAGGGTACAGTCATGTGGACTAAAGATCCCGAGAACCATGGAAAGTCACAATACATAGAATGGAGTTGTCAGTGAGAATGACGGTATGACCAAATTGAAATATCATCGGAAGGATATCCGATCGGATGAAGTGTATAAATATATAACATTTGGATACACAGAAAGAGTGAAAGGTCAAGTAAACATAGATACATAACTCGAATTAAATAGTTTAAAAGGAATTTAGAAACCGATAATAGTTTATGTAAAATCCGACTTGGTGATTACCTCGTGGAGACTTGGTAATTAGGCAATAGTAGCCACCAGTCAGATTTTAAGTTTCGTCTTTGCATGTTTCACTTCCCGAATAATTTGATTATTCAAAAGGTCCACAGTCGCTCATACTTTTCGGGAGTAAGTATGAACGAAGACTGTCATGAATTGGTTTGTAGATTGTCTAAGGAGTTAGACATTGCAGTAAGACTGCTACAACGTTCATGAGTACTTAGAAATAGAGATTTGAGTATTGGATAAACCCGCGCTCAACAGATTGCTTCATGGATTACATCACGAGCAATGTTGAGACGATAATATCGTATGATCTTGCAGTGGAGACATATGAGTTGAAATTTACGAGTCGGTTGTGCATTGATAATGCGAAACGCATCGGTAACTCGATGTTATAAAACGCATTGTTGTGTACGATTTGATAAGTAAAAGACACAACCATATGAGTCAAAGCTTATTCGTTCCTTGACCCTGATGGGAAACAGATATCTGTAGGCCTCTCGATGATTTTGAAGTTGACTTAAGTGCTGGCCAGCCTGGACTAAATTGATGTGTTCAATTAGAAGTCTGAAAGTCATAAGCAGAATCGGAAATCGGGAAAACAGAGTATCGGACAGAGATTGATCTCAATCCATGTCTCGTGTCTGGAAATATCTTGTTGGACGAAGGATCATATGATCACTTATCTTTTGGACGGAACTGACTAGGTCAGAGTTCGGCAGCAGCTTCTAGGAAGCTGCAGGTTGTTTATTAATCAGAAGATAAATTAAAGTCATAGACTTATCCAAGTGGGAGACTGTTGGATTAGGTGTCTAAGCCATGACTTTACAACTATGTTTATCTTGTTAATTGAAGCAAAGTCCATTTGGGTTGCCCTCATAGCTGGAGGTCAGGATAGAGTTCAGTAGAGTAAAATGTTGATTTATTAATTGTGTAATAAATCAATAGAATTAATTAAATGGTTTATTAATATATTTAAGTGTTGATATATTAATTAGAAACTATAATAATTAATTGAGATTTAATCTAGAATTAATTGGATTTAATTTAGTGATTAAATTAATTAATTAAAAGTGTGAGGACTAGTTTGTATTTATTCAATAGTTGAATAACTGGCAAAGAGAAGTCCAGGGGCCAAAAGTGGCGCCACCCTTGGAGGCTTCTCTAGGGTTGGCGAAAACCCTAATTAGGGTTTAGGGATCTGATCCAAGTGGTCAACAGGCTTGCCCACTTGGAGGCTCTTTAGGGTTTCAGGTGTAACCCTAGGAGGCTATAAAAGGAACCCTCTGGCTCCCCATTATTCACGCCAACTTCAACCAAGATTACTCTGCTGGACTGTCTTCTCCATTGCTGTGGCTATGACTTGCATCTGAGGCAGGATACTTTTGCTGCTAGCTTCAAGAACAAGATTCAAAGGTTGGTTCTTCTGATTTGATGTTTAGAAATTATTGTTGGCCTTTAGATATTAGTTTATTATCTTCATAGAAGAAAACATAGATCTTTCTAGGGTTACATGTGAACCATAGGTATTTTGTGTTCATTGTTTGCTAGAAAACCCTTCAATATGATGTTCTAGTCACCTTATGATCACTATCCAACATATGGATAGGTTGGAATCATGATTTGATGAGTTTGATTCTCATGAACCCTAGAATTTGGGGTTTATGATCAAAGTGTTAATTTGACATAAATAGTAGGTTAGAAAGAGTCATAAATGATGTATATGTATGAAGAAACCATTGGAAGTGGTTTCCTAAAAATTTCAATTAATAAAATGGAAGTTTGAATAAAAACTGAAATTTGAAGGGTGGAATGGAATTGGTGATTCCATGAATGAAACCCATGGAAATGGTTAGTAAAAATCATGAATTTATAATTAACAAAGTATGTTTTGGGTTGTAAGAACCTTAAATTAAGTCATCCATTGGTTATATAAGTGTATGGATAGAAAATGAACAAAACTAGACATTAAAATTTGAGTGATGTGCATATGAGCTTCCTTAGAGCTCTTGTGACATCCTATGGTCTTAACCATTAAGTCATGAACTAAATAAGACTTAATGGGAATACAAATATGTTCTTAACATGTTAGAAGGTTAATAGAACCTATTGGTAAAGTTTTTGTTAAGTTTGGAAACAAATGGAACCAAGAAATGAACTAAAACTGCAAAAAAAGAACAAAAACTGGGAGCTGAAAATAGGGCTGCAGGATTCTACACGACCCATGTGAATCTGGCACGACCCCGTGTGAAATGAGGCAGTAGGTTGGACATCTTGGAAGCCTTACACGACCCCGTGTGATTCCTACACGACCCGTGTGACCTGGACTCTTATAATTCACTTCCATTATGACACTAATTGAGTAGTTTGATCCCCTAACCTTTAGTATATGTTTAACATAGTGTGAAAACATAAAAATTAGTATAGTAGGACATGGGTTAAGTGGTCTTTACATGTTGTTAATACCTAAACGTTTTAATAAAATGTTAATGAACTCCCTAGGTAATTAAGGAGTAAAGTTCATGGAATGGAAGGGACAACGGAATGGGGTAACCCTAGTTAGCATTCTCTAACTAGCCAAGGTGAGTACATGAGGACTTTTCTGGGTACATAGCAACAATTTTGTCTTTGTGCTAAATGTTTTATGATTAATAGTTTGACAAATGATTTTCAAAAGTTATATGACTTGTTTCATGAATAATTGTTTTCGAAGTGGTTTTTAAAGATTGAATTATAAAGTATTGATTTATGTTGAATGATCGAAATGGTTTGCAAATGATTATAACGTTTAAAGTTTTGAAAGTTGTTTTATGCAAAGGTTGTGATGATTTCTATATGATTGAATGATGTTTATGATCGAGACCAACATGTAATGAAATGATTAATGAAATATGAACTAAATGAAAGAAATGAGAAAGACGTCCGGACAAGGATCTCACCCTAATGAGGGGAGGTCAAAAGACACTACTGGGAAGGTACCTCCCATCGCGAAGTAGTTGTCTCAGCACGCCCTTATGGATAGATTTGTTCTACTCCATGAAGGGAAAGGGAACTAGCACGCCCTCACAGATTGATTGGTTCTATGCCGGGGTGGGAAAGGGATACGGGGAAACCCGTATAAAGCTAAATGATAATAAGTTAATAATGAATTACAGTTGGTCTATGTTGTTAAGAAAGTATCTGAATTCTGTTTGCTTATGAGGAATTTGAATTCATGACATTTTAAGCTAAAGTACTTGAAGTTTTAACAATGAGCTTTTGTTTGGATGATAAGAATAATTCTTGTTTTAATGATTATAGTAATGGACTTTTGTTTTATTATTTTGGCATAACAGTGGAGTTTGCAGGTTTTGAAAAGAAGGGAAAAGCTTTTTTATTTGCTAATAGCAAATGATATTCAAATGGATTTAAACTCATCGAGTCTAAAACCCATGTATCTCACGAGACATTTATGTCTTACATATTCTTTGTTTTTAAATGCTATGTACTCAGGAACAGGGGGCTTGTTAGCAGACGATAGAAGGAAGAGACTTAGAAAGATGAGATGAGGAACATAGATAGAAAGGACGTCCAGAAGATAGAGATATCCCAAGCAATTCCCTTGTTGTGGTATAATAAAGTGGTGTTATGTCCCGTATTGATTTGAATTGTTTTATTGAGTCGGGTCAGTATGGATTTGTCCGTATACCCAAAGGTCATGCCGGTTTTTCGGTAGAAAAAATAGATTAATACGGGACATAGCTCTGACACGTTTAAAGTCTTTACTATGGTTGTGTTGATATGAGTTTGTAACCCCCCAAAGTTGTTTAATTGCTTTTAGACTTATTGTTTTGATTGAGACCAAATGTGTCAAATGATGATTTAAAAACTAAAAGAAAAGTTTTTGAAAGAACGAAATTTTGAATTCAACATGTTTTATAAACAATTTTCACCAGTTAAGGTGTATTGAAAGATGGGGTGTTACAATCGTTTCTAGATCAGAAGTTCCTAATACTTCGTATAAGCATGGCTTAGTCTCCATAGAAAAATACTTGAATGCTAATGATCTGCTGAAAATGTTGCTTAATGAAATTTCAATTCTAAAGAAATCTATTCCTTAAATTGAAAATGAATCTGTAATTGTCAATGAAACTAAAACTGAATCTGACAGTGATTCGGATATGGAGGAAATTGATTGTTCTTCCTTGGTTATGTTAAAACTTTCCTCTGCATCCGAATCATCATCCGAAGGTATCTCACAACTATCTTCCGGTGACAAAGGCAAAATCAAAGTTGATTGTGAAACTGAAACATCAAATGTTTGGAACATAAACAAAGAAATTGTGAAAACTTGACACAAGTCTCAGATGAATGTGTCCTTTATGAAGATTATCTTAAAGACAGTTCAAAAATATTAAAACAAGTGGCTTTTGTCTATCCGAAGGTTTCATATTTCAAAAACTCTATATTTGTAAAACCTGGTGGTTCACTCTTGGTTGATAATGATTTGGTTAAGTTTGTTGATGAGGATAATTCCACAGTTACTGAGGAATGATTCTTTTCATCTTCCAAAATCATTGGAAATAATTTAAACGAACAAATAGAAGTGAAAATCAATGTGACAAAATAAGATTTATATGGTCGCAACATTTACAATCGTTTATGTTACGAGCAAAACCAAATTCTAGAACAACTCAAACATCTTTTAAACGATAAAGTTGCAAACCCTTCAGAAAGAAATTACAAACAGATTCTGATTGTGCCTGAAAATGTGAAACCAAATATGGATGTTTTTCAAATGTTAGAATCAAATTAATGCATACCCCTTTCAAAAACCATTGAAAATGAGACTTCAAAATCTAAACACAAAATTTCTAAACTAATGGCTCAAAAACTTATGATTTTGAAGAATCCTCAAAATGAAGCATCCACTTCAAAAACGAAACCAGCTGTTGTGATTTCAAAACCAAAACCAAAAGCAACATGTTAGGAATTATTTTAGTGGTTTAATCTTTGCATTTAATTAAGACTAAAATAGAAAATATTGTAATTTATGGGTTGCTGGGTGTTTTTGGTTCTGGACCGAACAACCTATGGTTGTTCGCTTGGTCTTAGATGGTTTTTCGGTGGGCCTTTTGTCTTTTGGGCTTAGGGTTTTAGGCTAGGTTTTGTAGGGTATTTAAGGAAAAATATAGCCTCATTTGTGAGGTTGGTTGTCCTAGAAGTGTGTGCTAATTAGAGAGAGAATTATAGTGTTCTGGGCAACAAAAGAACTTGTGTACTAGTCTTGGTTTAATCAAGAGTGCATTGAATTTTGTTTAATCTCCTTGTTCTATTCATATTCTTGTGATTTGATTGATACCATTTGTGTGTAGATCTAGGATTTGTAGACCTACAATTGGTATCAGAGCTTGTTTTTGGTATCAATCTTTGATTGTTCTTGGATATTTTTGAAGATTTTGAGTATTTGATCCGTTTTTGGGCTGTATTTGTGTTCATGGTGTTCTTGGTTGATCTTCAAGAAAAATCATTAAAATATTCGTTTTTGATCCAAAAAGGATTGTTTACGGAACTGTTTGTGCGTTTTTGGGGTTGCTTGGTCAGAATTTTGAGTTGTTCGGCGGCGACTTGTAGCGATTAGGGTTTTTCCAAGGTTGTTCGGGCGCGGCTACTGTAGCAATTAGGGTTTTGGTGTTTTGCGGTCCAACATTGGGTTGCTCGGTTGGCCCATTTAAGGATTGATCAGTGCTTTAGGGTTTCGCGTTTCTCGCCTGATTGCTCGGTTCCTCTGGTTGTTTGGTTGTTGTAGGTTGTTCGGTGGTTCTGTTACTCGGTCAACTTGTTGTTCGATCAAAGTGTTCCTCGCCCAAGTATTTCTCGCCCAATTTGTCAAATTTTTGCTTTTCGGCAGAAATGTTTTTTGGGTTTTCGACCATTTTTTCTGGCGTTTCGGTCTCGTTTTCGGTTCAAGTACTGTTGACTTAGTGTTTTTTAGTTTGACTTGTTAGTTGACTTTTGGCATTTTTAAGTTCATTTTCAATGGATTTGACTACTACTAATTTGCATTCCGATCTCGATACCGTGATGGGTACTGTTACCCGCATTCCCAGACTGTTAAATGTTGAAGGCTTTGATGAATGGAAATTTAGATTTGAGAAATATGCAAAAATGAAGGGCAACAAGATATGGAGAAGCATTGTGAGAGGTCCGATTATAATAACAAACACACTTGAGGACGGTACGGTGATTATAAAGTCTCTGGAAGAATACTCGAATGAAGATTTCGATTTAACTGAAGTTGATGATCGTACCCTCGCTACTCTCACGATGGCTCTGTCTCCTGATATCGCTCAAGGATTCAGGGAATACAAATCTGCCAAAGCTTTGTCGGAAGCATTGATTAAGGTTTATGAAGGCAACGAGGACATGAGACAAAGCAGACAGGATCTGCTTAGACAAAGATTTAACTTGTTTAATCATGTTCTCGGGGAGACACTTGAAGTTCAGTTGCAACGCTTTATCACTCTCAACACTAAGTTGAGTACCGCTGGAATAGTGCTGTCGAAATCTGAAATCAACAAGAAGCTGATGAACTCCCTTCCAAGAAATTGGGCCATGCATGTGGCTATGATCAAGAAGACGAAGGATCTGAGTAGTTTGTCTCTCTCTAAAATTTTGGGTGTCATCAAAGCATGTGATATGGATGAACAAACAACTAGAGATAAATTACGCCAATTCTTATTAATCTGCCAACCTAGGTGTTTCTACAAACAGTGCTTTTTCTGCTTTGCCTACTCAAGCTCCAGTTTATCAAGCTTCTTCCTCTTCCAGCAAGCCAATGGTATCTCCAGTTCCCTCCGTTCCTGTTACTCCAGCTCCAACACTTCCCAAAGGAACTGTAGAGAATTTAGGTTTGATGGCTGGTCTCCTAAATTGTTACAATGCTCTCGTGGCTGGTGAGCTGGTTCAGCCAATGATGGTAGGAGATCTTGATCAAGTTCACCCCGATGATGTGGAAGAAATGGATATTTCCTGGCATATCGCTATGGCGGTATTCAGGGCAAAGAAGTTCACTCTAAGGATGGGTAGAAACAATTGGGTTACCAACAATGGAGAAAA
The DNA here is from genome assembly GCA_023525715.1 of Cichorium intybus. Taxonomy (NCBI): domain Eukaryota; kingdom Viridiplantae; phylum Streptophyta; class Magnoliopsida; order Asterales; family Asteraceae; genus Cichorium; species Cichorium intybus. The sequence continues at coordinate 93,605,533 of CM042017.1, read as the reverse complement.
AAATGGGTTTCAACAAGACCAAACTTGGCTGCTATAATTGTCATGAGCCTGGGCACTTTACTCGTGAATGTACTAAGCCCAGAGTGGAGAATACTAAGAGAAATATGGTGCCTACTAGAACAAACTGTAATGCAGATACTCAGAATACTGAAAGAGCCATGGTTGCACAATAATTCTCTTGGGATGACCAGATGCAAGCACTGAATTTGATTGAAGGTGGTGAAACTAACTTGGCCCAAGCTGAAGGTGATGTGGATGCTGATGCGGCTGAGGAAGAAATGATGAATCTGCAGTTTGCCCTCATGGTTTCCACTTCTCCTGCTACCACTTCCGCCAATGATGATGTTAGTAAAGTTTCATGCTCTTCTCAAACTTGTGTTGATATAATTGCAAAGTATCGTGAACATAATGATCGTCTTATTAAAGAAGTGTTCAACCTTACAAATGATGTTTACGATGCTAAAAAGAAACTGAAACCTTTACAAGAAAAACTTGATGCTAAAATATCTAATTTTAAGAAATTTTAAGAGGAATGGAGTACTGTAAGCACTCGATATCGTTGTGCAAAAGAAACAATTGCTAAATTAACTGCTGAACTTGACGCATTGAAAGCAAAATTTAATGATGCTGAATTTAATTTCAAAAAGTTCGATGTGTCAAGCGAAGTAGTTGAGTCTATAATTGAACATCAAACTAAATGGGCCAGTAAACATGGTGAAGGTTTTGGTTATAGATCTGTTCCACCTCCATATAATCATAATTATGCATCATCTGTCGAAATTGAAGAGTCAGAAGAATGTTATCTCTCGAATTTCATCAAAAAGAATCAATATGGCACCGCTGAGTGTAATAAACTGAACTCTACTAATGCTTCTACCTCATGTGCAGATAGTTTGAAAGAGAAAGATGAGAAGAAAGAAGACAAGCGTACTTTTGATTCTGTTAAAAGTTGTTCTAAGACTAATGATTCTGATTCGTCTGTTTTAAATTTGTCTGTTAAAACTGCTAAGATTGTTAGACCTTTCAAAAATTGTGATGATGTTAACTTTCAAACTTCTAGGTTTAAAAATTCTGATAAATGTTCTGTTGCATGCTTGTGTGTATGGAAATGCTTTGAATATATCTGGACCAGGACAAACACCCACTGCCCCTGTTAAAAGACAAACTTGTTTTAACAGTGGAATAGCTGGTCACATTGCCAGAAATTGTCCCTGATATTTGTATGCGCAACAACATGAACAGTTTTGGCAGAACGTGCCAAGGGGGAGATCTTATAAGAGAAAACCCTCGCGGTCACGTTCTCGTAATGAGAATTGGAATGATGTGAAAGCCAAGAATCAAACTGCTCAAAACAAAAAGAATGTTTCAAGAAATAACGGTGCCTTACCAAACTTTGTAAGATCAAAGTCATCTCAAGAATCAACTTCAAATAGCAGTTCTGATTCCAAATTTGATGCTAATGTTCCCATTTGGTCCAAGGATAAGATATTTAAATCAAATTATAGATGGGTTCCTAAAGGCAGCATTCCAAAATACACTGTGAATTCCCCATTATTTGACAATCGTGATATGAGTTTAGAATCTGTAAAATGTATCGATAGTTTGGGTCAACCTAGTTTCCGAATGGACTGGGTCTCTAAATATAATTGATCTCGCAACTTGTACAGGAACAACTGTGGAGGAATATCAGTAGACCCTGGTATGTTGATAGCGGTTGTTCCAGGCACATGACATGCAACATGTCCCAATTACACGACATTGAAAATTTTAATGGCGGATGTGTTTGCTTTGCGGGAGGTGAAAAGGGAAAGATCACACAAAATGGAACTGTATCGAATGGTGTGTTGAAATTTGAGAACGTTAACTTTGTTCCTGAGCTCAAGCACAGTCTGCTGAGCATTTCTCAAATCCGTGACAAAGGTTTTTCAAGCCACTTCACAAAGAAGGAATGTCTGATATTGAAACCTGGTGTTGTCATTCCCGAGGAGTGGATGCTTGTTAGATCCGAACGAAAGAGTAACTCTTATATCATCGACATGAATCACAACACTCCGGAAAATGTCACTTGTTTGTTCTCGAAAGCTTCTGAACATAATGCTATGCTTTGGCATTGACATCTTGGTCACTCCAATGCGAAGAATTTGAATCGTCTTGCGAAAAATGAACTTATCCAGGGGCTTCCCATCAAAGACTTCATCACATTCGAAGAGTGTGTTGCCTGTGCTCAAGGCAAACATCATCGGAAGCCACATCAGCCCAAATTGGTCAACTCCATTGACTCGCTCCTTCAACTGATTCACATGGATCTCTTTGGCCCAGTCAACGTTCTTAGTATTAATAAAAGCTCTTATTGTTTAGTTATAACTGATGATTACTCACGTTTTACTTGGGTTTTCTTTTTGAAGCAAAAGAGTGAAACTACTGAGTTGGTCAAGAGATCCGTTACTTTAATCGAGAATCAAATGAATCAGAAACTGAAGGCAATCCGGTGCGACAATGGGACTGAATTCAGGAACGCGGTACTGGATAAATTTTGTGCATATAAAGGAGTGCAGCGTCAGTACAGTACTGCTCACACACCTCAACAAAATGGTGTTGCTGAGCGTCGAAATAGAACTTTAATTGAAGCTGCACGCACCATGCTCTACGATTCTAAATTGCCGGTGTTCTTTTGGGCTGAAGCAATCAACACGGCTTGTTATGTTCAGAACCGGGTCATCATCAACAAACGCCAAATGAAGACTCCTTATGAGATCCTCTATGGTCACAAACCATCTGTTGCACATTTCCGATCTTTTGGCTGTCCTTGCACCCTTCTTCATCTTGAAGCTACTCCAAAGTTCAACTCTAAAGCAGATGATTGTTACTTTGTTGGATATGCTAGTAAAACTGCCTATCGGGTGTATAACAAGGTTACCAAACAGATCGTGGAATCGTTTGATGTACGGTGGCTAGAGGAGAATCAAATGGATGCTCGAATGGGCCCTGACTGTATATTCAATTATGCCGAATTGTTTAAGTCTTTTAATGTGCTTTCTGATGTTTTCTCAGGCACACAGCCAGGTCCAAGTGGAGTCAATAGAGATGAAGATGAGGAAATCATTACTGATCCCATCATATCGCCCTTGATATTTGAAGATCCTATTCTTAACAACGGTGCATCTCCTGTTTCCACTAATTTGACTGAAGATGCTCCTGATGACTCATCCCAAATTATTGGCGAACCACCAGTTGCTGAAGCATCTGCCACTCCTGAAGGCGTTATCAATTCTGAACCTGCTGATCTTTTCAATTCCACACTCATGGACTCCCTCTTTCCAGAGAGAATCCCGATGAGTATGTAGCTAGTACTTCCCACGATTTCAGAGACTCCGACAGAGGTACTTCAGGCTCAGGCAGAATTGAGAACATGACAAACCTTCCAGTTTCTTCTGCTTTGCTTGAGCATGCTATTCCATCTCGTATTCAACGCGATCACCCTCTTGATAATGTCATTGGCTCTCTTGACGATGGGATCAAAACCAGAAGTCAGAGCGGTCATGTCAACGAGTGCCTCTACTCATGCTTTATCTCACAAATTGGGCTGAAGAATGTTGAGATGGCACTTAATGAACCAAGTTGGGTGGACGCAATGCATGAAGAGCTCAACCAGTTTGAGAAGCTGAATGTTTGGCAGTTGGTGGAACTACCCGAGGGCAAGAAGTCTCTTGACACGACATGGGTATTTCGCAACAAGCAAGATGACCCAGGATCGAAGGTCTAGATTACAGTGAAGTGTATGCCCCGGTTGCAAGATTAGAAGCGATTCGAATTTTCCTCGCTTATGAGTCATACATGAACTTTACTGTATACCAAATGGACGTTAAGACTGCTTTCTTGTACGGTGAGGTAAAAGAAGAGATTTATGTTGACCAACCTCCGAGTTTTGTCAACTCCAAATTTCCGAATCACGTCTACAAGCTAGATAAGGCTCTCTATGGTCTTCATGAAGCTCCCCGTGCCTGGTATGCAACATTGACGGATCATCTGTTGCAGCATGGTTACACTAGAGGCACCATTGACCAGACGCTGTTCATCAAGCGCCAGAACTCCGACCAGATTGTTGTCCAAATCTATGTGGATGATATTATCTTTGGTTCAACGAGTGAGGTCTTGTGCAAAGAATTTGAGCAAGTGATGAAGAAGCGATTCGAGATGAGTTCGCTGGGTGAGATGACGACGCTCCTTGGGTTGCAAGTAAAGCAAAGCTCAACGGGTATTCTGATTCATCAAGGCAAGTATGTGGAGGATATTCTTGCGAAGTTCAACCTCAATGATGCTAAAGTTGCTAACACTCCAATGGCTGAGCGACCTCTGCTGACTTCAGACCCAGATGGCCAATATGTTGATCAAACATATTACCGTTCTATGATTGGATCTCTGATGTATCTGATGGCCAGCAGACCGGATATCGTTTTTGCAGTCTGCCAGTGTGCTCGACATCAGGCTAATCCTAAACTCTCTCATTTAACTGCTGTCAAACGGATATTTCGATACCTTAAAAGGAGCCCTAAATTAGGTCTCTAGTATCCAAAGAACCGTGAATTTGATCTTTATGCTTTTTCAGATAGCAATTATGGGGGATGCGACATTGACAGAAAGTCCACTAGTGTTGGATGTCAATTCTTAGGAGACCGACTGATTTCCTGGCAATGCAAGAAGCAGCAGACCCTGTCAACCTCTACAGCTGAAGCTGAGTATGTTGCTGCCTCGGCCTGTTGTTCTCAAGTCATTTGGATGCAACATCAACTTCTTGACTATGGTATGAAATTTGTTGATACTCCCATATTTTGTGATAACGGTGCAGCTATCCAAATTGTTAAAAACCCTGTCCAGCATTCTAAAACCAAGCATATCGGCATCAAAATACATTTTATTCGAGATTTCTATGAGCGAAAATTGATTCATTTGAAACCAATTCACACAGATAACAATGTGTCGGATTTGTTTACAAGACCATTTGCAAAAGCTCGGTTCGATATGCTTGTTGAACTTTTAAAAATGATACGTTTCGATGACTGTTAAATCATTTCTGTAAATATTTTACTCTATTTTTTGTTTAGTTAAATTTGTTCATGGTTTTTACTTCCGCAATTCTCTTCCATGCACAAATTTAAGGGGGAGAATGAAAAACAAAACAAAAATTACAAAACGTAAAAAATACAAAAATATCTTCCTTTTTGTCTTTATTTAAGTGTTTCTGATCCTCATTAATACACCTCAATGAGTGTGAAGCACTGACAACCGCTTCTTAACCAATCTAAGGATTTTTCTTGTGTAACACCAACTTCTAGACACTTTGAGAGAAACCACTCAAAGTCGAGAGTTAAAAAGTCTGTGCTGATGGTTAGATTGCATGCCGTAATCTATCACACGCACCAATCCATTCTTAACCATCTTTACATTTTTGATGCAAGAAATAGATGACTCATCACTTTAAACTAAGTGATGATGATATTTTGAAACTCTATGCCAGTGATCTCTGCTACAACACCAGTAGTAGATGTGAGGCATCGATAACCTTTCTTACATACAAAGCTTCTAATTTCAAGAGTTTGATGATTCAGTGTAATAAACCATACACTGATGACAATTCGAAAGTCTAGCTGATGGGTATGTCTAATAACCAAGACATATTACATGCTCATACCACTCTTGACCCAATCTTTCTTCTAAACAAGATGTTCAGGACTCAATGTGATATTACCTCACATTATGAAACATTGAAACTCTGGGTCAGTGATCGTTGTTGTTAACCACAATAGCTGTGAGACCCCAACAACTTTATCTAATTCAAAATTGGCACTAGGATGGTACACTCCGTAGAGTTTGGATACCATTGAACGTCTTGCCAAGAGCCAAGTCAACTTGTTGACTTGTCAACTGCATTGAGATCTTTGATCAAGGATATGCACGGGCCAAAATGAAAACGGCCACGAGTAGTTCACCGATACTCAAACAATCGTAGTGCGTTCCCCCGAGTTCACACAGATACTGCGAGAAGTCTCTTTCTGAGCCAAGGATGAATCCTTGAACAACTGTGGTGAGAGTTTATAACTCCATGACCCACAAGATTTTCGGTCAATGTTCGTATCGAGAAGCGTCAGCAAGAAGTGATGTTTGAAAGTTTCGACAAGAATATTTTGTTCCCGAAGAAGGCGAAGCTTAATTCCATGTAACAAGCTGCTTGAATTCCTCCTCAGTCAGTTTGCTGCTACATTCACTACTTCATGTGATCTAGAGTGAAGATGTTGAATTGCACTCCATGCTCAAGTCAAAGTCAAATCAGAAGCTGAATGTGCTGATTCAAGACCTATGCTAAAGCCCGTACCCAATGCGCGTTCAAAGCCATATCTGAAGACAACAATTACACCGAAGTCAAAGTTGTATCTGCATCATGCTGAATGTTATTAACATCTTCTTCTGTTTCTTGGTTAAGGGGAGATTGATTGTTAGAATTCTTCTGCAATGCACAACTGAGAAGCCTGAAGATTAAATGAAAGCATTAAACCAAGGGGGGAGATTGTTAGGAATTATTTTAGTGGTTTAATCTTTGCATTTAATTAGGACTAAAATAGAAAATATTGTAATTTATGGGTTTCTCGGTTTTTTTTCTGGACCGAACAACCTATGGTTGTTCGGTTGGTCTTAGATGGTTTTTCGGTAGGCCTTTTGCCTTTTGGGCTTAGGGTTTTAGGCTAGGTTTTGTGGGGTATTTAAGGAAAATATACCCTCATTTGTGAGGTTGGTTGTCCTAGAAGTGTGTGCTAATTAGAGAGAGAATTAGAGTGTTCTTGGCAACAAAAGAACTTATGTACTAGTCTTGGTTTAATAAAGAGTGCATTGAAGTTTGTTTAATCTCCTTGTTCTTCTCATATATTCTTGTGATTTGATTGATACCATTTGTGTGTAGATCTAGGATTTATGGACCTACACAACAGTTGGAATTTCTAAAGAAAAACAGTCCATTAATCTTACAAAAAGAAAACAAAACTTCGTACCAACAAAACCTGCTGATACGAAGGCTTCAACTTCAGGAACAAAACCCACTGTTACGAAAGTCTCAATCTCAAAACCCACCTTCGTACCAACAAAGCCAAATTTTCCAAATCCTAAGTATCAAAAACCATAAAAGAAAACTTTTTCAAAAGGAGACAACCTGATAGACACATTCCACACTTGGCTAGACAAAAATTTGGACTTGTTTAAAGATAAAAATCTTTCATTAAATGATTTCAAACTTGCATATGAAGAGTACTTGTGTACTTCTATGCTGTGTAGTTCATTGTCAAGGAAATCTACTATTGAAAAATCTAAACAAAATTGGAAAAGGAATGACTTGAAAGAAAATCTCATTCCAAAATCAAAATCTTCAAAAACTACCAAAGCAAAGAAAACTTCAAAAACGAATAATTCAAAATCATCCAAACAAATTTGGGTTCCGAAGGTTTCCAACATTTCAACTTCTTCAGACTCATCAATACTTACAAAAAGCTCTTCGAATTTATTTTCTAGTTCATGTTGTTCTTTGCATGAAACTTCTGAAAACATGATAAACCTTACTGCTAATGAAATAACTAAAGAAGCAGTTGAAAAATGGATTCAAGATTCCTTTGCTTACCTTGAGGACCCAAGATTGATTGGGTACCAACTCCTTCTTGATTGATTGCAGGTTATGTCAAGTGAGCAGTATGTTGCTAAATGGTACATGGATAGTGGCTGCTCAAGACATATGACAGGGAAGAAGGAGTATCTCAGGGATTACAAAACCTTAGATGATGCGGGGAATGTTCGTTTTGGTAATAATGACAATTGTCCAATTCGCGATTATGGGAAAATTACGAATGGACAATTCACGATAAATAGAGTGGCATTTGTTGAAGGATTAAAGCATAATCTAGTGAGTATTTGTCAACTGGTTGTTAGAACGGGAAATGCTGTAACTTTCAACAATCAAGGAAGTATCATCATGAAGGAAGCTACGAAGGAGGTATTGTTGAAGTCAGAAAGAAAGGGATCAATGTTTCCCTTAAATCTAAAGCATGTAACTGGTAGGCCTTCATTGTGTCTTTTGGCCAAAGCAAACTCAGACGTTAGTTGGTTATGGCACCGAAGGCTAGCCCACTTGAACTTCAAGGATATTAATAAGTTAGTGGCAATGGATTTCGTTCGTGGGATGCCTGCCCTTAAATTTGATAATGACTCACTTTGTTCAGCTTGTGAACATGGCAAATAAATGAATCAAAGGCATCCAACTGTGATTAATCCAAAAATCACCGAACCTCTTTCACTTCTATATATGGATCTTTGTGGTCCATCTGCAGTGGAGTCGATTGGGAAAAAGAAGTATATTCTGGTGATTGTGGATGACTACTCAAGGTTCACATGGGTTTTATTCTTAAGGAATAAGTCAGATGCAGCAGAGGAAATCATCAACTTCATCAAGAATATTGAAGTAATGCTCAACAAGATAGTCCGAACAGTGCACAATGATAATGGTTCGGAGTTCAAAAATTAAACTCTTGATGGATTTCTAAAAAAGAAGGGGATTACTCATAATTTCTCAGCACCTTATACTCCTCAACAAAATGGTGTTGTTGAAAGACATAATCGATCTTTATGTGAAGCAGCTAGAACAATGCTCAATTTTGCTAATCTGCCCATGTACTTCTGGGCCGAAGCCATTTCTACTACATGCTTTACTCAGAACCGATCCTACATCCACAAGCATTTTCATATCACACCTTACGAAGTTCTCAACCGAAGAAAACCCAATGTTAAGTTTCTTCACATCTTCGGTTGTAGGTGTTTTATATTAAACATGAAAGATCACTTGACAAAATTCATTGACAAATCAGATGAGGGAATATTTATTGGATATTCACAAAATTCAAAAGCCTACAGAGTTATGAACAAAAGGACTCGCAAAATTAAAGAAACCTTCAACCTTTCATTCGATGACTACTATATCAAGAAATCTCAACATCCCATTCCAATGTCATCTATCTTTCCAAAACCAGCTGTGGATGCACTGCCAATAATGACCATTGATAAAGACTTTAAACTTCTTTTTGATCCTCCTGTGAGAGGTGTGGATTCAGAAGTCAAAGCATCAGACAATAATGTGTCTGAACTCTCCAAGCTTACAGATGGCCCCGAAGACTCACCAACAAGCAGTATTCAGAGATCCTCCTCGGTTGAGGGGGAGCCTTCCAATAGTACACAAGTCAATCTGGTTTCGAGGCGGAGCACAAAAATCCAAGTCTCAACAACCCTTCGCATCAAAATTTCTCATATCATGTCCCTATATCCTTCTGTCCAGGGGGAACCAGAAGCTTCAATGCCAAATTCTTTGGATCATGGAAGAACAAACTCTCCAACAGGTGCTGTCGAGGGGGAGCAAATTCTTAACTCTTCTTCTACTTCCTCAAACAATCATTCTCCTAAAACAAATGTCACAAATACAAATAAAGAAAAACACTTAATAACAGATAATTTTCCATCCACTTCGAGTTACCTTCGGATACTGAAGAAATCAATACCAAAGGACCACCTGAATTTGATCCAAATTTTCCACCTTTGGAAAAGTGGACGAAAAATCATCCTCAATCACTTGTCATCGGTAACGTTAGTGATAAGGTCTTGACACATGCACAACTTCATCAAAAGCATCAAGATTTAAACAAAACTTCAAAGTTGTGCATGTTCAATGTTTTTATCTCAAAAAGTGAACCAAAGAACGTTAAAGATGCATTTGATCACCCAGACTGGATTGAAGCAATGCAGATAGAATTGGAAGAATTTGAAAGAAACAAAGTTTGGAGACTTATTCCAAAACCTGAAAATGCTTCAATCGTTGGTCTCAAATGGGTCTACAGAAATAAACTCGATACCGAAGGCAATGTAGTCAGGAACAAGGCAAGGTTGGTTGTCAAAGGTTACTGTCAACAGGAGGGGATTCACTACGAAGAAACCTTCACTCCTGTTGCTAGACTCAAATCCGTTCGGATCTTTTTAGCTTATGCTGCACATAAAAACTTTTGATGTCTATCAAATGGATGTCAAATGTGCGTTTTTGAATGGGGATCTCAAGGAAACAGTCTATGTTGAACAACCACATGGCTTTGTTAACAAACAAAATCCTGATCATTGCTACATATTGGATAAGGCTGTCTATGGTTTAAACAAGCTCTTAGAGCTTGGTATGAGACCTTGACAAAAATTTTAAAACAATCAAATTCCAAACAAGGTTCAGTGGATCGAACACTCTTTTGAAAGAAAGTTGGAACTCATTTGATGTTAATCCAAATCTATGTGGATGACATAATCTTCGGATCCACTGATCCAAACCTCACAAAAGAATTTGAGAATTTAATGAAAAGCAAATTTCAGATGAGTATGATGGGGAAGATTAACTTCTTTCTTGGATTACAAGTCAAACAGTCAAAAGAGGGGATTTTCATTAATCAACAAAAATACACAAAAAGCTTACTTGAACGATTCGGAATGACTAACTGTTCAAATGCGAAGTTTCCAATGCCCGCAAGTACCCGGTTGAATCCTTCGTTGGATAAACCGAAGGTAGATCTTCAAAACTATAGAAGCATGATTGGATCGTTGCTTTACCTTACAACTAGTCATCCTGACATAATGTTCGCAGTGTGCAATTGTGCACGTTATCAATCCGATCCACGAGAACCACACTTGGCTACTGTTAAAACAATCTTTCGTTATTTTCACAACACACCTGCTTATGGTCTTTGGTATCCTGCAAACTTAGGGTTCTACATACAAGCTTATTCTGATTCAGACTTGGGTGGATGCTCAATTGATCACAAAAGCACTTCTGGTGGTTGCCAATTTCTTGATGAAAAACACATCAGCTGGTAGTCAAAGAAGCAAACCTACGTATCAATATCCACAACCGAAACCGATTATGTAGCAGCTGCTGCTTGCACTTCGCAGATAATTTGGATTCAAAGTCAATGAAGAGATTATGCCATCAACATGAGAAAAATTCTATTGTTCTGTGACTCCCAAAGTGTCATTCGGATATGTCATAATCCTATTCAACATTCCAAGACACATCATATAGCTCTTCGCAATCACTTCATCAAAAGTCATGTTGAGGAGGGGAATATAGAAGTGCACTTTGTTCACACCACAGAACAACTGGCATATATATTCACAAAAGCTTTAAATGAAGAATCATTCACAGGAATTGTTCGAGGACTTGGCATGATTGATGGATCCACTCTTACATGAACATCAGATTTTCTTTTTCTTGCCATACTCCTTTCAATTACAAAAATAAGAAATAATGCTGTTCCGAAGCATTCCTAACCATCGGAGCTCATCGGAACATCCATTCCTATCAACAAAATCTCATGAATGTAAAAAATCTAAGAAACAACAATTGTCTTCGTATCACAAAAAGATAAACTTTCATTCAAAAACTTAGTCTGGTTTAAAAGTTGAATGTATGACAAACAAACATCATTTGAAAATTTCAAAAATTCAATTCTCATTGATGCGAATGATAAAACTTGACCTTCTTTCATGAAAAATCTGATTAAAGGACAAAACTTTGATTTTAGATTTTGATAATCATACCTTATTGCACTAAAAGGTATTTGGGAATCGAATTGAAACATTGTTAAGAAAACAGACTTTGGAGTGAGGTTAGGGCTGTTTTACAATACGAAGTCATGTGTGATTTTAATATCCTTAACACCATGTTTATCACTAAGCTCCCTGTTGAACTCAACTCGCTTCAAAGTCAAATTAATCAAGTAATTCCAACACTACTCAGGATAAACTCATATGTTCTGAAGTTTTCTTCATAAGTGATACCAGCATTGACTGTTAAGCAAATTTAAAAACTCCCTTTACTCTTGTTTCAAAATTGAGCTATATGAAGTTTTCAAAACAGATTGCACAAAAATCAAACGCATCATCAAAAGCAATATATGGTGAAATCATCAAAAAGACTTATTTTCTCAAAAAAGATTTGTCTTCGTAACGAAAATACTAAAATAGCAAAATCAAAAATGTCAAAAGAAACAAAGACAATACGAAGGAGTGCAAAGAAACTGATAAATTCGCACTCAAAGGCATACTTCTCTTTCTTAAATGGAAATACAAGGAGCTCCTATAACATAGTCGAGTACCTTCTAGAGAGTATGAACATCTCAAGTATTCTGTCTTAAATGACATTGTTGAGGTGGTGTATGAATCTCAAAGGCTCGTCATCAGGGAAACATATCCAAACACCTTGACTCATGAAATATGATAGATTTTTCAAACTATTTTCAAGTTCAATCCGCAACTTCAATTTACCTTCTGATGCTCAATTCAAAAGTAAAAATGTTTTTAAATTTCAACGCAGTGATTGCCAACATCATTTTGCATGAAAAATTTGAATCATACAAGAAAACATCAAACATCTTTGCAAATTGCGAACTTCCAACATGATCTGAATGTTTCTGAATGTTAAAATGTTAAATCTTGATTTCATAAAGTTCAAGGAAGAAAAGGTCAAAAGTCAAAATGTATTCTGAAAGAAATTTTATTTTTCAATAAGGGTAATGATCTTCGGAGTGTTTATGAATTCATTCACAAAAATTCTTTTATCCGAAAGATTCTCAAACTCTTCGGAATGCTTGTTATGCTCATTCATCTTTTAGCATGCGAAGCTCCAAACACATTTCGCAACTATCCTTGTTGATCCGAAGATAGTTAACATTAAATGTTTTGGGCATTTATGAGAACAACAAAGACAAACATTCTTTGAATTAAATGAATGTTAAGAATAAATGTCTACGTCTCAGAATATCTCGAAAAATCATAACTAAAAGATATGCCAATTGCATTTCCACTTTTTCAAATTCATGATGACTGACACAAGGACGTTTCCGTTTTTGTAGGGTTAGTGGAACGTTGGGATGCTGAGGTAGCATACTCTTAGTGGACCATTCAAACACGCGCATTAAATGGCCTAGGGACCACATCATTCAAACTTCATCTACAAAAATACTCTCTAAAACCCTAACTGTTCATCGTCTTCCTCAATCGATCAACAATCATCAATGGTATCCACTGCTGCAGAAGCTTCGTCTCAAAGTCCTGAGGTGTCTCAATCCCCGTACTAAAGAATCAATCAACCAATCTGTATCTTCGTCAAGATGCAAATCGATCAACCTTGATCATGCCTTATCCTACTTGTCCATCAGCACAAGCAGCCCCTGCAAAGGTTCCCTCAAAATCAAAGGGAAAGAAGAAAGTTACTGGAGGACCAAGTAGTCCGAAGGTTGTCAAGAAAACAAAGGCTGCGGATCAACCTCCTGTAAAGAGAACCCAACCGAAGCATACAAAGAAACAAATAATTGTGGATGAATCTTCAGAATCCAAAAGAACACTATCTGAAGACTTTCATGGTGAAGAAGAAGAAGAACACTAGTCATCACATGTACAAGACACCAAACCACCTTCTCCATCACTAACAACTGCTCCACCCACTTCCACAATCACCATAGAACAAACCACAACCTCCACTCCCATTACCACCACCATTCATACTACATCTTCGGATGTTCCTCCCATCTCCACTTCAACAGAAACACCCATAACCTAAACCACTCAAACCTCCGAACCCATCATCACTTCTACAGATCCCATGCTAAACATTTCTTCGTTTGGTATTGACACTTCATTACCAGAATTCAATATGCCTGAGTCACTTCAACAACCACCCCCGACTTCCGCAGCCCTATTCGAAGCCTTTCATATGGCCCCTTTGATTGTGGAGGAAATGGAATAGGATTTGAATGATGGAGATCTTATGCTGATCAAGCAGTATAAGACTCTCAATACCAAGCTTGATATCCTCATTCAATCCCAAACTGGTTTTGATCCCACCAAACCAACGAAGGGGGAAATCTCAGATAAGATTGAAGATGTGAAGATGAATTTATATGAGGAAATCAATGACTCAATCAAGCAGTCGGAGAAACGTATTATGGATCAACTGGTCAGAATCCAAACTCTTCTTGAGTAGAAAATTCAATCTGCTGTTGATGCTGTGGACTCCAAGCACAAGTTGCTTATAGAGGAAAATGAGAAGAAAATAAAGGAATTAGTTCAGAAGGTTGATTCCTCAAATTCTAAATTGATGAAGGCCCTACAGGACCTTCGGATTGACGCTTAAACTTGGAATACTCAGTACTGTACCAAGTTTGAAAAACAACTTGATGAGGCCAAAGCCAGAATTAAAGAGCTGACAGCCGCACAGTCCGCTTCGGAGGTTGTAAAGTTTGCTGATGAACTTCAAAGGACTAACTCTGCTCTGACTGAAGATCTAGTCACCAGACTTAAAACAGCTCTACAACCTCTCATCAACTTTGCTAATCGCATGACCCGAACTCAATCTTCCTAATCTAGACCACCTGTTATTGCTTAAGCTGATCCTTCGGCTCATCCTTCGCAAGGGGGAGAACCAGTTCTAGGGCCATTGTGTCTGCGATCATAGCTTTCGAAGCAAAACCAACAGAAACAACAACAACAACAGCAATAACCACCACAACAACCACCTACGTTTCTACTTCTCTTGCACCACCACCATTTTTCACCTCTTCGGGTCCCACATACTCAACAATTACCACTACCACCATGGGATCATCTGAAGCTGGGGGTTCAGGGTCCAAGACCGAAGAGAAGGAAAAGTATGTGAGCCTGATTGCTCCACACATGGAGCAAGTTCACAAGGCAAGGGGTAAAGATTATACAAAGATGCTGAGAATCAATGCCTTTGCAACTGATGATGGAAAGTGGACCGCGGGAATACTTCAAGCTTTTGGATTTGCGGATCCTAATGTCTTCAATAGACTTCCCCTCCAAAGCTATGATACAAACTCAACAGTCGATCATCAACTCAACATCCCCATCAATCCAAAAACCTTTTCCTTTCTCTAGTTTGTTCGATTCATCCCAAATGAACAACAACAGACCTTCTGGAGAAAGAAGATAACATTCCATGCTATGTACATCCAGAACCAGAAGACCGTTTGGAGCCTGAAAAGAATAGTGAAACTTATTTCCATCAAAGAGGCTGAACGATATGAAGATCTTCAGAACTACGAATTCTTCATACTTTATGGTTCTAAAGAAGAAGAGTCCAGATTCACAGTAGCCGATTTTCCAATCATGAATCCTCATGATTTCATTGTGATTCTGGAACTGATGAGGGCTGCACCAGGGCATGTTGCGGAGTCAATGATGATATTTAATGCAGCCAGAAATCATGTTATGGGATTTCTGCATAACTACATGTTATGTTTTGCCAAGAACGATATGGAGATGTGCACCTTCTTCAATCAACCCCTGAATCCTCCCCCAGTCACAGTTCGCAAGATTGCCAAATTCAGAAATAGGGAGATTATTCAAGAGCCTTATGGAGTGGTTTTCAAGGGTCTGAAAAACGACACCAAAGTGGTAAAAAAAATTTTCGAAGTAGACTATAAAGGTCTTTACCCTTCGGCCTTGATAACTAGCATGATTACCGCAGTAAACACCTACCAAGCCAACCCTTACGAAGAGAAAAAGAAATTCATAGAACACATGGCATGGTGGATGGCAATAAGGCATGCTTTGAAGCAGGGCTACAAAACATTTTTGGCGCAATAGGCTTCGGATGCACTTCACACAAAGGGGGAGATTGTTGAGAATAATTAGTGATGAAGTGCTTACCCCTTCTGAAGGCCTAGAAGACTGCAAAGACAGAGCCCAAAGCCTGAAGACTCCGAAGGATTTATTCTGGAGGATCCGAAGGCTTTCAAGTAACAACCTTATCCACTGCACACGTATTTTCCAGTCTACGTGTTACACGATGCTGCTCTCTCATTAGATAGTACAGTGATAGAATATTCTGTAAATCTTTTGTACTATTGGTATCACTAATCAAGTATAAATATCGGTGATACCATCTGTGTCGAGTATGCGTGTCATTCCCAATTGTAAAACCCTAAAGCAATATCAATCTAAGCATTCGGCACCAGTTCTATCCAATTTTCGTGTTCTTATTCAATATCATTGTGTGGGTATTGATATATTGTTGAATCATCTCTTCGTAATACTTGTTTTATCTAGTCCGTGACTGAATTTCATACTTAACATTTTGAAAGTATGATTTGGCATTAAGCCTAATATGATATGAAAGTATGATTTGGCGTCAAGCCCAATATATGTATGAAAGAATGTTTTGGCATCATGCGAATGCTATTTACGAAAGATTGTTTTGGCATTTAGCCAATGATATTTATGAAAGAATGTTTTGGCATTTAGCCGATGATATTTATGAAAGAATGTTTTGGCACATAGCCGATGATGTTTTATGAAAGAATGTTTTGACATTAGCGTATGAAAGTTATGAAAGAATGTTTTGGCGTTTAGCCTATGAAAGTTATGAAAGAATGTTTTGGCGTTTAGACCATGAAAGTTATGAAAGAATGTTTTGGCGTTTAGCCTTTGAAAGTTATGAAAGTATGTTTTGGCATCAAGCCATAATGATTTGAAAAGTATGTTTTGGCTTCAAGCCATAATGATTTGAAAGTATGTTTTGGCGTCAAGTCATAATGTTATCAATGAATGGTTTGGCATCTAGCCTCAATGTGTTTATAAATGACTGGTATTAAGTTAAGAAATGCACAGCAATGGAAATGTTCTTGTACCCTATGGATGACGTTCCCGCAAGGGAATCTAGAGGAGTCTACTGAGGACGCTAGGGTGGACTAATGTTGTTCTTTCCATCCTAGTCTAGACTTAGGGTATCACCAAGAGTGATTAAGGCCCAAAATATAAAAATTAAGCATGTTAAGATACCAGACATAGCATGTTATAAGATCCTGAGGTGGTTGGATATGTTCGTACCATCTTAGTACAGACTTAGTTATCACTAAGAGTGATTAAGGCCTAAGTATAAAAATCAAGTATGCTACGATACCAGTCAAAAGCTAAGGAAATGAAAATGAAAGTTTTATGATAGCAATAACATTACTTGATTTGTTATGAAAGGCTTTAAAAGAAAAAGTTCGTTATATGCTTAATTATATTGGTTTTGACAGCAAGTGTCATTATATAAATTGACTATAAAGGTTTTGACAGCAAGTGTCGTATATGATATGGTTATAAATGTTTTGGAAATGAATTATTTATGTTTACAAATGTTTTGAGCCTAAAACCCATGTAGCTCACGAGACGTATTCGTCTTACGTATTTTATTTTATGTCATGTATCCCATGTTCTAGACACGAGGGATAGAAGCAAGTAGATGACCCGATGATATTGGGATTTTAGATGGAGCAAATTCTGGCTCATGTAATGGTTTGTAATCCTAACTTGCTTTCTATGGTCTGTTTTGATATGAAGTTGTAACCCCCGAAGTGGTTTAAATATTCTTAAAACAAAAATGTTTTTGTTGGGACTGAAGTTTTAAGACATGACTTTATAACATGAGAAAAGTTTTTAAAATTTGACATTAAGTTCTCTAAAATATTACACCATTTAAGGTGTATGAAAATCAGGGCGTTACAAAACTCCCGCCCCGACGCTCGAGAACTACACTAACCGCCACGCGTCTAATCTATGTCAACCCGCAAACTCAAGATATTCACCTTCAGAATATCGCACCTAGCCCCATGGCTAACAATACAACTTTCACTGCCTTAGAGGATACTCAAACGCAGACACTAGATAAACTACTTACACCACATCAACCACCGATCTAACAGCCCACAAGCACTCTGTCCAAGAGTATCCATATAATCACGATTCAAACTCGTGGTACACCACCCATGCATAGCCCATCGGGCTATTCCCGCACTATCAATCATACATGGAATCACAGGTTCCCCGTTCTGTTCAGCTCGCAAACCGAACTCGCAGGCTTTTCCCTGTTTCATTCTCTTAGGTTCTCTGCTCCGCGCAGCTCATGACTAAAGTCACAGTCCTTCCTTGACTTACCTTTTTCAGGTTCTCTGCTCCGTCCAGCCTATAGCTGGACTCCCATTCCTTCCCCAATTCATCTCAATCTCCCCCAGTCGCAAGAACGGATCAAGTGACCGAGAATAACACCTAACACTTACCAATCCGCTACAAAGCTACATACAACCTTTACAATTCCGACTCTGTGTTCCCGACCTAGGATCAACTACTCAACCGACTGCAGCGAACTCAAGTGACGAAACTCACTCGATTCTCTAACACAAGACCGCATCACCCAACCCTTCCTACACACCAGACCAACCAGACCTAACCGAAAGTCATCCACCTAACGTCAAAATCCTTGCAGACCCAAACGCACCTTGAAAACATACGACCTCCTAAAAATCGAGAACCAACCCAAGATATAATCGAACCAAAACCACAACCACTCTTCTTTACCAAAGCCAACCTAACTTCCAAGTAGACAACACTCCCAAGGAAGATACCCAACCACCTCGACGATCAAAACCCAATCTAAAACGCAACGCCTTAAGACTTCCAACCATTTCCCAGACCACACCCTACTTGACAAACTTCCACTTGCTCTGCACTGAATATCTGAACTCGCGACCGCATAAAGAACATCCTTAACTTATCGTCATAACTGTGTCCACCGAATCCTCTTCATCCCAGCACAGACCAAGAAGTCTAACCATGATGATCTTTAAAACATAATATCCCAAAACTCTTACAGCCTAACGAAAACGCGCCACGACAATGTCTTTGTCTGCAACCTAGCAGTTCTCCCTCACTTAGAGTTCGAACCCGCTAATAGCTGACCTAACAGCCACTACCATTCCACAGGAAATTCACCCTTGACTCACTGCCAAAACCATTGACAACAACTGCCTTCACATACCCGCTTAGAGATAGATCCCGAAACAACTACATGCATTGTAAGAAACGATAACGAGACAACAATATCGTAAAGCGACCAGAATAAAACCGCGAAAACACACCAACCACATCCAACGAGGTTCCACCTTTACATCCAATTTACCATCCTGGCGATAAGGGTTCTCCACTCTACCTGAAACTGCAGCCCCGAAACTTCTTCACTGACGGCTGCCCTAAATCCTGATTCCGCCTCTACTGCCCTAGCAAAGCATCAAACTCAATTCCCCCTCGACGCAGTAGCAGACTCGATCTCAATAAAATTCTGACGTCGAGTAACGATCAAAAACCTGCTAATCTTCTTCCTCATCAAATCCTGACACCGAGCCATCATTGCTTCCTCCTTTGCAGCGAACCGTTCCTCCAACAGCGCCAACATTCCCGCCTTGATCGACTTAATCATGGGATGGAACATCTTGAACACAGCTGTAACACCACGACACTTCTGTAAAGTATTAAAATGTTAATCATAGTGTATTTATGATTTAACATGGTGTTCTAAGTATTAGAAAGTAATACTAGAAGAAAAGGGTAAATTGGTCATTTTACCATAAAAGGGTAATTTGGTCATTTGACCATGTGAAGGACCAATTATGTAAAATTATTGTTGCTTGTGGCAAAAGTATAAGAAATGAAAGTTTTATTGTAATAAAACTTGATTATAGTGCCAAAAGTTCAAGAAATGAAACTTAGGGACTAAAAGTGAAAATCTGGAAAATATAAAAACAAAAATGAGAAATATTTCTCATTACTTGTGGCTGAACATTTGGAAGCTACGGGAAGAAGTTTGAGATGCGATTCTTTGATCTTCACGGGAGATTGAAGCATGGAATTGGAATCATAGCTTGGAATTGGTGATTCCTAAGCTAAACAAGGTTAGTATTCCAAGTTCTTGAAGTGTTCTTGGTGGGTTTTGTGGGTAAACTGAAATCTGCAATTTCAGTGAAATCCATGGAGTTTGTATATGATTTCTGGGCTTAAACAAGTTCATGTAGTAAGAACATATGTTAAAAATAGCAAAGTAGGTTGCTATTTTTGATAAATTGAGAATTTTGCCAAGAACCCTAAATCATGAATTGGTGTGATTAAGGTGTTTCTAATGGCTTGAAACTTGTTATTAGACAAAGGTGTTAGTCCTAGAACAATCGCTGATCATTAAGTCGAGTATTAAGGGCTTAAAAATAAGAAAATGGGATTTTGTAGCTTGAAAATCGGAGTTCCTAGACTGCTGCTCAGCGATCGCAACCCGACCACAGGGTAGGTCGCGACCCGAAGGGCAAGGCCTTCGCGACCCGACCCGCATGATCGTCGCGACCCGAAGAGCAGGGTCTTCACGACCCGACCATAGGGTCGGTCGCGACCCGACCCCTGGGCAGAAACCATTTCATCCTCTGTTAAAATTTGGAACATTTTCCAAATTTGATTTTGATGCTAGGCTTATCCGATTGACCTGAAATTTTAAACATATGTCTAATATGTTGTGAAACTTCATGGAAAATTATCGGAATACGAATACGACCTCCTGAAAGTACTGTAGTAGAATACGCGTATTTCGGGAAGTGTATTAAATTTTATAACGATGGTTATTGATTAGAAATGCTTAGAAATAGTCCCCAATTGTATTGTATAGGACTCTTGTGTAGTAGAGTCAATTGAAATAGTTATTAACCTATTATCATTTGGTATATAAATAAATATATAGTTACGGGATAAATGGTTGTGGTGCACGCAAAAACAAGAAACAACCGGAATCAAATACAGCTAGCATCCTGGTGAGTAATCTCACTGATATCATATATGATATATGATGATTGAATTGTTACAGATTTGATACTGCTTTGGGGGACAAAAATGACAAATTACATGATTTGAAATATGACAAGACCAGATAAGCCGTGAGTCTGATATAGACAATAACGGAGCTGTGAGTCAATAATAATGAAATATGACAAGACCAGATAAGCCGTGAGTCTGATATAGACAAGAACGAAGCTGTGAGTCAATAATAATGAAATAAAAGACAATACCAGATAAGCCGTGAGTCTACCATAGACAAGAACGGAGCTGTGAGTCAATATATCTATGTAAACTGTGACGAGACAAGACCAGATAAGCCGTGAGTCTATAATAGACAAGAACGGAGCTGTGAGTCAAACTTATATAGACAAGACCGGATAAGCCATGAGTCATTGCAATGGCAAGAACGGAGCCGTGAGTCTAGGCAAAAGCGGGACAAACTCATGAGCCATAAATGATTATGATATTTGACTTTAAGTCCAAATGGTGCGGTCTTTTGACTATGATACCAGGTTATTGAGCCCAGCTGGTGCAGCCTTTGGGCTATGGCTTGTATATTGAAAATGACATGGTGCGGCTTATTTAGCCATGACATAAGACGCAGTCCATTGTGACTAAGAAACATGGGACAGAAACGATTAGATATTATTATCTGTGCAAATAACTGATGTGGTTTGATGATTGCAGGTTGTAATGATGTAGCCTGTAAGGCTATAAAAATTAGGATATGAAATCCTAAGAGATATGTGGTCAGCCAGTAAGGCTAGGAGTTTGGATTCGATATCCAGACAGATATACGAATATATTTTATACATGTTATTTGCAGATACGATTACTCACTGAGCTTTGTAGCTCATACCGTTTGTTAAATGTCCCTGCAGGTTAGCATGATCCTGGTAAGGGACAAGATAGAGTCCGTGACTCAAGAAGTGGACTTGTAGATGCTGTCAGTAGCAGCCCGGCTTATAAGGAGGTTATTATATTTGTATACTCCTTGATACACTTGTACCTGTTTTTATTAAAAATATACCCCTTTGTTTATGGTTTTAAGTACTGAAACCTATGTTTAAATGAAAAATTTTCAGGGGTGTTTTTGTATTAAAAGCCGGGTGTTACAAGTTGGTATCAGAGTCGTGGTTTAAGTGAACTAGGTGTCTTTAGAGTAGATTCCTGGACTTAAACCTTGAGACAGTAGACACGATGTACCGTTAGGTGTATATAAGTTGTCATTATACATATATAACCTAACTATTGCTGACTTCTAACGTATAAGAAGTATGAGCAGCGAATATTACTGGGAGGAATTTAGGGCATGGAGCTTTAAGAGGCGGACCAGCCCTTTCTCAAGGCTCCATTGAACGAGGGGCAAAGAGACAAGTAGCAGAAAATCGAAATGACAAGCAATAGTAGCTGCTGTGGTCAGAGAAAGAAATTGGGTGCTCACCTTGATTGATATTCATGGTGAAAGAAAAGTAGCTGAGACTACAAGAAAAGCAGAAAACGATTAGTGGACGCTTCAGGAGAAGTTACCACGATTTAGGTCCAACCTTAAAAGGAAGGGACCAAAATGAAAAAGGTGATGCGGTATAAGAAGTGCAGGAAAAGCACTCAGGAAATTTGTAGAGTAGAGACTCTACCGTTGAAATGCTGAAATTGTAGAACATAGGAGCATATTGCTCGAGCTTGTTTGATGGCATGGAAGTGTTTCCAACGTGGAGCTATAGAACACTTTCCTATGAAATTTTCACATGCTAAATGTGGAGTAACGGGTGATAAACCCAGGAAAGAACGGGGAGGAAAGAAAGAATAAACGAATGGTCGAAAAGGACCAGTGATACTATGAGCATTCCAGCAGACTGTGGAAAAAGCTCGTGAGTAGACTGATATGGTCTCAGACATGATTGTTTTGAATATAATCCCCGTATATGTTATATTTGATCCATGAAGCTATGCTTGGGATCGGTGACTTTGATGTCATGTCTGAATATTTCATCAACGATTATGACGAAATGTTGAAAGTAGCTATAGCAGTTAGCAAATATGTTCAAGATTTGAACACCTGGAAAGGTAGTATGCTTAGGATTTACGGGACCACTCTTCCCTATAAATCTGAAGCCGATGACTACCAATGAATCCGAAGAAATTGTGCATATGAATTGGTTAGCAATGAATGATGCTAACATAAATTATAGAAATATGAACATTGTGGTTCTAAAATCAGAAATGAAATGGACGAAAATCCATGGGAAATAACAGTTGTTGAGAATACCAGTTATTTTTCTTTGCTTGAACTCTGATAGGAGTTAGTAAAGAAATGATGTTGTAGTTGGCATACGTGGTATTGGCCAAGTTAAATAAGGTAGTGATAGTAGTGTGCTACTTTAAATAAATTCTCGGATGTTTCTTTTAAAAGGAACTTTCAGGATTTTTGCTAGATTGGCGAGAAGAGGTTATGATTAAACTGATTTTGGGAGCCGTTTCTGTTATTAGGCTCTAAACTGATTAGCATCTGCAGAGATAGCAGAGCAGGAAAACAATTAGAAAGAAATTATTTTTGAATTGGGGTCTCTTATGGCCGAATGCATCATCATGTGGAGCCCTATCTTGTTTGAAAAGAAGAAAGACGAGTTGATGTGTATGTGCACTGACTACTGAGAATCTGATATTCTCGAAACCAGACTGAATATGAGGTACATTTGTACCAGATATTGGAGTTACTTCACTGAGTTAAGTGATATGTAAAATTCTCTAAGTATGAAAAAAAAAATTTGGCTAAAAGAAGTTTCATATTCTTTGGGCATGTTAATAATGCCAGAGATGATAAAGTAGATCCAGTGGAAATGATACTGTGATAAAATAGAAACCGCCTTGGGAATTGACTGAAATTAGTAGTTTCCTTGGATTGGCGGGTTATTATAGGAGAGTTGTAGAAAACTGCTCCTTGATTACTGTCGAGTTGACTATTGTTCTATTGACTAAAGTTGACCAAGAAAAGTGAAAAATTCGGGTGGTAGAAAGACCACATGTAACTTTTCAAAAGTTGAGACAAACCTTGTGTGAAGCTCCAGTATTAGCACTGTCGCTAAGCGGAGAAGATAAATTGTTTTATAGAAATGCATCTAGAGATGATTCTGATATATATGATATTGCAGTAGCAATTATAAATTTGACATTGAAGCTTTGGAGACACTACTGAGGTGGTGAAAAGCTTACTGTTTATACGGATCATAAAAGTTTGAAATACTTAATTGATCAAAAGAAGCTAAATGTGAGATAGCAAAGATAGATGGGTTACTTAAAGATTTCGGTTATGAAATCTTGTACCATCTCGAAAAGGCGGATGTGATTATAGATGCTTTAAATTGAAAAGAGTATCTTTTGAAAGATACAACCACATGCGTGAGTGTGGCGAATTGATTACCTGAGTTGATTCGGGTAGCACAGAAATAAGTGTGCAAGTCTGAAAATGTGAAAAGCGAATGAATGATTGGCTGTCGAAAGAAGCTAGTTAGAAACTCACGACGATTGAAAACCCTTGGGGTTGTGTATGTGAGTTCCAAAGCAAGGTGAGATATGAAATCTACCCTTAAAAGATGTATATTGGGGTAGATATGCAAAATGCCCGGGGCAGTACCAAACTGTGTAGGATGATATAACCTATGTATTGGTGGCCGGGATTGAAGAAAGATATTGAAAGACATATGAAAAGTATTTGACTTGTATGCAAAGTAAAGTCAAACCGTTAGAATCATGCGAAGAAATTTACCCGTTGTTGGTCCCGGAAAAGAAATGGGACAACATTGTCATAGACTTTGTAATAAAGTCTTTGCAAGTACCGCATGGGTATGACACCATATGGGTAATTGCAAGTTGATTGATGAAATCAGTGTAAACTTATACTGACTAAGGAAGAATTAAGATCGAAAAGTAATGAAAACTACATAGAAAAAGAAATTTGTTGACGTGCGCTACAGGTGTCGACTGTATCGGGTCGAGATACTAGAATTATTGGCTGAATTTAGCATTAATACCCAGAACTATTAGTTCCAAAGTACTAGTAAGTACTGTATATGAGTTGTAGGTTGATAGACGAGACGAGATAATGATGCAGACATTAGAAGATATGCCCGAAATTTGCATAACAAACCCTGGTGGAAGATGAGAAGATCGTCTATCGTTGGTAGAATTTGTAAGAAATAATACCTTACATACTAGTATTCTACTGATACGTATGAAGTGTTGTATGGAGTACCGTGTTATCCTTTGATTTATAGGATTGAAGATGTGGAAAAGCTGTTGGCTAGGTCCTAGACTGTGGTACAAGTTAAAAAGAAGACTTGATGAATACGAGAAAATCTGAAAATGGCTAAGAAGCAGTAAAAGTAGTATGCGGATCACCGAGTAAAAATCATTGATAGTCCAAGTAAGGAAAGATGGTGGTACTCAAAGTAAACCTTTGGGAAGATTAGAATCTGTTTGGGATGAAAAGAAAGTTAAGTCCTCATTAATTGGACTTTTCTATATGTCCCAAAGATTAAGAATTTTGGTGTACCGATTGAAGATTCCTGATGAACTTCAAGATGTTTATAACGTTTTCTATGGGTCTCATAGTTCTGAGAACATGGATTGATAAATTTCAACGAATACCTCAAGCTGCAATTGAGGTAGATGATAAATTGAGGTACCCGGGACATCCCAAGGAGGTGTTTGACCGGAAGATAAGACAATTGCGAAATACGAAGATTAGTATGGTTAAAGTGCTTTGGCAATACTATAGAGGTTTCCGTATGATATGGGAAACCGAAGTTTTAATGAGAAAGAAATAACCTCACTTGTTTGTATGATTTCAGGGACGAAATCTTTTGAAGGAGGGGAGAATTTGTAACACCACGACACTTCTGTAAAGTATTAAAATGTTAATCATAGTGTATTTATGATTTAACATGGTGTTCTAAGTATTAGAAAGTAATACTAGAAGAAAAGGGTAAATTGGTCATTTTACCATAAAAGGGTAATTTGGTCATTTGACCATGTGAAGGACCAATTATGTAAAATTATTGTTGCTTGTGGCAAAAGTATAAGAAATGAAAGTTTTATTGTAATAAAACTTGATTATAGTGCCAAAAGTTCAAGAAATGAAACTTAGGGACTAAAAGTGAAAATCTGGAAAATATAAAAACAAAAATGAGAAATATTTCTCATTACTTGTGGCTGAACATTTGGAAGCTACGGGAAGAAGTTTGAGATGCGATTCTTTGATCTTCACGGGAGATTGAAGCATGGAATTGGAATCATAGCTTGGAATTGGTGATTCCTAAGCTAAACAAGGTTAGTATTCCAAGTTCTTGAAGTGTTCTTGGTGGGTTTTGTGGGTAAACTGAAATCTGCAATTTCAGTGAAATCCATGGAGTTTGTATATGATTTCTGGGCTTAAACAAGTTCATATAGTAAGAACATATGATAAATTGAGAATTTTGCCAAGAACCCTAAATCATGAATTAGTGTGATTAAGGTGTTTCTAATGGCTTGAAACTTGTTATTAGACAAAGGTGTTAGTCCTAGAACAATCCCTGATCATTAAGTCGAGTATTAAGGGCTTAAAAATAAGAAAATGGGATTTTGTAGCTTGAAAATCGGAGTTCCTGGACTGCTGCTCAGCGATCGCGACCCGACCACAGGGTAGGTCGCGACCCGAAGAGCAAGGCCTTCGCGACCCGACCCGCATGATCGTCGCGACCCGAAGAGCAGGGTCTTCGCGACCCGACCCCTGGGCAGAAACCATTTCATCCTCTGTTAAAATTTGGAACATTTTCCAAATTTGATTTTGATGCTAGGCTTATCCGATTGACCTGAAATTTTAAACATATGTCTAATATGTTGTGAAACTTCATGGAAAATTATCGGAATACGAATACGACCTCCCGAAAGTATTGTAGTAGAATACGCGTATTTCGGGAATTGTATTAAATTTTATAACGATGGTTATTGATTAGAAATGCTTAGAAATAGTCCCCAATTGTATTGTATAGGACTCTTGTGTAGTAGAGTCAACTGAAATGGTTATTAACCTATTATCATTTGGTATATAAATGAATATATAGTTACGGGATAAATGGTTGTGGTGCACGCAAAAACAAAAAACAACCAGAATCAAATGCAGCTAGCATCCAGGTGAGTAATCTCACTGATATCATATATGATATATGATGATTGAATTGTTACAGATTTGAAACTGCTTTGGGGGACAAAAATGACAAATTACATGATTTGAAATATGACAAGACCAGATAAGTCGTGAGTCTGATATAGACAAGAACGGAGCTGTGAGTCAATAATAATGAAATATGACAAGACCAGATAAGCCGTGAGTCTGATATAGACAAGAACGGAGCTGTGAGTCAATAATAATGAAATAAAAGACACTACCAGATAAGCCGTGAGTCTACCATAGACAAGAACGGAGCTGTGAGTCAATATATCTATGTAAACTGTGACGAGACAAGAGCAGATAAGTCGTGAGTCTATAATAGACAAGAACGGAGCTGTGAGTCAAACTTATATAGACAAGACCGGATAAGCCGTGAGTCATTGCGATGGCAAGAACGGAGCCGTGAGTCTAGGCAAAAGCGGGACAAACTCGTGAGCCATAAATGATTATGATATTTGACTTTAAGTCCAAATGGTGCGGTCTTTTGACTATGATACCAGGTTATTGAGCCCAGCTGGTGCAGCCTTTGGTCTATGGCTTGTATATTGAAAATGACATGGTGCGGCTTATTTAGCCATGACATAAGATGCAGTCCATTGTGACTAAGAAACATGGGACAGAAACGATTAGATATGATTATCTGTGCAAATAACTGATGTGGTTTGATGATTGCAGGTTGTAATGATGTAGCCTGTAAGGCTATAAAAATTAGGATATGAAATCCTAAGAGATTTGTGGTCAGCCAGTAAGGCTAGGAGTTTGGATTCGATATCCAGACAGATATACGAATATATTTTATACATGTTATTTGCAGATACGATTACTCACTGAGCTTTGTAGCTCATACCGTTTGTTAAATGTCACTGCAGGTTAGCATGATCCTGGTAAGGGACAAGATAGAGTCCATGACTCAAGAAGTGGACTTGTAGATACTGTCAGTAGCAGCCCGGCTTATAAGGAGGTTATTATATTTGTATACTCCTTGATACACTTGTACCCGTTTTTATTAAAAATATACCCCTTTGTTTATGGTTTTAAGTACTGAAACCTATGTTTAAATGAAAAATTTTCTGGGGTGTTTTTGTATTAAAAGCCGGGTGTTACAATAGCCCTGGTCACCTCCGCAACGACTAAATCTAGAACATCCTGATCACTCATCCCAAGCCCATACCGGCCTCTCGAACTCGACTCGCGTCCTAAATCATTTCCTCATGGATGAACCTTCCTCATTCTGAATTCTGACAAGAAACGAGTTACAACACCCGCATTCCCTCATCTATAGGCTCCTTAGGTCCCTTGGGTCTCCCTCTGTTCTAGGTATGAATCTTGTGCTTCCAATAGAACGGGCCCTTGTACTACCTTCCACACCTATTCATACTTGTCTCGAAAGTCGTCCCAATTCCTTAAGTTGCCTCACTCCCTTCTAAAGGGCATTCGTATATCATTCACACGATCCTACACCGAAGTGCCTAACACTCTTCCTAGTCTACCCTGGATTTCGACATCTCACCTGCACCACAAGAACTTCCGCTCGTACCATCAGGCCGTCTTGTGAACGCGTAATCATATGTAATAAGAACAGATAGACAGTCGAATAAATGTCCGTACCTTAAAGTCACAACCAAAGAAGGAACAGCCAATAAGGATGGATCAAGAATTCTAAGGCTATCCGATCCTATTACATACAATCCTAAAGCATTTCCTTAACTTCCTAACACTACAAGGATGGATCAAGAATTCTAAGGCTATCCGATCAAGAATTCTAAGGTCCAGAAGGCACACACAAGCATCACATAGCAAGCAGCACACAACAAGCAACAATCTAGGCAAAAGGCATCCCTATGATCCAGGCCAATTTTATCATGCAATATCCTGAGTGGATCCTTCGCCTATTTCTAGCATACATCATATCATCAGCACATAATATCATGGATATTTTGGGAATTAAATCACTTACTTGAGCTCCAGTCGACTGTACGCAGCGTATCTCATTCCTTTCAAGCTCAAGGCGGCAAATACTTGAAAAACAATTAGGGTGAAAGAGTAAGCGCAAAGCTTAGTGAGTTCTCCAAAATACCACACGATCCATCACATTCAAACACGTAAGGCAGATACATCCGCATAGGTCTCTGAGCTTGCCCCAAACAACCTTACCCAAACATGTCGTAGCACTGCCAGGTATCTCGGCATGGGCCCTCCCGACTCTGACCTGACACTGGCCCTCAGCTCTAGTCTAGTACTTGCCTCCCTAGCTCTGGCCACATTTTTGGGACTGTCGACACGGGCCCTTCCGACTCTGATCTGACACAGATCATGAATGCGAGGTGCAGGGTACCAGGCCGAGAAAGCCAGGAAACCACTTCCCTATGTGCCAATCGTTAGTGCAGCTAGGGCCCCGGCGTCCAGCTCTGCTGGAGAAGCCTCGCCTGATCTGAGAAGTGCTAATTCGGTTCAGAGAGACTTCATTCAAGAACGCCACCGCCCCTAGAATCAATAAGAAAATAAGTGCTAAGTTTCAGATCAGTGAATAAACTAAAACGAAAGAAGAGACCTTTCTCGCTCGGCGCCTAAAGCGCACTATGCTCCACTTCAACAAATGAGAGTTTTTGGTGGAATCGGTGAACCACGCGAGCCGGTTAAATGCATGGGACCCATCTAGTTCTCGTCAAATACTGGCCCCTCCCCGACTCTGACCTCACCCATCATTGAGACTATTGGCACTGACCCTTCTAGCACTTACCCGACACTGGCCCGTCTGGCTCTAGTCAGGTACTAGCCCCTCAGCGGCTCTAGTCACATACAATCCTAACCTTAAGAAGTCATCACTCTCCCTACAACATTGTACTACGTACACATGTAATATCACCCATAGTATAGTGAGAAAACTCACCTGATCTGCAACCGCAAGCTAGACAGCACTCCACACGCCAAATCCTCAGATCCGACAGCACGAACATCCTAATCAGGATAACCTTCACTTAATAAGTCTCAATCCCCAAACAGGATAAATCTCAAAGATCAGTACCTGAAATTCTCAAGTTTGACCAAAAGTCAAACTGGTCAAAAAGTCAACGGTCAAGGTCAAAGTCAAATGTCAACAAGCAATTAGGCCGCTATCTCGCCAAGAGAGCGTCGCTAATTATGAACTGCCTAAAAATCCATTAAGCTTTTAATCCATTCAGCTAAAGACTCAAACCTTCCAGGAACCTTCCAAACATTCCAGGAACCTTCCAAACAGTCCCTAGGTCCATAAAATGCAAATAGTCAAGATCTTGGTCCAAAACGGTCAAAACTCAACAAAACCACCAAAGAGAGTTTGGCTTAGTCTCTAAACCAACTTAATGGCTCCAAATGAGGACTTAAAGGCATAAAGTTCTGAACTTTATCCTTCCTAACCAAAGACAAACAAAAAGGGGACCATTACTCCATTTTAATCCATAAAATCCCACTTAAACCACAAGAATAACCTTAATAATGTAAAAAGGTGGGAACTTTACTCACAATGGTATAGAAACAAGGAGCTTTAGTGATTTCAACATGAACAATGCCTTCTAGCAACACCATGGATCCTCTAGCGTCATCATCTCTTCAAGATAACCTTCCAAAGTGGCCAAATGAGCCATTAATCATCCAAGGGAGCTAGAGAGAGAGAGAGAGAGACAAAGAGACAGAGAGAGAGAGAGGAAAAACAACTTGGAGGCTGAAAATGGCTGCTACCCTAGGGATAGCATCTTTATATGTGGCCCAAACTTCAAAATCTAAGGTTTTGGCCCAAATAGGTTAGTTAGCGCCGTTAACTCTTTAGTTATCGTCGCTAACTGAGATCGTGCAAACCCACCACCATGCTACAACATTAGCTTTGCTAAACCTATAGTTAGCGGCACTAATCCCTTTTTCCAGCTTTATTCCATAACTTTCTCTTTTAAACCTTGAACTTTAGACTTCCCGGGATTAGGGTCTTACATGGGAAGTCAACATCGTGACGTTTGACTGAGATAGCATTGCTACCTATAGAGATAGCGGCGCTATCTCTGCTATTCAGACAACTTTTCCCAAAACTCTTAATCTGCTAAGCCAAGGTCTAAAACCTTCCAAGACCCTTCCCAACAGTCACTAGATCCATTATAATGCATACTTTCTCATCCAAACATAATCATGCATGCACATGGTGAATATCTAAGTACAAAATGAGCAAAATCTAACTTAAGCACTCAAGGAAGCTTGACTTACTCCGAAACTTAGTTCAAAACTTCCAAATAAAGCTCAAGGGACATAAAGATCCAACCTTTATCATTCAAATCCTTAATATCACATCCAAGGGACCAAAAACCCATCTAAAGTCCCCATAACTACATGAACAACTTAATAAACACATAAAGGAAGAAACTTTACTCATAAAGGTCCAAAAAACTGAAGCTCTTGCTGATTCAAACTTGAAGAACACCTTCTAGCACCACCATGCACATTCCTTTCTTCAAGAAATCTTCCAAAAATCATGCCAAGGAGGCTAGGAAAGGGTTTGAGACATTTCTGGAGGCTGAGGGGTGTCAAATGACGACTACCTAGGGTATATAGCCCTTAAATACGAACCACACTATGAGATCTATGGTTTTGTGCAAACAACGCCAGATAGCGGGGCTATACTATATATAACGTTGCTATCTCAGTAACGTGCCATCCCACTATTTTCCCGCATAGCGTCGTAGTGAATCCTCCATATATAGCATCGCCACCTCCATCTCGATAGCGTCGCTAAGCTCAACTCACTAGCACCGCTAACCACCTCTCATAGTGTTGCTAAGCTCAACTCAAGCACTTCTCAAAACCTGATTCTTTTAAAACCAAACTTGATCATTCCAGGAACAGGGTCTTACAGTCTCTTTCCCTCTCTTGCTTTTACATCCTTCGAGGTTTGTTAATTTACTCCTTGGTCATTGTACTTACGCTTTATCCACATACTTCGTGTATAACTAAACCTTGTCATTGTAAGTATTTAAACCCCAAACTTTAATTACATATGTTTATTTTTACCCAAAAGGCGTTAATACTCGTCGGATATTTTTATTTATCAAAATACGACTTAAAAGTGGGATTGCATATTATTGGATAAGCTAGTGGTTATTCTTTATAAACAAAGAAATCCAAAACAGAAGATGTAATGAAAATGTGAGTTTTGTGAACTAGCTATGAAAATTCACCTTCTTTCATAGGCAAACATATGACTCTATAAATGCGAAATCTAATAAGATATTACAACCCTTTCTCATTTATATCCTATATAACTTAAGAAGATTTTTGGCTATTATATGTCACCAGGAGAATGCATGTATGACATGTGCGAGGCCTTCATTTTGTGAGGTGGGGTTAGTTATGGGTCGCTCTTGGGTTGGCTATTGTTACGACTTGGCTTTAGCCATTTAATGACAACCATTGATCTTCTGGTTGCATTTTTGGTTCTTCATCTATCATCCAATTGATTGTGACTCCAATTTGTATTGCAACCGATTAGATGGTTTAGTTTTCTCCTTATTAATTTCGTATGTAACCTAGTCTTTGTTGTCCTATAAATGTTGTCTATCTATTATAGATATCATTTTTGGAATTGATATAATGGGTTCACAATACAATTTGATTAGTCGGGTAAACATTGATGTTCGATTAATGAAAGTTCAAGGAACTTTTTGTTTGTTTATAGAAGCAACATGTATACATTAAGCCTCCTGAATCGAACAACATTGATATGATTTTAATGGACAATAAGGTGGAAACCTATCATATTCAAGATTTCTCTCTTTTGTTTGTTTTGGTATAATTTTTATCTATCATTTGTTTGAATGATAATATTAGGGAAATCATTACTCTGTTACCGTCAAGAAGAGTCTAATTAGGAAGTTTGAAGAATTGTTGAGGGTGATTTTATTTTTTTTCAAATTTATTTGTTGGTGATAATATTGCCCAGTTGAAAATGGCAAGCCACAAGTTTAAAATAAAATTTCATAAACACACTTTGGTGAAGTCTTTAGCAACTGGATTCCCATGTTGTTTGAGATTGTTTGGTTTTTCTGAGTTTGCAAACATCATTTCCGATGATGTTGGGTACGAGTGCGCTATTGGTGAGTAGCAATTGTTTTGTGCTTTTGTTTTTTGATTTCTGATATATGTGGTCTATAGATTTGTAAATGTCATAGGTGTCATTATAAAGTATACTGATTTAATGCTGTCTATGAAGGATGCTCGGCCTACAAAGAGAGTGTCATTTAAATTACAGGATTTTACATAATCTCTTTATACCCATATACATACCATAACACCTCCACCCCAAAGTCTACGTAGAACTAGTACATGCTTTCAAATAATTCAATTTTGAATTTTAGAAAAAATGATACATCCTTGGTGTTATCCTGTCAAAAAGTTAAAAATAACTTATGGAAGAGGTTTGCCAATGATGAAGAGGTTTGCCAATGATGAGATGGGTCAGTACCATGCAAAGATAAGTAATTGAATTGGTATTAAGTTTATACATAAAAATTAAATAAATAGATTTTTAAGAACTATATGGTGTCCTTATTAATAACATATTCCTTTTGATTTTAGAGCTTTGGCCAGTCGATAAGATGATAATAGATTATGCCTATAATTTTTTCACCTAACATGGTAGTATGTGTTCACTTTAGTATGTTACAATTACCACACCTATCAATTGGTATTGTTGTTTTTTACTTGATTATATATATATATATATATATATATATATATATATATATATATATATATATATATATATATATATATATATATATATATATATATATAGGGAAATGTTCAAATGAGAACCATTAAAAAGTTGAGAACCATGGGAACTAATCTTAGCCTTTCATGTTAAAAAATGTCTAGATCTGATTTAAATGGTCAAAATCCCGTTTTTTATAAGGAAGGGCAAAATTGTCATTTTCAAACTCTAGTAAATCTATCAACACACTCATTTACAGCTTAATACATCAATTCATATAGTAATTCACAGTTTAATACATTATTTCGTACACCATTTCACAGTTTAATGCTAATGCAACTACGAAAATTAATACATTAATACGTACAACACAAAAAAGATATATACTCTAAAAAAATTAACAAGTTAATAAAGAAAAATATACATTTATAGCTTAAAAGTACAACATTAACATCTTAAAATACAACATTCACACCTGAAAAATAAAACATTCACAGTTTAAAATATAACTTATTCAACTTAATACAACATTTCAGACACCTATTCACAACTTAAATACTTACAGATCTCATTGAGGCATTTTATCAAACACCTTGTGTGCATCTTATTTACAGACCAGATCACTCCAAAACTCAGATCTGGATAAAAAAACCAGAATTCGCAATTTAATACAATGTTCCAAACACTGATTCACAACTAAATACAACATTTCAGACACTCATTCACAACTTAATACAACATTTCAGAAACTTATTTGCAGCTTAAAAACTTACAGATCTCATTGAGACATTTTATCAAACACCTTATGTGCATCTTGTTTCCAGACCAGATCAATAAGATAAAGATATTCTGGCGGTGTTGTTGGTTCACACCAGTAACGACGGTGGTGGTTCATGATAGTAACAACGGCTAGGGTTTTAGATCTAGTATATTTCGGTCGGTGGTGGTTGCATTCGCCGGTTTCTCTCTAGATCTGAGATATTCCGGTGGTTTAAAGAGAAAAATAAAAACGCAGACAGTGTTTTGATGGCGATTTAGATCTAGATACAAATCTGATGCGGTGGTGGATGTTTAGACATGGTTGTGGAACAGATCTGGTCATTGGAGGTTGGTGGTGACGGTGGCGATCACCTTGGTTTTTCATATCTGAGATAGTGACGGCGGCGGAGAAGGAGACAGCCGACGGTAGAAGGTAGTGGCGGTGGTGGCGGCGACAGTAGGTGGCGGTGGTGGCGACGACAGTAAGTGACGGTGGTGGTGTTAGGGTTTGCTTGAGCTCTTGAAGATAGATGAGAGTGTTTGAGGGAAAAAAGCACATATCTTATTTTCATATATACTGTGTAGGTTTTGATGTTAAAGGGTTTCCATTTGCTACTATTACCATTATATCCTTACTTACTTTTAGCCATTGATCAAACTTAAAAAAAATTAAGGGCTTAGATTAGTTCTTAGGAGTTCTTAATCTTTTAATGGTTCTCATTTGAATCCATATATATATATATATATATATATATATATATATATATATATATATATATATATATATATATATATATATATATATATATATATATATATATATATATATATATATATATATATATATATATATATATATATATATATATATAAGGAGGATCGTGTAGGAACCCAAAATCCGGTAAGAACCGCGAGGACAAATCTGGACCTTTAATCTTGAAAAATGGATGGATTAGATTCAATGTACAAATAGTGACAATGTATTAAAATTCAAAGGTTGCTTTTGTAAATTCCAGAAAATAGGAGGGAAGGAAAGGAAAATATGTAAGGGTACTTATGTCATTTCCACTCCAATTTGTGTTGTAAGTTTCAGCCAAATCAAAGATTCACGCGCCCCCACTCTCAGCGCCACGTGGCGCCTTCCGATTGGTTTCATTTATTTTCTTTTTCCACCCATTTTGTATTTTGGCCATAACTTTTTTTTTTGAAAAAAAAATTCTGAAAAAACCAAAGTTCTTAAAATTTAATTCTCTACAAAACAAGCATAATCATGAAAATTTAAAAAAAATTATTTTTTTTAATTTTTATATTTAAAAAGTCAAAAAATAAAAAAAATCTTTCAAAAATTACAAAAATTTAAGGAATCATTCTAGACATCATATTAGTTGGTTTGTAAAAAAAAATTTTGAAAATAAGTTTTTATTTGTATATTCTTTTTTATTTTTAAGAAAAAACTCATCCAATTACAAAAAAAAAAAAGTCTATGATCCAAAATATTAAGAACCAAAATATGTTTTATGATTAGAAACTTATGATCAAAGATACAATATTCGTTATAATTCAAGATCCAAAAGTCGTTATGATCCAAAAAGAGTTAAAAAAAACATATAACGACAAAATGATTCAAAACTTATCCAAGATGCAAAAAAACTATGATCCAAAATGTTTATGATCCAAAAATACATGATCCAAAATGTTATAATTAAAAATATCATGATCCAAAATGATTAGATTAAAGATACGAAAAAAAACGTTAAATTTATATATATATATATATATATATATATATATATATATATATATTTATAAATTAAATTTATAGTGACAGATAAACATACCTTAGAAACCTGCGATTATAGATATTAGAAGTATATGGCTAAAAAGATTCATTATTTCCAAGAATCTGGCTGGTTGAAGCGGTCGGCATTGGAGCTACAAGTAACGAATTCCTGATTCCATTCCTGGATATCATTTCACAAAGGGCTTTGCAGTCCCATAAATCCGAAGGTGTTAGTCCCCACATGTCTGGTTGCAGAATCCCCTACAAAAATGAAAACTTCCAAACTTTTTCTTATTAATACATTATTATACTCTGAATGTGGTTTTCTATTTCAAATTTTTTGGTCTCTAATTTAGGTCTGTAATGGTTTTGGTCCATGTCTCAAATAAAATGACTATCTTTTTGGGACCAAAATTTCAACAATCAGTTATAATCGGGGACCAAAAATAGTCAGTTTACTTGGAATAAGGACAAAAATTGCAAAACAAACTTTTTAGATAAACTTGCAAAAGCAGCTATACTCAATGACAAAAAATAGCCATTTTAGCTGGAATACGGACCAAAAACATTACAATAATCTCAAAGAAGGACCAAATATTATATGTATTACAATTTCGAATACGAAGTGATGAGGATATTCGTGTTTTGTAGACGAAGGGAGGAACAAAATTGAAGGTTTCGTTGGATATCTCCTTTTGAATCCACCTTGATTTTCCAATGATGAGAGGATCTTGGGACTGACACGATGAAGTCAACAATAACTTTTTCAAATATGTTTATTTTTTTAAGGATGAATGTGAGAAATAGCAACAAAGTTTCATTGATTTGTTTATTATAGCATCATACGTTCATTTCTTGCTATTGCAACATCGTACTTTGAATAATCTACCCAATTATAGAAACACCAACCAACTATGAAATAACTTCCACTGCTAATAAGAACAAAATGCTATAATTGAGTAGATTTTTCAAAGTAGAATGCTTTAATAAGAAAAAATTGGAAGTGCAAAGTTGAATAAAGAAGGAATGAAAGTAGGATGCTATAATTGTTATTTCATATTTGTAACTAATAGAAATATTACGAAAAAGTAAATTGAAATACCTGAATCATGAAATCTTTCCAAAGAATATGCTGGACACCATGCAAAGCAGAGGCCATAGCATAAGCATACCTAACACAAAACTCAAAAAAAAAGTCAAAATCGTTGACTAATGACACAATATGCAAAAAGGTCGATCATTTTTTATAAAATTTGACTCACATTTCTAGTACCCATCCAAAAGTTCTATCAGTCACAGGATCATCCTTCATTCTTAAAGAGACATTCATCAATGTGGGATCAATTTTTTCGAGTAAATCCTGCATAAATATTTACATTTACATATTCACTTTTACAAAAAAATATTTAAAAGTTTTAAAATTTATTTTAGCAGTACCTTTCTTATAATAACAGGAGAATTACCAATTGGGTCAACATTAGTTACTGGCCCATACTCCTTAGGATAATATTTACTAATTATCTTTTCATTTTGATCAGGCTTTATGTAAAAAAAACAGAAATCCAGCTGGATATTCACCACGAGCCAAATTAGGCAATGCATTTACAAATAATTCGTCAAGCTTTGCCATTAATATGTATCTGTCAAGGGCAAAACAGTCATTAACTTTTGCCCAATTATATATTTTAAGGAATCTGCAATTATTTTAAGAATAGTCAGCCAGATGAAGAAGACTGGTTGTTAAATGATGCTAGGTTAATCATTAATAAGTGACAATTATCTCCAAATTGTTAGTCTTTTATCGGAAAACAGGACAAGCAAAGAAAAAGTCTACTTAAATAGCATACAAGGCCAAAACCGCTGACCTTTTCTCATTTATAATACGGGTCCCTTTTCGGAACATGATTTACCATATTGCCCTTGTCCCTTTTGAAGCAATGCACTACCTCTTCCCAGTCGATAAAATCGAAGTTGTATGTTGATGACAAACCATCATTGCCATTTAAAGAAGCGTTTCTTTTAAACATATCTTCAAAAGATGAATGGTTTACAGTGTAATCAGTGGACACATGATCTGAAGAGTTGAATGATAGCGTGGACATTGCCACACCTGATTTTGGCTCCTTTTGTTGTACAGAATTTGCGGTCATATCACTACCGAGCTTTTTAGTATTCAGGAAGCAGCCCCCACAACCCCGAGCTCTTCTCATAGGATGTTGATGTATCGATTCATGAAGATACGTGTAAAATAATATGAATATTTAATTTCATGTGGGAATTATATAAAAGTGTGTATTTAGTAATTTAGTATACCTTTTTGGATTTGATCACCTTTTTTTCTAATTCTGCTTTGGCTCTTGATTCTCTTCGCCTTAGAATTCGATGGTACTGTTTTGCATTTACATAAACAGGTTCCTCTTCCATTTGAAGGGGTAACGGCATTGTTGTTTGATAAATTCCATGTAAATTTGGATTTGCCTGGATCCATGAATCATAGATAGTCATTTATGTTAGAAAATCTGTGGTCCATAAGTCATTAATGGTGGATCACATTCTTACATGTACTCCATAAGTCATCATTCTTGTATTATGTGGATCCTGATATGGATTAGTTGTCAGTACCTGCAAAAAAGTCCCTTTATGTTCATCAATGTCTAAAGGGCTTATATAAACATATATGGAGAGAGAGAGAGAGAGGGAGATTACTATTGAGTGGCCTATGAGTTCCATTAATGAACTTGCTTCAACTTGTTTGACTTGTTGTTGCCCATTGTTGACGTTTAATCCTGGAATGTTAATTTTGATGTCATTATGAGGAATTATAGTTAGATACGAAGCTAATGTATCTAACTAAATGAGGTTTTCCAAGACATACCAGATTCTAGGCTGTGGAGGAATCTGTATTATATCATCTTATTTTACTGATATGATACAACATATTGACAATTGATGGCAATAATGAAAGCATCCAACGACCAACATAAATTTAATTATTAAATAAATGTTTCTCACATTAGATCTTAAATTAGTACACATTATCTATACATACACATTATGATACCATCTCCCCATGATTTACATGGCAGCAATAGAAGGCAACTACGCCTCGCCTCCGCCATCCACCGCCCTGTCCCCGCTCGTCTGCAAAGACAAATACAACTGTAAATCATTTATAGTAAAATAAGTTTGAGCAATTTTAACAAATCAAAATAGTATGTAACATTTTAATTTACCTGTAAATGTTGTGATAGATAACGGTCAAGAGCACCTTGACCATGGAGGATTTTAGCACCACTCCCAACTGCTTCCTCATCAACCACCACTGCATTTATTATATCTTTACCTGTTCTTATATCAGGAATCTACAAAATATTCATAAATTATTCTACCATTTTCACAAATTTCGTCATTTAAATGATTTGATAAATTAATTGATTTGTACCTAATACATGGCATCCATCAATATGTTTTCCAATAAAGCCCTCAAACTCCGTGCACCAGTGTTTTTAGTTATCGCTTTTCTTGCAATTAATCTCAAAGCACTTTCTGTATAATGTAGGTTAACCTTCAAAAACCAAAAACAATTACAAACATTTTTCAATTAGTAAACATGTCGACTGTTGAGATGAAAAATATGAAAGACTTACTTCATTCATCTGAAATAACTTCTTGTATTGTTTTCCTAATGCGTTTTTTGGCTCAGTTAGCACCTATAAAACATTATTGTGCGTATATATATGAATGGGTCTATTTCTTTTTGACTTAATGAATTAAGCACTTAACAAAAAGGTACCTGGACAAGTTGAGCTTCTGTAAGAGCTAATAAGTTTACAAGAATTGGAAACCTTCCAACAAATTCAGGTATCAAACCGTACGCAATAAGATCACTACTTTCAACCTAAAAAATTCAGGTATCGTTTATCAGTACAGCACTTTATTCAGACAACATTCATGGAAGAAAAAAAACTTATAGTTTCCAATAAAGATGAAGTTACAGAAGCAGTTGTAACACCTCCGGTTCTCATGTTTGCACGTACAGGTGCACCGAATCCAATAGAAGAATCTTGGCGTCTGAAAATAATAAAACATGTAGGTTCTAGAAAGTTCTAGAAGAATATGATATAGGAATAATGAGAGTAAATGATAATTGATACCTTTCTGATATGGTTTTTTCAAGATCTATAAAGGCACCCCCACACATAAACAGGATATCTTTTGTGTCGATCTGTAAGATATATAGTATCAAACATTTGTATTTTAGTTTATAAATTAGTAAATTGAAGAGATTTGGAATGTTAATTTTGATGTCATTATGAGGAATTATAGTTAGATACGAAGCTAATGTATCTAACTAAATGAAATTTTCCAAGACATACCAGATTCTAGGCTGTGGAGGAATCTGTATCTTCAACAACACCATAACACATCATGCCGTTTCCAATTCCATGTCACCATGGTTGTGAGTTCGCTGTTGATAGCGAGATGATTTGCATTTCACCTTCGCAATGTTGATCTTCATCTCGAGGTTTTGTGGGCATTATTCTGGAGTCCTTTGAAGAATAATTCTCTTAAACATGAAGTTATGTAATCATAATAGATTCTTCAAACTAATAACATCATCGGTAACTCAATTTCCCCAAAAACACATTAGAAGTGGTAAAACTATTTCGTAGTGAACTATTACTGAGCATGTGGTTATGAATTGCAATAAAAAAATAAATTAAAAATCATAAATCATAATCAACAACTATCAACACTCACCGATTCAGCACACCAAAGACACAATATCACCGATTCAATTTCATTGGCAACCATGGTTGCTTGACTTGTACTCTGGGCAGCAATTTCAGTACAGATATAGTGAGAGAAGAGTGCCGACTGTGGTGGCTTCAGTAGCGCGGAAAGAAACGGTATCGGTGGCTTCATTGATGCAAGAAGAGGGTGGTGTCGGTGGGGAAGCGATGAAGAGACGATGTCGATGAAGGGGACACAGCGGAAAGAGATGGCATCGGTGGCTTCAGTGATGCAAGAAGAGGGTGGTGTCGGTGGGGAAACGATGAAGACACGATGTGGATGAAGGGGAGGAAGCGGGAGTGGAAAGGAAGGAAGCGGTGACCGGCGGCGAATCCGAGAAGTGAAGCGGTGGAGCAGTAATGGAGATATTTGGATCGCACAAAGACGCAAATTCGAGAAAGTGAGACGAATGAGGGAGAAAACGGTGGAAAGATCCAAGTAAACGACCCGAATCCAACCAAAAACCCGCGTGACATGACCCGGGGAAAAAAACGTCCACAAAACACCAAAAAATTACGTGAATTAATATATAGATAAATTTTGGAATTTCGGCAGGATGTAGTACTTTATGGTCATCAATGTATATATTTCTACCTTGAGTATTTGATTTAACATAGTGGAACTCTTATAGAAGTTACCAACAATCTATATTGGAATCTAGTATCCATTTTCTACATCTGTAGTTCTTGTTTTAACATCAATAATCAAATTTGTTTCCTTTACGATATTACTATCCATGCATACAATAATATCCTTGCACTTGTTAATATCTCGTTTTTTACGTTTATATTTTTTATCCAATTGCACATTGTAGTGTAATTGTGTCACAAAATTTAAGAGATCTTTTAATAGGACCCAAAGATCTTGATATATGTTTAATTGACCCTCTACCATTGAAAACCAAATATCAGGTGTTTCAATTTTCGAAAGATATATCGGACTATATGTGGAGTTTACTACACCTTTATGTTTGTGGATTCATTGAAGTAACTTGCAATTCATATAGCATCGTTGATATTGTGTAACACCATATTATAATAAAACACACACACACACAGAGAGAGAGACACACATATATATATATATATATATATATATATATATATATATATATATATATATATATATATATATATATATATATATATATATATATATATATATATATATATATGAGTTAGTATTAAATACATTTGCTAATTATTGTGTGATTGTAGGACCATTCCTAGACCATTAGATTAGAAAAATGAGTGGTTGTGATCAAGGTGACATTTTTGTAAATAAATCAACTGAAGAATGCACTTCCTGGAAAAAACGGACGCAGAAGGGTATAAAAGTAATTTTGTGAAATCAACGGGATTTGCGGATTTCTCGATTTGTTTTCATTAAAAACATCTGCGATTCAATTCCGATTTATCGATTTCTCGATTTCTCGTTCGTTGTTAACTTTCGATTTCTCGATTACGCTTAAATTCAGATTTCTTCATTTCTCGATTTCTTGATCATATTATGCTTTTTTTCACTAATCATGCTCTACATTCTCAGAGAATGGTTTGTAAAAATTTCGTTGACGTAAAAAAAATAGTTACATAAGAGTTTTCAAAGCTAATTCGCAGAGAATGGTAATCAATGTCAACGGTAAGTAAGTGTAATAGCTTGTTCATGAAAAATTCTCAAAAAATGTTATATGTGTTTAATAACTGTACTACACAGACTAAAGATTCTTGTAGAATATTTATACCATTCTCGGAGAATGGAGTAATTATATATGTTTACAGAAGTATGGGAACTGCTATATGGAAAACATAATTCTCTGAGAATGCCCCATTCTCTGAGAATGACCCATTCTCTGAGAATGCCCCATTCTCTGAGAATGAACGTCAACCATTCTCATGAACGTGAAGACTACATTCTCATAGACATTCATCCCCATTTTCTGAGAATGTCTTTCCAAAACCCAGAAAGAAAAAAAAAGGCGGAGATCAATTTTTTTACGAACAATCAATTACGCAGATCGCCGCCTCCGCCTCCATCACCGAGCACCGCCGATATCCGCTGCTACTATCAATTACGCAGATCCGCCGCCTCTGCCTCCCTCACCGACCACCGCCGATCTCCGCTGCCTCCGCCTCCATCACCGACCACCGCCGATCTCCGCTTCCTCCGCCTCCATCAGTTTCGATCTCCGCTTCCTCCGCCTCCATTAATTTTGATTTCAGAGATGTGATTTTGAGTTAGGGCACGCTGGAAGATTTGTTACGTATTATTAGTGATTGATTGAATTCCCAAATTGCCCCTATCAAATGATTGGACCACAATTGGTCCTACAATCACACAATAATTGCTGGATGTATTTGAACCTACATCATATATATATATATATATATATATATATATATATATATATATATATATATATATATATATATATATATATATATATATATATATATATATATATATATATATATATATATATATATATATATATATATATATATATATCAAGATCAAGAGAAAACCTAAAAATAAGAGAACATAAAAACCACTTTGAAACTTTTTTGATATACAACATTTAAAAAAAAAAATTATACCCAAATTTTTTAAATGGCCGACTAAAAGATTAAAAAAATTCAAAAACACACCTTATTGTATTTATATTTATATGCGTATGTCTATTCATATGCATATAAGCTTTTCTTTAAAACAAACCATTTCTAAATATCATACAGACGTTGTTTTTGTATATTTTATGAAAAAAAATCCAAAAAATTAAGCTTTTTTTCATAATATATAACTATATGCATATGCATCTCGGAATCCAAAAAAAAAAAAGATTTTTTTTTGAATTTTTTGAACACTTAATCGTAGGTTTTAAAAAACTTAGATATATATTTTTTTGAAAAATAATGTGTAGAAAAGAAATTTTTTTATAAAAAGGGTTTTTGGGTTCTGTCACTTTTTTAGGTTCTCATTTGAACTTATACATACATACATACATACATACATACATACATACATACATACATACATACATACATACATACATACATACATACATACATACATACATATATATATATATATATATATATATATATATATATATATATATATATACCTAAGTTATATTCCAGAGAACTATTATAGTGGGACTGTGCGGACAGTGCTACTTTGTGAGAAATGACGATTAAAATATGTTAATATCACAAAATAGCATTATCTGCATGGTGTCACAATAATTGACCGCCATATATATATATATATATATATATATATATATATATATATATATATATATATATATATATATATATATATATATATATATATATATATATATATATATATATATATATATATATATACTTTTAGTGATTTATTTAATTTCCTCATCTGTTGAAGAATCATGTTTTTGTCATTTAAATGGTATGAAACATGTTTAACATCCATAATTCGAAAAGAGTTTTTATATGATTGAAAAATAATTCTTTAAGG
Source organism: Cichorium intybus (assembly GCA_023525715.1). Classification (NCBI taxonomy): domain Eukaryota; kingdom Viridiplantae; phylum Streptophyta; class Magnoliopsida; order Asterales; family Asteraceae; genus Cichorium; species Cichorium intybus. The sequence continues at coordinate 93,560,998 of CM042017.1, read as the reverse complement.
AAAAAGTGATATCTATGTTGTATTGACCTTACATCTCAACATGTAACAGTAAAGACAAAATTGTAGGATGTAAATAATGTACCCGTCATCCTTTAACTCCTACACACATTTTGGTATACTTAATAAGATATTATTCAAAATTTCAAATAGATCATCTTATTTATATATTGGATATGTACTAAGGATTACCTAAGGTCAGGCGGAGTGGTTGGTAGATGGCCGCAGGTTAGGGTGCGGGGCCGTCAGCACCGGCCAGAAAACGATATCGCCTAGTGAAAGATGGAGAAAGATACATGGGGAACGGATTCGTGATATGTGGCTTTGATATATATATATATATATATATATATATATATATATATATATATATATATATATATATATATATATATATATATATATATATATATATATATATATATATATATATATATATATATATATATATATATATATATATAACCCTTGAAATTAATTATTTACAATTAATCATTGTATTAATTTTAAATTAATTTATTTTTACCCTTTTATACAATCTTGAATTAAATAGACATTTTGTAAGAATGTTTGATTATATATTGTATGTTTTGTTTAAATTAAATGTTATTTTTATTTTTGGTATTATTTATTTAATTTTAATATTAAAAAGCTGATGTGACATTGAGGGTTGAGAGGGTTGGGAAAGATCGGTTTCCGGCGGTGAAAAATGGAAGTGAGAAGAGAAAGAAAATATGATGTGACATGAGGGTTGAGAGGGTTGGGGGAGATGGCTTCCTCCACCCTTGGGCATCTTGAAAGATCAATATTTTTGAATTTTGATAATTGATATTTTATTTTACTACTTGTATTCTAACTAGTTTCCTACGGTAAGCACTGTATTTAGTCGTTGATATCATTGGAAATTTTATATATTGCAGTTGTTTCGAATTAAATGTTAAATTATTATTTTTTTGAAAGACTTTATATTGACAATTTTACCAGGGTCTCGACAATTTTCCAGTTTTAAACAATTTTTTTTTTCGAAAAAACCCACACTTTTTTCTTCCAAAAAAATTCTTTGAGTTTTTATTTTTCAAAAAAAAATCTTTCATTCGACAGACTTTTTTCTTTTGAAATGACTTTTTTCATAATCTAAAGGAAAACATTTGCTTTTTATTTCAAAACAAAAAAGTTGTTGTGTCCGGTTCTTTTCGGCAAAATACATATTAAAATCTATTTGCATGATGCTCACGGATTGTAGCAAATGAGGAACTACTCTCTAGTCTGGCTTGAAAATACTTTTAACGGGGAAAATATGAAAGCATATATTAGATTTTAAACATAGTTTGGTGTTTGGAAGTTGTCTTTCCGTTTGATTATTAAAACAATCTAATATATAAAGCCTATTTAGATCACTGTTCTTCACCTACTACAATCTCTAAAATATATTTGAAGTATGTTGGGAGATTGTAGCAAGTGAATAATAGTGGTCTAAATTGACTTGGTATGTTAGATTGTTTTAAGAATCAAACGACAATAAAACTTCTAAACACCAATCTGTCTGTAAAGTCCTGATTTCACATGAACGCAAAATAAGAACATCATAAACACTCAAGAAGAAAATGCAACGTGCCGAATGATTCATAAATGTGAAAGATTACAAAGATTAGGCTCGTAGGGTATAAAACCCGAGCACTACAAATATGCTCAATCTCTCACATTGTGAGCTCTCACCTAATAATGAATAATACAATGAATATATATAGGCAAGCTACACATCTAGGTCAAAACCCTAATACCCATATGTCATAGTGGGCCTTCCAAACCCACAAGTCATCAGCCCATGGAAGCTTTGTACCCTAACAATCTCCCCCTCGAAGCTTGGAATAAATGACATGGCTCTAATTACCTTAACGAGCAACTGGCGAATCTGAAACCGATGGTGACGCAATGTGTAGAAGCGAATCCTCGAATCTCAATACATCGGTAGACTCCGATCACGGGACTGGGATAATGGCGTGAATAAGAACTATGCTGTAGAAGACCTCCAAACCTCAAGCAACTAAAAAATAACTCCCAAGATAAGCATAAGCACAGACCCGTCAAGAAAATCCACTTAAGAATCAAAATCCGAATCGCCTCATAAAAATGACAAACTCCCCCTCTTCGTCATACCGTACTCCAAAAATATAGCCGTGAAGTACTCCGCCAAAAGAATAATCACTAATAAACATCATTTAATAATCCAAAAACTCAATTCTTAACGAAAACTCAATCGAGAAAAACTGAAGTCGAGAGTCAACAACGCCCAAGTCATCGCATCAAATAAACGTCAAAGTATATTGAGACTAAAAATAATACCCAACATTGATAAATCTCTCTACTGCTTCGCTAAGAATCGTCTCTTCGGAATATTAGAATCCGACTCTCGAATAATCGTGCTTAATTCTCCCCTTTTTATGATTAGAACAAGACCATAAAACATCGTGTAGGCATGAGAATGTGCTCGAAAGGTTTAAAAATCATGAACCCCCCCCCCCCCTTGACATGTGGATAAAAGATAATGACCGAATCAAGTAGATCAAAGTAGAAAACACGAAAGATAGAGCTCTGAGTTGCGAAAACGCAACGAGCATCTATAATAAGATTTGTATCCGCCATGATCAAGCACTAGAAAAACCAAAAAGTGTTTCTTCGTCAATAAACAAAAATACCAAACATCCGACAAACAAAGCGCGAAAATCGGATCCGAAGTCCTTTGCATGCGTGCATTGTGCTTCTAGTTAAAGAGCATTGAAAGTGGCATGTGTAGTTTGGTCATCAACAAAAAGACCAACAAAAAGGGGTTTTTGACCTAACGGTGTTTTTCAGAAAACTATTTACGAATGTGGGGTTGTTTTCAAAATATTTATCAAAATGGGTGATTTAATATTAATTCTAAAAATTATGGATCTTTGCCCTAATCTTCTTCCCAGGTTCCCGTATTACGTTGCATCCCGATAAAAAATTGACGATTTCTTCTGTCTTCTCCGGCCAAACCTGACGCCGGGGACTCCGCCTCCAGCCACGCCGGCGCCGGCCGTCCACCTCCGGTCACGCCATCAGAGAATTCCGGTCATCGCGATCCCGCGATCGGATTTCAGGAGGTGCTATTCTGATTTCAAGTTTGTCGAACTCCTGCAATCGATCCTTTCTGATTCCTTGTTACAATTTCTTATTCATTGAAAATCTGATTCCTTATAAAAGAAACTGAAATATGATTCTTTGTTATAGTTTTCAATTTCTAAAAGTCTGATGTTACTGATTTCCGATTGATTGAAAATCTGACTCCTTGTTACAAGAAACTGAACTCTGATTATTTGGGCATTAATATGATCAATTATATATTGTCTCTATTACTTGTTGGTTGATTTGGACTATGTTTTGTTTGATTGAAAGAATCCGATGGAATTAGTGTTCATTTAAACTCCAATTGCAATTGGTTCAATATATTAATTTGCATTCCTGTAATATAATGCTGTAATATAATGCAGGGCTTCTCTTCATGGCAAAGATTTAAACAGATTTTGGTCAAACATTGAAGGGTATAATGGTCCAATTCTTGTTCTTATTTTTGCTACTTTAGAAGACCATAGTTGGATGATTGGTGCACTTACTCACCAAGCTTATGAAAACAAGGATACATTTCATGGAACATCTGGAAGTCTTTATGCTATAAGTCTTGTTTTCGATCATTTTACATCTGTAGGTGTGTAATCTTATAATTTATTTTTTGTGTGACATTAATAAGTGTATAGTACCCCCAACACACACATTCATGGGGGTATACATAGTAATTTTGTGTGTGTAAGTTGTTTTTTTTTTTGGGGGGAGGGGGGTACGGATAGAATCAGCCTTATTAATTCATATATCTTTTTTAGACATTTAGTATTACATATTGTAATGAATCATGGTGTATGGATAAATGAAAGTTTATAATGTAAATTATATACATTGTGAAATTTGCACATGATGAACAATAACTTCCGGTTATCTTTATAAATGTAACGCCCCAAAATCCAGCGTAAAAAATTTCATTTTTTAACGGGTCAACTACATAAAACGATTCATAAAATAGAAGTCATCTAATTAAAACTTTGTATTTAAAACATACAAATCGTACTTATCAAAACATTTTTTGACATTATCCAGCGGAAAACTTAAATACCAAAACCTCAGATGCGGTACAGTCGCGCCGTGCTCCAAGCTCAAGCCAGAAAATACCTGAACTGCGGTTTCGGAAATATCTTGTAGCAACATGTCGGTCAAGGATGTTAGATAAAAAATTATCTTCGGTCGGATGCTACTGAACCTGGACGTCTGATTCGTCAATCGTTGGTCCGATGAATGGTCTGTCGACCCAATGAAAAAGATCAACAACAATGAGTGGAATAAAATTCGCATTATTCTGATCAACTGGAGAAGAATACAATCCAAAGCGATATGGTCCAAAAAATATGTGTGATGAAGTACTTCAGACACAATCGTGAAAGTCTACTTTTTGAGAAAAAATAATGTAACAATGAAAAATTGTTTCCATAAAATATTGCTTCGGACGAAGTCGTGTAAAAAATTGGAGTTAACAAAAATAATTGGTTAAAAATAAGAAGAATGACTTGGTGTAAAACAAAATCGGTGATAACATTTTTTTGGTGAGGAGGAGAGCTGGTAGCTTCTCATGGATGAGAAGAGGTTTTGGGTAAGGAGATGTTTTTTTGGTGATTAGGGGAGTTTTTGTAAGAAGATGATTATTGGTGAGGAGAGGAGTTTTGGTGAGAAGATGAATTTTTTCAAGATAGAGAAAAATTTGTTAAGTTGGTGAAGTTTTTGTTTTCAAAGTTAGGCAAGTCTTTGGTGAAGGTTTTCAAAGTTAGGCAAGCCTCCTTCTTTGATTTGAAAAATTCACATTTCACATTAAATTAAGTATATTATATACATTCTCAAATGTATATAAATAGGGAGCTTCACTTGTGTTTTAGATGCACCACAACTCAATACCTATAAGAATTGAGTGTATCTCTTGTAATCTCATTGTTAAATAAAATCTAGTTGTAGCCCGTGGACGTAGGATTTGCACCGAATCCGAACCACGTAAAAATCCTTGTGTTCTTCTTGCTTTATTTTCGTGAGTTTGTGTGTGTGTGATAGTGTGTTTCCGCTGCGTGTACCCGGTTCGATTCCTAACAACTGGTATCAGAGCTTCGGTTTCGGAGGAGGTCTCGATTTTAGAAATTAGAGTATGCTCTGTGGTTGCAGTTTTGTCTGATCTTCCACATCAGAAACTAATTTCTATTAATCAAAGGTGTCTTGGTACTTTGAAGGGTACTGTTCTGTCACACACGGGTACACTGAACGAACCGGTCAGGTCCGTGACATTGTTGTGTCTGTTTCGTTGTCTCAATTTGTTTCTTGTTTGTCGTAATGGCTGAAGACAAGGTTGTAATCGAGAAGTTCGGTTTCGGAGGAGGTCTCGATTTTAGAAATTAGAGTATGCTCTGTGGTTGCAGTTTTGTCTGATCTTCCACATCAGAAACTAATTTCTATTAATCAAAGGTGTCTTGGTACTTTGAAGGGTACTGTTCTGTCACACACGAGTACACTGAACGAACCGGTCAGGTCCGTGACATTGTTGTGTCTGTTTCGTTGTCTCAATTTGTTTCTTGTTTGTCGTAATGGCTGAAGACAAGGTTGTAATCGAGAAGTTCGACGGTTCTGATTTTAGTTGGTGGAAAATGCAAATAGAAGCATTGCTATGTCAGAAATACTTGGATGTGGTACTTCGAGACAAACCGGAGAAAATGGAAAAAACTGCTGAAGATGTTTGGAACTCAAAGAACAAGAAAGCTAGGGCGGTTATTACATTGTCGTTGTCAAAGAGCGTTGCTTTCAATATCATGAATCAAACCACGGCACGTGGTATGATGGATGCTCTAACGAACATGTATGAGAAACCGTCGGCGGCTAACAAGGTGTTCTTGATGAGGGAGTTATTCACTACAAGGATGAATGAGGAAAGTTCTGTTACGGTTCACATTAACAATCTAAATTCAATTCTGTCCAGATTATCATCTGTGGGAATTAAATTTGATAATGAAACTCAAGCTGCACTGCTGCTAGCTTCACTACCTGATAGTTGGTCCGGAACAGTTACGGCTGTTACTAGCTCCGTGGGAGCTAGTGGTATGACTTTTGAAGGGGTTAGAGACTTGGTTTTGGGCGAGGATATCAGACGCAAAAATCAAGGTGGATCATCTTCTTCTGCGTTATTGAATATAGACAGAGGTAGAAGGAATAGCAGGAACAGTGGGAGCCGAGGAAGAAGTTCTTCTAGAACTAGGAAGAATATGAAGTGCTGGAACTGCCAAGAGGTGGGACATGTTAAGAGTCAATGTCCAAAGAAAGAATTGAACATTGCTGGTACTGAGAGTGTGTCTGAGGATGATGCACTGATACTAAGTATGGAAAGTTCTGTAGACTCTTGGGTCATGGATTCAGGGGCTTCGTTTCACGCCATGGACAACGGAGAAACGATGGTGAATCTAAAAGAAGGAGATTTTGGGAAGGTACGGTTAGCAAATGACGAGATGCTTCAAGTAACGGGCATAGGAGATATTGATCTGGTTACTTCATTGGGAACTACATGGAACCTGAAGAATGTCAGGGTGATTCCGGAGCTGAAGAAGAAATTGATTTCTGTTGGTCAGCTGGATAAACAAGGACTGGAAGTAAGGTTTGGTGGTGGTAAATGGAGGGTGGTCAATGGTAATTCAGTGATTGCTCAAGGTATGAAGCGTGGGTTATTGTATATGGTTGAGGTACCTGCTTAGGGAAGTATGACCGTCCCCGTTAAGCATGACAAAATCTGGTTCGCTAAATCTAGTGCTAAGAGAGTTCATTTTGCAAACATGAATTCTGGAGCCAAGGAGATGTTAGCTGAACGAGTAGGAAAGTCTAAACCATTCAGGGGATTTTGTGACAGTGGGAGCACGAGGTGTGTTCCGGGTACAGTTACAAAGAGCCGTTGGGTTTTGAAGACTAAGACTGAAAAATTCTCTCCTGTTAGAAGTTTGCAAAGTTTGGAGAGTGTTAGTGGTCCTCGGTGTATCTCTGGATCCGGTGGAGTGTCCAAGCCGGTTGAGACAGGGGATGAATCGGCGGCGGTATTGACCACGGCTGAGTCGGTAGCGGGATTGGCTACGACTGAGTTGGAGCTAGTGGGAGCTTCAACTGGCCCTTCTAGTGATGAGGGGCGGCTACAACTAAGGGAATTTGACTGAGTCTTAGCTTATTCTTATGAACAGGAAGCTTGGAAGACTTGTTATAGGAGATTAATGAGAGATGTTCAAAATCTTCAAGTGGGAGATTGTTAAGTTGGTGAAGTTTTTGTTTTCAATGTTAGGCAAGTCTTTGGTGAAGGTTTTCAAAGTTAGGCAAGCCTCCTTCTTTGATTTGAAAAATTCACATTTCACATTAAATTAAGTATATTATATACATTCTCAAATGTATATAAATAGGGAGCTTCACTTGTGTTTTAGATGCACCACAACTCAATACCTATAAGAATTGAGTGTATCTCTTGTAATCTCATGGTTAAATAAAATCTAGTTGTAGCCCGTGGACGTAGGATTTGCACCGAATCCGAACCACGTAAAAATCCTTGTGTTCTTCTTGCTTTATTTTCGTGAGTTTGTGTGTGTGTGATAGTGTGTTTCCGCTGCGTGTACCCGGTCCGATTCCTAACAAAATTTGCTTTAGAAACAAGTTCTCTTGACGGGTGACAAGTTGCGGTTGGAACAACAACGATTTTTTTTTCTTCACATAAGAGGAGAGGGTTGCTGTTGCGGTTTGGTTCATTGCTGACAATAGCAAAAAAAATTTGTTCGTGTTAGCGGTTTTAGGATTGCGTTGCTGATGGCTTGTGCGAAGATAAAAAAATAAGCTTTAAAAATGGTTAAATTTTTGTTAAAAAATAAAGATTAAATGGGTTTTAAAAAACTTGGCAACATATTGTCCTAAAAAAGATACTTTGAATTGCATACGCAAAGAATTTCCTGTGATTCATAAAAAGGTAATGCATGCAAAGAGTTAATGGTGGATCCAAATAATAGTTGGGTTATGATGGGTTTAAGGGATCCGAACCGAGATAAAAAAGGAAAAAAGAAAACCGCACATGAAAAATACTAAATCAAACTTTGCATTTGAAAATTTTCTTCGCATGGATTAAGGGTCTATCAGGACCGATCGATGAAGTATCCTCAGTTTTGCCTTCTTCAGTTGGCTGATTTGGCTGACAAAAAGAAAAAAAAAGGTCAAAGTAAAAAAGTGTGAATGACATTGTGACAATTGTAAAAAGTTTAGTCAACAAAAGTCAACTGTGATCAAACTAAGAACACGTTGACTCATGTAATGAAAAGTGAATTTCATAACTTCTAGAATGTAATATTGTTAGATATTATAATACTACGTGCACAATTCCAAAACAAATATCTCGCGAACATTATAAATATAAGTAATGAGATCACACTAGGAAAGAAACTAACATTGGACAAATTTCGGACGCGTGATCATCATTCGTAAACGCTCTCAGAACTTTACCAAACTCCGAACCACTTTCGGAATCATTAATTTCGGTACCCAGCTTTCGGACCCCTCAACTCTCCGAGTCCCCAAGTTGACTTCGGAAACCCCAAGCTCGGAGCCTCTAAGATTTTGGAGCACTCCGATTCGGAATAATTTCATACTCAAAACAAACGCCAATTTCTGAACGCGAACTCGGAGGATGGATGACTCCTGAATGAAGTTCGGAGAACGAACTTCTGACCCAAACTTCCGAGTCGGAACAGAAATTTCCCAATAACCACTTGCTGGAAGTATATCCGAACCTACCACTCCTAAATTTCCACCTTTAGAACACACCCTTTTTAGTATATCTCCTCCGTCTTAGGAGGGAAACATGACATCCCTTACTCACTCTCATCGACTAGAAATGCTAGTCCCCAATGCATATGTCAACTCAATCACAAAGTCAAATGCTATTAAGTACACCTATGACTAAGTGATTTGACGTAAAGTGTAACTAACCACTCTATTATTCAGTTCCCACACTCATTTGAAACCATAAACCACGAACTCCCTCTCAAATTTCCTCTCAAATTTCTCTCATTCTCTCAACACTCAGCCTCCACCACCTTCCTTCCAAACCTCCTGCCTCATCAACATCCGCCACAAACCGCCGTCCTCTGCCATTCTTCCCGGTGTCAAACCTCATATTCTTGGTAAGATGAACTCCCCTTGCGATTCTAAGTATAACTATCTAAACTTTAGCTCAATTACACGCACTAACATCTGTAAAACCATTGGATATTAACTTTATCCGGAGGTCCTTAGATTCCGAGAAACCAAGTTCCGACCTCCTGCTGTCGAACTTCCGAACTCACACTCCTTTCTCGACAGTATCACGCTTCAAGGGTGAGCTTCATACCCCTCTTTTTACTTTTCAGAAACTTTAGGGGGAGAATACAATATATCTTACTTTAGATACCATTCCACGCATGTTTGAATGTATTTATATGTTTGCCAAAGGATTTATACAAGATAAAACGATGATTTCATGCGAGAATATTACTGATTTCGGACCTTCGTCTAAGCAGACCTCGAACATATTTTTTTCCGATAAGCGAAAGGTGCTAACTGTAGCGCCATTTCGCAAAGTTTAATATTTCTAAAATAACTATGATACCAAAAACACAAGAACTCACACATTACAACAAACAGTGCCTTAGATAAACTATTATAGAAATAGTTTATGGATATACAGTCTTCCACTACATTGAAACAACACAATTTAAATTACATCCAACGTTATTTTGGAAATAAGATAACGGCAGAAAAACTAAAGGGTTTTCTTAATTATTAAATGTGAACGGGTCGATGATACATACATTATTGTGAGACGGGTCTTCACAGTACTTTTAGTACTTACACTATAAGTCCTGAAATTTATAACCAGAGTCTCAGTAAGAGAGCGCGATGTTGTGTATAGATCTATACGGGATTGACAACCCAACACCTGAGCTGTTAGCTACAGCTAGACCGGCAGGTCTAAGGTGACAATCGTCATAACATCCCGACGCCTGAAGAACGTCGTAGCAGGCCATCTAGTCTACAGTATGGTTATAGGACGTCTCACCTAGGAAAAACGATTCACCCTTAATAAATGTTTACGTTTTTTTATAATGTTACCTTACGGTTCACACTGTATTATAGTCTTTAGGTTTTAAGACTTACAACACTTTTAAACGTAGAAATTATTGTATTTTCTCGGGTTTTCAAATCTACGATTTATCATAAATGGATTTTTATACAAAATACTTATGAACTCACCAACTTTATTGTTGACGCTTTTCATACTACTTGTATTCTCAGGAAATCAGTAGGTAGGTTCGCAAGCGATGTCAACGGGACGCTATGCCGTCAAATCTATGTATTTTTGAATCATATGTAATTGTAATTGAAACAACAACATTGAACTTATGTAACTTTTACAATTATGTTATGATGGTTGTGATTGCTTGGATTCATTAGTACTTTGAAACTATTATGATATCGTACATGAAGTCACCCACCCTCGAACGTTTCTGCTAGTACGGTTTGGGGATGTGACAGATTGGTATCATAGCATTGTTTATAGTGAATTAAGTATATCAATCCATTTAAAAGATATACAACTATAAATACAATGTGACTAAAACTCTCAAAACCATCTTCGTACAAGTAATACATTTAAAATTACAACGATAAGTACATACATACATATACTAGAACGATATTTGTTCCTTTTTGTTCTAAAAAAACCACTCACATTTTCAAAAAGAATTCGTAAAAATCACTCATATTTTCAAAAAGATACATTGCGACCACTATAACAAATAAAAGTCATGATTGTATGCCTCTAACTCGGAACACTTCTTACCCCGTTGCATTAAAAAATTAGTGAATTCACTTGGAAACTTTATGCATTCACAACGTGGCCGAAAAATTGTGCTTACGAAAACAAAATTCACATGTAGACAATTTTATGTATCATTTTCACTGCAATGAACTTCCAATATTTGCTTCAAATGTCGATATGAAACTTTTCACATAATCTTTCGATGAAAATAATCCTTAAAAGTTATAAAATAAAATGAATAGTGGTCAATAAAAATTTTTTGAAAGTATGAGTGATTTTAATTAAAAAAAAAGAAATATAGTGGTTAAACTGAAATTTTGGTCAAAATATAGTGACTTTTATATTATTAACCCAAATAATAATACCTTATACGGTTACCATTTTGTGAAGAACGAAAATGAGGCTAGTATGCAAAGGGTAAAATGTCAAACTAAAATTGTGGAATAAATGCATGTTTTCAAATTGACCAAGTAGACTTTCAAAGGCTGCTAACATACTTCAAAGTTGGCATGGGTGCTAAGATGATTTTCCAAAAATGGCATGCAAGAAAGTTTATTTAAATGAAGCAATTTTCTAAAGTGGCATGCAAACATTTGCTATAAATAGGTTAGAAACTCTCTTATGGAAAACATACCAAAAACCACAACATCTCACAAAACCATATATTCTCTTGTAAATACATAAGAGTTTTAAACTCTTTGTATTTTTGTATTTTTCCAAATCTTTTGTAAACACCGCAAAGTATAGTGAATTGGTTCTCGGCTTCCTCCGCCCGTGGTTTTTCCCGATTTGGGGTTTCCACGTAAATCCTCGTGTCTTTATTTTATTTACTTCATTCGTATTTTTCGTTGTGATTATTACCGTTTGATAATTTTGATCCTATTCCGCATTGAGCTAATATTGTCTAAAGTCAATTCGGATCCGTCGTATTTTACAACAATTGGTATCAGAGCATCCGGGTTTTGATATTAGCTTGTCGGGATCATTTTATCAAGTAATTAATCATGTCTTCGGTGAAATACGATATTCCGCTGCTCGATCAGAATACCCGATTTCCTCTGTGGCAAGTAAAGATGAGAGATATTCTCATTCAGATGGATCTCCACAAAGCACTATTAGGAATGGAGAAAATGCCGGCAACTTGGTCAACTGAAGAAAAGGAAATGAAGGATTTGAAGGCGTCGTCGCAGATCCGTCTACATCTATCCAACGACGTTCTCCAAGATGTACTGAAAGAGACATCTGCAGCGGCTCTCTGGCTAAAGCTCGAACAACTACTAATGACGAAAAGCTTGCCAAACAAGCTACACCTGAAGCAACGAATCTTCAACCTCAAGATGGGTGAGGGAAGTTCTTTATCTGATCACCTCTCTACTATTAAAGAGCTTGTAGGAAATCTGGAAAATATGGACGTCAAATATGAAGATGAAGATTTGGCGCTATTTTTATTATCATCACTCCCAGATTCCTATGATCACTTTCGTGATACCATTATCTATAGTCGAGACACTCTTGTCTTGGATGAGATAATGACCGCTCTTGATTCAAAAGAAAAGATGAAGCAGATTATTAGTGGCAGCAGCAATGATTCAAAAGCTGAAGGTCTCAACATTAGAGGGAGAACCAACGAGAGAGGTAATTCTTCACAAAACCGATCTAGATCTAAGTCCAAAGGCAAGCGCAAGTATTGTAATTATTGTCATAAAAAAGGACATATGATCGATGAATGTTACAAGTTGAAAAACAAGGAGAAGGAGAAGGCAACCATGAATGGCAAACCAGCAGGTACTACCGTAGAAGCTGATGTAGCCTAAACCGGTTCCGATGGCGAGCTTCTATCCGTTTCGGATTTCGGTTTAATTACCATGAGCGAATGGGTTCTTGATTCAGCATGTACTTTTCATATGAGCTCCAACCGGAGTATTTTTCATACATATGAAAATGTTAACCAAGGACATGTCTTGATGGGCAACGATACTTCGTGCCGTATTATTGGACATGGTACAATCAGGTTCCGCATGTTCGATGGTGTTGTTCGAACAATTGAAGATGTGAAGCATGTCTCCGGTCTTAGGCGAAATTTACTATCTCTCGGTACTTTTGAGAAAAAAGGTTACGAGTTTGTCGGCAAACACGGGAAGGTCCATATTTTGAAAAACGGTTCGACTGTCATCCGAGGAGTTCGGAGATCCGCGAACCTTTACATTATGGACGGATAAGTTATTTCTGGCGAAGCCTCGGTTAGTTCTAAATCCCTCTCCAATGTTGATCATTCTCGTCTATGGCACCTCAGGCTCGCTCACATGTCATACCATGGTATGAATGAACTAAGTCGAAGGGGGTTGCTCGGGGAGCACAAATCAACCGAACTTGAATTCTGTGAAGATTGTGTATTTGGAAAGCAGAAGCGAGTGAGTTTTATCGGTGGCAAACATACGACGAAAGGGCCACTTGACTACATACACTCTGATTTATGGGGACCAGCGAAGGTTACATCGAAAGGTGGAGCCTCTTATATGCTCACGATCATTGACGATTTCTCAAGAAAGGTATGGTCGTTCTTCTTAAAGTCAAAGGGAGAAGTATTCCAAACTTTTAGAGATTGGAAAGTATTGGTTGAAAAGCAATCAGGTTTTGAAGTGAAATACCTTCGTACTGATAATGGACTGGAATTCTGTTCTGAAGAATTCAACTCATATTGCCGTAGGGAAGGAATTACGAGGCATCGCACCGTAGTTCATACACCACAGCAGAACGGCGTAGCGGAACGTATGAACCGCACCATCATGGAGAAGGTCCGATGCATGCTATCTCATTCGAAGTTGCCGAAGTCTTTTTGGGCCGAGGCCGCTTCAACCGCATGTTACATTATCAACCGTTCCCCTTCTCATGCTATTGAAAAGAAGACCCCATTTGAGCTTTGGACCAGCCAACCTGCTGATTACACGAAATTGATTCCATTTGGATGTCCAGCATGTGCCCGAGTTGATAACGGTAAATTGGAACCAAGGGCAATTAAATGCGTCTTTCTCGGATATCCGACAGGTGTTAAAGGGTTCAAATTATGGAGCCCGGAGCTAAGCAAGGTTTTGACTTCTAAAGATGTGACCTTCGATGAAAAAGCCATGCTTCATCCTCTCTCCAACATTCAGACCAGAGAAAATGAAAATTCGGAAAAGACAAAGTTCGAGTGGAGGTGGAGCTTCCTTTAAATTCATCTTTCAAGGACCAGTCTCATGAAGGTGTCGAGGTTTCTCAACCCTCGAATAATCAACATTCCTCTTCTCATGAGCCAGCCGAAGCTCCAAGCCAACCTCACAGTCCCTCCATTGCAAGAGATAGACCTCGCAGACAGATTGTACCTCCAAAGAGATATGTTCAAGCCAATTCTGTCGCTTATGCACTTACAGTTGCCAATGAAGTTGAGTCTGTTCTGGAGCCCACAAGCTACAACGAGGCCATTCAATCCAAACATTCTAATAAGTGGATGGTTGCCATGCACGAGGAGATGGAATCTCTTCAGAAAAATGGCACATGGGATCTCGTTCCAGCTCTAAAGGGTAAGAAAACAGTTAAGTGCAAATGGGTCTACAAGTTGAAGGAGGCTATCCACCCTGGTGACAAACCAAGATATAAAGCTCGTTTGGTAGCCAAAGGCTACAGTCAAATCCCAGGTATCGATTATACCGACATTTTCTCTCCGGTTGTGAAACACACGTCAATACGTGTCTTGTTGGGATTAGTTGTCTCTCATGACTATGAGTTAGAGCAACTTGATGTTACTACAGCATTCTTAAATGGTGTGCTTGAGGAAGAGATATATATGCAACAACCTGAAGGTTTCGTAGCTCCTGGCAAGGAAAGCTACGTGTGCAAATTGAAGAAGTCTCTTTATGGCCTCAAGCAATCTCCGCGACAATGGTATAAAAGGTTTGACTCATTTATGACCAGTCACAAGCTGAAAAGGTGCACCTACGACAGCTGCGTTTACTACAAGAAGTGTGACGATGGTTCAATGGTCTATCTACTTTTATACGTGGATGACATGTTAATTGCAGCGAAGAATATAAAGGAGATTCAAAAGATAAAAGACCAGTTGAATGCTGAGTTCGATATGAAGGACTTGGGTGCTGCCAAGAAAATTCTAGGAATGGAAATAGTGCGAGACCGTAGTGCAAGAACTCTATACCTTTCTCAACAAAGCTACATTGAGAAGGTTCTGCACCGTTTCAATATGCATGACGCAAAAGAAGTCAACACTCCTTTCGCAGCCCACTTCAAGCTATCATCCGCCTTAAGTCCTACCACCGAAGAAGATCTAGCATACATGGCAAAGGTACCATACTCCAGCGCTGTAGGATCTCTTATGTATGCTATGATTTGTACACGTCCAGATTTGTCATATGCGGTAAGCATGGTGAGCAGATACATGGCGAATCCAGGAAAGGAGCATTGGGCTGCTGTTAAATGGATTTTTCGGTACTTGCGAGGTACTTCCTCTTTATGTCTGCGGTTTGGCAAAACCGATAGTGGAGTACTTGGTTATGTGGATTCCGATTATGCAAAGGACTTGGATAAAAGACGATCGATTACAGGGTACGTGTTTACTTTGGGTGATTGCGCAATTAGCTGGAAAGCGCAGTTACAGTCCACCGTAGCGTTATCCACCACCGAAGTCGAATACATGGCTGTTACGGAAGCAGTGAAAGAAGCCCTCTGGTTGAAACGGTTGATAGGTGAGCTTTCAAACAAGTTATCTGTTAACACTGTTTTTTGTGACAATCAAAGTGCAATATTTCTGACAAAGGATCAAATGTTCCATGATCGAACGAAACATATTGATGTTCGTTATCACTTCATCAGAGATGTTATTGCTAAAGGCGATATTACAGTAAACAAAATCAGCACCAATGATAATCCTGCTGATATGTTCACCAAAAGTCTTCCAATAGCCAAGTTCAAAACATGTTTGGATTTGGTGGGTGTTTCTGATCGCATTTGAGCCTGATTAGGCTCGTGGTGGAGGAAGTATTTCATTTTTCAGGATCAATTTTTCTCTATATGGTGATTGCAGTTTCTTATGGAGTTTTGAAGGTTGATGAGTTGTTTTCTGATGGTTAAACATGTTGCAGAATCAGTCTGTTACTTGCTCAATTTTGAAATCAAGGTGGAGATTGTGGAATAAATGCATGTTTTCAAATTGACCAAGTAGACTTTCAAAGGCTGCTAACATACTTCAAAGTTGGCATGGCTGCTAAGATGATTTTCCAAAAATGGCATGCAAGAAAGTTTATTTAAATGAAGCAATTTTCTAAAGTGGCATGCAAACATTTGCTATAAATAGGTTAGAAACTCTCTTATGGAAAACACACCAAAAACCACAACATCTCACAAAACCATATATTCTCTTGTAAATACATAAGAGTTTTAAACTCTTTGTATTTTTGTATTTTTCCAAATCTTTTGTAAACACCGCAAAGTATAGTGAATTGGTTCTCGGCTTCCTCCGCCCGTGGTTTTTCCCGATTTGGGTTTTCCACGTAAATCCTCGTGTCTTTATTTTATTTACTTCATTCGTATTTTTCGTTGTGGTTATTACCGTTTGATAATTTTGATCCTATTCCGCATTGAGCTAATATTGTTTAAAGTCAATTCGGATCTGTCGTATTTTACAACAAAAATCATAGTGAAAACCCCCCTTTTGGTCTCTGACCGCATATTAAAAACAGATCGTAAAGATCAAGCAATATGTTTGCAAAAATGTCAAACTAAAATACATTGCAAAATTTGTCTCCAAAACACCCAATGATTCTCTATATATAAAATGTCAAACTACCTTTCCTTATTTAAATTCTAAACATAACAATTTTATTACTTAAACACATCCCTCATTAGGTCCCCAAAAGTAAGTAATCTATTTGTTATGCATGTGACAAGGCAATGAACATATTTGGTATCTCAACAGTAGATGTTCTCGTAATATGATTGGGTCCAAGTCATTACAAAGGGGTTAAGTTAAAGGCAGATGGGCACTTTTGGAGATAACAGAATGTTGAAAAAGTGTTTTGATATTTGAATAAAAGCATTGATGTATATGTTGGTTGATTTCATCTTGGATATTGAAAAGACTTTTTAGGATTAAATGATAAAAATGCAAAATTAGGTAGAATTATCAAATATGAATCTAAAGAACAGGAAAAACAATTGCGTAAACATTCAAAACATTGATGACCTCAATTGAATTTGTGAAGTTACTATTTGAATTACAATTTGTGTGCAACTTTTACAAATCAAAAGAGGAAATGTTTGGTGTTTATGATGATGTTAAAATTCTAAGGATGGGTATGATTAAGATATAATGAAATACATGACGATTGTAAGAGTATTGAGAGGTATAATCAATGTCCGTAGGTATATTGAAAAGTGTCATGGTGAGGGGTGTTTATATGTTAAGAGTATTTGGGTGAGAGTGTAAGATTGTGTCTTAAAGTGATCTAGAATCCAAAGTCATTGATCATTGTCATTGCTGACGTAAGCCTAAACTATATGACCATTAGTTTCTTTCAAATTAACATTAGATGATGGGGATCAACATTGTCATAAAAATTATGTACCGGAGCAACCTCATTTTATGCTTAAAATATTAGAGTGATGATTAAACTCTAATAATGTCATACTTGTGACATTTAATATAATAATAAATAATCTTATGTAACTTACAAACATAAATGCCCATCTTAATGCCTAAAAATTCTAATATTAAATCTTTATTATTAAACTATTCTAATATAGTTAAAACTTTGCACATTTCATTTAAAATAAAAGCTTGTTATATAAAATTTAAAAATCAGAAATTCATTATACATAAACATATAACTCTTGTATAAACTTGGCTACTATAAAATAAAAAGTATGAAAGCCACAAACTTACATAGTGGTGAGCTTTGGATACACGTTGTTAGAATATGACTCGTGGTAGCCTACTGCCCAAACATTCTTTTTGTTGCATTCAATTGTCGAATTCTCTTTAAACCACCCAACGAACTCCGTCTCCCACATTTATTAACGTAAGTCCCACATACGCATGATAAGTGAATATTTGAACTTAAAAAACGAAGTATAAAGATACCCTTTACCAAGGAGATGCCGTGTCACTTTTTGTCAGCGAAATTAAGGCTGCTTCTTATCTTTGGCTTAAATGTCGCTCTAAGCTTTGCAAGTTGTTGTAATTGAGACAGTTGGCTTTGTAATCCTTCCCTGTAGACCCATGTTTTGACTAGCTTCTCGCTAGTATTAGTTGAATAATTAAATTCCCTGTACCCACGTTAGGAATGAGAATCGAACCGTGGTATCTTTTTCAAATTTATAACGATGTCATATTTATGGTTTATATATATTTTTTTAGATTTATACGCTGTCATATTAGGTTGGTTCAGTCGTGTCGTTCACTTTTGGGTTCAGGCTTAGACCAAATGAAAGAGCACTAGAAACGGAGATTTACCACAGAAGAAAACACCCTGGATCTGTACTACTAGTCTATAAAACCCATGCATACAAGGAGACAATCCCTTGCACACTTTTCTGTTCTAATGGCTAATCCACATTGCCCTGAGATCGAAGACGCTGTCCCAATGCACCACCATGACTTGGTGGTTCCGTTGACGCTAACTTCTATGGCAGATAGCTTTGAGAAAAAAGGCCATTCATGGTAGTAAAATAGTCATGATTCTTTTACCCTCTTCAATTGTTTTTTTAGCTGCTTTTTCTTCTCCCATGCGCAGGTATGCCGTGGCTCAACTTCCATCAGATTTAACCGTAAAAGTTGATGACATCACATTTTACGTTCACAAGGTAACGAAATCACACTCATTTCAACACCTTAAAAAGTTTATCCAGCATATCTACTTAATTATGAGTATGGTGGTGAAATTTTCACACGTACAACTCATTGTTTTTTTTTTTCTCTGAGTTTGCTGGACACAATTCTTGTCAACCAGAAGTTGTCTTTGTTGGAGGAAGTGACAATAGATGCAAAATACAACTATTATATATAAATATTTCTTGCAACAATCTTATACGAAACTACTCTCTCCACAAACTAGAAAAAGAAAACTCACCTTTTATGGTGTCTAATGCTTGTCATGTTCTCAAAACTAATTACCGACATTTACCGAAAGAAACTCAAAACTCTCAAAACTAAATGCTGTCATGTTCTCAGAAAATTAGTCATATAAAGATTCATGACCAGCGATTGTCGAGGTTCACTGGAGAACTGGCTTCAGTACTTTTAATTCAATCGATAGATAAAACGTGTGAAACGGTTATCATCTGACCTTGAGATGCTGCTTTGATTAGGCCATATGTACACCTCTCACTTTCTTTTGGCACCACTCCCTCTTAGGCTATAAGGAGTGTCTCCTTTGGTTCTCACATGAAAAGTGATGACACGTCACCGACACATAATCTCCATTGCTTACCACACCACCAAGGAAATACCCACCAATCCACATCACTTATTTTATTTTATTTTTTAATTTTCTATATATTATAATACTATTAAGAAGAGAGAGAAATGAAGAGAGATAGAGAGAAAGAAGAAGAGAGAGAAAGAGAACCGGCATTGCTTGTCGTTGCCCTACCCACGCCAACCCACGGCTATGCCATCCACGCGAAGGGGACGGTGTTCCACGCCGTGGCCACATGCCACGTAGTCCCCACGCCACTCACGTTGTATGTATTCCTTACAGCCTTATTCTTCACTAACTTCCTATTTGAATTAGAAAATCATCACCAGGTGTTGCACTTCTTCCTTAAGGTCGAGGATTCAAATCCCGTAAATGGCATACGTAGAATCGTCGGTAGTTTTGAAATACATTAGATATGCCTTTGTAAAAGAAAAAAAACTTATACTTGCCTTTTAAATTTGTTAATAAATTTTAAATTTTAGTTTTATTGTCGATACGTAAACCCACGCGTTGCACAAATGTAAAAGAATATAAAAAATATATCTACAAATTATACATCAACGTAAAAGTTTTAAATCTAATAAAACTAAGAAAACCTATATATAAGTCGGTCATCATAATCAATATTATGTCTAAATAATAATTTGCATCCAAAATTGAAACATAATAACATAATCAGTTTTTTGAAATAAATTGTGTAGGGACAGTCAAACATTAAGCACATTTACCTAAATGATCTAAAAATAAGAAGGAAATAAGAAGTACTAAAATAACGCAAATGTTATATTTGAGAAACGGATTGTTATTGATCTTTTTTGCTAAACCTCGTATGTCTAAAATAAATATATTTTAATGATTTCACCATGCACACTTCCAACGATAAATAACTACTAATAAAGAGCTAAAAACGTATATTACTAAAATATTATTTCAATCAAGTTAACACACACACACACATATATATATATATATATATATATATATATATATATATATATATATATATATATATATATATATATATATATATATATATATATATACTAGGTAAGTGTAAGGGCCGTGCTAAGCACGACCCATGGAGGATCATTTAGGTAAAAAATAAAAATACATTACTATTATAAATGATGAAATGAAATTATATTGCTACCACCGGTAAAGCAAAAGTACAAGAGTAGGATGCTACATAAAGATATAAATCGAGATATTGAATTATTTCTTGCATCTTGACCAAGGAAAGAAAAAAGGCCCTAAGCACTCTTACCAAATGTGTACATACACATTAATAGAAACATCTAATAGTTCATGGTTGATCTTAATTATTCTTCTTCCACTCATAAATTCCAGAGTTAAAGACCCAACAAGAAGTTTTTGTGCTCTCATCAACCTGTAAAAAATAGAAAACATATACCATATTAGGTTAAATCCCAATAAGAACAGAAAACTTTAGAAACTAAAACCATGAAAGAAACCACCAAATACATGTTTTGATCACTTAATGAGAAATGCTTTAAAAATGTACTCGAGCAGAAGTAAGATCAAAGAAACGAAAATGTTTTGCTATATGTTGCATTTTACTAAAAAGCTAATGCCGGACATGAAGGATACTTTTGGGTATGTTTTTTAATCGTTGTCCACAAAATTTATTTTCAAGGACACCTAAGAAACATGCCGATCTTAGAAGTTCCCATTTTACAAAAGCTGCAGTGAGGGAGTTATGCCTTTGGTAACGGAGCTTCTATTACATCTTTAAAATTCGCATCCTCGTCATCAATGCAAAATAAATGAGCATAAGTTATTATGGACAAAAGAGAAAACTACCTTTTGCATTTTAAAAGAACTTGTACTTTCAATACACATATGAGCCGCTAGAGACACTGCTTTGAGCTGTAGCCATGTAGAAACACTTCTGAAAGGTAAGAGGATGAAGTACGATTAGCAAAATATGAAGAAAAAGTAAGTCCCAAAATAACTACTCATTTTAATAATCAATGTCTGAAATATAAAATGTGAACATACTAATTTCTACCAACCCAATTATTGGAGAAAAAATTAGATGACGGTGAAGATGGATTACTAATTAGTCGCAACTGAATACCTTTTAAGAATCGATGGAAGTCAGAACACAGTTGTTGAACTGATTGATAAAGTCAGATGGCCAATTCTCCCCCCAACGGTTGTCTCCATGTAGTTCTTAGCACTACATAGTACACATACTCGTTAACTATAATAAAAAATGCACAGAAAGATATATATTCATCATAGAAAATCATAAACAAAATTAAAACAATGACATGTGTTAGGGATCTTTGCACCTTAAAGATCTCATGCTAACCTTCCCACCAGTGCGAAGTTCTAAATTCGTTTTCCACAACCAAAAGATGGAAACAAAAAACAGTTGGATTCAATTTTGAACTTGTTGATCCTGTACGAGCTTGCATGAAAAGGGTGAGGGCAATGACTGTAAAGTTTCCTTCTCATCTTCTGGATATCTAATTGTTAGGAATCGGACAGGGTACACGCAGCGGAAACACTATCACACACACATAAACTCACGAAAATAAAGCAAGAAGAACACAAGGATTTTTACGTGGTTCGGATTCGGTGCAAATCCTACGTCCACGGGCTACAACTAGATTTTATTTGACTGAGGAGATTACAAGAGATACACACTCAATCCTTTACATGTATTGTGTTGGTGCATCTTTCTAACAAGCCTTACCACCTATATATACATGAGATGGTAATGTGAACAAAGAAATGTGAAATCAAAAGAAGTAGGCTTGAGAAGAAAAAACAAATGTGATCTTCTCTTTGACTCACCAACTTCACCAACCAAGTGAAAATCTTCACTTTCACATAACAATTTCCCACTTGAAGATTTGAACATCTCTCATTAATCTCCTAACATAACAAGTCTTCCAAGCTTCCAGTTCCCAAGAACAAGCTAAGACTCAGTCAAATTCCCTTAGTTGTAGCCGCGCCTCATCTTCAAGTACTAGAAGGGCAAGTTGAAGCTTCCACTAGCTCCAACTCAGCCGTGGCTAATCCCACCACCGACTCATCCTCTGTCTCAACCGGTTTGGACACTCCACCAGCTCCAAAGATACACCGAGGACCACTAACACTCTCCAAACTTTGCAAACTTCCAACAGGAGAGAATTTTCCAGTCTTAGTCTTCAAAACCCAACGGCTCTTTGTAACTGTACCCGGAACACACCCCGTGCTCCCACTGTCACAAAATCCCCTGAATGGTTTAGACTTTCCGACTCGTTCAGCTAACATCCCCTTGGCTCTAGAATTCATGTTTGCAAAATGAACTCTCTTAGCACTAGATTTAGCGAACCAGATTTTGTCATGCTTAACCGGGACGGTCATACTTCCCTCAGCTGGTACCTCAACCATATACAATGACCCACGCTTCACACCTTGAGCAATCACCGAATTACCATTGACCACCCTCCATTTACCACCACCAAACCTTACTTCCAGTCCTTGTTTATCCAGCTGACCAACAGAAATCAATTTCTTCTTCAGCTCCGGAATCACCCTGACATTCTTCAGGTTCCATGTAGTTCCCAACGAAGTAACAATATCAATATCTCCTATGCCCGTTACTTGAAGCATCTCGTCATTTGCTAACCGTACCTTCCCAAAATCTCCTTCTTTTAGATTCACCATCGTTTCTCCGTTGTCCATGGCGTGAAACGAAGCCCCTGAATCCATGACCCAAGAGTCTACACAGTTTTGCATACTGAGTATCAATGCATCTTCCTGATAAACATTCTCAGCACCAACACTGTTTAATTCTTTCTTTGGACATTGACTCTTAACATGTCCCACCTCTTGGCAGTTCCAGCACTTCACATTCTTCCAAGTTCTAGATGAACTTCTTCCCCGACTCCCACTGCTCCCACTATTCCTGCTATTCCCTCTACCTCTTCCGATATTTAATAACTCAGAAGAAGAAGAAGATCCACCTTGATTCTTGCGTCTGACATCCTCGCCAAGAACCAAATCTCTAACTCCTTCAAAAGTCATACCACTGGTCCCCACTGAACTTGTAACAGCGGTTACTGTTCCAGACCAGCTATCAGGTAGTGAAGCTAGTAGCAGTGAAGCTTGAGTCTCGTTATCAAATTTAATTCCCACAGATGACAATCTGGACAGAATTGAATTTAGATTGTTAATGTGAACCGTAACTGAACCTTCCTCATTCATCCTTGTAGTGAACAGCTCCCTCATCAAGAACACCTTGTTAGCCGCCGACGGTTTCTCATACATGTTCGTCAGAGCATCCATCATACCACGTGCCGTGGTTTCCTTCATGATGTTGAAAGCAACGCTCCTTTCCAACGACAATGTAATAATCGCCTTAGCTTTCTTGTCCTTTGAGTTCCACACATCTTCAACAGCTTTTTCCATTTTCTCCGGTTTGTCTCCAAGTACCATGTCCAAATCTTTCTGACATAGCAATGCTTCTAATTGCATTTTCCACCAACTAAAGTCAGAACCGTTGAACTTCTCGATTACAACCTTGTCTTCAGCCATTACGACAAACAAGAGACAAATATTTTATAGTACTTTTGTGTGACAGAACAGTACCCTTCAAAGTACCAAGATACCTTTAATACGATTAATAGAAATTAGTTTCTGATGTGGAAGATCAGACAAAACTGCAACCACAGAGCATACTCTAATTTCTAAAACCGAGACCTCCTCCGAAAAACCTGAAGCTCTGATACCAGTTGTTAGGAATCGGACAGGGTACACGCAGCGGAAACACTATCACACACACATAAACTCACGAAAATAAAGCAAGAAGAACACAAGGATTTTTACGTGGTTCGGATTCGGTGCAAATCCTACGTCCACGGGCTACAACTAGATTTTATTTGACTGAGGAGATTACAAGAGATACACACTCAATCCTTTACATGTATTGTGTTGGTGCATCTTTCTAACAAGCCTTACCACCTATATATATACATGAGATGGTAATGTGAACAAAGAAATGTGAAATCAAAAGAAGTAGGCTTGAGAAGAAAAAACAAATGTGATCTTCTCTTTGACTCACCAACTTCACCAACCAAGCGAAAATCTTCACTTTCACATAACACTAATATTAACTTTCCACCGTAGCGGCAAAAATCAAAACTCGAATTCTTATAACCAAGGGCAATTGTGGGAGAAGATGATTTAAAGCCCTTAATTTTTGGGACTTATCGATGTTTGGAAGAGGATGGAGTGAGTATAAAAGAGAGAAGAGGGCTGTATTGATCTCAATCTAACTCAACAAACAAAAGATTCTATTCTTAATACAGAGTTAACCTAAGAAATCATCTGAGAGAACAATAAATTAACCACAGAAACTTACGACATGAACCGTTAAACCCTTATCGAGGTACTTTTGTAGAGAGAAAGAGAGGAAGAGAATGGAGACTCAATTAAAAGAGGCGAAATGTATAAACAATCAAACGTATGATTTTCACCTTGGAGCTTTTCGTGAACTCGTCCGTGTGAGAAAATTGACCTTCTTGTGGTGCTTCCGCTTCCTCAAGTCTGAGTCGTGACCACGTTAATAAGACCAATGTTTACATTTTTTCAGTATTTATCGACATAGTGGAATATATGACAGTGTCTTACATTCCAAAAAAGCCTTTCTTTTCTTAGACCTTGATGGAGCGTCATATTCAACTAATTTGACTTTTTCAAAAACGCAATCAGCAGCGAAACAGAATCGTCAATCGAGGAGGAATGAAATACAAATGTAGAAATGTATGTAGATGTTTCCAAATCAATGAGAAGTGGTGGTATCAACTGATAGCCGGTGGAGATGACTCACGACATCACCATCTTGGGGGGAAAGAAATCTACAATGTGGAAGCTACCGATCAAAGAAGATTCATAATACCAAACCCTGATTATACAAACTGCAAATCAAGCGTCTAAAATTATACAAACCTTGAACACATATTACAAATGGAGTCGATGTGAACAGGAAAAGGAGAACGATCGAAAGTGAAAAAGAAGAAAAAGGAGAATAAAAAAGGAGCACATCGATTAACCAGAGAGAAGTTGTGCTATACGTATGACAGATGCAACAGGTGTCCCTGTATCTGTGTAAAGGAGTTAAGGAGATGACTCATCTCAATAAAAACGCCACACGTGTCCATGTGTACTCATATCCACCTTCAGTCGGTCATATTTAAAAAGATATAAATCCAGAAAATCCCATATGGCAGGTGTTCCTTTAAAAGGTTAAATGCCTTTTTAACGTGCTCACTACTCAAACAAAGGGAAGATAAGATGGTGGAGTGGTATACAGCTGTCTTCTTTCTCTAAAACGTGTTCGTATCTCATATATATTTTGAAGAAATTCACATTAAATTCCTAGAAAACTCGTCAAAAATTCTTTAGAAATTCTCCAACCATGACATGTGTTTTTCTCTAAAATTTAACGGCTTACGTATATAATAATGATATATATATATATATATATATATATATATATATATATATATATATATATATATATATATATATATATATATATATATATATATATATATATATATACTTGCATATAAACTATATATACTCTCAAATCATTGACAATAACTAATTTCATTATTTTTATTAAAAAAGAAAAAAGTATATTTTAATAAAAAAGTTTAATGATATCAAAAGTATTATATATGATTTTACTAAATCAAATATTGACCTATCTAAAATTTTGTTGCATTGAATGTTTTGTAAACCAATGATGTTATAGGTAACTTGCATTCAGAGATTATTAAATTAGATAAAATATATAATATGTAGGTAGCAAAATGGTTCTTATGGATAATATTTCGTCTAAGTTACATTGGAAAAGAACCACACATGCAACATGTTTTTTGCATTGCAACTTGTAATTTGTTTTATCTTCTTCTTAGTTTAGTGTAAACAAATTCAAAGTAAAGATATGTGTGTTCTCAAAATCATATTTTCCTCCATATTTCTTTCCAAACTATAGCATGGTAATATACCTATGTGAACTTTGTATTTCTATATACCAACCATTTAGGTTTCATAAGTACAAATTAAGTCTCATAAGTTAAAAAAACTTTGAGTTGTATTAATCATCCGCAAATTGCATATGAAAAAATTAATTATATTTTTATTTAATATAAGTTTTAACTATTGTTGAGAAAAAATGATTGATATTTGGAAAACATAATCATGATTGAAATTAAAATATATCAATATAAGTTATTTTAAAATTAATTATGATACATTATTAGACTTGTATAAATTTATACCTTTTAGATTTTTAGAAGAAAATAAGCTTAAACTTGAATACGGATAGTAAGATGGCATATACAGATTAATAATTTTGTAAATTAACATGTACTTATTGATAAAAGAAAAACATATCTCAAGTCTAACAATATATTTTCATCATTTGACATAACATATCAACATGCTCTAATAGTTTCTATAATGATTTTACTTGACCTATTGTTGTGTTTTATTATATATTGATTGTCAAACAAAATGTAATAACTTGATCTTACTAATACTTGACGCCAACTTGGAGCTATATGATACGAACCCTTCCCATACTAGGCTCGTATCAAGCCACAAGCCCAAGTGTAGAACTCACTCCCAAAAGCTAGCTTGAAAGAGGAGGTGACACTTAGACTTATAAGCCACTAATTGAATTTGTTTTCTACCAATGTGGGATCGTAACAATACCCCACGCTTTGAAGAGCCAACGTCCTCGTTGGTCACGGCTATGTTGGTCACGGTTGGCACCCCTTTTCGGTCCAAGCCACCACTCCATAGGCCACCACTCCGAGCCATTGTTGGTCACGGCTACGTTGGTCATGGTTGGCACCCCCTTTCGGGTCCAAGCCACCACTCCGCAGGCCACCACTCCAAGGGTTGGAACCTTGAAAGATGGGGACGGCTCTGATACCAATTGATACGAACCCATCCCATACTAGGCTCGTATCAAGCCACAAGCCCAAGTGTAGAACTCACTCCCAAAAGCTAGCTTGAAGGAGGAGGGGACACTTAGACTTATAAGCCACTAATTGAATTTGTTTTCTACCAATGTGGGATCGTAACACTATAATTGAAAGAAGAAAAATACTTAAGAGTATGTTGTTTACTAATACATGTATCAACTGTTGTGCCTAGGGGGTTTAAGCTTATCACAGCAGTGACGTCTAAAGAGATTCTAAATTCATATGTGTTTCGAATTTTAGAAGCCAACCTTCAAATTTCTAAAAAAATGGCTTCTAACCGGTTTTCTCCTTTAGAGAAATAAGTTAAGTAGAATCCTTTTATACTGCCCATGTTTTCTTCGTACTTATCTTGTATTTATGAACCAATTAAGACTTAAGAATCATTATTTAAGAAGTCTTTTGAGTTGTATTATTTGTAAAGATTGAGGTTTTAAATGAATAACCAATTAAGAATCATTATTTAAGAAATATTTTGAGTTTTTTTGGTTAAAGAATTGAGGGTTCCAAATGAATATGATTGAAGAAAAATTGTCTCTTTTATGATGAAAGTAATGTAAAATGTTACTGTAAATTTATAGGTATTATAAATTATATTAATTAAAGAAGGTAAAGGTCATTTAGGTTTCAAACCAGTATTGTTTGAAATAACAATTTATCTCTAACCATAAGTTTGAGTGGCCTCTATTATAGTAACAAACTAGGCGAATGCCCGCAGGTTGCGCAAAAATAAGTTATGTTATTTTTCTCTTTATATATTGAACTGAGTTACTAGAACCTAAAACCGTGAAATACAAAAAATAAAAATATGAAAATATCATATATTTTAAGCTTTTATGCGTTATATTCTTGTCATTATAAATATAAGTATAATGGCTGAGTCTGAAATTCAAATTGTTTCTATTATTCTAAACTTTTTTTGTAACATAAAGAAAATAAACAATACGCAAAATCATTTAGTAGTTTTATGAATTCTTTTATATATTTTTGTAAATTTCTATTAGGTTTTTTCGTGTATTTACACTGAGATTTATAAAATATTTTAATTGAAAAAATAATCATTTTCCCATAGAATTTAATGTTTTAAATGGCTTTCTATATATTATAGTAATTTTATTGGGTTTTTTCGTGTATTTGTATCAATATCTGTAAAAAAATATTAACCGAAAACATGCAACTTTTTATTGAATCTAACTTTTTTGAAGAAAAAACACAGTCAATAGTCTAAATATTAGAAGATGATGACAACATGCGTAAAAGATAAAGCGTTTGTAAGCTTGCATCAGCTTTGAGAAAAACAATTATTAAGCATTGTCTAATTAAAATCAAGAATTTTTGAAATCACATACTAACTCTGTTCTGCCTCTAAGGACTCTTAGACCGACTCCGATCCATCTGTATACCACAAAGTCATAAGAACAAATCATACAATAAACAATCATTAGCAACTAATGGGTCTTAGATTACCTTTTGTTTTGTCTACTCCATTTTTTGGAATGTATAAATCCACAAAAATTCCAATTGATGTAAATGAGTGAGACAAACCCTTTCCACAAACTTTCTTTGGAATGTTTAAGATCAAAACGAAGTCGTGATTGATGACATATTTCCAATTTGCGAGTTGTTGGCAAAGTTCTTTTTGGCAGTTCTTTCTGGCGCCACTTAATTTGCAATATGAGAGGGTCGTTATAAATATTACTTGTAACATTTACAAATTAGAATACCTTCATCTGCTGGTTTTTCCGAAGAATATGGTGTGGTGGACTTGACCGCAAAGTCAACCCCAACTTGGGATCTCTTCTGAGTTCTAATGCCAAATACAAAAAAATAAAGTCTTGTTATGCTTGACCAAAAAATTCAAACAACTTGTAAGGTTTAATCTTTGTCCTCATTTTCTTCACAGTAATTAGGAAATGGTAAGGTTGAAAAAGAAAAGACTTAGGGGCAACATGATGAAGAGGTCAAGTGAATGTTTTAAGATGGGGGAGGGAATAAGAATTTCATATGGGGAATGATAAATTCGATTTTCTTATATTACTTAACCAAAAGTTATATATATATATATATATATATATATATATATATATATATATATATATATATATATATATATATATATATATATATATATATATATATATATATATATATATATATATATATATATATATATATATACACACACACACTAGCTTATAAACTCGTGTGTTACACGGTTGACAAATAAAAAAAACCTTTATACTAAGAAAAATATTTATTTTAAAAGTACAATGCTATTAATGAAATTTTTTGTATAATTCAATGCTAAAATCTATGGAACTTTTATTTATCTACATGCTTAAATCTTAATTAGTGAAGTGCTATTAAAGGACCTTGTTGCATTAAATTAGAACCTATTTTATTTTCATATAAGGGTGATGGAATTTGTTTGTTTTTTCCAGTACGTTACTACACAACTCATGTTAACCTAGAGGTTAGACATACAAGTAATAAGTCTTCAACAATGATAATTAATAATAATTATTATCATATTAATATACTAATATAAGTACATTCATATTTTTTAGAACAATAAAGGCGTAAAACTAACTACGCCAAAAAAGAAGTGATTGAGGAGAGCACTTTTGGACCCACGGGTAAAATCGTCCAAAAAAAGGAAAATCTTCCCCAACCAAGCAGGCCATTCGTAGAACCAGAACTCCAAGTAGCCGATCATAAAATAGAAACACCACTCAAATAAATTGACCGCCAAGCTTACTTGAGATGAAGCTGCCTTCCTAAGAACCACGAGAGGAAACTCGAAACCCAAACTACCAAACTGACTTGAGATGCATTGTTACCAAACTAACCCGGAGGAAAAACTCAGAAATTCCCAACTTCCACTGTATCAGGAAAGGAAACTAAATTAAAAACAACTAAAACCTTTTATATAAACACTATGTTTGAAAAGATTTAAAACTCATATCAGATTGTCGGTCAGCATTTTCAAATTTGACATTACTTAAGGTGGAGTAAGGTTTAGATTAAAAGGGGCATTAACTTTCACCCTCATCTTCATCCAATAGCCATTTCTTCAACTATAACATGCTATTATCCTAAAACATAATCAAATATCAGCATTGTATCCGTAGCTGTAAGTTAGACAATGACCATACCTTTGGAAATCAAATGTGAAACAACAAGCTTACAATGAACCATTAACCCAAAAACTCTGGACAATGGAAATAAAATTAAACCTATTGTAGCACTTTTCCATCACTTCAAACCGTTATTCAAAAGAATGTAGTTGTTGGCTCATACCTATATCCCAAGTGGCAAGACCTGTTTTTTTAAGTTCTGCAAATACAATAACTAAACATTAAACCATTCAATCGATTTTTTACTTTTTAGAAATTTATAAGTGGGATTTACAATAAATTGGTTTAAGAAACTAAATTGCAATTTTAGTTGTTTAAGTTAGCACGTATATAAATTCCTAAATCGAGAAATTGACTTTTAACTTAAAAAACCTTCAAAAGCGGAATCAAATATTACCATGGAAGCAGCTTGATCTAAGAAGAAAAGACGTGTACTCCCTTTTCTGTTGTCTGTGAGTGGATGTGGTGTTTTAATTCAATTCATCATTCTCAATTGCTAGAACAGACCCTAGATCAAGAAAAAATTGAGAATATGAAAAATAAAAATAATCACCAATTGGAGCGAGTACATCGAACCTGATATCAACAATGTTGAATTCTAACGTAGGCACGTAGCTCTTCTTCAATTTAGACATTTGGTTCCACTTCTACGAATTATTAAACACCTCTAATGCACCGCACCAACACCATCAGACCACTACAACCACCATTGCATCACCATCTCTCTCTTTATCTATCTATATCTCCGTTATATATTTGTCTACATGAAATCGGGATTCTTTATCGAGAGGAACCGAAAATAGATGTTGCGGTGGTGAGGAAGGCGTACTTAATTGTTAGGGTTTACCAAATATGTCGTGGGAGTATTCAAAAGGGCAGAGAGATTGTAGGCGAGTTTGTTATACTTAGATTTTAGGATTGAACGGAAAAAATAGCGACTATTTAATAGAATGCCACGTGGCTTTCAAGCTTCTTAGACATGCCAAGTGGCATTAAGAGGGCTTCGCTTATATATATATATATATATATATATATATATATATATATATATATATATATATATATATATATATATATATATATATATATATATATATATATATATATATATATATATATATATATATATATATATATATATATATATATATATATATATATATATATATATATAGACTCTGGATCGGGTGAGGACTCTTAAGTGAGAACTTGCGAGGACACATTAAAAAAATTGAAAAAAAATATAAAAAAATATAAATAATAAAATGGATCATTGTATTATATCGGAGAAAAAAAGATAAAAAAAAAACTTTTCGATCATTATTTTTTTATAATGAAATAATAATCCAAAATAAAAACAGAAAAATTGCATCATTACGTTTTGCAATGATGCAAAATTTTTTTTTCAAATTTTTTTTGATAATGATACAGTACTATTCTCAATTTTATGATTTGTATTTTTTTTATAATTTTTTTCAATTTTTTTAAGGTGTCCTCGCGAGTCCTCACCGAAAAAAGAGTCCTCACCGGAACCGGACCTTATATATATATATATATATATATATATATATATATATATATATATATATATATATATATATATATATATATATATATATATATATATATATATATATATATATATATATATGTATATATATACATACATACATACATACATACATACATACATACATACATACATACATATATATATATATATATATATATATATATATATATATATATATATATATATATATATATATATTGTTTTTTAGGAATCTTTCACATATCGAATGTATACGTATCATAACAATAAATGTCTTTTTATCTTATTACTATTTTGCAAATTACATATTAGTCTACCTACCATTATGTTTTTAAACCCTTCCTATTTTGATCTATGTATATTGGGGTTGATAGTATTCAATATAATAATGGACTTATAAATGATGATCAATCAACTTGACTACTACAAATATTTTAGGCATAAAATAAGCTTTAAAGAATTTAAAGATTTGGTTTACAAGAGTTGAAAAGATAAGTTGAAAAGATATGTTACAAACTTGGTAGGAGATCTAATCTTGAAGGAGAGTTTCAAAATTGGACGTGAAATATTATTTGACTCGGAATGATAAAAAAATAATTGTGATCAAGCTTGTGTTGATATTGAAAAAAAGTACTCAGAGAACAAGTGATGTCACATCAAAAATATAAGTTTCGGAAATTCTCTTTGTAAATATGAAGTACAAGAGCCTATGCAGTCACAAGTGACCAATCCTCAAATATACTATTTTAATTGACGTCTCTAGATAGATTTAAGATAGACAATGACTTAAATTTGATGAACCCAACTCACAATATATTGAACATAATGTTAATGAGTTGATATTGGAATTAATCTAAGGGTAATGGCAAGAAAATTGTGATGGTATAGTTTAGATAATGTTAGGCTAAACAGAGTAGGTAGAGTAAATGTCGACGGCATCCTATGTGGCATGCAATGCTTCCAACAAACACCGTCCCCTAACCCAAATATGTTTCGGAGGCAAAACTCATTGGCATGTCTATGCCGCTTTCTCCTCTATATATATATATATATATATATATATATATATATATATATATATATATATATATATATATATTTGAGTCTAGATTTATATATCTCGAGAACAAGTGATGTCACATCAAAAATATAAGTTTCGGAAACGGAGTGAGTAAATATATACTCTATTTTACTTAATATACACATTTTTAAAATCAAGTTCTTTTTATTTGGTGAAACTGCCTTGTTTTCCGGAAAAATTAAATATGATTTGTTGAAATAGATTGACTTTTGTGTAGGGTGTATATGGGTTGACCAATCCACAAATATACTATTTTATTTGCCGGTCATTAGATAGATTTAAGATAGATAATGACTTAAATGCCAATGATATCCAGCCTAGCCGGTTGAGGCGTGGGGGCTTGATAACCCCTGTGGGGTGTGGAGGTATCGATCTTACTCTCGGGTAATTCCTTTGCATTAAGCCCCGCCTGTGGTGAAGTTTTCCCTAGAGCTCCCTTGGGGGAGAGTTTAGCCCGCGTTTGCGGAGACTCGAACTCGGGACCTCGCCGTAAAAAAGGTGGGGGTGACTACCGCTGATTCGAATGGCCGGTTCCAAAAAAAAAAAGATAATGACTTAAATTTGATGAACCCAACTCATAATACAGTGAACATAATGTTAGTGAGTTGATATTGGTATTAATGTGAAGGTAATGCCAAGATAATTGTGATGGTATAGTTTGTTAATTTTTAATTATATTTTAGATAAACAAATTGGTGTAACACATAATAAGACTAAAAAATAAGAACATATAAATAACAAAAATGATATAATACGAAGAATTATAAATGGCAGTCTATTGGTAAAAAGTCTGAAACGGTTACCCTTTCACCTTCCAACTGCAATTTAAGTCTCTAATTATGGACCGTTTTGTATCTAGTAAAATTTAATTCACAACATCAACATAGATAATAGCGACTCCACTCTATGATGTATATTCAGTATCCGCTGCTTTCAAGATGCGCCTATGTAGGACAGATTGATCTACAGCCTTCAATCTCGAACCAGGGTTATGAACTGAAGTTACAAAACTTTCCAGGTGGAGCAGAAACGTTTGAAATCGTCCTCAAATTTTGCTACGGTTTTCCGGTATCTTTAAACTCCAGAAACGCAGCTCCCTTAAGATGTGCAGCAGAATTCCTAGACATGACCGAGGAACTAGAAGACGGAAACCTAATATCTAAAACCGACTCCTTCCTAACTTTGGTAGTCTTTTCTTCATGGAAGGACTCAATTACCGTCCTAAAATCCTGCGAAAGTCTCTCTCCATGGGCCGAAAACCTGCAGATTGTACGAAGATGTTGTGACTCAATAGCGTCGGCTGCCCAAGGAAATTTTACGACTACAGAAACCCCCAGTGAACAAAGCCGATGGTTAAATGATGTTGCCACTCTCCGAATTGATCATTTTATGAAGATTGTAACATCAATGACGCTGAAAGGACTTAGACCGGGTCTCTTAGGTTCATGCATCATGATATATGCTGAAAAATGGTTGCTAGGCACTGATGTAGAGACAGAAGGATCGAAAAGATATACTAATGGAAAAAACGAGCTTCAATGGAGTATTCAACCGGGTCGAAGCCCGGAAATGGAATTTGGACAGTATCAAGAGCAACGAAGGATCATAGAGAGCTTGGTGAGCATATTGCCCCATCAGAAAGACGCCATTTCCTGCAAGTTTTTGTTGTGGATGTTGAAGATGGCTATGGTTTATTCAGTTTCACCAGCTTTTATTTCGGAGCTTGAGAAAAGAATCGGAATGGTTATGGATAATGCAAGTGTGTATGATCTTCTGATACCTGGTTATACGACCGCAGAACAAGGAAAGCAAGTGAAGTGAGCTATCAAAACTTATGTTTCTTTTTTGTAGGAATATCTATCATACTTCCTAAAGAGTGTTATTTAGCATTTGATTATAGGAAAATTGGTTGTTTTAAAGATTTAGTTAATAATGAAATGTTTAAAATTGTCATCGTAATTTTATTTTCCATTTTTTACTTCATCGTTACATTTTTAAAATAGAACATTGTCTTTTTGAATTAATATTTTTAATTCAAAAGTACAGTGAAAAGTAAAAAGAAAATAAAGTACAATGTCACAATAGAGAAATATTT
This sequence comes from Cichorium intybus, assembly GCA_023525715.1. Lineage (NCBI taxonomy): Eukaryota > Viridiplantae > Streptophyta > Magnoliopsida > Asterales > Asteraceae > Cichorium > Cichorium intybus. The sequence goes on along the minus strand of CM042017.1, from coordinate 93,525,687 downwards.
AAAAAAACGTTGTCATTTCTTGAATTCAGCCCTTTATCATACGAATTTAATTAAATCGAATGTGTTGCAGATCGACAGGAGAGCAGACTTTGTACAATGTCGATTCTGTGCAAAGGATTTTGGAATATTTCTTGATGCATGAACAGCAGCAGCAAACACAAGGTCATGGGAATACAAACATCAGTAAACTGTTGGATAATTACCTTGCGGAAATAGCAGGAGATCCCAACCTTTCGGCCACCAAGTTTCAAGTGATTGCTGAATCGTTACCAGATAATGCTCGTCCTTGTGATGATGGACTCTATCGAGCAATTGATATATATCTGAAGGTATCATATGCTAATGTCTTCATTCGATCAGTTTTATTAATATTGCCCAAGATAGAACTCACTTTTGGAACGGTTTTTTATTTTGTAACCAGGCACATTCTTCGCTCTCTGAACATGACAGAAGAAGATTGTGCAGAGTCATGGACTGTCAAAAGCTTTCAACGGATGCATGTACACATGCTGCACGAAATGATCGGCTGCCTGTAAGAACAGTTATGCAGGTAACTTTTTTATTCTCCTAGAATTCTATTCCCATGTTTATAATTTTCGTATGTAGAAACTCTAAATGGATAGGATTACAATCAGGTTTTGTTTGCGGAGCAACTGAAGCTGAGGGAAAAGATGAACAATAAGCAGCAAGCAGCAAATACTGATAATTCGGAGCAGGAAGATAACTGCTTATCTCCAAAAGAAGAAATAAAAAAGCTCAAAGTAGAACTGGAAAAGATGATGGGTATAATTGAAGAGCTTCAAAGGGACTACACAAATTTACAGCAGGATTGTGAAAAGATGAGAAACAAGCAGAATGCTTTATCGGGTTGGATTTTAGGATGGCACAAGATCAAAAGATCTTCATTGTTTCATGGGAAAATCGATGCAAATGAAAATAGAGAGGGAAAAGAAAAAGAAAAGAGAATCAGCTCTATGCTTAGATTGAAAAGAAGGCAATCCATGTCTTGAATGCTAAATCTACCCGATCTGTATCGATCTATGGAACCTGAAGAGCCCATGTACTTGTTGTAGTTAAAAGGTCTTACGATTAAAGACTATCCAAAACTATGACTTTTGGAAGAGAAAAATAAAGAAATGAAAAAGTACACTTGCTGCACACTTTTTCTCCTACTAATAACATATGAAAAGAAAAGCCAACATATATAGGCTTACAGAGTACAACTGTGTGGGAAATAAAAACAATAAAAAAAACTATTTTAATCCTAAAGAATAGGGAGAGGAATGACTACTTCTTTTGACCAACCCCACATACTCCTTCCAATTCTTCAACGTACATTTCGTTTTGAATTGGTCAAACCTCTACCCAATCTTTTTATTCTCTGCAGTAAGTTAACATAATAAATAAAGCAAACCAATGACTAACTAAGACCCACACCCATTACCCTACTCGAACCATCAAGATTACCCAACAATCACCCCGTAATCTTGATGATCTTGATACGTTTCTTCGTCACAGATCATATTTATGTAAACATTAAGGACCTATTTACAAAAGGTGGAAATATAGAAAATTTCAATTTTTTTGTTTAATGAAAATAAAAAGTGATAAATGATGCGACTTTTACTAAAAAATATCTTTCTAAAATATTAACATATGGATAATAACTTGTAAGGGTAACGAACTTCTGAAATTGTTCGTATTTGGTCACTGAACTTATTTTTGTACTAGATCTACCCTTGAACTTTTTAAATTTGTTCATATTATATCATTATGAGCGGTGATAGAAGGTTTATGCTGATTTCGAATCCTGCATGACATCCTAGAAGACTTGGAAGGATAACAAACTTCTAAAATTGTTCACAGGTCACTGTACTTATTTTTGTGCTTGATTTACCCATAAATTTTTTAAAATTGTTCATATTATACCATTATGACTAATGATAGAAAGTTTATGCTTGTTGGCATCCTACGTGGCATTAGAAGACTGAGACGTAAATAAGGGTCAGTGGTCTTTAGTTGGGGTTTGATTTTTGTGCCCTAATCTACAAGGAACGGTAGCTCAATCCTGCAATTTCTTCCACATCATCAACCTTCTCTCAAGTTCACAAGTCTTTTAGTATGAATTATTAATCGTTGTAATTGTCGTTTTCTTTTACGCATTCTATCCTCAGCCACAGAAAAGAACACAAGTATGTGATTCTTGGTGTGCAATAACTCATAGGTAAGTCCACTAAACAAACCTCAACCAATATGGATTACCATAGTTCGAACTTCAACCACAAAAAAGAACCTAGTAGACTTACCTGTAACTTTTCGTACACCAAGAATCGCCTACTTGGGTTCTTTTCCATGATTAAGGTTTGAAGCTCCAACGTTTTATCAGGTCACATCTCAATGTTTTATCAGGATGCCGTCAATTCAGTAAAAACAACGTTAGTATTACTCATATATGCATAGGGTTTTAATCTTTAAGGTTTTCCAAAAAAAAAAAACGAGCATTTAGAGGGTGAGGGGCATCGCCTGCTAAATCCTCAAGAGGATTTCGCAGATGATGTCCCTCTCCTGCTAAATGCTCTCCATCACCCGCTAAATGCTTTCCATCACCCGCTAAATGCTATCCTTACTTGCTAAATGCTCTCTAGTTCATAAACCCTACTATTTTGTGCTTTAATAACTTGTACAATAGGCATAAAAAATTGTATGTATGCTAATATAATACTTAAAATGTTAAATTATTACTAGGGACAACTAATACATAAAAAACATCAAATTTGAGACACTTGCGTATTTCCACGTCAAAAAATTCTGCGAAACCATTTGAGAGTGTTTTTCGTCTACAGTATTGAAAAAAATGAGGTTTTCTTTTATGTTTATATACTTACGCTAATGGGCAGGCACATGAGCATCACACAGCCCACATGAGCATTTCGTAGCCCATATGGAGGAGTACGTAGGTCAGGCACGAGCTCGTGAGGAGTTAGCAGGCGAAATGAGCATTTAGCAGGTGGCACTAGCCCCTTGTGAATTCCTCGGCTATTTTGGGGCAAGGGCTTAATTTGTGCTGTTTTGAGAAAAAACTTTATGAGATTAGACTGCTTTAGTCTTTTCCTATAAAAATAATTAACATGTGTTTAACGCTAATGATAACTATGTATAATATTTTGTAATGATGTTGTTTCTATAGTTCAGACAGTCCTCAGAAGATAGCATAGACTTTTATTTTTTTCTTGCGGTAAAAAATCAGTTCTAAAAAATAAAATAAAATGTATAAATGATTATTTAAAATTTCTAGCATGTTTTAGGAAGGGGTCTTTAGATGGAGTAGATAGTATGTAACCAATGATCAAAGTAGTCATCTTTTTATAGTTGCAGCTTAACATCGTGCATTAAATTGTCAGTTTTAGAATTTCATGTATAGATACATTAAATTGTCTATGAAAATATTTGAAAGATAGATATATAAAGAGTATGAATTCTATTATGACTTTCCACAATGTGTGATACATTCATCAACATCATGATGAATAACGATATAGAAATCAGATCAGTATTTATATCACTCAGAATAATATCATATTAATATGATAATAAGTTTATCAAATAATAACCATTTTATATCCACTTAAATAATATAATGATTTAAAATGTAATGAAAATAGATCTTACATCAAATGATTGAGATATAACTTTTAACACAATGTAATCATATAACGTAACATAAATTGTTAAGAAAAATATAAGTTTAATGACTTTGAATGGTAACAAACTTCTAATATTGTTTACATTTGGTTCGCTGAAATAAGTTTTGCTCGTGAAGTTTTTACAATTGTTCGCATTATACACTTATGACCCGTGATGGAAGGTTTTATTGGTCATAATGGTATGATGTAAATGATTCAAAAAAGTTCATGGATAAATCAAGCACACAAATAAGTTCAGTGACCAAATGTGAACAATTTTAGAAGTTTGCGACCATTCCAAATCATTATCCCTTTATTCTATTATACAACTATTATGTTATCATGTAATGTTTAAATCTATTTAATTGAAATATCTAATATTAACATCTTCATATATTTAGAATTATGGATGCAAGAGTGTAAGGTCACCATTTGAGTATTACATTGGTACTTAGCATTAGTGTAAATTGAACTAGTTTTACAAGCGCCTATACACTTAGTAATAAAAAAGGCAAATGCCACAAAAAGTCACTAATTTTTACAAAAATTCGATTTTGGCATTGTGTATTTTTTTTCACAAAAGTCACTTAATTTTTACAAAATTTTGATTAAGACACTTAGTTTACCAATTTGTTTCAATCTTAACCAATTTACTTAAAATAAATTAATAAACTTAGGCTGTGTTTGTCGCAATAGTTGAAAAACTAGCTTTTAACATATAAGCCAGCTTATCAATAAGTTATATCAAGGTAGCTTATCACTAACTAATTGTTTGTATGCTTTAAGTTCATAGGTCATAAAGGTATAATGTGAACAAATTTAAAATTTCATGGTAGATCAAGCACACTAATAAATTCAGTGACTATATGTAAACGGTTTTACAAGTTTGTTACCCTTCCAAGTCATTCTCCCTTCGGTAAAACGTTCTATCACTGGTCATAAGCACAAAAATAAATTCAGTGATTATATGTGAACAATTTAAGAAGTCTATGGATAATCAAGCGCAAAAATATGTTCACTATCCAATTCCAAATGTGAACAATTTAGAAGTTCATTATCCTTCTAAGTAATCATCCTTATATTTTACTTCACAATTCATGTAATATTATATGATCATACATCATTTTATTTTTATTAAAAAATTATGTCTTAATATTTTGATGTAAAATCATTTTTTATTACCTTTTTAATCAATATATTATTTAACAATATATTATTTAAATAGATATAAAATAGATATATCTGATAAAATTATTATCGTATTAATCAGATATTATTCAGATTGATATAAATATTGATATCTTATTTCTACATCGTTATTCATCATGATAAATATATATCACACATCATGAAAAGTTATAATATAATTCAACTTTGGGTTGATGATTCATCTTCTTGTGTGAAGATACTTTGTTAAAATTAAAAGTATTTTGAATTTATTGTTTTTTTTAATCTGTTCTCTTCTGACAAAAAACCATGTGGGGTGTGTCCACGGGCATACGTTTGTATGTAGGGGTGAGCAATGAGCGGTTTTGCGGTTTCACGGGTTAGGCGGTTTGGGGATGAAGGCCAAACCGACCGTAAACCGAACCGCTTAAAAGCGGGTTAAACGGTTTGCGGTTTGGGCGGATACGGTTTGGTTTAAACCATTTAAGCAAAATCTCACTTTAAGTCATATTATTAGTCTTTTTTTTTTGCCCAATCATACTATTAGTCCATTTTTTCCTCGTGTTGTTGGTTACTTGGCTTAATGGCTTACACATTTCAATTTGGCTAAAAAGGAAACTTCTTGTTTTTTATTTTTACATGTTGACGTCTTGACGATTGAAATTAAATACTTGATCATAAATAAAAAAGCTAATAGTCCAATATAACAAAACAATACTAAAAAAAATTAACAACCAAACCAAAGTTAACTAACAAACCAAAGTACCAAGTCTTGTTCAAATACAAACCAAACTTTTGTTCAAACAAACAAACCAAACAACCAAAACAAGACAACTTAACAAACAAACCAAACTTTTGTTCAAATACATCCAAAACAAGACAATTTAACAAACAAACCAAACTTTTGTTCAAATACAACAAAACCAGACAATTTAACAAACAAACCAAACTTTGGTTCAAATACAACCAAAACAAGATAATTTGTTCAAATACAACCATGTCTCAATTTCCCCAATCTTGTGAATCCGTTGTATCACCTCGGCTTTGACGGACGTCTACAATTTCACAAATTATAAAATAAAATAATAAGTTATGTCAAAATATATTGTAATATGAAATATTATAAAAAACAAGAAACGTTTAAAAACGTAAAAATAACCAAATAAATATAACATTCATAATTATATGTTTAAATATTTGAAACAGGGTAAAACGAAAATGAAAACATGAAATAATAAAACAAATAACCAAACCCAACCTTTAACACCACATTAGTTTGAAGTGCATGCGGACACCAGGAGCCGACCCGTCTAGAAAGCTTTTGTGGGAATTTGTCAGGGTTTTCCATTCTTGATGACGATTCTCTCTTATTTCAACATGTTTCAGGTAATGAGGCCAATACGTGGTTCCAATATTCTTCTTCTCCAAGACCTCCCTCAGCATGAGCCTGCAAAAGTGATTGTTGTGTTTGAATGGCATGTCTGGATTTGCAAATATGTGCTTGGGATGGCAAATCTCAAAGAATACATCAAAAAATAGGGATCGTTCCCACAGGCATTCATCATATGTCGTTTCAAACGACAGTTGTTGCACATTCGTGGCAGGAGGAAACAGGAGCCTTGATTTTAGATCATCGACATCGATGTTGATGTCCAATGGCAGCTTAGAGTGATTAATTACTATATGAAGGAAGCACTTGTGTGATACCATGAGTACTTCCCTCATCTTAAGAAAAAAAGAAGTATCAACAGGATGTTTGATTCTGAATGAAACTGTGATTTGGTTGAGAGACGAGACCGGAAACAAGAGACTAGGCAATGCGTTGCCTTCGAACTTGAAAGAAAGTAATTTTGGAGCATGTACTTGCACGTCGACAAAACTGCGTGGGCATGACTCCAAGTACAATCTCTTCATGGAAGCACATGTGAAATGGAAGCTTTCCGACATCCAAGATCTCATCCCAAGGGTCAAACTCTCAAGAAAAGGAAATCCCGATTTGATCGTGTCCAGACACGCGTTGTCCATTATCACATCACCTAACCTTAATCGTGTCACCCTGCTGCTTCCCAATGATATTGAATGAGCGTGAAAAGGAATAAGAGGAATTTGTGGTCGCCAAACATGTAAATCGTAGCTAAACACACCAAGTTTTGGGACATGACTGATTTCCAAAGCGGTAGGCTCTTCACATCTGTCATCATGATCTGAATATATTCTCAATTCATAAAGACGAGGAAGGTTTTTAACCTTGATGGTCTTTAACCCCTTGCAAGAATATAAAAGCTCTATCTTCACAAGCAAGCTACAAGAAGAAAATATGTCATGGAGTGCCTCGTCACTTATGCACACATTATACAAGTGCAGTTCTTGTAGGGACACACACTTGATCACAGGAGTCGACATCCAAACCGAATGGATCCCACGGGTAGGCACTGAAACTCTTAACTTAGTTAGGTTCTCACCCGAGAGTATGTCATCTGGCAACGTAAGCGAGGCATTCCTAAGGTCTATTGAGAGGAAAAGCTCTTTAAGACAAGTTTTGGTTGCCACGGGCCTTATCCATTTTTCAACATGAGAAGCTGACTCCTGGTTCTCGATTTCGATGTTAAGGTAAAAGCTTTCGATTGGTATGTTGTCACGGAGATACCTTAGCAGAGTGAGGTCCACGTCCAACAACATGTGATTTCCTCTTCGGACATCGAACCTGAGGTTAGGTATGGTAGACCAAGCGTGTAGCCATGACTTGGACAACACGCTCGTGCGGGCTGCTTTCTTTACTGGCAACCGTGATTGTATAAGCTGCATCAACTCCGCAACATCTTCTATTTCTTGTCTCATCCCTGCAAACCCAACAACACATCATAAATTTTCCACAATTATTATCGAGTATAAAAATAAAAACTATCATCTTATCTTATACAACAAGAGTTTGAAATCACTTACGCTTATTTAAACCACCAAAACCAAGCCAACAATGCTATACAATCGTGCCTAGAATTATACATATACATATGGATATTCAACTTCAAATCACACCAAAAACAGCAGATTTGCATATCCATCCATCCATCCATATATACTGTGTATGTTTTACCTACTCACAGACAGATTTAGGGAAGCTGTAGCGGCTAACTGATTTAGGGGTTTTGTCTTCCAGTTTAATATATATATATATATGCAACAATAGCCCTGAACTAGAAACACAACTAGAAATCATGTTTGGCTACAAAATTAGTCAAATACGTTAGCAATCCAACAAAAACTCCTAGCCAGCCAGGGTCGTTGTCAAATTCTTTTGAAACAACACCATCCAATATACAGTTAAAGCCAAGCCAGTAAAACAGTTTAGTTCGGTGAACCCGCCCCAAGAGACCGTTGATATGAGGTTGAATAGTCATCCCTCAAATAGCCCTCCCATTAAATAGCTTTATATCTCTTTAAAATCACAAAAAAGTTTGAGAAGTTTTCTTGGTATCGATACTAACAGAACCCAAGACACACAACCCTTGATAGACACCCAGAATTCCAAACCTATAAGAAAAAACGCCACCAACTGTTCATATGGAGGATTCCGGCGCACCAAAGAGCAAGATGCGAAACAAATCGGAGGATTTGCCTGATAGCAAAAATCGAAAACAATAAGCCGCAGCAGCAGGCGGTTCGTCGAGAGTGAGAGCAATCAGTATAATCATGATCAGGGTTCGTAATTTAAGGAATTAAGGGTAATCTTAAATAACTTTATTTTTGGTAGTTCTCAAAATCAATCAAATCAATTGCGTTTTTATATATCTAAGTTTTTTTAATCTTTTATATTTATTTCCATTTGCAACATGATTTGATTTTTGATTTTTTATTGTGTTTTAAAATATTATTATTATTATTTGATCTTAAAAAAACTTTTAATTTTATTTTTATTTAGAAATTTTCTAACTTTTTTGATGTTATATTCGAATATACTTTTTAGAATTTTTTACATTTTGTTTGTTACATTGTTTAATATTGTGATTTACTATTAAAATATCGCAATACGTTTTGTTTGTTTACATTGTTTAATGTTGTAACTTCAGTTTCCAAATGATGCAGTATGTTGTCTTAACAACAACAAAGAAAGTATTGTATATTTTCTGAGTGATACGACTATTATTTCAAATGAGTTTGTCTGTTATGAATTTCATTATTGATTTCAACATATAATTATTCCCCTTTATCTTAGCTCTTACCGCAACCAAGATGAATCGATCCATAGCTCATACTTTCTCCAAAAACAACCAATGCACTATTCAAATCCTCTTATGAATGAAATTTCAAATGAATTTCTTCCATATGTCAAACACATTTAGAAATTGTAGATTTCGGGCAATAGTCGTTTCACTCGGTTATGGGGAAGATTATTGGTGTACAATTTGGTCTAATTTATACAAGGAGTTATTAATGTATACTCAAGAATACACCTTGATATATGGAGATTATTTCAATAATATAAGCCATGCATTGAATTCCTATGGATCAACTTTTGTAGGAATAGAAATTTAACTTTTAACTTATTATGAATCGGTTTTCTCATTAGAAACACGTATGGTGTAATCATTATTTTTCTAAGCAAACAAGGTTATTGGTTTTCTCATTAGAAACACGTATGGCGTAATCATTCTTTTTCTAAGCAAACAAGGTTCGTTAACATGCTTTCCACTAAGGCTTGGTCTACACGACATCACACTCATATAGTTATTGATATTCCCCTTGTTCACAATAATCATTATGTGAATGTCAATCTACAAGGAGCGTATTCAATGCCTACCATTTTGTCATTATGGAGTAACCACATATCACAACGTTCTGTTGGATGTGAAACCATGTATGGTGCTCGACTAAATGCCTACATTCCACTAATACCCTGCAAAATGATTGTAATATTCCAACATTTATTGTATCTGATAGTTATTAATAAAAACAAATTTATATTTAAGTAAATTGTTTATCTTGATGCCAATTGTCTATTGGGCAAGTGGTAAAGGCATCGTCCTCTAACCTTGAGGTTGAAGGTTCAATCATTACTATGAAGAATCGATGGTTATTAGGAGTAGTCTAGGTTTGTCATTAAAAAAAATTGTTTATTTTAATTTTGTATTAATGTCTTTCAAATAATAAAAATAACAACAACAATAATAATCATAAATAGCCTTAATAAGCTAATAATAATAACAACCACAATAATCTAAATAATAATAAAAGATAACAAAACACAAAACACAAAAAACAAAACAAAAAAGACAAAAATCCAACTAGCAATTATGGTGGTACATATACAATCTCATCAAAAGTAGGGCGTTAATTTCAATTATGTTCCTCGTTTATGGTTTTATCACCATTTTGATTCACATCTGAAACAATGATTAAGTGTAATTGAATGGATTACATAATCGAATGAACTATTTATTCTTGTATTTTTTATGTTTGGTTATTTTGTTGCAATGGAATTGACTATTACTCTATGTTTGGTAGATGACATTAGACAAGACGAATGAATGGAACAAGTTTCATTTACACTGAACAATGCAATGTAACCCATGTTGAGGTTTGGAGTCTAATAGTAAGATCCAAAGAGTACATCACAGGTTTCACTTTTGGTATATTTTTAACTTTGAAGACATGGCGAAGTTAGTTGTCCAACTTATGTCCAGAGTGAAGGGTAAATGGTGAAGCAGTATTTAGTAGTAAATGGTGAAGAACTCAGTTTTGATGAAAATGAAGCACAATGCCTGTCAGAAATCTAAAGGAATATCCCACTTTGGAAGGAAAACTTACTTCATACCGTTTCAGTAGACGGTTACCCAGTTTGTTTACAGAAAACATTTGACACTAAATTCATGGTATGAGAAAGGCAGTATGGTGATCGAACCAACATGTCACCTGACTAGTCACATCACTATAGTATTACATATTAACCTTATACCTATTAGATTTGTCATACTATAAATACCTCTATATGTTTGTAACCAAAGCCATCTCATGTGAGTGTAGTATGTATGAGTTTTCTATAACATTTAATATAAAAAAAATCTCTCTAGTTCTCTACTGTACATAACTTGATCATTTAATATGGAATGAACTACTTATATCCTTCTGTTCATGGTTGTTCTTCTTATCATTCTCATTAGCCTAGATAAAAGTGTGTGCATGGGTTTTGTCAAAGTGATTAGTCCTAACACACCGATTTCAAAAAGTTATGGTTGATGAAAGGAAGATTAAGATCAACAATTTGGAATGTCATGATTTTGGCTTTTACAAGATGTATATAGAAGATTACCTCTACCAAAACAAGCTACACCTACCCTTGATTGGAATGAAACTAGAATGTATGAAGCATGAGGAGTAGGATCAGTTAGATCGGAAGGCCCTTGGAGCAATCCTATTGTTAATGGTGAAGAACGTTACTTACAAAATTGTCAATGAACGGACAATGCTCAGACTGATCAAAGTGTTATCTAACATATATGAGAAACCCTCTTCGGCAAAGAAGGTGTTTCTGAGTAGACAAATAATTAACATGAAGATGAAGGAAGGCATATCGTTGACATATCACGTCAATGATTTCAACTTAATCATATCAAGACTAATATTTGTTGACACTACGTTAGAAGATGAACTCTAGAAGTTGCCGCTATTATCGTCACTCTTAGAAATCTAGTCTGAAAGGGTCACTGCGGTGAGTAGTGCTTTTGAAATGAACAAGCTTTCATTTGAAAGCATTCACGGCTTGATACTTGGTAAGGATATGCATAGGAGAAATGCAGGTGAGTGTCTTGCAATTTGATGAGTACCAAAGAACAAGGGAGAATGGTCTAATAATGATGACAGAGAAAGAATTAAATATAGGATGAGAGGAAATTCCAAGGAAAGAAAGACATCACCTATTGTGGTAGAAGACTATAATCGCAAAGAAAATTGTCATTTTAAAAACCATTTCCATAAGCATTCTACAAAGAAGTGAGGAAGGAAGGGAATGTGGGAGAAGACTTTGATGGCGTGCTTAGTTGTTGCATAGAGAGTTCCATTGAATCCTGGATAATGGATTCGGGGGCCTCATTCCATGCAAACCATTATAAAGACATAATGCATAATTTCAAGTTGTGGTAAGGTGCGTTTTGTGGATAGTCAAAACCTAGAAATCATAAGAGTTGGGAATGTTGTCCTCAGGACATCCTTGGGCCCATTGTGCATATTGAAAAACCTCAAGTTCGTTTTGAACCTCAAGAAGATGTTGATATTACTAGGGTAGTTGGATGATAAGGGGAACCACATAGATTTCGACAATGACCAATAAAAAGTGACAAAGATATAAATATTTCTAACAAAGTTAAAGGATTACTTCGTTCTTGATAGTTATTTACTTAATTGGTGAATAGAAGTATACTCTGGATCGGAATCGTGGGAAGTACTCCTTGATGATTTCGGAATCGTGGGAAGTACTCCTTTGTGTACCTTAGTGTTCCTAGCTATCCACTCATTTTTATCAATCTACTTTCGGGTAATACATATGGTAATAGATAGTAAAAACCCCTTAAAGTTGATATTTTGAACCCGCTTCAAGTCATGATGACTAATCAATCTTGGGGTAAAAAGTCTCTAGTACTTATGTGTACTTTTCTTAACTCTTGTACATAGAAAAGAGATTCAATCTTTTACTGCAAATTTATAAGACGTTTCTTTCACTCATATAACTATATGGTTTCCTTCATCAACCCCCGAATAATGAATAAAAAACGAAAATAGATATTCAAATCATGGCACTTCTTTACTAGAAATAAAAGAAGTAGGGGCTATTTATGTCTTAACGAATCACATGTAGAGATATTCATAACACACATAGAGTTAATGGTATTTCATAACTAATTGATTGAGCAATAGCTTGTAGACCATCTAAAAAAGAGTATTTGTTATTTGAGCCATATTCTGACATAAGAAGGCCCACAGGAGCAATACTTTAAATAGCAGTCCATAAAAAACACCGATACTAAGGTCGGCTAGAACAAGGTGATAACTAAAAGGAATTACTAAATTACTTAATAAAATTGATATGGCTACTATACATGGTCTAATACTGAATAAACGAGTATCCCCTCTAGATGGAAGAAGATTCTCTTTGAAAAGTAATATGGTACCATCTGCTAGAGCTTGAAGAATTCCCAAAGGTCCTGCATATTCAGGACCAATACGTTGTTGTATACCCGCAGATATTTCTCGTTCTAACCAAACAATTACTAGTACACCTATTGTGATTCCTAATACAAGAGTAAAAATAGGAATAAGCATCCATATGATCCCATAGACCCCTTTTAAGGATTCCAATCTAGAAAAAGAATTGATAGCTTGTACATCTGTTGTATCATTTATCATTTTAACGATCAACTTCTCCCATAATGATATCTATACTACCTAGTATCGTCATAATATCAGCCAATTTTATTCTTTTAATTAACTGAGGAAGAATTTGCGTTGTTGTATACCCGCATATATTTCTCTTTCTAACCAAACAATTACTAGTACACCTATTGTGATTCCTAATATAGGAATAAAAATAGGAATAAGCATCCATGTGATCCCATAGACCCCTTTTAAGGATTCCAATCTAGAAAAAGAATTGATAGCTTGTACTTCTGTTGTATCAATTATCATTTTACGATCAACTTCTCCCATAATGATATCTATACTACCTAGTATCGTCATAATATCAGCCAATTTCATTCTTTTAACTAACTGAGGAAGAATTTGCAAATTAATAAACCCCGGTGGGCGAATTTTATAGCGCCAAGGAAAAACACCCTTATCTCCTATTAGAAAATTCCCAATTCTCCCTTTGGTGCTTTGACTCTCGCATAAAGTTCTTGCTTCGACAATTCAAAAGTCGGAGAAGGTTTTTTACTAATAAATCGATAGTCAAACTCATTCCATACAGTATCTTTTACTCGATCAAAGCGATGGATTTCTAAATTTTCATAGGGCCCTCCCGGAATTCCTTCTAGGGTCTGTTGAATAATTTTTATGGATTCTGTCATTTCACTTATTCGTACTAAATAACGAGCTAATGAATCCCCCTCTTTTTGCCATTGCACTTCCCAATCAAATTCACCGTAACATTCATAATGATCAACTTTACGAAGATCCCATTGTATTCCGGAAGCTCGTAACATTGGTCCCGACAAACCCCAATTTATTGCTTCCTCTCTACCAATAATGCCTACTCCTTTAACTCGTTCTAAAAAAATGGGATTCCATGTAATAAGATTATGATATTCAACAATTCCTGTTAAAAAATAATCGCAAAAATCAAAACATTTATCTATCCAGCCATGAGGTAAATCAGCAGCGACTCCGCTGATACGAAAAAAAACTTGTGCATCATTCGCATACCGGTGGCAGCTTCGAATAGGTTATATATATATCAATTCTCTTTCTCGAAAAATATAGAAGAAAGGAGTCTATGCTCCAATATCTGCCATAAAAGGGCCAAGCCATAACAAATGTGAAGCTATACGACTTAACTCCAACATAATGACTATGATATAACTGACTCTTTTAGGGACTTGAATATTGCCTAATTGCTCTAGCGCATTTATAGTTATTGCTTCTGTGAACATAGTAGCTAAATAATCCCAACGTCTTACATAAGGCAAATATTGTATAATTGTTCGATTTTCTGCAATTTTTTCCATACCTCTGTGTAAATATCCTCTTTATCGTAATTCTAGTTATCTGAAAAATAGATCTAAGAGTAAGAATCCCGACCACGATCGTTACATGGATGATACTCAGTATACTTGGAATAATCACATTAATAGTTGTATTGACAGTTACCTTCAGTCCTAAATATGTATTGATAGTTACATTGTAAGTGCTAGTGACAATTCCAGTAACAATTACATTTCTAGTTCTATTTGTGGTAAAAGTGGAAATAGTAGTCAAAACAAGGATACTAGAACGAGTGATCAAACTATACCAGAAAGATTAGTGTAACTCAAGAATACCAGCATTTGTGGGTTCAATGCGAAAATTGTTATGCATTAAATTATAATAAATTTTTGAAATAAAAAATGCATCTTTGTGAACAATGTGGATATCATTTGAAAACGAGTAGTTCAGATAGAATCGAACTTTTGATCGAGGTAGGTACTTGGGAGCCTATGGATGAAGACACGGTTTCTCTGGATCCCATTAAATTTCATTCATCGGAGGAGCCTTATAAAAATCGTATTGATTCTTATTAAAGAAAGACAGGATTAACCGAGACTGTTCAAACAAGCAGAGGGAAACTAAACGGTATTACCGCAGCAATTGGGGTTATGGATTTTCAGTTTATAGGGGTAGTATGGGATCCGTAGTCGGGGAGAAAATTACCCATTTGATTGAATACGCTACTAAAGAAGCTCTACCTCTTATTATAATGTGCACTTCCGGAGGGGCACGCATGCAAGAAGGAAGTTTGAGCTTGATGCAAATGGCTAAAATATCTTCTGCTTTATATGATTATCAATCAAATAAAAAGTTATTCTATGTAGCAGTCCTTACATCTATAACTACCGGTGGGGTGACAGCTAGTTTTGGTATGTTGGGGGATATCATTATTGCCGAACCCAATGCCTACATTGCCTTTGCGAGTAAAAGAGTAATTGAACAAACATTGAATAAAACAGTACCCGAGGGTTCACAAGCGGTCGAGTATTTATTCGAGAAGGGCTTATTTGACCTAATCGTACCACGTAATCCTTTAAAAAGCATTCTGAGTGAGTTATTTCAACTTCACACTTATGAATCAAAATTAGAACATTAAGTTCGATTATTTTGAGCAAGCAAGTAATTAGTTGATCGGAATCCAAGTCAAAACTAGACGAAGGGGGTTTTCTTTGTTGACATAAGATCTAATTGTATAAAGAGTCAAAAGTCACAGAAAATCCGCCCCTTATTTCTATATTCCTGATTATTGATCAAGAAGCCTCTATTAACAAGATAGAAGATGAAATTCTTATTCTCGTGAAATTAGGCAAATCAAAAAAAATCTACTCTTCTCGTCATATAAGATATCTTTATATATAATAATATATCTTTATATTATAAATAGAAAATATAAATAATAATATCATGTACAAATAGTAAATCGAGGTACCTATTCTTTGAGGACTCTTAACTTTCCCTCTGTTTTGGTGCCTTTAGTAGGCCTAGTATTTCCGACAATCGCAATGGCTTCTTTATTTCTTGATGTTCAAAAAAACAATATCTTTTAGACCCGATGGTACAAAATCTCATATATTTTTTTTTCAAAACGGACGCTTGTATCATAACACAGATATCTATTTAGAAAAATATGGTATAAGCGGCTTCTGACGAAAAACTCTTATGTCTCCAGAAAATGCTATATGGATCAATGGATTCTAGCTATCTATATATCTTATAATAGAGGCATATTTCAAAGCATCACATTCATTTGAAACTCATATGTCCTTTCATATTTCCAATAACTTTTCAAATATCTTTTTATAATGCTTACTAATTTAATAGTTTTTCTTTGTCCCACATTGCTCACACATATATATCTCATTTCCTCTTTTGGTTATATATTATCATTCATTTGCATTCATGATCCATCAATCTTGATCATAGTATGACTTATCACTTTCAACTATTATTTGTTAGTGGTCATTTTATCAAAATTTGTCAAAGTTTTAAATGATTATACTATTTGGTTTTAGATTTCAAAACTATTAGATCTCAAAAATAAAGACTGATATTACTAAAAACTTTTTAAAATTTATTGTGTTACACGTTTAGAGTATGTTGTAGTAAATATGTGACAAATGTGCTTACTTTTTTAGATTCACCGCGATGTATATACATAAAAAAATTTCAGTAGCGAACGTTTCAACATTTATCAAACAACTTAAATTGAACCATTATATGTGTGTGTCTATTATAAAAAAAGTAATGAAAACATTGTTTCAAGATAAACTATTTACCTTTTACCACATTAATTTGATGTTTTTTTTAATTGTGTCACATTGCTTCACACATCGGTTCTCTTATCATTATATCTTGATCATAACATGGTTTTCAAAGTATATTGTTGATTACGGGTCAATTTATCGTAAAAACCTATTTTCGGCTCAAAGTTTCAAAGAACTCTACTATTTTGTTTTAGCTTTCAAAAGTACTGAAACTAAAAATATGAATATTAAAATGAGTTAAAAACTATTAAACCCCGATTGGGTTGTAAGTTCATCGTATGTCGTGTATCATATTTCAATTTGATGATGACAACGTTGCAAGCAACTTTTCGATTTAATAAGGTATATATAAAAAAATTGAATCGTTAATGTTCGAACATTTTTAAAGTTCAAACATATATATCTATGAATATTTATCTAAATCTTATAATAAAATTCTTTTATTAAACATGATTTAATATGCATTGTTATCATGTACCACATTAGTTTGAATATTTTTAAAAAAATAAAATAAAAGTCGCTGGTACGCACCCGTCTAAATTTTATGAAATCGAACTTAAAATTGGAACAAATAGTCTATGAAATGTTGCACCCAATGCTTAAGGTGGTTACAATCAAATACATAGAAGAACAAAGATATGAGAGAAATGGTTTTAGACTCTTTACTTATAGAGCTTGCTTTCCCTTAAAATTTGTTTCTTAAGCAATGTGGGATGAGATGTGTATTAATCTATTTACTTATAGATGTTTGATTTCCATTCCATTGTGTTTCTTAAGCGATGTGGGATGAGAAAATGATATAAAATAACACAATGTGAAGGATAGTTTGAACCCATATCGTCATGATAAATCAACTTAAGAAACTTTTTATTATATGAATAAAAGTCTCCCTCAGAGTTGAAACAGTTACATAAACCATTAGTCATTTTGTATTGTCAAAAACCTTTCCAAATATTAAACTTCAATGGAATATATAACTTAAAGTTCTATTATTTTTATTTTAATGAAGTTGAGCTTTACATATATTACAGATGATGATGTTTTATTCCTTACGCTAATAACTTTGAGATTTGTGTATTAAATTAAAAGTGATTGAAAATAAGCGGGAAACACTTACATATATTATGTGATTATACATATTAAATTGAATTTAAAAGAAATAATACACATGATGGTGGTTGAATGAGATTGGTAGCAGACAGGCAGGAAACAAAAGCCAATAATCTTTGTGTTTTCATCGCATATCAGTAGGTTCATGGAAAACGAGTCATATATTGCATTATAAATTATGGTTTAGTTGATACAAAAGAAAAAGGCTACTTAAGGATAATGAAAGCAAATGAATAGTATTATATAAGAGAAAGAGAAAAGATCATATATGTATGTGAAGCAATGTGGGATAAAGAAAAAAAAATCTCAAATTAATGTGGTAAAAAAATTTAAATTAATAGATTGATTATATTAAGTGGGAATTTGAAAGGTCATGGATGTTTCAAATGCATGTGGTGAGAGGAAAAAATACTCTTAATTTAAATTAAATATTTTAAATTGAAACTTGACCGAATAATTAGTTTTTATAAACCCTAAACCCTAAACCCTAAAAGTAAAAAATAAACTGAAATTAAATAGAAATTATATCCATGCATAATCTGTAGGTGGATGCTATTAAAATAATGTGGTTCGACATAAGTATTTTTTCTTAAATCATATTATTTTTAATTTTATTTGATTGTGTTTATTCATCATACATGTTACGAATTTTTTATCTTTTAGTAATTTGATACATATATCTATCATCAAATAATTGAAAATAATGAGGATATGTTTATAATCATTTTAAAAGTAGTATAAGAATAATATGTATTTGTCTATACTATAAATACATAATTTTCTTCCTGCGCAACGCGCGGGCATTCGACTAGTTTTCAAATAGACCCGAATCGACGGATAACTGAACTGTAAAGTTGGTCTATCTATATGTATGTGGCTATCTTTAGTGAGATCGAGGGATATGTTATTAGTTTAGATCTAACCAAGTTAATGAATTACTCCTAAAGGGTCACATCAAACTAGTGCTAGTTGATGCGAGTTACTTTGGAAACAAAAGGACTAAAGTCAAATTTATTTAGGTATTCTAATAATTCCAAAAAAGTCAACTCGATCAAGTATGAGTTGTCGATCAGAACATATATGGATAGAACCTATAACGGGGGCTCGAAAAACAAGTAATTTCTACTGGGCTGTGATCCTTTTTTTAAGTTCATTAGGATTCTTGTTTGTTGGAACCTCGACTTATCTTGGTAGAAATTTGATATCTTTATTTCCGTCTCAGGAATAGTTTTTTTCCACAAGGAATTGTGATATCTTTCTATGGGATCGCGAGTCTTTTTATTAGCTCCTATTTGTGGTGCACGATTTCGTGGAATGTAGGTAGTGGTTATGATCAATTTGATAGAAAAGACGGAATAGTGTGTATCTTTCGTTAGGGATTTCCTAGAAAAAATCACCGGGTCTTCCTCCGATTTCTTATAAAAGATATCCAGTCCGTCAGAATCGAAGTTAAAGAATGTGTTTATGCTCGTCGTGTGCTTTATATAGATATCAGAGGCCAGGGAGCCATTCCCTTGACTCGTACTGATGAGGATTTTACTCCACAGGAAATGGAACAAAAAGCTATTGAATTGGCCTATTTCTTGCGTGTACCAATTGAAGTATTTTAAGAAATGAGACCAGAAACGAATGCTTTCTCCGCAGGAGTGCAAAAACGCAAAAATCCTCTTTTTCTATAACATAACTTAATTGAGGTTTCTTCAGAACATTCATTCCAGTTAATATGCATTCACATCCTAGATAAGATAAAGCATTCAAAAAGCAGTCCCAAAATTCATTCTAAATCAATTTTGGGCGGCTATTTCTAAGCTCAAGATTATTGAAAGGAAGACATGTAACCTAAACCGTATTTCTAAGCTCAAGATGATTGGAAGCATTCAAAAAGCAGCCCCTAAACCCCAAACCACTTACGGTTTATGGTTTAGGGTTTAAGATTTAGGCTTTAAGGTTAAACTTCAAATAATTTTATGTCTTTTCTTTTAGGTTTAGGGTTTAGGTTAAAGTTTAGGGTTTAGGGTTTAGGGTTTGAGGTTTAGAATTTAGTGTTTAGGGGTTCGAGTTTAGGTTAAAGGGTTTAGTGTTTAAACCATTTAGGGTTTGGGGTTTGTGTTTAGGGTTAGGGTTTAAACAATTTAGGGTTTGGGATTTGGGTTTAAGGTTTGGGGTTTAGGGTTTAGGGTTTAGGGTTTAGGGTTTATTGTTTAAGGTTTATGATTTAGGGTTTAGGGTTTAGGATTTATTGTTTAAAGTTTAGGGTTTAGGTTTAGCTCCAAATAATTTATGTTTTTCTTTTAGGTTTAGGGTTTAGGTTAAATTTTACGGTTTATGGTTTATGGTTTATGGTTTATGGTTTATGGTTTATGGTTTATGGCTTACGGTTAAAAGTTTAGGATTTAGGTTTAACATTAGACTTTAAATATTTTTATGGTTTACGGTTTACCGTTAAAGTTTACCGTTAAAGTTTACGGTTTAGGGTTTAAGGTTAAAAGTAACGTTACATTTTAAATAATTTGATGTTTATGGTTTAGTGTTTAACGTAATATTTTAAATAGTTTTATCTCTTTTTTAGTTTTCACAACAAAAAACAGATTATATTATTATATCAAATAACAACCAATATGCACAAAAATCATGATGTACTATACAAAAATCTCATTCAAAACATATTACAAATTGAGTATTTTAATAATTAAATACTTAATAATTAAGTACTTAATAATTAAGTACTTAATTATTAAGCACTTGATTGTTAAATACTATACAATTAACATCAACAAACTAATACACATATTACAAGTAACATCATAAAAAATTACAAATTAAGTACTTAAAAGTTTATACAAATTAAGTTCTTAGCATGTATAAATACTTTGAAAACCATATTTGAAAAAAATAGCATCTCAAAAACATAGCATCCTACAAATTAAGTACTTAAAAATTAAGTAACTTAACAAATAAGTACTTAAAAAATACTTCCAAAACATATTACATATCACAATATGCATCAATAAACCATTAAGCACTATAAAAATCAATTAAGCACTTAACAATTAAGTACTTAAAAAAACACTTCCAAAACATATTACATATCACAATATGCATCAATTAACTTGATAAAGCATCAAAAACTAGGAATTCTATTAAGAAGTTAACAAAACTTGATAAAGCATGATAACCTACTTGGAGGTTGGTGGTGACTCGAGGTGGCCGGCGGTGCACAGTGGCTGTCGGAGTTCCTGTGTCCGGTGGTGGTGGAAATGGTTGTAGGAAAAAACCACAAAATTAGTTCCAAAAACTAGGTTTTAGCACAAAACAAACAAATTACACACATCCTTACCGAAGTAACTGAGGGAAATCGTCGGCAAACAACTTAGTCACCGGAAAATAGCCCACTGTCGCCGGAAATAACAAGAGAGGTCACCGGTTTTAGAGCTAATTTCGCCGGAAAATGAGAGTGTAGGTGAGAGAGTGAATGCCTTACCGTTTTCTAGCAAGAAGAGGTCGGAAATCGGCGGCTAGAGGTCGGAAAACGCAGAGAATCGTCGGGGTTATGTATGGTCGCGTAACTACATAATGAAGGGAGGAAGGCAGGTTTATGGATCGGGTGGTAATAGCGGCGACACAAATTTGATTTTTAGCGGCGACGCGTAAGAGGGAAAAATCCCGCCCTTTTCTCGACCGTTGGATCTCAAAAAAATGGACGGTAACGATGGCAGGTCACGCGGATCGCCGATTCTTACTTTTACTAGCGACACCATTAGCGATGATGCCAGTTAATAGCGGTGACACGAAACGCGCATGCCTGGTGTCGCCGCTATTAACTGGCGTCGCCGCTAATGGTGTCGCCGGTAAAAGTAAGATTTCTTGTAGTGTAATTTGATAACAAATAATGCCTTTCCAGACTTCACTCTCCACTTGTATATCGCTCCATTGGTATCAATCCTGGGTTCCATGGTGTTCGCACCTCCTACTACGTCCCATAGATCGTGACCGACAAGATAATAACCCATGCATGTGGACCAGGTGTTGTAGTTGGTGTTACCCAACTTTTTAACACCATCGGTGGCTTGGAACTCGGACATATTTCTATTGTAATGGATTAGTCTCTGATATCACTTGTTACCAACAGTGGAGTGGAAAGGACATGCTTGCTTCTATGTATTAACAAAAGAGAAGAAGTATTGTTGGTTCTATGCTTCTGTTACTATTGAGCCGAATAAAGAAGTATAGCTACTTACAAAATAAATAACGAAGGAAAAGCTGAAAACTAGGAACTAACTTGCTACCCACTAGTTCATAACGTCTACATATTCTTTAGGAACACCCAACTACTTCTAGCTTGGAGAAAAAGTACATAGGTAATTATTGAAAACAAACTAAATATTGATAATAAGGTAAGCATCCACATCATAGCCACCTGATCATTGTATTCTTTAACATAGAAGAACTTTGTAAGAAGGATTCCATGATAAACAAGTGATTTTAATTCCCATTTTGCAGAAAAGAGCCTTTGATTTTGCACGTGCATGGTTAGTTGCCCTCAGTTCTCCCGACACTTTTAACACTACGTATGCTACTTGGTTATTTGCAGTTGTTGTTCAGAGGTGCTAGCCGATGTGGTGCCAAAAAAACTTGTGTTCACATGATCAATAAGCATGATGTTTTGACGGGCTTAAGTGACGGTTTTGCGGAAGTATGATAACATGATAAAGTCTACACAAGTTTGTTCAGGAAGATGAAGGAAGAGTTATAAAGGTTTGGGAGAATTTGGATGTTATACACTACACCTTCACTATCCACTTAAGGACAAGTTGAATCTTTGGGGTTGAGGTATTGCTAAGCATCATGTTGTTGTTATCTAAGGCTCTGATGCACAGAAACGCCTTCCAGGGTGCCGCTCCCGTTTTGGATACGCAATGGATACGGATACGCCTTGGATACGCCTAGATACGTATCTGATGAAGCAGAAACGTATTGGGTGTAGTATCGGAGCCGTATTGGATGAAGTATCGGGCTTCTTTTGGGTTTTAAAGCTAATGAGCTTAGTTTCTATGAGGTATCAGCTTGTTGTTTGACCTATCGATTAGCGGCTCGCAGGCTGAGTCGTCTCCTAAGAGTCAATAGTCGATCACAATCACAATTCTTCTAATTCTGAATTTCTGATCACAATTCTTTTCTCGCTCCTTCTAATTCTCACCTCACCTGTCGATTATCGCTTCTCATTCTCAAGAACAAGAAACACAACGATCAACTACATCAATAGACCAACCTCCATTGTGGGACAATGTGACTAAACTGGAAAGACTTGGTGGATCAGGAGGCTGTTGGAAATTCAAGTGTAATTTTTGCAGTGAAATTCTACAAGGATCATATTCTAGAGTTAGAGCACATTTGCTTTGTATCAAAGGTAATCTAAATCTACTACTCTTTATATGAAATAAGTAATGCTAGTATGTTATTGCTACTGTTCACGTGATATTTGCACATGAAATAACTAATGCTAGTATGCTATTGTTAGAACTTAGAAGATTAGATCACATGTTTTGCAAGTATGCTACTGTTCATGTGATATTTGTATGCTACTATTCCTTAACAATCAATTGAGATGGTTAATCGGTTTGGTTACTTGGTAATTGGAAGGCTCGATCAATCAAAAAGTTCATGTACATATATCTTTATCTACGTGATAATCGGTTTGGTTATGATTGGTTAATCGGTTTTAGTTTATAAAAGTTTAGGTTGGTGTGATTTGCATATGATTATATGAATATGTGTGTGATTTGCATATGATAATACATTAATATGATGTTATATAGGTATTGGATTTCTATTTGCAAGCAAGTAATAGCGGCTGACAAACTTAACATGAAACGATTAGAAGATGCGTATGAAGAGAGGAAACTCGAGTCACAAGCAAAAGAAGTCGAGTTGCCATGTGAAGCTGGTGTTGGATTTAAGAAAAGAAAAGGTATTTCAACACCTATTGAAAGAGCTTTTGGTGTTGAAATTAGGGACCAACTAGATCAAGATATAGCAAGGATGTTTTATACCGGAGGTTTACCTTTTAATCTTGCAAGAAATCCACACTATCTAAGGGCTTTTCAGTTTGCTGCTAACAACAAAATTGATGGTTATGTACCTCCTGGTTACAATAAGCTAAGATCAACATTACTACAAAAAGAAAAAGATCATGTTCACTGGCTGTTGGAACCACTTAGGTCTACATGGAAAGAAAAAGGTGTGACTATTGTGAGTGATGGCTGGAGTGATCCTACAAGAAAGCCTCTAATCAATTTCACGGCTACCTCAGGTAATGGTCCTCTGTTTGTAAAGGCAGTGAATTGTTTTGGGGAAGTAAAAGATATATTTTTTTATTGCTGACTTGATGAAAGAAGTCACCAATGAAATTGGACATCAAAATGTTGTGCAAATCATAACTGACAATGCAGCAAATTGTAAGGCGCCTGGAGAGATTATAGAGAGAGATTATAGAGAGTCAGTTTCCTCACATCTATTGGACACCATGTTTTGTTCATACGCTTAATCTTGCTTTGAAAAACATTTGTTCACCAAGGAATGTGGAAACAAATCTACTAATATATGAACAGTGCAGCTGGATAAAAGAAGTTCACATAGATACACTTGCAATAAAGAATTTCATCATGAACCATAACATGAGACTCTCGATTTTCACCAAGTTTACTCCTCTTAGACTGTTATCGGTTGCCGACACTCGCTTTGCCTCCATCATTGTGATGCTCAAGAGAATGAAACTTATCAAAAGAGGTCTTCAAGCTATGGTCATAAGCGATGAATGGTCTTCTTATAAATTAGATGACACTGACCAAGCAAACTCTATGAAACAATGTATTTTGAATGATGAATGGTGGGAGAAAGTAGTATATATTCTTAGTTTCACTACACCCATATATGAGATTATTAGAGTTTGTGACACCGACAAGCCATGTTTACACTTGGTGTATGAGATGTGGGATGCGATGATTGAGAAAGTGAAGATTGAGATCTATACGAAAGAAAAACGTCCGGCATATCAAATAAGTTTCTTTTATGATGTTGTGCATCAAATTTTAGTGGCTCGATGAGCGAAGAATAACACTCCTCTACATTGTCTAACTCACTTTTTACATCCAAGGTATATGATTTCAAATTATACACTTGATTTCTATTAGATACTTATGTTTTGACTTTTAAATGTTATAGATATTATAGTGATGCATGGTTACTTGAGGATTCTATAAGATGTGCTCTACATAGGGATGGAGAAATTTCATAAGAAATGATGAAATGTTTTCGAAGGTTGTTTCCAAATGATGATGACTATAGCAAAGTCCTTGATGAGTATGCAATGTTTTCAATGAAGACCGGTCCTTTTGAGGATTTAACAAGCATTTCAAAGATGGATACTATGGAACCCAAGAATTTTTGAGTTAACTTTGGTGCTCAAACTCCTTTACTTCAGACTTTGGCTTTTAGATTACTTGGACAACCTAGTTCTTCTTCTTGTGCCGAGCGTAATTGGAGCACTTACGCATTTATTCACTCGCTTAAGAGGAATAAGTTGACTACAAGTCGTGCTCAAAACTTGGTTTACATCCACAATAATCTCCGACTTTCGTCAAGGAATCCAAATGAAGATGTAAAGATGTGGGATGTGGGTGGAGATGCTTTTGATTCAATGGAAGATGTAGGCTTTTTGGAGGTTGCGGATCTCTCACTAGATGAACCGGAATTTGAAAATGATTTGATTATTGATAATTAATTAGCTTTGAAAGATTTAGTATTTTTGTTTTTGGAGTTTACACTTTACAATTTACATCAATATATATTGATTTTGGAATTTCTTATATATATATATATATATATATATATATATATATATATATATATATATATATGTATATATATATATATATATGTGTGTATATATATATATATATATATATATATATATATATATATATATATATATATATATATATATATATATATATATATATATATATATATTTGTCATATCTCTGCCGTATCTGTATCTTAAATTTTTGAGTTTTGCCGTTTCCGGTATCCGTTACGTATCTGTTTCCCGGTGCAGTATCCGTTTCGGTGCAACTTAGATTTAAGGGTAATTTGGGAAGCTCAGTGAATAAAGAGCATCTTATTATTGCAGGGGTATTTTAGGCATTTACTTTAATTTAATGGTTATGCAGAATGCTTATATCGGAGGAGTAGAGAGAATGAGTGTGGGGGATCTTTTGCGAAATCTGGTCTTGTACCTTGGGAGAGAAGTAAACTCTCGAAATTCTAATAGGCATTAGGGTTTTTTCCTTGTAATCGTTTGGGTATCTTCCGAGTTGCATTAATCAATATAGAGTTTTGTTCATTTTGTGAATTTGAAAATGAGAAATTGTATTGGTTCCTAATTTTTGTTCCTAACTTTATTCCTAACCATTTGAAATGATGACAAGTGAATTAAAATATTGACAAATGGATTAAAATATTATTAATTTTATTAAACTTTACACTTGTAATCTTTTCAAATGATTAGGAATAAAGTTAGGAACAAAAATTAGGAATGAGTTGCATTAATCAATATATAGTTTTGTTCATTTTGTGAATTTGAAAAGGAGAAATTGTTTTTGTTCCTACCTTTTATTCCTACTAATATTCCTACCCAAGTTAAATTGTGACATGTGTATTAAAATATTATTACTTCTATTAAATGTGACATTTGTCATAATTTCACATGGGTAGGAATATGAATATGAGTAGGAATAAAAGGTAAGAATCAATACAATTACTCCATATGTCAAAATATATAGAGTTGTATGTCATATTACAAACGACATGATTAACCTACGAAATTATGATTACAAGGTTCAATTTGGGCACCGGCTTCGTGACAGGGTTATGGTAGTTCACTTCTACGGTCTTCTTTCGCTTGGGAAACAGCCAACGTACTACCAAAAGACTTGTGACCAAACTAATCCCAGTTGGAGCATGCATTTCCCTCGGAATTTCTTTCTAACTTGCCACCTATAAACCCACCCAAGTTAAAGATCTTCCTTTTTTCGCTAGTCATCTTTTACATCAGGTTCGAAACCATTAGCCTTAGCCACGCACATTTGAAACATACCCTCTCTTTTCAGCCAACTTCTTGTCTTCCTCAATTTGGAGCTCGAAGATGAGGTCCTCCACACTCATTTCCTTTCTCTTGTGTTTCAAATACTTCTTGAAATCAACCCAAGCAGGAGGCAACTTTTCAATAATCACCTCTACTTGAAAATTCTCGCACATTGGTATTCCCTTGACATGGATGTCCTCCATGATTGTTTGGAGTTCTTGCACCTGCTCTACAATTGATTTGGATTCCTCCATTTTGTACTCTAGAAACCTTGCAACAACATCAACATCCTCTGTACTGTACTCCCGCTCCAAAGATTCCCATAATTCTTTTGCTGTTTTAGTCGTACTATACTTGTTGGATAATACCTCTACTAAGCTGTTCAATACATAATTGCGACATAAGAAATCTGAGTGCTTCCAAGCATCTACGGCATTAAGTGCTATGAAGTCACCCACTTGGGCATTAAACGTAGGTGCGTCGTCGGTTAGAAACCTAGCCAAGTTGAGTGATGTCAAATAGAAAAGCATTTTCTGTTGCCACCCCTTGAAATCCGAACCATTGAATTTATCCGATTGGTCTGCATGACTGTTTGGTGGCACGAACACGTTATATGCTAAAGGAGGAACCAATTCTTTCGTTTTCCGAGCTATCACTTTGTTGTTAGCAGTATCCATAATGTTGCCAGATGTGTATTCCATCTGAAATGTAAGTTTGAATTAGCTATTGTAGTATAAAAGTTATTAAAAACCTTTTCTTAAAATAATAATGTATGATTATGAGAACACCGAAATTGGAAGTTTTTATTAGAAACAGAAAATTAAAATGATTCTGCTGTTGAAATTCTAGAAACAATAACTGAATATTTAAAAAAGATATAATATTTTTGTTTAATGTTCCAAAAAAATGTGTTCCTATTTTCTGTTTTCGAAGGGCAACAAAATCGGAGTCTATGTTTAAGATTATTCCCAAAAAACTGGTGCAAGCGAAAAGCACACTAACAATATATATATATATATATATATATATATATATATATATATATATATATATATATATACTAGTTGTAAGACCCGTGTATTACACGGGATGATACAAAAAATTATTAATTAAGAATATCTAAACATTAATAATTTTACATAAAAAATTTGTTTGTGTATCGTGACATCTTGATTTTGATTTTTACTATTACGATTTTGTATTTTGATAAATATAATTGATTATGAGAATGTCACCGATACTAAAATCAAATTCACTATTATGATTGGAATCGTTTTTCAAAATATTATGACGTCAATTGTTTATCTATTGTCTCACAGATCATTCTACACATTAAAAAAATAATATGATATTAAAAATAATTAATTTTGAAATTGAATGATAACAATTAATTTTGAAATTGAATGATAATTAAACCGATCATTAATGAGTTAGAAACGTTTCAAACCAATTAGTTTTTTTTAAGAAATCTAAAATTATGAGAAAATGACATGTGGCAAATTCAATAAGGAGATGACATGTGGCTTTGAGTTACTTATTTATTAGGATAAGATATATATATATATATATATATATATATATATATATATATATATATATATATATATATATATATATATATATATATATATATATATATATATATATATATATATATATATATATATACTAGTTTAAAACCCGTGTGTTACACGGTTTGATTAAAAACATTAATAGAAATAATCAATTCATCTATATTTTAGGGATTTTTTGAATTTAGATGAATTCTATTTAAATTTACAAATGATAGAATATGTAATTTTTAGGGGTTTTTTGAATTTAAATTCTGATATCCGGAAATCATAAACCTGATTTATTAGGATTTATTTTGAATTTAGATTGAATTAAACTTAGAGTGTCATGTGGAATAAAGACCTTAAAAAGGATACGACGTGGCACTAAACAATATAATTTATAAATTATTGTGATTAAAAAAAAAACGACGCGGATCAAATATGTAAAATAGTTAACACATGTAAGGGTTTGTTGAATATATAAGTTAGAGAATTTGAATATACATTGAAAAATTTTTTTATCTTAAAATTATACAGTGGGTTGGATATAGTCACTTTTTGTATTAATATCTATCCAATTTTGATTTAGAAAATGATGTAGTACATTGAACTTCAACTTGTCTAAGATGATAAATGAACGACTACGTGTACATATAGAAAGAAGTATAATCTATAAATTTACGGTTTGATTAAATTTTGTTTCTTCAAATTTAATCTTAGTGTTTTCATTGGTTATCAGATTGCTCATAGAGATGGCTAAAGAGCTGGTATGACGATAAGCAGAACACTAATTGCGAACTTTCTCTCTAAGTTATGTTTACTGAATAATTATCAAGTGCTATTATTTTTGTTTTTATACAATATTAAGTTATGTTGATATGTATGCTAAAATTTGATGGTTTTAATAATGGTTGTAAATTCCAACGTGGAAGTTTATTAGGGTACCTACAGAGCAATGTAAATGGGTCTCAGGACACCGCGATTACATATAACCTTACCGGAAGAGGGGAGGAAGTGGTAGCCGGTGGTGTGGAGGCAATAAGCTTTTTTAATATTAGTTTTCCGGCTATCATGTTAAATAAAGTTTTTGATATACAAAGTTTTAATAGAAAAATATCCCTAAAATGTGAAGTTTTTATACCAAATTTGGTAAAGAGTTTGATTAGGATATATTTGAAATTCTTTAGTTGTCCATTGTAAATAGATGTCTATTTGACAAAAACGGAAATAATAGCCGGACAATGGGCTAGCCACTCACGGTTGATATATTTGTTTTTGAAATAAAAATAAATTAATTTAATTGTATTGGTATTTTTAATCCTCATTATGAATTACATCAATCTTTATTAAAGAAAATTTCTAATTGCTTTAAATATATCGACTTTAACGATAAAGATTGTATATCGTGATTATATTATGAAAAAAGTAGTCATTGTTACCATAGCAAGAGACATGTTACTTTCTTTATAATCTCTCCTCTATTTGTTATATTCTTTAAATCCTATAATACCTTTTATTCGTAATTATCTTAAAAATATAATTTCTCTTCTTTCAAAGACTCCTTTAAACTTTTACACATCCAATCAATATATAAATAAAAACTTAATCGTTTCAAATGAAATTGTTAGTTTCATTAAGATACTTGAAACCCAATAATCCTTTGCTTTAAATTGAAAAATATGATTTAAGCCAAATAATGAAGAAAATGACATGTGACATTCTAGCTTCTAAGACATGCCACTTGGCAATTAAAATGCCTTGTTTATTAGTATATATATATATATATATATATATATATATATATATATATATATATATATATATATATATATATATATATATATATATATATAAACTTAAACCTAAGTTGAGGCTTTGGTTATACATGTTTCACTTGATTTGCATGATACAACGAAATGAAGTGAATAGACATGAGTGTTTCTACCAATTCTCTTCTCATGAATAGTAGCAAGAAAAGAGAGAAACTCTATCACTTTTGACCTCTATATTCAATGAAATGAACACAATTACTTTTCAAAAAATATTGACTGCTTACCTGGAATTCCAATGCTTTTTTAAGTTGCAGTAGCACCTTACTAGTTGTTGGTCGCTGTTCTCTTTCACGATGTAAGCATTGGCAGACTATCATTTGAAATGCAAACAACGATTTGGGAGCAATTTGTTCCCTTATGCCTTCAAACACAATCTCACCGACTGTTCCTTCTTCATAATGGCGTTCAAACAAAGTGGTTAGAAGTTGCTGACCGCCGTTTCTGTATTCAAACACCAATCTCCCACACAAGATCTCCAATAAAACCACACCAAGTGAATATATATCAGACTCTTTGGTTAAGAAACCCGTATTACCATACATTGGGTCATAATAGCCGTGTGTGCCGCAACCATCGTCAATGACGAAGTCCATATCCTTACTTATAATTAAGGAAATCCCAAAATCAGTAATTTTTGCAATCCAATCATCATTCAGTAGAATGTTTGGACTTTTGATGTCCCTATGTATCACCACCCCTTGTGTTGTTGCACCTCCATGAAGGAAATCTAACCCACTTGCAATATCGATGCATATCTTAAGTCGTTTGATCCATGTAAGATCGCTGTCCGTCAAATACCTATCAAGAGATCCTCTAGACGCATACTCATAAACAACAATGCGTTCATCCATTTCATTGCAATAGCCAACAAGACCGATTATATTCTCGTGTTTATACTCCAAAAGAATTTGCAGCTCCGTCAAAAATTTGTGTTCTCCCTGACCTGATTTGCCGTGTAAACGTTTTGCAGCAATGATATTACATCCATTAGCATTTGTAACTTCTCCTTTATAGACACTCCCAATTTCTCCATGACCAATCAAGTAGTCCTTACAGAAGTTTTGTGTGGCCGATTTTATGTCTGTAAGTGAAATTTTCAGGCCGTCCTTGGGGTTTTCCTGTGAATTAATCATCAAACATATGATTAATTAACTTAAATTAAATAAACAAGTTATGAACATAAGGGCTTGTAGGCTGTTAGGCTGTTAGCCCAGCTAGATCTCTAGTGATACCATGGAGTTCCCAACCTAAGTGGTTGAGTGTTCAAGTCTTGTTTGAGATATTGGTGTAATTGAAGAGGATATTAGAGAGTGTTTGTGTTTGACTATCGAATCAAATACTAAGGTGGTGTTTGTTTTGGAATATGTAAAATATATTTTGTCTTTGTCCATGTCTGCGGAAGAAGATGTGGACCAAAAGTTCTTTTCCATGTTTTCGCCATTCATAAAAAAGTTTGTTTGTTTTTAACGTCTTTTTGAATTGTTCATTCTAACATCAATTTTAGTTAAAATAAACCCGGGTGGGATGAGAGTGGGGTGGGTAGGTGGGGGTTGGTGGTATGGGTAAGGGTGGGGGTGGGGTGGGGTGGGGTAAGGGTAGGGTAGGTAGGGTGAGGGTAGTGTGGGTAGGGGTAGGGGTGGGTGGGTGGGGGTAGGGGTAGGGGTGTGTAGGGTGGGGTTAGGATGAGGTAGGGTGAAGTGTAGTTGAAAAGTTTAAAAAAGAGGTTTAAAAAGATAAAAAATATGTCTTTTTGAAAAAGAGGTGAAAAAATCTTTTTTATATCTTTTGTCTTCTAGAAAACAAACCATCTTTTTGAAAAACATCTACCCTCCCGCAGATGTTTTAGGGGAAAAAGACTTTTTGAGGAAAAACAAACACCTCCTAAGAGTTTGTTTTGCTTTCTAAATTTGATATGAAGCCGTTATCTTTAATTTGCTATGACTAATATATTTTTCCAATTTTGATGAATAAAATATTGCACTATTCCTTTGTTAACTAGTAAATACTATTATTTTGTCATATGCAACAAATATATTTAAAATGCCTCATATATAATAAAATACTGTTATTTGCAGCATATACATGTGATTCACATGTAACAGTTTTTAATCATTTTTTGTTATCATTTATCTATGGGTAAGAACCTAGAAGACAATAACATCCGCAAAGATAAATCTTGGTCGTTTATTTGTTAAATTGGTAGTTAAGACTTAATGTGACAAAAATTACTAATTCTTAGAATCCATGGGTTGTTTGTATAGATATATGAAAATGGAGGGCAAAAATGTGAACTTCAAGAGGGGTAGAATGGTAAAATAGTCAAGCTCACACTATACACGGACATACTGCATGCCACCCACTCCTCCTCCCCCCTCCCACTTGACACATGCCCGTTTCTGATAGGTTGGTCCTATTGTTCTACCAAGTTTGATTTTTGGTCATAATTTTTTTATATTTATACAAAAGTGAAAAATCATAATTTTTCAAATTTAATTCTCTATAAAGTAGGCATACCATAAAAAGGTTCTAAACAAATATTTTTATTTTTTAATTGTTAGAAAACCCCCAAAAATATCTCCAAATGTTATAAAGATTTTAAAGATTATTCTAGTAAGTATACTATTTTGTTTATAGACTTTTTAAAATAAGGTTTAATTTAAATAGAAAAAAGTTACTCCTCTTAAATACATACTTACTTGAAACGATAATGCTTCTTCAAGTTTCTTGAGGACGATTTCGGCGGTTGGACGCTCAACTTGAGTTTCTGCTACGCATTGATATGCAATTTTCGCATATGCATCCAAGGAATCTTGATTGGGTCCGTTATTTACACTAAAAATGTTTTCATGTGTTTCTTCCGTCAACCTAGGATCAATCATTTCTCTTATTGTTCCCTCATCGAAGTGTCTTCTTGCGACTGGTGCAATCCCATTACTATTTTCCTTAGTGTAAATTGGATCATTGGCAAACCTCCCAGACAACATCTCAAATAAAACAACACCAAAAGAGTATATATCTGATTCATTTTTCAACTTACCCTTTTTATCATATTCTGGATCCAAATACACCTGTGTGCCTGCAATATTCTCTGTATAGAGTGTGTTCAACTGTTGATTCTCAGGGCGGAATTTGGAAAGCCCAAAATCAGCAATCTTTGCCTCCCAATTCTGGCCTAACAAGATGTTACCGCTTTTTATGTCACGGTGTATTATCCTTCGATCGTCCTCTATCTTGGTGTGAAGGTAATTCAATCCACGTGCAACATCAATGCAAATCTTTATACGTTGCACCCAAGTAAGATTGGTCAGGCTACTAGTGCCTCCCAAGTAATCATCAAGGCTTCCATTAGAAGCATGCTCATAGACAAGTATCATATTTTGTCCTTCCCAACAAAATCCAAGAAGAGAGACTATGTTGGGGTGCTTGCAACTAGTAAGCATTTCAATTTCTGCAAGGAACCCTTGTTCTCCTTGCTTGTCTTCTCTAATAAATATGCGTTTTATAGCTACGGTGCGACGTTTCTTTTGAAATTTACCTATATTTTTTATTTCTAATGAAAATAATACTTTGAGAAGTTTACCTTTATTTTTTACTTCACGATCAAAATGATCGAGTTGTGCTTTGTACACATCACCATATGTGCCTGACCCAATGCGATACTTTTCAGCAAAATTCTCTGTAGCCTTTTTTATGTCAACGAGCGGGATCTCTAAGTGTTCCAAGTTTGTCCCCTGCAAAATTGTGATTAAGTTAAAATGAACATGTTGCAACTTATATAGGCCAACAAGTTAAACAAATTATGTAGTTGGTACCTACTTGATTCATATATATGAATCAAGTAATACCCTTGCATTTCTTTAACACCGTCAATGTCCTTCTATTGATTGCATGTGAAATAATTAAAATACCCTTACATTTGTCTTTTTCATATTTTATATGTTTCTTACTAAAATTACAAAACTTAATAAACTATTGAGGCCATTTATGAAAGTTGCAAGATCATGTTGCATTTTATGGATTATTTGGATTAGATAGAAAACATTATCTTACTCTATTATTTTTTATGATCAAAACTCAATTTTTTTTGTAAAATCACAAAAATGCCAAAACACATTTTTATTGAATAAGCCACTGAAATGTTTTTTTCTCCGAGAAAACTACTGCAGTCGTATGTATGCTTTTACGGTTTTACCGATTAAAATCATATATATAAGAAAATTATCAATTTTCTTTTTGTCATTTTCTGCTTAAAAAAGAAAAACATAAAGTCTAAGTTTAGAGGCTTTTTGACGATAAAATTCTTAATATTAAATTTGACATTTGATATTTTGATATTCAATATTCCAAAATATGTGGACGATCTAATCAAACTATGGATAAACAAGGTGTCACGTAATATTTTAAATTTGATATTTAATATGTTCATATTTATTTTCCATTAACTCGATAATTTGATTCTCACTAAGTCAACGTGATGAGAAACCATTTCAAATACATGGAGCATGAACAACTAATAAAATAGTCATTTTAGGACTTCTAATAAAATGAAAATAAACCAAAAGAAATCAATTACCTTGAAGCTCTTGGATGTGCCTTCAACCATCGGGTAAACCTATCATACCAATTGCAATAACGTGAAATAAATCAATAAACATTCGAATTATCATGACAAATGTGAATGTAAAATGGAAACAAACAAAAGGTCTTACAGGATTTTCATGTTTCCATTGAGATTCCAACGCTTTCTCAAGTTTTATGACAATCTGATCTATGTTTGGGCGCTGTGATCGCTGCTCCTTCAAGCAGCAATACGCTGTTTCTGACAAGATTTTGAATGATTGTGGGTGCATTTGTTTCCGCAAATCCGAATCTATAAGATCTTCTAGTCTTCCGCTTTCATAATGAGATTTCGCCAATTCAGCTAACAACCGATAATCCTCTCCTTCGATTAATACGGCTTTCCTTTGGCAAAGAACTTCAAACAATACGACTCCTAAAGAATAAATGTCCGACTTATGACTCATACTTCCGCTTCCGAAATATGTTGGGTCCCGGTACCCAATTGTACCCCAAACGTTACTAAGGCAAAGACGGTCCCTTCGAGCTGCTGTTTGATTCATGGAACGACTAAAACTACTTAATTTTACATTCCAGTGGACATCTAGTAAAATACTGGAACTTTTGATATCACCATGAATGACGCTAAAATCGCGTCCCCTGTCGTAATAAAGGTAACTCAATGCGTGCGCCACACCAACACATATCTGCAATCTTCGCATCCATGTGAGATTCGGATCTCTTAAATGTTTGTCGAGGCTTCCATTGGCCTCAAGCTTGGTTACGATGACCTTTTCATCTCCCTGATCACAGAACCCAACAAAGGAGACCAGATTTTCATGCTTAAGAATAGAAAGCAGCGAGATCTGCTTCCAGAACTGAGCCTCTACTTGCCAAAATGCGAGATCTAACCTGTGGGCGACAATATCAATTAGTTGTTCAGACGGCAAGAGTTGACCTTTGTAAACCCTTCCAAATCGAGTAGTTTTAATGAGATTTGCATCAGAAAAATTGTTGGTGGCGGATAGTATCTGTTCGAGTGGGATTTGTAAGTGAGCAAACTTTTTGTTGGAAGATAAAGACATGATATTTGTGGTAGTAAACGAGGGCGAAAAAAGGGGAGGCAGCAAATGAATTTGATACCGGTGTTTATGAAACGGTAATCTTAAATGAACCTACATGATTAGGTGTGTATGTGTGTATCTTTGACTTTGACCATTTTGCTGTTAAATTTGTAGAGACAAACGTATTTTGAATATGATTTGCTGTATAAAATATAATGACGAAACGTCATGGATGACGAAAATGAAAGAATAAATATTCATATTTTTTTGTTTCTTATTTAGTTATTCCATTTTCTCCTGCTCTAAATTAAAAAGAAAATAAATGCAAGTGGACTTTTGGATTATTGAAGATATTTTTATGGGTTTTTGAATAAATCAAATGGATTTTGGATTGAGTGGATTTATATCTGGGTAATTGTCAACGTTCTTAAGTTTTTTAAAAAAGTTTGATAAACATTTCTTAGATAAAACATTTCTTTGCAATAATAATAATTATTTCTTTTTATTATGTAGAAGATCTGGAAGAAAATTATGGAATTTGTGTGTTTTTGTGCATATATCGAATAGAAGATTTGGACATAATGTTGTTTTTCCAGTTGTATCCAGTTGTTCTTTTTGTTGTTTTGGGCTTCTAATCGTTTTTTGTTTGATTTTTAGTTTTGCTTTGTGTGCTAGGATGGATGCCGGAAGATGGCAAGCATATGTTTCGATTTTCTGTTTTTGGATTGAGATTTGAATATGGGTTTGTCTTTCATTTATTTTCGTTTTTTAGAGTTCCTGGCCAGATCTTTTATGTGTTTGATTTTGATTCTGATGATGGTATGTTAGATACATGCATGTCTATATCTGTTGTAGCTGGTATTGTTTTGGCTATTAAAGTTGATCTCTTGCATTTGGTTGAAAATGTGTTTTCATATTTGAATCTTATTTTTTAGTTTTGTTAGATATTTATTTTAAATCTTTTTTTATTAAGTAGAGACCTGGAAGAACAGTAAGTCTGTAGTTCTTTTTTGTTTTGGCTATATAAGATTATAATTATGTTTCTGAAATCATGTTAGTTTTATTAGACCATCTTCAATCTACCTCTATTTTTTACTCTATTTTTGAAGTAAAAAATGATGTAAAAAGTGGACCATCTCCAACTTACCTCTATTTTTCACACTATTTTTACTTTAAAATATATATTCCTAGCATATTCTTTTCTCTTCATTTACAAAAATTGTCAAAATCTCTCATTTTATTTATTAACTTTTAACATATAATTACTCTATCTTTTTATTATAATAATATTATAAATTATGTTATCAAAACCATAATAACAAAATAATCTAGTCGTATATAATTAAATATACGTAAAAAAATTTGAAATATGTTATCGTGCTTTAATTTTTTTTAAAATATACATAAAAATTTATATGAATTCGATATATAAATATTCAATTTTGATAATTATAATTAATTAATATCATTTAATATATAATATGATTGTAAATATTTGTTATTATATTTAAATAAATTAAAAAAGTATAAAAATAAAAACTAGAGTACTAAAAATGACAAGTGAAACATTAACTCTATATTTGGTGTAAATGAATAGTATTACTCTATATTTGAAGTAATACTATTCAAAAACTTAAATATAGAGTTGGTTATAGAGTGGGGTTGGAGCAAAATAGAGTAAAAATAGAGTAACTCTATTTTTAGAGTGGGGTTGGAAATGATCTTAATCTTTTATGAAATAAATGTAGAAAACTAGAAGAAAGAAGTTGGAAAATTTTATGTTTTTTGGTAATTTGTTTTTATTGTTGTATTTACAATATGTATCTTGGTTGTTTCCGATTGCCTTTCGTATATTTATGTTTCGACATGTTGAATTCCCTTCAAGTAAACCAAAAAGTAGTTTGAAAGAAATGAAGATGTACGAGAAGATGTACGGATAATGGGCAAGAAAATGCAAATACCAGAATTTGGTTTCGCAGGATATTTTAATTTAGTAAAAAATAGGATGGAGATGGCTTAGACAACTGTTCTTTAAAATTTATGCATATGGTCTTTTTATCCGATGGTAGGATCAAATAGATGTCGTGGATCGAAAAGTGAATGGTTTGGTTGGCCAATGGTTTTCAAATTACCCTCTTCTCTAAAAAGAAAAATCGATGGTACGATGGGTATCATGTAAATAATCAATATATACAACATAAAAGTTGAAAAGACATGAGAGGTATGATGTAAACCTCCCTACACACGTAAACTGAACAGTTGAGGTTCGGTGAAAAGACATGAGAGGTATGATGTAAACCTCCTTAGGTTGGGGGGAGCAGTCAGCGCATGCTTACGCCCCGTCAGCATTTAACATGTTAGCACATGCTGACCAAATTTGGTGGGTGTAGTCAGCATGTGCTAACATGCTAAAAGGTACAAGTCTCTATAGTGTATGTACAAGTCACATGACCGAGAGGGAGCAGCTTGACGAGCTCGCTGGAAAGTTGACGAGCTGGGAAGGCGAAGGCGAAGGCGAGTGTGGCTGGAGCAGTTTGGCGACCTTGGCGATGTGTTCGGCGAGGGGGGTTAGCGAATTGCTCCCCCAGCCTTACACGCAAAATTGAACAGTTGAAGTTCGGTAACCACGAATAATTTAAATTTTAAGTTTTTATCCTTTTAATTTGAACTTTTTTATTTTATCTTCCACGTTGCATTTGTGTGTATCGGTTTTACCATTGCCACATTGATTCTTGATCCTTTTATTTTACCTTCTGGTCCTTTTAATTTATTATGTTATCATTCCTAACTAATAAATGGTTATACTTAAAACCATAAACATAGCAAATTATATTGTACTTTGTAAGGACCGTAGAAATAAAAAGCTCCAGCCCTATACATAATATTAGAGATGGACATTTACCGGTTTTTAACCGGTTCGGTTTTCTTAAGAACTGTTTCAGTTTTTTTAATAACCGGTTTTGGTCCAGTCGGTTTCGGTTAAAACCTAACCAGCTTTGGCCGGTTTTTTAAGTGAAATTGAGTTCTAGACCGGTTTTTTAACTGCTGCGGTTCGGTTACCAGAACAAAAACCGGGATAAAAAACCGCTCCGATTTGAAATATAAAACTGGTTATTAAAAACCGGTTTCTGGTTTTTTTTTCGATTTCTTTAGTGCACCTCTACATAGGATTGTCAATGATGTCAAACTCAATGGTCAGATATAATATGTAGTGAGTTGCAATATGTTGTTAACAGAAAGATTATAAAATGGACAATAAAGCCCAACAGACCGGAACTCATTTTTCAAAAAAATTTTGAAAATTGATTCTATCTAAAAGATTGTACGTGCTATAAAAATGAAAGAGTATTATAGTTTTTGTGTCATTGTATATGGTTTTATGACGGAGAAATATCGATAAAAAATGGTTGTATAAATTATGTTTTTCATATATACACATATATACAAACTTTAATAACATTTACTCGCAGATTTTTAAA
This sequence comes from Cichorium intybus, assembly GCA_023525715.1. NCBI lineage: Eukaryota > Viridiplantae > Streptophyta > Magnoliopsida > Asterales > Asteraceae > Cichorium > Cichorium intybus. The sequence continues at coordinate 93,486,104 of CM042017.1, read as the reverse complement.
GACAAATTGTGTCGCTCATTATTCGGACAATACTAATATCATATAGAGACGGAAAAAAACAGAAAGTCGAGTTATCATTTCCATCAACTAATTCATCATCAATATATTGAATACTAGGTTAATAACCCGTGTACTACATGGGTTGGGATAAAGAAACATTCTTATGCAATTAATTCGTTTTACGATATGGTTAGAAATAAGAAATACTAAACTATAAGCTTAGAAACATTAGGTAACCTGAATACAAAAGCAGAGCACCATATTTATCTTGTATAAAATAATGAACTAAAATACCCTTTGAAATATATGATTATGAACATGAACTCATAAAGAAACTGATATTATTTATTTATGATAACATTCTTCCTACATTTCTTTGTTACTGATTTCTTGCTTAGACCAACATACCCAAATCACCAATAATTGTCATCCTTTTACTTCAGACCTGCAACCACAAGTACATTGATATTTCTTGTTAAGTCGTGTTTCTTTAAGAACCATACAATCAAATCATAAATGGGCATTATTTTTGCGTTAACCACAATCAAATATTGAAAAGAAAAAAAATATTATCATTGTACTTTGTAAAGCCTTGGTTTTAAAGCAATGTACTTTAGAGAAATTCTAAGGTACATTGCTTTAAAACCAAAGCTTTACAGAGTACAATGCTTAACATCCATATTTTTGCCACTGTTAAAAAAATCCCAGAAAAAATTATTTTAAGCCTTTTACTTTGAAAAGCTTTGGTTTTAACGCAATGTACTTTAGAAAAAAAAAAGAACTTTTCTAAAGTACATTGCTTTAAAACAAATGCTTTGCAAAGTACAATGTCTTAATAACATATTTGAAGTAAACTATTCAAATAACTGAACAAACAGATATTAGGTTCAAACGATAAAATAGGATATTTTATAAATATTCCTTAAAAATGAAATGAAATAAATAATACATGAGTTTTATATACATTTTTATGCATTTATTATTCTACAAAATAATATATTTGAAAACAATGGAATATTGGAACTTAATGGTTCAACTAATCTGAGTGACTTTGGAACAATGCTAAAACTGAGTACTATTTAAAAAATTCTCCCAACTTTTACCAAGTAACAAATGTCATAACAATAGAATAAAACGAACTCTTTTTTCCTCTTAAGCAAAGGTTTGATGATGTAGGTGAAACATACGTAAAACATTATCACTATTTATTAACAATATCTAAAAAAATTGATAATTTGTGAAGCAAGTTGTATTTTCCCATGTAATTAGTAATGGAGCCATTTTTTATTTTATCAAACAAATGGCCTTCCCAGATGGGAACCATTGCTAACAACCGGATACTCCCTCATGACCTCATCCAAATCATATTCTTATTTTGATCACCATAACAAACTACCTATTTAATCTAATTATAATATTACTCGTATTGACTAATTTTCATCTTTCCCAATGTGTATGTTGTCAGTATGCTAAAAACAAACTCATGGATTCCCTTTGTCGCAGGCATTGACAAAATAATAATTTTTTTTGTAGGAGACAACTTGTTGCTCCCTAAAAAAGGAAAAAAAAGGAAACTAAACAAAAAAAACGATCAACTTTTTAAGTGTCTTGAGTCAACATTCAGTCACAATAGAAACACCTTTCTTGTAAATAATAATATCAGAAACACAAAGCAAGTGAACCACAATATTTTTCCATTTTAGTGAATGATGTTGAATATGGAAGACAGGTACAGAGAGGGAAAAAGAGTCATACCGAAAAGGGGGGTGATAAAGGGAGTGATAACAACAATGGCATTCCGTTCCAAAGGCCCTAGAAAAAACCCAATACAGTTCCAAATGGTATCAAATACCTATATCATAATAAGGGAATAGCCTGTAGGTTCTTTCGAAATCAGTTTTGAGATTTCACAGAATTTAAAAATGAAAAATGGTTATGTTTTCACTTTTCACCTGTTGATCCACTCGTGCATTGCACCAGTCGTCTAATGATGTTTGAACATCATCAACAACCTTAATTTCGGTCTCGAACACACAACTTGAACCATGATCTTCCATACCACCAGCAGACATAGATCCTCGGAGGGCCCTGTAAAGTAACATATATGGTTAATTATCCACAGCAGCAGTACCAATTGGAGCCAGAAGAGTTTAGCAATGAAATCGGGAGTTTTGAAATGATTTTCTATATGATATACGCATATAAAGTTGATCAAACTTTCTTTGAACTTTATCCAGCTGTCAACGGCGCAGCCCAAAACCATCTGTTACAACCAAAATATTTGAGAATAAATGCCTCTTTGAACCCACACCACGGAATTAACCCAGAAGAATCCATTTCTCACAATCTAACAATTGCAACTTAATGATCCATTATCTATCCGGGAAACGAAACATAAACCAAACAAACAAACCTGGAATATAGCAATGAAATTGAATACCAAGAACCATACAACCAAACCTGAAATTTAGCAATGAAATCGAAGATTATGCAATTCCACTAAATAAAATAGAAGAGTTTAGCAATGAAATCGAAACTTTAGCAATGAACCAAAACAAAGATGTCGCAATGAAATTGAAGACCAATGAATCCACACAAACGAACCTAAATATACCCAATTGACCTTGTTCAAGGTTATGCTATTCTGCAGAAGAGTCTCCACTGAAGAAACCGACCCGTATCTACATATATGATCCTTAATTAGTCATCTCAAGCAAGCTTCATCTTTGGAGAAATCCTCAAAAATCAAGAACTAAAAAAAGAATCCATAGAGTCCACATTAAAACTAATATCGATCAAAAAAACCAAGGTGAAATAATATACACCAAAAATCAGAATTTAGGCATGAGAAATCAAAGGATCATAATTTTACCAGATGAAATTAAATTGCTGATCCTTGCTAGCGGTGCCAGAACTCTAGAAATCTTGGATCCCGACTTTGCCGAATCATCTCTTCTACGGTAATAAAGGGTGACGGTATCGATGGTGGTAGGTGAGGATGGCTAGGGTGGTGGCGGTGGTGGCATAGTAATCGGAAGGATAAGTAGCCAAGAGGTGCAAGATCGAAGAGAAGACAAATGATTGAAGATCAACACCGTAATCGATTTTGAAGTTACAGGGAATGGATCTTGAAAAGAATCTGGGGAGAAAAATTAGGAACCGGTTAGCCGAGAATTATGGGATTCAATTAACCACCAGCTCCTATAATTATACTATCTAATTCATCTGTATAATCAATGAAATTGATACGGGAGAAATAGTTTAGGCGGGAAATCGATTTCAGTAATTGTCATAGAAAGACACCTGGCAAAGAACATATTTAAAATAGTGACATGTGGCACTAATAGTGTAATACCGTGTTATTGAATTTTTGAGATTTTGAGTTAATCTTAGTGTAATTAAGATTTATTAGGCTATTGTATGAGTTTGGTAGTTAAAAATCCCATTTGGTAGAAGTTTGAGGTTGAAAAATGCTAAAAAGGAGTTACACGGTTCGTGTAGGAGTTACACGGGTCGTGTAGGAGTTCCTTGTAAATGTTTTGAGCATACAGTGAATTACACGGGTCGTGTCATTTTTGACACGGTCGTGTAAACCTGGAGACTAAAACTCAATTGCATACCGTGAGTTACACGGGTCGTGTAACATTTAACACGGTCGTGTAATTTGTGCATCACGGGTCGTGTAGTATCTACACGGGTCGTGTAGTTCTGCAGATCAAATTCCAATTTCATGCCGTAAATTACACGGGCCGTGTAATTTATTACACGGGCCGTGTAATCGCACAGATCTATTTTTAAAACTACGATTTTGCTTCATTTGGGGTTAAAACCCTTTTCGTCTAAAACCTCTCAAAACCCTAGAAAACCATCTCTAAGCCTCCTAAGTCGATTTTAGAGCCTATCTTTCATGAATTGAAGCTAGAGATTAGTTCCTTGAGCTTGAAAGGTAATCCTCTCTGATTTTTATCTTGTTTTGACGGTTGAATCTTTGAAACTGAGATGGTATCTCGTGGTTTTGATGAACCACCTGCAATTAGCTAGAGTTAGAGTGAAATTGTTTGGATTAGTTAGTATAAATGAGTTCTAACTATGAACCCGAGCTAAAGAAATGTTGATTATTGCAATTCTAGGGTTATATGTGTCAAAGTGATGAGATTGAAAGCTACAATCAAGATATTGTTGCTATTTTTGATTATAACTTGTTTTAATGATACGAGTTCCTTGATTATGATGAATATTGAGTATGATTAAGAATATTCTTAACTTGAGAAATGAAAATGAGTTGTTATGCTACAGCTAAATCTAGGCAGGAGCATACACGAGGTGCAGGAGTTCCACACATCGATTCCACAACAGGTGAGTAGTTATTAATAGATGAATTATGTGATTAGTATTGATGTTATTGCAGAATAGGTATGATTTGAGTTGTTTTGAAATTGGTTGAGAATACCAATTATGAGTGTTTGGAGTAATAAACTTCATTATGAGTATAAATTAAGGATCAAGATGATTTATTGAGAAAGTTGTGAAAGGAATGTTGGACAATTGTTGTCCATTTAAACATTAATTACTCACAGAGCTTTTAAAGCTCATATATTGTTTGTTAATGTTAATTGTGTTAGGTTCTGGAAGTACAGATCGTGGGAAACGCATCACGGAGGGTTAGCTGGATGGGATATGGACTTTGGACTAGGACTTACTTATTTTCTTGTGTTGGACTATGTCTTTTGTAAACACTTAGTTTTGAGAACTAGTATGAAACTTGTTGTATGTAAATAAGTACTTAAACTATGCTTTTGATAGTATCTTGTCATACTTGTTACTCATCTTTGAGGATTGCACCTAAAAGATAGTTATTTTGATTAAATTATCAGTGTGTCCTCAATATGAGAAACTGGGTGTTACAAGTTGGTATCAGAGCCGTTGTTTAAGGGAATTAAACCTTGAGATGGGTTTAGACTTAAACCAATGAGATTGAGAAGTCCCAAAGAGTCCCGAGTAGCTATCCTCCGCGGTGATTAATAAATGAGTTGATTATACACTATATTGAGTATTATAGTGCTATACAATTGAGTTGATTATACACTATATTGAGTATTATAGTGATATACAATTGAGTTGATTATACACTATATTGAGTATTATAGTGCTATACAATTGAGTTGATTATACACTATATTGAGTATTATAGTGATATACAATTGAGTTGATTACACACCATATTGAGTATTATGGTGGTGATTACTAAATGAGTTGATTTTCTTTTTCAGTTAAAATGAGTGCTGGAAAAGAAAAAGAGCGAGGTGATCCAGCAAGAGATAAATCGGGATCACGAGATTCGGGTAAAGAGCATCAACCCGAGGGAGAGCGACCTCCTGATACACAGAGTAATATGCAAGCTATGATTGCGGCTGAGGTAGCCAAAGCACTTAAAGAATTACTACCCACTTATTTAAGGCCTCAGACGGAGGCTGCAACTGGAGGTCCTTCGGGACAACCACCGGTTCAACCTGAGCACAGGGAGGATCGTGAAGAGGTCTATACTGAAGCGGGTAGAGCTAGAGTACCTGAGAAGACAAGGAGGTGTACTTATGATGTTTTTCAGAGGTGCAAACCGTACGATTTATATGGGAAAGATGATCCCATAGCAGCCAAAAATTGGTTGACACATGTTGAAAAGATGTTCCGCACAAGTAAATGTGATGAGGCGGATAAAGTTGAGTTTGCAACGAATTTGTTAAAGGAGGATGCACAATTTTGGTGGGAGAATATGTGCATGGAGATAGGAGAGAGTTTGGCGTATACACTGAGCTGGGAACAATTCAAGTTGAAGTTCACTGAATATTATTGTTCCAATAATGCCATGAAGGGAATAGAGGAAGAGTTCTTGAAATTACAACAAGGGCCGAGAACAGTACAACAATACACACTGGATTTTAATGAGAAGGCAAGATTTGCACAACATCAAGTTGATACAGAGGAGCGTAAGATGGATCGATATTTGTGGGGTTTAAAAACCCAGATTCGAGAGTTTTTGCCGAGTTCCAGATATACTACCTTTCAACAAGTGGCTGAGGCAGCAAGATCGAGAGAAAGGGAGTTGCAAAGACAGGAGGAGGAGAGAAGAACCGAAAGAGAAGTTGGAGGATTTAAGAGAAAGTGGGAAGGTAAAGCTGTAGATACTTCACAAAGATCCACTACTACGGGTTCTCAAGTCCGTGGTGAAACCAAGAAGAATGAAGAGAAATGGTGTAAGAAGTGTAGGCGAAAACACATGGGAGAATGTGATTCCCGAAGTCCTCCATCAGTTTGTTTTCAGTGTGGAAAGACGGGACATATGGCTCGCCAGTGTACCGAGAGTCGCCCCGTTTGTTTTAATTGTGGGGAGAGCGGGCATATTCGTCCAAATTGCCCAAAGATGAAATCTGAGCCACAAAGAGATTTTCAAAAGACAGGTCAAGGAGGAGGTCGAGATCGAGATGATCGAAGAGATAGGGGTGGTGGTCATGTGAAAACGCGAGCTTTTCAATTGACTGTCGACGAGGCTAGAGATCGGACTGATGTTATCACAGGTATCTTTAGCTTGAACTCTTTTCAAGCACGAGTACTTTTTGATTCGGGTGCATCTGTGTCTTTTATATCAGAGTCTTTTGCTTCTAAACTAGATAATCCATTAGCTGAATTATATGAGAAAATAATAGTAGATGTAGCAGATGGGAGATGTGTTTTTGTAAAGAGTCATTATAAACAGTGTCGGCTTGAAATCTATGGGATTGCGTACCTTATAGATCTGAAGCCGATCACTAATCATGAGTTTGATGTGATAGTCGGGATGGATTGGATGGATGATAATAGAGGTCAAATGGATTGTCATGAGAAAACACTTTCCATAAAAACACCGAGTGGTTCCCGAATTTTGATACGAGGTGAACGACGTTCCCGAAAAGTACCGATAGTGTCACTTGCAACGGCTAGGAGATATATGGAAAGAGGGGGTGAATTGATTATGGCACATGTGATTAGTGCCGAGTCAAAACATTCCAAGATAGAAGAAGTAGAAGTAGTTTGTGATTACCTCGATGTATTTCCCGATGATCTTCCGGGTTTACCACCGGATCGACAGGTTGAATTTGTAATCGATGTGATACCGGGGGCAAAACCGGTAGCTCGACCACTATATCGATTGGCACCTTCTGAGATGGAGGAATTAAAGAGACAGTTGCAAGAGTTATTGGAACTTGGGTTTATTCGTCCGAGTTCATCCCCGTGGGGTGCACCTATACTATTTGTGAAAAAGAAAGATGGATCTATGAGAACGTGTATAGATTATAGAGAGCTCAACAAGATCACTATAAAGAATCGTTACCCGTTGCCGAGAATCGATGATTTATTTGATCAACTGCATGGGGCTACGTATTTTTCAAAGATTGATTTGAGATCCGGCTATCATCAGTTGAAAGTACAGGAAGTTGATATTCCGAAGACGGCTTTTCGCACGAGGTATGGTCACTATGAGTTCTTAGTCATGCAATTCGGTTTGACTAATGCTCCAGCTGTCTTTATGGATTTAATGAATCGGGTTTGTCGTCCTTTTCTCGATAAATTTGTGATTGTATTTATCGACGACATCCTGATTTATTCAAAGAGTCGAGACGAACATAGATTTCAATTGCAACAAATATTAGATCTTCTTCGTGTTGAGAAATTATATGCAAAGTTTTCAAAATGCGAATTCTGGTTGCGGGAGATTCAATTTCTTGGCCATGTGATAAATGAAGACGGTATAAAGGTAGATCCAGCAAAGATCGAAGCCGTAATGAGTTGGGAGCCGCCAAAGAGTCCAATGGAGGTTCGTAGTTTCTTGGGGTTAGCAGGCTATTATCGACGATTTGTTGAAAACTTTTCTCGTATAGCTACACCCTTAACCAAGTTGACTAAGAAGACAGAGAAGTTTAGTTGGACTGAGGCACAACAGTCAGCCTTTGAACAACTACGAGATGGTTTATGCAAGGCTCCGGTGTTGGCGTTACCGCAAGGAGGGGAAGATTTTGTTCTTTACAGCGATGCCTCCTTAAGTGGTCTTGGGTGCGTGTTGATGCAAAAAGGACGAGTGATAGCGTATGCCTCTCGACAGCTAAAACCACATGAAAAAGCTTATCCAGTACACGATTTAGAGTTGGCGGCGATAATTTTTGCATTGAAGATGTGGCGACACTATCTTTATGGCGTGCGATTCCAGATTTATACGGATCACAAAAGTTTGAAATATCTATTTGATCAGAAAGAGTTAAATATGAGGCAAGTACGGTGGATGGATCTGCTAAAAGATTATGACTGTGAAATACTTTACCATCCCGGTAAAGCTAACATAGTGGCGGATGCATTGAGTCGTAAAGAGCCGCCTATTTGAGTCGTATCAGCTCGAATGGGGATTGTGAGTCGATTACCGGAGGTGATACGTAGATGCCAAGTCGAAGCTAATGATTTGAAGAGAGAGAGAGGATGATTGGTTATGTAGAGAAACTTGTAGAAAATGCACAAGGAATCAAGACTTTCCAAGGGCGAGTTTGGGTTCCGAGACATGGTGAGGCGAGACAGATATTGCTGGAGGATGCTCACTGTACTAGATATACGGTTCACCCTGGTAGCACGCGAATGTATCATAATCTAAAACCGTACTACTGGTGGCCCGGTATGAAACAAGATGTTGGGCGTTTTGTAGAAAACTGTTTGACGTGTCTGCAAGTAAAAGCCAATCATCAAAAGCCATATGGAGCAGTGCAACCATTACCTGTACCAAAGAAGAAGTGGGATGAAATCACTATGGATTTCATCACAAAGCTGCCTCGAACTCCACGAGGATATGATTCAATTTGGGTGATTGTTGACAGGTTAACAAAATCTGCTCATTTCATTCCAATCTGAGAAGATTACCAAGTATCAAAGCTAGCTGAGATTTATACGAGAGAAGTAGTAAAACGACATGGAGTGCCAACTTCAATAATTTCTGATAGAGATAGTCGTTTCAATTCACATTTTTGGCAGAGTTTCCAAAATCATTTTGGTACTAAATCCTTACTGAGTACCGCGTATCATCCCCAGACAGATGGACAGTCAGAAAGGACGATACAAACACTTGAAGATATGCTACGAGCTTGCATCATTGATTTTGGAGGCAGTTGGGAGGATCATCTGCCTTTGGTGGAGTTTGCCTATAATAACACTTATCACTCCAGTATTCAGATGGCACCTTTTGAAGCCTTATATGGTGCGCCGTGTCGGACCCCGACCTGTTGGACAGAGACTGGAGAGAAACCATTGGCGGGACCAGAGATTATAGCTGAGACCGAAGAGAAGATACAAAGCATCCGTGAACACATGCGGGTAGCCCAAAACCGCCAAAAGCAATATGCAGATAGAAGAAGGAAGCCATTGGAGTTTTATATTGGGGACATGGTAATGTTGAAAGTGTCTCCATGGAAAGGAATAATCCGTTTTGGTAAAAGAGGCAAGTTGAGTCCACGATTCATTGGACCCTTTCGAGTCTTAGAGACAATTGGAGCAGTTGCATATAAACTTGAGCTTCCAGACGAGCTGCGGGGTATCCATAATGTTTTCCATGTGTCACATCTTAGAAAGACATTGCATGATCAATCCACTCGGGTACCCTTAGCTGGAATTCAATTAGATGAGAAATTGAGATACCAAGAAATGTCGGAACGAAGTCTAGATAGAAAAATCAAGAAATTGCGAAATAAAGAGATTGGTATAGTAAAAGTACAGTGGCGACATCATAGAGGTACGGATGTCACTTGGGAAGCTGAGGGAGAGATGCGGTCGAAATATCCTTTCTTGTTTCAAGAGATTCCGAGGACGGAATCTTTTGAAGGGGGTAAGAACTTGTAATACCGTGTTATTGAATTTTTGAGATTTTGAGTTAATCTTAGTGTAATTAAGATTTATTAGGCTATTGTATGAGTTTGGTAGTTAAAAATCCCATTTGGTAGAAGTTTGAGGTTGAAAAATGCTAAAAAGGAGTTACACGGGTCGTGTAGGAGTTACACGGGTCGTGTAGGAGTTCCTTGTAAATGTTTTGAGCATACAGTGAATTACACGGGCCGTGTCATTTTTGACACGGTCGTGTAAACCTGGAGACTAAAACTCAATTGCATACCGTGAGTTACACGGGTCGTGTAACATTTAACACGGTCGTGTAATTTGTGCAGCACGGGTCGTGTAGTATCTACACGGGTCGTGTAGTTCTGCAGATCAAATTCCAATTTCATGCCGTAAATTACACGGGCCGTATAATTTATTACACGGGCTGTGTAATTTATTACACGGGCCGTGTAATCGCACAGATCTATTTTTAAAACTACGATTTTGCTTCATTTGGGGTTAAAACCCTTTTCGTCTAAAACCTCTCAAAACCCTAGAAAACCATCTCTAAGCCTCCTAAGTCGATTTTAGTGCCTATCTTTCACGAATTGAAGCTAGAGATTAGTTCCTTGAGCTTGAAAGGTAATCCTCTCTGATTTTTATCTTGTTTTGACGGTTGAATCTTTGAAACTGAGATGGTATCTCGTGGTTTTGATGAACCACCTGCAATTAGCTAGAGTTAGAGTGAAATTGTTTGGATTAGTTAGTATAAATGAGTTCTAACTATGAACCCGAGCTAAAGAAATGTTGATTATTGCAATTCTAGGGTTATATGTGTCAAAGTGATGAGATTGAAAGCTACAATCAAGATATTGTTGCTATTTTTGATTATAACTTGTTTCAATGATACAGGTTCCTTGATTATGATGAATATTGAGTATGATTAAGAATATTCTTAACTTGAGAAATGAAAATGAGTTGTTATGCTACAGCTAAAGCTAGGCAGGAGCATACACGAGGTGCAGGAGTTCCACACATCGATTCCACAACAGGTGAGTAGTTATTAATAGATGAATTATGTGATTAGTATTGATGTTATTGCAGAATAGGTATGATTTGAGTTGTTTTGAAATTGGTTGAGAATACCAATTATGAGTGTTTGGAGTAATAAACTTCATTATGAGTATAAATTAAGGATCAAGATGATTTATTGAGAAAGTTGTGAAAGGAATGTTGGACAATTGTTGTCCATTTAAACTATAATTACTCACAGAGCTTTTAAAGCTCATATATTGTTTGTTAATGTTAATTGTGTTAGGTTCTGGAAGTACAGATCGTGGGAAACGCATCACGGAGGGTTAGCTGGATGGGATATGGACTTTGGACTAGGACTTACTTATTTTCTTGTGTTGGACTATGTCTTTTGTAAACACTTAGTTTTGAGAACTAGTATGAAACTTGTTGTATGTAAATAAGTACTTAAACTATGCTTTTGATAGTATCTTGTCATACTTGTTACTCATCTTTGAGGATTGCACCTAAAAGATAGTTATTTTGATTAAATTATCAGTGTGTCCTCAATATGAGAAACTGGGTGTTACAAGTTGGTATCAGAGCCGTGGTTTAAGGGAATTAAACCTTGAGATGGGTTTAGACTTAAACCAATGAGATTGAGAAGTCCCAAAGAGTCCCGAGTAGCTATCCTCCGCGGTGATTAATAAATGAGTTGATTATACACTATATTGAGTATTATAGTGCTATACAATTGAGTTGATTATACACTATATTGAGTATTATAGTGCTATACAATTGAGTTGATTATACACTATATTGAGTATTATAGTGCTATACAATTGAGTTGATTATACACTATATTGAGTATTATAGTGATATACAATTGAGTTGATTACACACCATATTGAGTATTATGGTGGTGATTACTAAATGAGTTGATTTTCTTTTTCAGTTAAAATGAGTGCTGGAAAAGAAAAAGAGCGAGGTGATCCAGCAAGAGATAAATCGGGATCACGAGATTCGGGTAAAGAGCATCAACCCGAGGGAGAGCGACCTCCTGATACACAGAGTAATATGCAAGCTATGATTGCGGCTGAGGTAGCCAAAGCACTTAAAGAATTACTACCCACTTATTTAAGGCCTCAGACGGAGGCTGCAACTGGAGGTCCTTCGGGACAACCACCGGTTCAACCTGAGCACAGGGAGGATCGTGAAGAGGTCTATACTGAAGCGGGTAGAGCTAGAGTACCTGAGAAGACAAGGAGGTGTACTTATGATGTTTTTCAGAGGTGCAAACCGTACGATTTCTATGGGAAAGATGATCCCATAGCAGTCAAAAATTGGTTGACACATGTTGAAAAGATGTTCCGCACAAGTAAATGTGATGAGGCGGATAAAGTTGAGTTTGCAACGAATTTGTTAAAGGAGGATGCACAATTTTGGTGGGAGAATATGTGCATGGAGATAGGAGAGAGTTTGGCGTATACACTGAGCTGGGAACAATTCAAGTTGAAGTTCACTGAATATTATTGTTCCAATAATGCCATGAAGGGAATAGAGGAAGAGTTCTTGAAATTACAACAAGGGCCGAGAACAGTACAACAATACACACTGGATTTTAATGAGAAGGAAAGATTTGCACAACATCAAGTTGATACAGAGGAGCGTAAGATGGATCGATATTTGTGGGGTTTAAAAACCCAGATTCGAGAGTTTTTGCCGAGTTCCAGATATACTACCTTTCAACAAGTGGCTGAGGCAGCAAGATCGAGAGAAAGGGAGTTGCAAAGACAGGAGGAGGAGAGAAGAACCGAAAGAGAAGTTGGAGGATTTAAGAGAAAGTGGGAAGGTAAAGCTGTAGATACTTCACAAAGATCCACTACTACGGGATAGGATAGAATTTAAACCGAAGGCCAAAATGTATTTGTTAAAAAATGATGAACATGTCAAGATTTTGTGTACTTAGGATAGGATAAAACAAATTACCTCTTTGGCTGATCATTCGGTTATAGTAGAAAGAGAAGCAGATGTAGAGGTCCAAAAGCATGATAAAGTGAGAGACAGACCGAGGTTACATTCAGAACAACTGCTCATAAATAACAAAAGAGTTTTAGTTAATGATTAAATAGTTGAAGCTAAGAATGCCCTAACGAATTGAGCTCACTCCACTACTAGAATATTAGGGTAATACTGACGACGATTTTGGTAGCTATTCGGTAGCTATCTCAGTTAACCGACGGGTTTCTGACGGAATTGGAAAGGAGGAAAATCCCTGGTGGGAAATTTTTACCTACCGATTTTCGACGACTTTGTGACAAACTAGCGACGGGATAACAGCGTCGGTAAGCTTCGACGAAATGCCGACGGGATTTGTTTTGTCGACTTTAGCTACCGAATACTGACGAGAAGTATTACCTACCGAATATCTACCGATTCATGTTTTTCAAGTTAGTGACCGAATTACGACGGGAAGCTTTACCTACCGACTAGCTACCAAATCCACCTTTTCAATTTTGTGACGGAATACCGACGGATAGCTTTAACTACCGAATACCTACCAAATCTGTTACTTTTTTTTGTGACAGAAGTTCAGTCACTAATCCGTCACTTCTACTTTTTTAATTTAAAACAATCAAAAAATAAATAAAAAATTTCCAGCTTTTAATAGTGTAAATGTAACAAAAAAGAGAATACATGAAACAAACAATAACATATATATTCGATACAAAACCTAATAACCCATCCAAACAATATCATTCGGATACAAAAGCTATTCAAACATCGTGCTTCAAGACGCTAATTGTTTCATACACAAAAATTACAATTGCTTCACAAAAGCTAATTAAGCATCACGTTTCACGACGCTAGTTTCATACACAAAAATCACAATTGCTTCACAATATCAAACTAAGGATTTGGATCACTTGATGTGTTACCGAGTGGTCGAAAAGAATTTGGACAACTTTGCATAAAAGCCGCCATCATATCTTGCATTTCTTTTTGTTTTCTTTCCATTTCCGCTTGTCTTTCTTCAAATTCTTCCCTCAATTTTGCTTCTCTTGCCTCCATATGCTCTTCCATGGTTTGTAGTTTTTCACGCAACATTTGTACCTAAAATTGGTAAGACGTACATATAGAGTTAGGGAATATACTTTAATTTAAATCCTTACTTTTACTATTTTCTTAATAACAACATACTTTCATTTTCAACCATATATGCAACGTACTTTCATTTTTAATCATAATAACAATGTAGTTTACCTTACCATCCATAATAACAACATATTTTCATTTTCAACCATATATGCAGTGTACTTTACCCTACTATACATAATAGCAATATACTTTATCTTGTCATCCATCATAACAACTTACTATATAAAACAAAATGCATTTAATGAATAAGTATACCTCCTGCTGCGACTGTGCGTAGTCTGAGGAAGATGAAGACCCGGTAGAATGTCCCGGTAACTACAAGATGAATATCTGAAGATCCTATCCCATAGACAGGACCCTTTTTCTTCCCTCCCGTTAACTTAAACTGGCTCTCGAGCCACAAATTAGCATCACCGATGGCAGGTCGGTCAGCTTCCTCTGGGTATTTTTCAGTCTCTGCCCTCTTATAATCATACTACAATTCACCAAAACAACATCATTACCATTGTACCAAAAACCAAGATAGTCAATATATAAAATTGGTAAACACAAATTACATATGAATCTTCAGCCTTCTTTGAGAGAAACTGCAAATTTGTATGGTCTCCTGCGAAATATCTAGCTTTTGATTCGGCGGTCAAGCGAGTCTGCAGATACACCTCTTCCCATGTAGGTTCTCTACCCAACATCAATCTCTACATAAACAGCACAATATAGTTGATTTAGTTAGTGTTAAAAGGAAAAAAGTTACTAAAATTCTTAAATATGATTAGTTACCAATCTGTCACGGTGCTCGTTCATTCCGATGCTGCCGCCTGTGTGTCTGCCTGTCTTCCCAGAACCATCAGATGAATTGCGGTTTTTTGTCCCGCTAGTTGACAACTTCTTCCATTCTGGTGTGTCCCAATACTGTAAAAAAACACACATGTATAATACTATAACGGATAATAAAATTCAACAAAATAAACAATGACATATCGAATCGTTTACTTTGCATAATGACCGCCACACGCCATCCGGTATGTATTTGGGATTGAAATCCTCCAGGATGTGTATAGAGTCCGCAATGTTAACGATAATGTGTTCTTTAGCTCTTGCTAATTTTGCAGAATGCTTCCTGGCAGTCCTCATCCGATCTTTGTATCGGTCTTTGATCGTATTTTCAAAACCATCATAAATGCTCTGCTCCTCTTGTGGATGCCACCTATAAAGCGTCTGTAAATAATAAAAAGGTAAAGTTAGCATTGTAACCCCAAAAACGAATAAGCAAAAGATATACAAATAAAGATTTAATATATTACCCAGAAACGCTCAAACATCTGTCTCAAAAATGACTTTGGGATATCAGTAAATCTAGGCCACGCCGCATCCATATACTGCCATAATATACCTATGATGGATGAGTGAACTTTCTGACATCCAAACCTATAATATTGAAAAAACCATATAAGTATAACCATAAAATCAATAATCATAAATTAAAATAATAAAATTACTAACCTTTCCCCGTTTCGGGTGATAAGAGGCAACAACGATCCATCAAAATCTCCGGCGTTAGAGCCTCTGGCATCCGAATAGTGCGATGGCGTCGACATCCCATGCATCATGTCAAAGTCATCCTCGTCACTATAATGCACCTCGTCATCCTCCCCATCATACTCCTCGTCATCCTCCCAATCATATGTTGGATCAGTGGAGCAGACCCTACTATTGGCAGGTATAGTCTGAGACTGTGGAGCTATAGTAGATATGGGAGGGGGTCGATCCCGAGTAAATGTAGGAGGGGGTCGAGCTACTTTAGATGTGGGAGGGGGTCGAGCTCCAGTAGATGTGGGAGGGGGTCGAGATCCAGTAGATGTGGGAGGGGGTCGAGCTCCAGTAGATGTGGGAGGGGGTCGAGCTCCAGTAGATGTGGGAGGGGGTCGAGATCCAGTAGATGTGGGAGGGGGTCGAGATCCAGTAGATGTGGGAGGGGGTCAAGCTCCAGTAGATTTGACAGGGGGTCGAGCTCCAGTAGCTGTGGGAGGGGGTCGAGCTCCACTAGATCTGCTTTCATCTCTGGCTCTCTTACGACTACCACTCGAAGAAGCGACGAAACCACACGCTTTACCCGACATCCTGCATTTAACAGAAAAAGAATGGTCAAATATATAATATAATAATTAATAAACCATATAAAAACAAATAATTTAAACTTGATACACCATATCATAAATCGCAAATAAGTTAAACATTTTACAAAGGGATTTCTTAACCACATCACTACAACAAAACACAATGCTCCTAAACAACAAAATACAATGTTCATAAACAATAGAAAACAATGTTCCTAATATCTATTTATGTCGTCATGGTCTTCGAATTCTTCTTCAGAATAAACAAGTTCATTTTCATCATCCTCTGTATCATCTTCACTTTCAAATTCTTGTTCTTCATTCTCTTCTTCCTCGGAACCTTCACTCTCCTCATCAGATATTTGCTCATAGTCATTTGTATTTGAGGCTAGGGACATGCGTTCGATAGTAGTTACTATATGGGGTGATTCAAACCGCTCATCAACCTGCAAGATTCCATCAGCTTCTTGTTCAGCTTCGGTGACTTCAATTACCCCTCTTGCTTTTGTCTTAACAACCGCCCACTTATCCTTCATCTCCTTTGTCGTTGCAGGGTACGGTGTATAAAATACTTATTCTGCTTGTGATGCCAAGCAAAAAGGGTTGTTTGTTTGAAGTCGGGACTTATGTTTGACATCAACCAACCCATTTTTGTTGACTATTACACCATGGTTGTTATCAAACCAAGTACATCTAAAAAGTACAACCGTTGAGTGCCCGCGATCATAATACTCAATCTCTAAGATCTCATCCACCAAGCCGTAGTAATCAGACTCTTCGGCATTATAAGTCGCCCCCCCTTACGCATACTCCATAGTTATTTGTTACGCATCCCTTACCATATTCCTGTGTATGGAACTTATAACCATTTACAAAGTATCCGTTATGAGAGAGAGCATTTGGCGATGGTCTCCTTGCTAAAATTTCCAGGTGACTAGCACTTCCATCTAATGATTGAAACATTACCTACATTGAAGAAAATACACGCATTGTGTTGGTTAATGATTTACTAATATTAATCACTATGATTGAAGTACTTTTACTTACTTTTTGATCAAACCATGTGGCAAAATATTTATCTCTGAGACCCAAAATCGGTTCATTCGGATACATTTCAGGGGCCACTTCATCAAACTCAAAGATGTATGAGGTAAGCTCTTTACAGTTTAGTAAGATGTATGTGTGTGCCTTGTGAAGTTCTTCATAACTCAAGCGTATTCGTTTTCCACCCTTTCCATGTAATCTTCTTGATGATACTCTAAACACGCTTAGTGCAGATTCTCCACTCGAAGAGCCATGATGTTGCGGTGCAAAATTTCGTGGCTCTCGATTATGGCGGGTCTCAATCGTCGGGGAAAAATATAAAGAACAATAAGTAGCGAGTTCGTGCACTAGATGTTCATTGACGATTGAACCCTCAACCCTTGCTTTGTTCCTAATTCTTCTTTTTATTAAGCCAAGCTTCCTAAATTCAGAAAGTATCAAGAATGTGTTATGAATACCGAAAAGAACTTTGAAAATGTTCTATATATAATAATACAACAACATTATTACCTCTCATATTGATACATCCATCTGTAATGTATCGGACCACCAGCAATAGCTTCATCAACTAAATGTATAACTAGGTGTTCCATGGAATCAAAGAAGCCTGGAGGGAATATTTGCTCCAACTTGCAGATGGTTTGAATAATACTACGTTTCATGTCTGACAAGTCCTGCAGATGCAAAGTTTTTGAGCATAATACACGAAAGAACGAACACATCTCTGTTATGGCCTCATATATATTTGTTGGAACAAACCCTCTAATAGCAAGTGGAAGCAACCGCTGCATAAACACGTCACAATCATGGCTTTTAAAGGTATAAAAGCTGTTATTTGTCATGTTTACACAGTTCCCTATATTTGATGCATACCCATCAGGAAATTTGAGCTTTTTCAGCCAAGCACAGACTTTTTCAACGTCCCCCTTTTTCAATGTGTAAAGTCCAGGCTTTTTCTTAGACTTATTATTGTTGACCCGGACTAGGTTTAGAATAGGACAATCAAATAGAATCTCAATATCTTCCCTCGCCTTCAAATTGTCTTTTGTTTTGGAGGTGCCCATCATAGTGTAAAACAAGTTTTCAAACACATTCCTCTCAATATGCATCACATCAAGGTTGTGTCTGATCAACAGATGACGCCAATATGGAAGCTCCCAAAAGATGCTCTTCTTTACCCAGTTATGTGTAACACCGAAACCATCTGGTTTTTGATAGTTCAGACCATAGGGAGTACCATTGTATACGGTGCTGAAATGTTGGATTGTCTCCCAAATGTCTTCTCCGGATGGGTACGGAATGGGTACTTCACGCCTCACTGTTTTGTTCTTCAAAAAATTAACCTTATCACCCTGGAAAGCATGTCCTTTACGCAGATGTTTTCTATGACAGTCAAACCAGCACGATTTTTTTCCTCTGCTAAGCCGGAATGATCCCGATTTATCGGAACAATATGGGCAAGCTAAATTGCCTTTCGTGCTCCATCCGGACAACATTGCATAAGAAGGAAAGTCACTAACTGTCCATAGAAGTATGGCTCTCATTTGAAAATTGTCCCTTCGATGGGAATCATAAGTTTCAATGCCATATGTGAACAACATCTTCAGCTCTTCCACTAATGGTTGTAGGAAAACATCCAAATTCTGTCCTGGATTCTTTCGTCCAGGAATGATCACAGGAAGTTGTATGTACTGGTGTTTGAAGGCCAACCAAGGAGGAAGGTTGTAAACAGTGATAAACACCGACCAACATGAATAGGGACTCCCATTTGAATTATTTGGACTGAACCCATCGGTACACAACCCGAGACGAATATTGAGCTTCTCATCTGCAAAATCAGGATAAGTTGTGTCAAAATGACTCCAAGCCTTCGCTTCACTAGGATGCATCATTTTTTCTGCATCTACTAAATGATCTGCGTGCCAAGTCAAATATTTCGCCGTCTTTCACCTTTGAAGTCGCGGTCCAATAGGCATGTAGGTCATGACCAAATTAGGAACATTATTCCCATAGGTCTTGTATCTACTTTCATTACATACTAGACAATGATCTAGATTAACAAACTCTCCCCAGAATAGAATGCAATGGTTTTTGCACACATGAATCCTCTGTTGAGGCAACAATAACGGCTTCAACATCTTTTTGGTCTCGTAGAAGTTGTTTGGAAGCTTCTCGTCGGTTGGTAGAAAGTCTTTCATTATCGGGATTAGTCTATCAAATGTCGCGTCTAAAACATTACTCTCTGATTTCCAGTTCAATAATCTGGTGGTAGCAGAGAGTATGGAAGCTCTATTTGAACCGTCCCATAAAGGCTCACTCGCTTGTTTCACCAAATTGTAGAAAGCTTGGGCTGATTGATTTGGGTCTTGTGGTGTTTGCTGATAATAAGGAACCTCAGGTTGGTGCATGGTTTCAATAACCATCTGCTCGTATCTAGGATAATCGAACACATTGTCATCAATGTCTTGAGTCGTTTCACAGTTCGAACTTTGACCTACTTCTACTATTGGATATAATTCACCATGTGCAAACCATAGCAAATAATTGTCCATGAATCCACGCGTATATAGATGGTGGCTAACCAATGATCTCGTATTGTAATAACGATTTTTTCATTTCGCACACGGACATCTAATTAATAAAACCTCCACCCCGTCCTTGATACTAGCTTGGATGTTTGTTGCGTTGGTGAAGGCAAAATCTAAGAAATACTTGACATAATATTCAAATTCCGGGTTGAAACAACCATTCGTAGTCAATCTCTTCGTGTACATCCATTCTCGATTCCGGTACATTTTGTTTCTATAACTAGTAATCTAAAATTGTTAAATAATTTAATAAATTGTTAAAAAATAATAATGGGAATTATAGTACAATAAACAAAACATATACACATGGAACCAAATTTGTCTTGATTCCAGTACATTTACTACATACATTTTATCTATCTAAAATTTGACACAAAAGTAAATTGTGTAATTCTTTTTTTATTGTTTCGTAGTAAATGTTATAAAAAAATTGTTCATGATGATGGTGCACCTTTTTTTGGTAATATTTAAGATTATCCCAACTAAAACTTTTCTATTGACTACCATTTAAAATAATTAAAAATGACAAACAATAAAGTTTGAAGTTAATTTAAATAACAAGAGTTTACGATAAAACATAGAAACAAATTTAATTATAAGAAATGAACTTTCTCTTAGCCCTTTCTCCCTAATGTCTTAGCCCTTTCTCCATGATGTCTTAGCCCTTTCACTTAATCACAGTGAAAGAACTCGAATACCCTCATATTGTTGATATTTTATAAAAAGGATAATAAGAAAACAGAAATACACTATAATCAAGATTTCATAATTAATTTCTTTGGAATGCCCTTATTCAGCAAGCTTGTGTCGACATCCCATGCATCATGTCAAATATTATATTCATTGTGGATTTTTCTAGGTTATCCATTATTTAAGTGAGTGGGTAGCTTTATGTTGTAACCAAGAAGCATGCGGCACAACATCACACAAGTAAACCCTTTTGCTTTTAATTTTTTATACGTTTGGGAAGACACCGAATCAGATACAAAATAATCGAGCAACCAAGTCATCACAGTTATTCCATCTACAGGGGTTGTGTATACCTTGTTTTCCGAGGGATGAAACTGAGGAAGCAATGTGGGCCTCCGGAGGTTGGGAAGGGTCGTCGGAGGTTCGCCGGCAGTGAGAAGGGCAATAATGGCCGGCGAAATCGAGTTGTGCAGGTCGGGGTTCGAGGAATGCAGATCGAGAATCAAGGGTTGTTGCTCGGGTTTAGCAATGTGGGCCGCCGGAGGTTGGGAAGGGTCGTCGCAGGTTCGCCGGCAGTGAGAAGGGCGATAATGGCCGGTGAAATCGAGTATTGCAGGTCGGGGTTCGAGGAATGCAGATCGGGAATCAAGGGTTGTTGCTCGCCTAGCAGTAACAGTAGAGTAAGAGACACCGGTGAGGGACCATTTAGCCGGCGATTGGAGAGCTATACATCGAAATCGTTGGGATGAAGAAGAGAGGAATTGTTTGACAGAAAAAACGAAGAAGAAGGGAGGAATGATATTGGGGTTTTTTTTACGTCTCCTTGGGATGAAGAAGAGAGGAATTGTTTGACAGAAAAAACGAAGAAGAAGGGAGGAATGATATTGGGGTTTTTTTTACGTCTCCTGAGGTTTAATTAGGCGGAAACCCTTATTTTCTAAACCCTTATTTTTATTGGTATAGTGGGTATCCGGTAGGAAATAAAATCCTGGTAGGTATTTGGTAGTAACCTTAAAAAAATTAAATCATGTATTATGCGTTTTCAAGAAATATAAACGCATGCAACCATTAGGTTATTCAATTTATTTTTTTTTAAAATCTATTTAAGATCTACTCATTTTTTGAATAATTATATACTTATTATATTTATTAATATTATATAAAGATTAATGTATAATGAAAATGTACATATATAAGATCTACTCATTTGCACATATTATATCCATTTAAGATTTACTCATTTGTACGAATATAAATATTATGTACAATTTGGAGAAAATTTAAAAAATAAAATAGTCGGTCACTATTCCGTAGGCAACTCCGACAGAATACCTACCAATTAACGTTATCCGTCACTATACGGTTGGTAATCAGTTGTTCTCGTTTGACGGATTACCTACCAAACTTTTTTATTTTTTTAGTTTTCGAGAACTAATTGGCGTTGTTTTAGCTTCATTTTTTCAACATCTATATTATATATTAGATACTTTATTTTTCCCTAATTATATATAATATCTATAAAGAAACAAACATTTGCACAACTCGATGGGGAGAAACGATAGTAGAATAAGAACAAGAAACTAAGGAACGAGTTGGTTTTGGGTTTTCTTCTAAGGAATAAACATCTCGATGGTACGTGTGTGTATGTACATGTGTATATGTGTCTACGTGTGTCGCTCTATTAAAAAAATATGTAGTTATACAAATTATAATATTAAAGGAATAAACGAGTAATTAACTTTGAACATGTACGTTTGTACATATATAAATATTGTGTACAATTTGGAGAAAATGAAGTAATTGATGTATAATAAACATTTTTTAAAAAAATGAAGCATAAAAAACAACGTTTAGGCCTCGAAAATTTAAAAAACTAAAAAAGTCGGTCACTATTCCGTAGGCAGCCCCTACAGAATACCTACCAACTAATGCTATCGGTCACTACACGGTTGGTAATCGGTTGTTCTCGTTTGACGGATTACCTACCAAACTTTTTTATTTTTTAGTTTTCGAGAAGTAATTGGCGTTGTTTTAGCTTCATTTTTTTCGACATTTATATTATATATTAGATACTTCATTTTTCCCTAATTATACATAATATCTATAAAGAAACAAACATATGCACGACTCGATGGGGAGAAACGATAGTAGAATAAGAACAATAAACTAATGAACGAGTTGGTTTTGGGTTTTCTTCTAAGGAATAAACGTCCCGATGGTACGTGTGTGTATGTACATGTGTATATGTGCCTATGTGTGTCGCTCTATTAAAAATAATGTGTAGTTATACAAATTATAATATTAAAGGAATAAACGAGTAATTAACTTTGAACGTGTACGTTTGTACATATATAAATATTGTGTACAATTTGGAGAAAATGAAGTAATTGATGTATAATAAAAATGTTAAAAAAAATGAAGCATAAAAAACAAAGTTTAGGCCTTGAAAAATTAAAAAAATAAAAAAGTCGGTCACTATTCCGTAGGCAACTCCTACAGAATACCTACCAGAATGACTCCAAGCCTTCGCTTCACTAGGATGCATCATTTTTTCTGCATCTACTAAATGATCTGCGTGCCAAGTCAAATATTTCGCCGTCTTTCACCTTTGAAGTCGCGGTCCAATAGGCATGTAGGTCATGACCAAATTAGGAACCTTATTCCCATAGGTCTTGTATCTACTTTCATTACATACTAGACAATGATCTAGATTAACAAACTCTCCCCAGAATAGAATGCAATGGTTTTTGCACACATGAATCCTCTGTTGAGGCAACAATAACGGCTTCAACATCTTTTTGGTCTCGTAGAAGTTGTTTGGAAGCTTCTCGTCGGTTGGTAGAAAGTCTTTCATTATCGGGATTAGTCTATCAAATGTCGCGTCTAAAACATTACTCTCTGATTTCCAGTTCAATAATCTGGTGGTAGCAGAGAGTATGGAAGCTCTATTTGAACCGTCCCATAAAGGCTCACTCGCTTGTTTCACCAAATTGTAGAAAGCTTGGGCTGATTGATTTGGGTCTTGTGGTGTTTGCTGATAATAAGGAACCTCAGGTTGGTGCATGGTTTCAATAACCATCTGCTCGTATCTAGGATAATCGAACACATTGTCATCAATGTCTTGAGTCGTTTCACAGTTCGAACTTTGACCTACTTCTACTATTGGATATAATTCACCATGTGCAAACCATAGCAAATAATTGTCCATGAATCCACGCGTATATAGATGGTGGCTAACCAATGATCTCGTATTGTAATAACGATTTTTTCATTTCGCACACGGACATCTAATTAATAAAACCTCCACCCCGTCCTTGATACTAGCTTGGATGTTTGTTGCGTTGGTGAAGGCAAAATCTAAGAAATACTTGACATAATATTCAAATTCCGGGTTGAAACAACCATTCGTAGTCAATCTCTTCGTGTACATCCATTCTCGATTCCGGTACATTTTGTTTCTATAACTAGTAATCTAAAATTGTTAAATAATTTAATAAATTGTTAAAAAATAATAATGGGAATTATAGTACAATAAACAAAACATATACACATGGAACCAAATTTGTCTTGATTCCAGTACATTTACTACATACATTTTATCTATCTAAAATTTGACACAAAAGTAAATTGTGTAATTCTTTTTTTATTGTTTCGTAGTAAATGTTATAAAAAAATTGTTCATGATGATGGTGCACCTTTTTTTGGTAATATTTAAGATTATCCCAACTAAAACTTTTCTATTGACTACCATTTAAAATAATTAAAAATGACAAACAATAAAGTTTGAAGTTAATTTAAATAACAAGAGTTTACGATAAAACATAGAAACAAATTTAATTATAAGAAATGAACTTTCTCTTAGCCCTTTCTCCCTAATGTCTTAGCCCTTTCTCCATGATGTCTTAGCCCTTTCACTTAATCACAGTGAAAGAACTCGAATACCCTCATATTGTTGATATTTTATAAAAAGGATAATAAGAAAACAGAAATACACTATAATCAAGATTTCATAATTAATTTCTTTGGAATGCCCTTATTCAGCAAGCTTGTGTCGACATCCCATGCATCATGTCAAATATTATATTCATTGTGGATTTTTCTAGGTTATCCATTATTTAAGTGAGTGGGTAGCTTTATGTTGTAACCAAGAAGCATGCGGCACAACATCACACAAGTAAACCCTTTTGCTTTTAATTTTTTATACGTTTGGGAAGACACCGAATCAGATACAAAATAATCAAGCAACCAAGTCATCACAGTTATTCCATCTACAGGGGTTGTATATACCTTGTTTTCCGAGGGATGAAACTGAGGAAGCAATGTGGGCCTCCGGAGGTTGGGAAGGGTCGTCGGAGGTTCGCTGGCAGTGAGAAGGGCGATAATGGCCGGCGAAATCGAGTTGTGCAGGTCGGGGTTCGAGGAATGCAGATCGGGAATCAAGGGTTGTTGCTCGGGTTTAGCAATGTGGGCCGCCGGAGGTTGGGAAGGGTCGTCGCAGGTTCGCCGGCAGTGAGAAGGGCGATAATGGCCGGTGAAATCGAGTATTGCAGGTCGGGGTTCGAGGAATGCAGATCGGGAATCAAGGGTTGTTGCTCGCCTAGCAGTAACAGTAGAGTAAGAGACACCGGTGAGGGACCATTTAGTCGGCGATTGGAGAGCTATACATCGAAATCGTTGGGATGAAGAAGAGAGGAATTGTTTGACAGAAAAAACAAAGAAGAAGGGAGGAATGATATTGGGGTTTTTTTTACGTCTCCTGAGGTTTAATTAGGCGGAAACCCTTATTTTCTAAACCCTTATTTTTATTGGTATAGTGGGTATCCGGTAGGAAATAAAACCCTGGTAGGTATTTGGTAGTAACCTTAAAAAAATTAAATCATGTATTATGCGTTTTCAAGAAATATAAACGCATGCAACCATTAGGTTATTCAATTTATTTTTTTTTCAAATCTATTTAAGATCTACTCATTTTTTGAATAATTATATACTTATTATATTTATTAATATTATATAAAGATTAATGTATAATGAAAATGTACATATATAAGATCTACTCATTTGCACATATTATATCCATTTAAGATTTACTCATTTGTACGAATATAAATATTATGTATAATTTGGAGAAAATTTAAAAAATAAAATAGTCGGTCACTATTCCGTAGGCAACTCCGACAGAATACCTACCAATTAACGTTATCCGTCACTATACGGTTGGTAATCAGTTGTTCTCGTTTGACGGATTACCTACCAAACTTTTTTATTTTTTTAGTTTTCGAGAACTAATTGGCGTTGTTCTAGCTTCATTTTTTCAACATCTATATTATATATTAGATACTTCATTTTTCCCTAATTATATATAATATCTATAAAGAAACAAACATTTGCACAACTCGATGGGGAGAAACGATAGTAGAATAAGAACAAGAAACTAAGGAACGAGTTGGTTTTGGGTTTTCTTCTAAGGAATAAACATCTCGATGGTACGTGTGTGTATGTACATGTGTATATGTGTCTACGTGTGTCGCTCTATTAAAAAAAATATGTAGTTATACAAATTATAATATTAAAGGAATAAACGAGTAATTAACTTTGAACATGTACGTTTGTACATATATAAATATTGTGTACAATTTGGAGAAAATGAAGTAATTGATGTATAATAAACATTTTTTAAAAAAATGAAGCATAAAAAACAACGTTTAGGCCTCGAAAATTTAAAAAACTAAAAAAGTCGGTCACTATTCCGTAGGCAGCCCCTACAGAATACCTACCAACTAATGCTATCGGTCACTACACGGTTGGTAATCGGTTGTTCTCGTTTGACGGATTACCTACCAAACTTTTTTATTTTTTAGTTTTCGAGAAGTAATTGGCGTTGTTTTAGCTTCATTTTTTTCAACATCTATATTATATATTAGATACTTCATTTTTCCCTAATTATACATAATATCTATAAAGAAACAAACATGTGCACGACTCGATGGGGAGAAACGATAGTAGAATAAGAACAATAAACTAATGAACGAGTTGGTTTTGGGTTTTCTTCTAAGGAATAAACGTCCTGATGGTACGTTTGTGTATGTACATGTGTATATGTGCCTATGTGTGTCGCTCTATTAAAAATAATGTGTAGTTATACAAATTATAAAATTAAAGGAATAAACGAGTAATTAACTTTGAACGTGTACGTTTGTACATATATAAATATTGTGTACAATTTGGAGAAAATGAAGTAATTGATGTATAATAAAAATGTTAAAAAAAATGAAGCATAAAAAACAAAGTTTAGGCCTTGAAAAATTAAAAAAATAAAAAAGTCGGTCACTATTCCGTAGGCAACTCCTACAGAATACCTACCAGATAACGTTATGGTCACTATTCGGTTGGTTATCGGTTGTTTAGCTGTGACGGATTACCTACCACGTTTATTTTTGTCACTAAACCGTCGGTATTTCGTAGGTGAATTAGGGTTGGAAATTTCGTCATTTTTCCGTCAGAAAGCCGTAGCTAATTACTGACGGAATTTGGTTGGTCACTATTTTTGGTAGCTATTACCCCTGTTTCCTTGTAGTGCTCGAATCCTCTTGACAAAATCTTAATAACACTTAGAAATACACCAAGACAATGGCGGTTCATCAAAATAAATATTTACGTATCTGCAAATTGATATTGATAGAGTCATCCATTCACAATATATTTACAAATTCATCAATAAAAAAGAGATATATAGCAAATAAACTTCTGAGTTCAAATCTCAATATAACTTAAATAAACAAAAAAAGTATTACACCAGAAGATTAACATAAAACTTTAGGCCTTCCAAATGTATCAAGAAAAAATAAGTAAATAAAAGTCAAGACCTGCAAAAAATTCAAAATCCTTTATTTTGAACGATAAAATACCATAAATAGGTAATAGCATAATCAAAACTTCAAGGAACTTTCTTATTGTTCGCCTATCCCTCGTCATGCCCTTGTAAACAACTCCCCAGGGATTGTCAAGTATCTCACCATCTTCAAATGTTCCCAGATTTTGCATTGTACAGACTGGGGGAGAAAGGGTCTTACAGAAGCACTTGGCCACATCAACATCATATCCAGCAAGACGTTTCATGTAGTGATGAAGAAATCCAGAAATGTGTTATTTGGCTTTGGAGGGAATGGGAATTGTTGGTGCGACATAGACATGAGCTTCCTTCAGCAGATCCAACATAACAATAAAATCATGAGGATTCGATTCATTATTGGAAAGTCTGCTATAGAGAATCTCGATTCAACTTCTTCGGATCCTCGAAGGACAAAGAATTCAAAATTCTGAAAGTAACCTTCAAAAAGCTCTCCTACGTTGATTGAGATCAACTTGCCAATTCGTTTGTTGCTCCATACATCCTTAGGTTCTTGAATGTAGGTGGCATGGAAGCGTATCTTTCTCGGTCTGAATGATTTGTAATTACTAATTAGGTAATACATTTTTAAATTTATTATAATAATTAATAACATAATTAATTATTTAATAATATCCCACCAAATTAAGAGATAATAAGTGAACTTCCTTTTTTAATTCTTGATTAATAGACTAAAATACCATTTTAGAGGTTTAATTGTAAAAAGTGATTAATTAAGTTTTATATATTTACGTTGACCCTGAAATACTTGTAATCCACATTAGATCATATATATATATATATATATATATATATATATATATATATATATATATATATATATATATATATATATATATATATATATATATATATATATATATATATACACATATATATACATACATATATATATATATATACATATATATACATACATACATACATACATACATACATACATACATACATATATATATATACACACACACACACACAAGGGCAAATCCATGTTGACAACAAAGGTGTCCATGGACACCCTTACTTTGAATTTTTTTTATAAGTTATATAACAAATATTTTATGAAAACCTGTTAAAAAATAATTTCACATGCTCTACACATATATTCATCCGGATATTAAGATATACTTATCCATATTTTTTTCTATACATATCTTAATCAAATCTGACTTTTTTTAATTTGTTAAATACAGAAAATTAACAAAAACCGATTCTTTCAACATATAATAAATTAACAAAGAAGAATGATATGTAATATCCATAAAATCATAGAAGATAAAAACTGAAAAGGCATAAAACCCTAAAGAAAACAAAATTATATAATCTTTCGCTACCAGCGCTGTCCTCTATCGCTCTCCGGCTGCTGCTTTGTATCCGTCGATAGACTGGACTGCGGTCCATATCGGCCATCTACTGCCCATCCCCGTCGTTTGCTGCATATATCCGTCGTTCACTCGACTTCCTCTCTCCGACGACCAACAATTCCACATCTTGAACTTGCTTCTCCATCTTCTTTTCCGGTTAGTCCATACTTTCTTTCTATTTTTCTTTATGAACTGAAGAAAGGATGAAGAGTCCATACTTTCTTTTTCTTTTTCTTTTTCTTTATAAACAGAAGAAACGATGAAGAGTTAAGAAAGAATTTGTAGAAGAGAGTAAAAAATAAAGAGATAAATTTTGAAAGGAAAAGGAGTAGACTTTATGGCCCCTCTTTTTCCTTGGTTGGCTTGACGTGTAGTAATAGAGAAAAGGATTAAAAAGAGTTGTAAAGGACTTGTCATTTATCCCCACTCTCTCTTTCTTTCTTGGTTCACTAAAAATATATTTACCAATTTATTATTATATCAAATTACTTCAAATTATTAGAATATACTTTCATATTTGATGTTACAAAATGAATAGTACCAATTAAATGTATAATTTATAGTTAAATTTATAATTTGTATAAGTTTGTAACAATTATTTTTATTTCAGTCATAATTTTAAGGTTTTTAAAAAAAGAGATAAACAAATTCTTCATCTCATGAACATGAAAAAACACAAGGAAACGAAAAGCAACAGACCCCTCCTGGGGTCTACAAAATATATAAAAGTGCATTTAAACACGCTTCCTGCGGATCCAGGAAAAGAACAAGTATGGAAATTTACCATGTAAATCAACACAATGAAGTTAGAAGAGCCTACTTGCAAAAGGGGCCTTACCAACCGCGAAATCATTCTTTCCAACAAAGAGAGATCGGATGCAGACTTCGTAGGTTTAATCCCTCGTGGTTTGATGATTATAAATATTGGATGGGGTATAGTATAAAGCTAGAAGCTGCATTTTGTTTATGTTGTTATTTGTTCAAATCTGAGATTAAAAACCAAGGTGGCTCAAATCATTTTGTAAAAAATGGACTTAATGCTTATAACAAAAGATCGAGTCTAGATCTTCACAATGCTGGAACTCCACATAATATGGCAGTCTAAACATGTCAAAACCTGATGAACCAAACACAATCCATAGCCACTGCTTTTGATAAGCAAAGTGATTTGATGAAGAACGAGCATCGTATCATATTAATGCTTCCGTTGATTGTGTTAGGTTCTTATTGCATTAAGGATTACTCCGGGGTCATGATGAAAGTGAAGACTCGATTAATAGAGGTAACTTTCATGAACTTCTTCAATTCTATGCTGATCGAAAAATTCACAAATGAAAAGTAGTTCTATTAAAAACAACATAGTACATGCTGCTGCAAAGGAAAATATTAAAGCTACCATGAAAGAAATTGGAGATGAGTTTTATGATATTTTAGTAGACGAGTCACGTGATGTGTCTTGTAAAGAGCAAATGGCATTGGTTTTACGGTTTTTTAATAGTCAAGGGGGTGTTACAAACATTTGATTTTATATTTTGCCTGCACTTGATGGTTTATATCTTAGTGGTCACAAATGATTTGAACACCACATTACAAAAGAAAGACCAAGATATTGTAAATGTCATGCATCAAGTGAGGTTCTGTAAGGAAATACTTAAGGAAATTAGGAATGAAGGATGAGGACTACTTTTAAAAGATGTTACTCTGTTCTGCGAAAAATGTGATATTGAAATTTTAAGTATGGAAACTCCCTGTTACAATGGAATAAGTCGTCGCAAAGATTCATAGGTTAGCAACTACAAAGTTTATTTACTATTCACAAATTTCCTAGTTAACTATTAACAATTTCTATTTTGTACATGCACCACTACAAAGTTGATGTATTTGTTGTGGTCATAGATATGCAATCTCAATAGCTTAATAATCACTTTAACGAAGTAAACATGACATTACTTGTTTCTATGGCTTCTTTGTAAGAACCCGCGAAAAAGTTGTAAAAAGGGTAAAATGGTCTCTTGACACATTATAAGACCATTATGTAAAATAATATGTTGTTGTGTAGTAATATTGTAAGAAATAAAAGTTTATGTGAAATTTGGAGTTTTATCGTGTGAATAGTGAACTCGGCCGAAAAAGGGCAGAATGGTCATTTAACATAAAAATGACCAAAATGTGAAGAAAATGTCAAGTTAGAAGTTAATGGAACTTTGTATGCAAGATTTTGGGTCTTAGGACCATTTTTGTAAAGAAGTTGGAAGACTAGGGACTAAAGTGTAAATCTTTTATATAAATTAAATATAAATAAGAGAGTTAATCAACTCTCATTCTCCAGAACATCATAGAAGAATCGGGAGAGAACGAGAGAGAGCTAGAGAGGAGCACAGGAAGTTCAAGAATTCTTGCAAAGAAATCAAAGGAAGAGTGAAGTTTCCAAGCAATTGAGGTAAGGTTTTCAAGCTTTAAGTTCCAAATTCGTGATCGGGAATCAAGTCTTGATTTCTGATTTTTCCAGAAATCATGGTTCCAATATAAACGTCTAATTCATCTTGCTCAAAATCATCCATTTAACATGTTCTAGTAGTTGAATATGCTAAAAAGTCAAGAAATGGTGATTTTGCTCAAGAACCCTAAGTCACGGGTTTGAAAGTCCAGGTGATTTTGATGAACCTAATATGTTATAAATGATGAAATAAATATGTAGAGGTTGCCAATTAGATAAAAATGAAGTTTTGGTGCAACAATTGTGAAATGGGTTTTTATCTCAAGAACCCTAGAAATAGGTAAAAGAGATGAAACTGATTTTATATGATTCTTATGGTCTTGTTAAGTCAAACATGACATAAAAGAAGTAAGAAATCAGTTTCAAGCTTTGAAAATCCAATAAAACGATTTTTGGTGAAAAATAGCGTTTTCGGAAGAACTTTCAAGATTTTAAAGAAGATTTGATGTTTTTGTGGATCAAAATTTGATACAAGTTGGTATTTAGGGTCTGGAAGTGACCCTAAACCAATTAAGTTAAGTATTAAGAGCT
This sequence comes from Cichorium intybus, assembly GCA_023525715.1. Lineage (NCBI taxonomy): Eukaryota > Viridiplantae > Streptophyta > Magnoliopsida > Asterales > Asteraceae > Cichorium > Cichorium intybus. Next base: position 93,454,320 of record CM042017.1, on the reverse strand, counting down.
TAATGGGGCAAATAGTGAAACTGCAGTTTGAAAAATCGCCAAGAATAGCATTGTACTCAGGGATCGCGACGCAACGACCCCTATGGTCGCGACGCGAGCCCACGGCAGCAGGAGTGTTTCGCTTCTGTCCAATTTTTAAGACTTGAACTCAATGCCAGGCTTGTCCCTTTGGTCTGTAACTCATACCATAGCCTTAAAATGGTATGAAACCATATGGAAAATTGTTAAATTCGTAATCCGACCTTGCGGAAAAATCACTGTAGCGGCAGTGGCTAAATTTCAAGTTAATGTCAAAAACTTGATTTTTGGAAATTGAGCTAGACTTGTCCAATTAACTCCAAATTTGAAACATAGGTCTATTATGGCCTAAGACTTCATGAAAAATTGTCAGAATCGAAATACGACCTCTTGAGGGTACTGTAGTAAAATACGCGTATTTCGGGAAAAAAATTTTAAAGTGAGCCTATTAATGGTTATACACTTGTTATGACCTGTAGTAGTGCCGTATGAGACCTTAGAACTGTAGAGTCAGTTGTAGTATGCATTTATTATATATATATATATATATATATATATATATATATATATATATATATATATATATATATATATATATATATATATATATATATATATATATATATATATATATATATATATATATATGCTACTTGTATAGGTGGTGCTTCGAACATTGTTGAGCACGGAAAAAGGAAGGGTGTACGAGAAGCTTAGTGACCCGTAGTTACACCAAGGTGAGTTTTATGAGGATTTTTCTAGTACATAGCAAAATGATATTTTCAGAAAAATGAGATTTCCAAATATTTTTAGATACTAAAGTTTGGAAACAGTTTGGAAAGTAGCTCCAAGAGCTAATTGTTTAAAAGAGATTTTAAAGAAGTTCAGTTTTTAAAGAAGTATAGTTTGTAAAGTTTTGAAAGAAGCTCCATATGAGAGCTAAAGATTTTGAAGTTAGTTTTAAAGTGATTTTCGAGAGTATGAGTCAAAGAGTTAATGTTTAAGCTTGTTTTGAAATTGTGTCCGTATTTGACCAATTTGAGATGAAATGAAGAAAGTAAAAAGATAAGAATCAAAGCAAAGAAAGTAGTAAGAGTTAGTTGTCCGGACTAGGATCACCCACATAATCGGGAGATCAGAAGACACTACTGGGATGGTACCTCCCGTCGCGAAGTAGTTGTCTAGCTTAGCATATCCTTGTGCTTGAATCTGTTCCAAGTCACAAAGGGGAGTCAGAAAGAGCATAACCTAGCGGGTGGATCTGTTCTGTCCCGCTAGGGGAGCTAGTAGAATGAATTAAATTAAACTAATTCATGAGTTTCAGTTGGTCACCAAAAAATGAGAAAGAAAGCAGTTTTGAGAAAGAAAGTATTTTTTAGAGTTTGAAAGTAAAGAAGAAATGAAATTTTGAGATTTGTTTCATAAATCAATTTTAAGTAGTTTACTTGTAATATTCCAAGTTTTGAACAGAAAAGTTTTGGGTCTAAACCCATATTACTCACAAGGCTTTATGTCTCACGTTTATTATTTTTAAATGCTATGTACTTAGGTGAAAGGAGCAGAAGTTGAAGTTGGGACCGGTGTATATACAGTAAGTTTATATTATGGTTTTCTGTATTGAGTCTGTAATACCCCTTCAGAATAAAGTTTGTAAAAAAAAAAATTAAGTGACTACTTCATAGTCACGAGTTGTAGAATATTTTTGTAATGTAAACTGAATATAAATATGGTTTGAGAAAGGGGTGTTACAGTTTTGGTATCAGAGCCATAGTTTAAGCGAATTAGGTTGGAATACCATCCTAGGCTTAAACTAGCAAGAGTAGTAGTAAGGTGCCTTAGTAATATAGAGGTACACTTAGACTTATAGAAGTTATAGAGTGAGTATGACTGCTATAAAAGTGCAGTCAAGATAGGGAGATAATATGCTACCGCTTACGAAATACTATATAGAAACGTGTAATAAACAGAAATTTTTGTTTATTTATATAGTAATGGAAGGAGGAAGACAGACACCATCAGCTGACAGGGGTGAGGCAGTCACACTTCTTCAAGAGGAAGTGGACCCGGACATGTTATTCGAAATGATGGGGCTGAGCCAAACCCACCACCACCACCTGTCACTATGGAAGCAATTCAGTATATGATCAATAATTTACGAAATGAGCTAAAGCAAGATGTGAATGACATTATCGATAGCCGAATGGGTGAACCTAGTGCCCATTCCTCACAAGAAGTCTCTAAAAAGACGACTGAAGAAGAAGTCAGCGCAGAAAACAGGAAGAAAGAGAAGGGCTGTTCCTTTAAGTCTTTCATGGCTTGTAAACCGCCAGAATACCACGGCAGTTTTGAGCCGAAGGTGACAATGAGATGGATCCGGGAAATCGAACAGGTGATGCAAGCTAGTAAATGTAGTAAAGAAGACCAAGTCAACTATGCGTCCCGGCAGTTGAAAGATGATGCTTTAGTGTGGTGGAATACCAAATACGAGAGTTTGGGGAAAGACGTTATTTATGGCTGGTCGTGGGCGGAGTTTGTCTCATGTCTTAAAGATAAATTCTGTCCCACGAGAGATCTAGAGAAGATGAACGAAGATTTCCTGATGATAAAGAAAGGAGACTCGTCGATTGACGAATATACAAAGAGGTTTTGTGACATGCTGCCTTTCGTGGGGGAATCATATCCCAGTGAGCGGTCCCGAATCAATCGTTATGTTCGGGGGTTACCATGGAATTATGAGTTAGAAGTAAAGAAAGCTGATACTTTAGACGGTGCCATAATTGCTGCCCGAAACGTGGAAGATGTAGGAAAACGTCGAAATGATGAAAGACCCAGTTTTAGTGACAAAAGAAAGACAGTGAGCAACAGCGGGAACTCAAAGAAGAAAGGGAAAACAAGCCTTAGTCAGACTCGACAGGGGAATGTAAGGAAGTGTGAGAAGTGCGAAAGAGAATATAGTGGCGAATGTCGTGCGGGATCAAACGCCTGTTTTAATTGTGGCGGACTTGGTCACAAAATGAAGGACTGTAAGGCAAAGAAAGCTAGTGAAGTGGAGTGTTATTCGTGTCACTAGATTGGGCATTACAGTTTCAACTGCCCAAACAAGGGAGGAGAGACCGTGGTATCCACAGCTCAGAAGAAAACGGAGCCACAGAAGGTGAAGACTCGAGCCTTCCAAATCACCAAAGAGGAGGCAAAGGAGGCGCACGATGTCGTCTCAGGTATACTACTGATCAACTCAACACCTGCATATGTGTTGTTTGATTCCGGTTCTACGTATTCGTTTGTGTCCCATGGATTTGGAGCCCGATTGAGAGTCCCGTTAGAATTGTTAGACATGGTTTTTGAAGTGGAAGTAGTGGATGGAAAGTTTGTCGAAGTTCAGCATATGTACCGAAATTGTGAACTTGATATCAATGGCAAGAAGTTTCAACTTAATCTTCTTCCCATTGGAATTAAGTCCTTTGATGTGATAATTGGGATGGATTGGTGCCAATGACGCGAAGATAGCATGTGGACAGAAGAGGGTGTCCGTTAAAACCCTAGGAGCTAAAGTGTACGTATATGGAGAAAGAAGAAAGCATGTGCCAAGTCTCATTAGTGTGGCAAAAGCCCGAAGATGTATCAGGAAAGGATGTGTATCTTTCCTGGCTTATGTGATGACTGAAGACAAAGTAAAACAGACATATAAAGACATAGAAGTAGTAAAAGAATTCCCAGAAGTTTTCCCAGATGAGTTACCAGGCTTGCCACCAGAAAGGCAAGTTGAGTTCCGGATAGATCTTGTTCCAGGAGCTTCCCCAATAGCACGAGCACCGTACCGGTTAGCACCGACAGAAATGCAGGAATTAATGTCCCAGTTGCAGCAGTTACTAGATAAAGGCTTTATCAGGCCAAGTTCTTCTCCGTGGGGTGCTCCAGTTCTATTTGTAAAGAAGAAAGATGGATCAATGCGTATGTGCATTGATTACAGAGAATTGAACAAGATTACTATCAAGAACCGTTACCCGTTGCCCAGAATAGATGATTTGTTTGATCAGTTACAAGGTGCAGATTATTTTTCCAAGATTGATTTGAGATCTGGTTATCACCAAGTCAGGGTGAAAGAGAGTGATGTGGAGAAGACAGCATTCCGTACTCGATACGGACATTACGAGTTTCTAGTGATGCCATTCGATCTTACCAATGCACCAGCGGTTTTCATGGACTTAATGAATCGGGTCTGTAAACCATTCCTAGACCGATTTGTTATAGTGTTCATCGATGATATACTGATATACTCAAAGAACATAGAAGAGCATGCGAGCCACCTGCGAACAGTGCTTGAGACTTTGAGGCGAGAACAACTATATGCAAAATTCTCCAAGTGCGAGTTTTGGATGCGAGAGATGCAGTTCCTTGGACATGTTATGTCTATCCAAGGTATAAAAGTCGACCCGTCAAAGGTTGAAGCAGTGATGAAATGGGAGCCACCCAAGACGCCAACAGAAGTCAGAAGTTTTCTCGGACTTGCCGGGTATTACCGGAGATTTATCCAATATTTCTCCCGTATAGCAGTGCCACTTACACGACTAACCCGGAAAGAAGAGAAATTTAGATGGCAAGAAGAACAAAAAAGAGCTTTCGCTACATTAAAAGAGAAATTGTGTAATGCGCCAGTCCTTACGTTACCAGATGGGACAGAAGATTTCGAAGTATACAACGATGCCTCGCATCGGGGGCTTGGCTGTGTGTTAATGCAGAGGGGGAAGGTTATACCATACGCTTCGAGACAGTTGAAAGACCCAGAGACAAAGTACACAACCCATGATTTAGAACTTGCAGCGATCGTATTTGACTTGAAGATTTGGAGACATTACCTGTACGGTACAAAGTGCAAGCTATTTACTGATCACAAGAGTTTACAGTATGTGTTCTCTCAAAAAGAGTTGAACATGAGACAGAGCAGATGGCTAGAGTTGATCAGTGATTATGACCGCGAGATTGTGTACCATCCTTGTAAAGCAAATGTAGTAGCAGATGCATTGAGTAGAAAAGCTCATGAGAAAAGAATCAAGGCAAGATCGATGCGTATAGAGTTAGTATCAAGTATTATAGAACAGATTAAAGTAGCTCAACAAAAAGCTGAAGAGAGCGGAGATTTAAAAGATGAGAAACTAGGAAAAGATATACAGTTTGAGACCAATAGACAAGGATTAAAGACTTTTAGAAACTGCATTTGGGTGCCGAAAGCAGGAGGTTTGAGAAAGCTGATTTTAGAAGAGTCGCATAAGTCAAAGTATTCCATACATCCGGGGAGTACCAAGACTTATCAAGATTTGAGAAGACAGTACTGGTGGCCTGGAATGAAGAAGAGGATAGCTAAGTACATCTCCAAGTGTGTCATTTGTGCACAAGTCAAGGCGGAACATCAGGTCCCGCATGGAGATGCTCAGTCATTGCACATTCCAGCCGGAAAGTGGGAAGATGTAACCATGGACTTTATTGTCGGGTTACCAAGAACGAGAAGAGGTTATGATTCTATATGTGTCATAGTGGACCGGTTGACCAAAAGTGCACTGTTTCTAGCCATAAAAGAAACTACTCCATTGGAGAAGTTAGCCCAGTTGTATATAGATGAAGTGTTAAGAAGATATGGTGCACCGTTGTCCATCGTGTCAGATAGAGACCCCAGATTTACCTCTAACTTTTGGAGAGCTTTACAAGAGAAATTGGGAACGAGAATTCAGCTAAGTACAGCGTATCATCCACAAACGGATGGTCAGAGTGAACGAACGATTCAGACAGTAGAAGACATGCTACGATCATGCGTGATGGATTTTGGAGGCAGCTGGGATGAACACCTGCCCTTAGTGGAGTTTGCATATAACAATAGCTACCATTCTAGCATTAAAATGCCACCCTTTGAGGCATTGTATGGTAGAAAGTGTAGAACTCCTTTATGCTGGTTGGAGGCGGGTGAGACTAAGTTGACAGGACCAGAAATTGTTAGAGTGACCAATGAGAAGATTGGAGTAATTCAGGCTAACATGAAAGCAGCACAAGACCGACAGAAGAGTTACTCCAATTTAAAGAAAATACCGTATGATTTACAAGAAGGTGATCTAGTGATGATAAAAGTGTCACCGTGGAAGGGTGTAGTCAGATTTGGCAAGAGAGGAAAGTTGAGTCCAAGATACATTGGACCTTTTAGAATCCTGAAGAGAGTTGGATTACAGGCGTTCAAGCTGGAGTTACCACCAGAACTTAGTGGAATACATGATACCTTTCATGTATGCTACCTGAAGAAGTATTTTGGAAAAGAAGAACTAGTTATACCTTATACAGACTTAAGGGTGGAGACTCCTAGCAGATTGATTGAAGAACCCGAAGCGATCCTAGAAATGCAGACTAAGAAGTTAAGGAATAAGGAGATTGACACTGTTCTAGTCAAGTGGAAGCACTCATTAGGGTCAAACCTAACTTGGGAGACACTGGAAGAAATGAAGAGAAGATATCCAGACTTCACAGATTACGAGGACGGAATCCGCTTAAGGAGGGGTGACTGTAAGAACCCGCGAAAAAGTTGTAAAAAGGGTAAAATGGTCTCTTGACACATTATAAGACCATTATGTAAAATAATATGTTGTTGTGTAGTAATATTGTAAGAAATAAAAGTTTATGTGAAATTTGGAGTTTTATCGTGTGAATAGTGAATTTGGCTGAAAAAGGGCAGAATGGTCATTTAACATAAAAATGACCAAAATGTGAAGAAAATGTCAAGTTAGAAGTTAATGGAACTTTGTATGCAAGATTTTGGGTCTTAGGACCATTTTTGTAAAAAAGTTGGAAGACTAGGGACTAAAGTGTAAATCTTTTATATAAATTAAATATAAATAAGAGAGTTAATCAACTCTCATTCTCCAGAACATCATAGAAGAATCGGGAGAGAACGAGAGAGAGCTAGAGAGGAGCACGGGAAGTTCAAGAATTCTTGCAAAGAAATCAAAGGAAGAGTGAAGTTTCCAAGCAATTGAGGTAAGGTTTTCAAGCTTTAAGTTCCAAATTCGTGATCGGGAATCAAGTCTTGATTTCTGATTTTTCCAGAAATCATGGTTCCAATGTAAACGTCTAATTCATCTTGCTCAAAATCATCCATTTAACATATTCTAGTAGTTGAATATGCTAAAAAGTCAAGAAATGGTGATTTTGCTCAAGAACCCTAAGTCACGGGTTTGAAAGTCCAGGTGGTTTTGATGAACCTAATATGTTAGAAATGATGAAATAAATATGTAGAGGTTGCCAATTAGATGAAAATGAAGTTTTGGTGCAACAATTGTGAAATGGGTTTTTATCTCAAGAACCCTAGAAATGGGTAAAAGAGATGAAACTGATTTTATATGATTCTTATGGTCTTGTTAAGTCAAACATGACATAAAAGAAGTAAGAAATCAATTTCAAGCTTTGAAAATCCAATAAAACGATTTTTGGTGAAAAATAGTGTTTTCGGAAGAACTTTCAAGATTTTAAAGAAGATTTGATGTTTTTGTGGATCAAAATTTGATACAAGTTGGTATTTAGGGCCTGGAAGTGACCCTAAACCAATTAAGTTAAGTATTAAGAGCTTAATGGGGCAAATAGTGAAACTGCAGTTTGAAAAATCGCCAAGAATAGCATTGTACTCAGGGATCGCGACGCGACAACCCCTATAATCGCGACGCGAGCCCACGGCAGCAGGAGTGTTTCGCTTCTGTCCAATTTTTAAGACTTGAACTCAATGCCAGGCTTGTCCGTTTGGTCTGTAACTCATACCATAGCCTTAAAAGGGTATGAAACCATATAGAAAATTGTTAAATTCGTAATCCGACCTTGCGGAAAAATCACTGTAGCGGCAGTGGCTAAATTTCAAGTTAATGTCAAAAACTTGATTTTTGGAAATTGAGCTAGACTTGTCCAATTAACTCCAAATTTGAAACATAGGTCTATTATGGCCTAAGACTTCATGGAAAATTGTCAGAACCGAAATACGACCTCCTGCGGGTACTGTAGTAAAATACGCGGATTTCGGGAAAAAAAATTTAAAGTGAGCCTATTAATGGTTATACACTTGTTATGACCTGTAGTAGTGTCGTATGAGACCTTAGAACTGTAGAGTCAGTTGTAGTATGCATTTATTAAATATATATATATATATATATATATATATATATATATATATATATATATATATATATATATATATATATATAGACTAAAGTTCAAATGAGAACCATTTTTTTCCTAGGAACCAAGGAACTTTTTGACTGAAATTTTTTTTTTCAAAAAAAATTACATAATACACCTAATCGCTTATATTTAAGCCCTTTTGTAAAAAAAAATTTGAAAAAAATAATATATATACACGAAATGTGCATATATGCACGAAACGTGATCATATACACATTTGCGAAAAAGTGCATATATGCACATTTCGTGTATACATATTATTTTTCAAAATTTTTTTGACAAAAAGTCTTAAATATAAGCGACTAGGTGTATTATGTCATTTTTTTTGAAAAAAAAATTTCAGTTAAAAAGTTCCTAGGTTCCTAGGAAAATTTTGGTTCTCTCTTGATCCGGACTCTATATATATATATATATATATATATATATATATATATATATATATATATGCTACTTGTATAGGTGGTGCTTCGAACATTGTTGAGCACGGAAAAGGGAAGGGTGTACGAGAAGCTTAGTGACCCGTAGTTACACCAAGGTGAGTTTTATGAGGATTTTTCTAGTACATAGCAAAATGATATTTTCAGAAAAATGAGATTTCCAAATATTTTTAGATACTAAAGTTTGGAAACAGTTTTGAAAGTAGCTCCAAGAGCTAAGTGTTTAAAAGAGATTTTAAAGAAGTTCAGTTTTTAAAGAAGTATAGTTTGTAAAGTTTTGAAAGAAGCTCCATATGAGAGCTAAAGATTTTGAAGTTAGTTTTAAAGTGATTTTCGAGAGTATGAGTCAAAGAGTTAAAGTTTGAGCTTGTTTTGAAATTGTGTCCGTATTTGACCAATTTGAGATGAAATGAAGAAAGTAAAAAGATAAGAATCAAAGCAAAGAAAGTAGTAAGAGTTAGTTGTCCGGACTAGGATCACCCACATAATCGGGAGATCAGAAGACACTACTGGGATGGTACCTCCCGTCGCGAAGTAGTTGTCTAGCTTAGCATACCGTTGTGCTTGAATCTGTTCCAAGTCACAAAGGGGAGTCAGAAAGAGCATAACCTAGCGGGTGGATCTGTTCTGTCCCGCGAGGGGAGCTAGTAGAATGAATTAAATTAAACTAATTCATGAGTTTCAGTTGGTCACCAGAAAATGAGAAAGAAAGCAGTTTTGAGAAAGAAAGTATTTTTTAGAGTTTGAAAGTAAAGAAGAAATGAAATTTTGAGATTTGTTTCATAAATCAGTTTTAAGCAGTTTACTTGTAATATTCCAAGTTTTGAACAGAAAAGTTTTGGGTCTAAACCCATATTACTCACGAGGCTTTATGTCTCACGTTTATTATTTTTAAATGCTATGTACTTAGGTGAAAGGAGCAGAAGTTGAAGTTGGGACCAGTGTATATACAGTAAGTTTAAATTATGGTTTTCTGTATTGAGTCTGTAATACCCCTTCAGAATAAAGTTTGTAAAAAAAAAATTTAAGTGGCTACTTCATAGTCACGAGTTGTAGAATATTTTTGTAATGTAAACTGAATATAAATATGGTTTGAGAAAGGGGTGTTACATTCTGTGTCCAAGTAAGTCTTTTCAAGCATTTGATGTGGAGGCATTGCTCAAAATGGCTAAATTTTATTCTAACGAGTTCCCAGAACATGACCTTGGAGCACTTAGAGCAAGTTTTCAAAATTATATTGTGGATATACGTGGAGATGAAAGGTTTAAAAACTTGAAGGGAATTGGAAACTTGGCAAAGATGATGGTGGAAACAAACAAGCATACTATATATTCAATGGCGTATATTTTCCTAAAGTTAGCATTGATTTTACCCGTTACAACATCAACCGGGGAACAAGCATTTCTAGCGATGAAATTGATAAAGAATGATTTGCACAATAAGATGAGTGATCAATTTACGAATGATTGTACACTGTCTTATATTGAGAAAGATATATTAGATAGTATTAGCAATGATGCACTTATTGATTATTTTCAGAATATGAGAATTCGTCGTGAACAATTGTAAGACATCTATTGGTACATTTTAAATTATGTTTGATCTTTGGTATTTAAAGTTAGTATTATATTTTTCTTGGATGACATCGTTGACAACCCGACCCGATAAAAAAACAAATTTTCACTCGTTAATTTTGTCCCTCCGTTTGATTGGACACCTGTGAGTTTTCATCCTAGATTTGTCACATTGTATATATGCCACATAATGAAGCCTAGGGTTTGGCATCGTGGATCACACATGACAATACTTACATATTTTTGTTTAGAAATATGGAAGAAAACCGTTGTATACAAGTCGCTTCCCTTTTGTTTAAGCTTGCAAAAAAATTCGGAATCGGTAACGAAGGTGTGGATGATTTTTGTTGTGTTTATGTTTTACTTCACATTAACGATTTCATAACACCTATCACAACGATTACAAAGCGAAAGACAACAAGAAATGATAGTTGGTTTAGATGAAAAAGATTAATAATTTGGTTAAGTTTTGAAAGGGTTTAAACATTGAAAACGAAAAGTATGTGTTTAAAGATAATTAATTTAATTTGAAGTTGAACGTAAATTACAAAAAATGATAGGATTTTATGAGTTGGGCATATAGTTTATAATTTCTTGTTTCATTTTTTTTCTGGTGGGACTAAAATTTTGAATTTTACTCTTATTGGACTAAGTTTTAAATCTCAACTTGTCCATGTTCCGTCGACTTCAAATGCTATCTTTTGTGCATCTTGTTTTATTTTGTCTAATCAGTCTCACACACCAAACACTACCTTAAGGATTTATGAAAATCTATCAAACATGGAAGTTGAAAGATTTTGGCATAATTGAAGTATATTCATTTGCCAACCAATCACACAATAGAATGGAATTCTTGATTTCAATTCTGTTGCAATCCGCAAAGACACTATTTAAAAAAAAAAAATGGGAGAAATTGTCTACATGATCCACGAGATCATAACTTATTAGCAAATAGATTCTAGTTTGAGTCGATTGCAAAGCAAATCCAAAGCACATGTCATGACGATGTACAATATAAGTGAACTTTATTAATTCTTTCGTTATAGTACTTTTCTTTGGTTTGTCTCATAGCTACATTATATTTTAAACAATATAGCCGCCAATAATAATGTCATCTAATGATCTAAATATAGAACAATTTACACTTTTGTAATTGAATAGATTTTTGTAAAGCATAATGTACTAATACAGCAAAATATTATAAATACACTCTAGTAATATGATAGATTTTACGATATAAAATAGCTTTAAAGGAAATCGTATCACTGATTTTTTGGTTTATCCCAAAAAAAAAAAAAACTATAATATAAAACATAAAAAGACAGATATTTATAATATTACAAGTCGAGAATAAAAAATAGATATTTATAGCATTAGAAGTCAAGAATAAAAAATAGATATTTATAGTATTACAAGTCAAGAATTTGTATACGAAGTACAAGTAAATCATATGTTTCGTACAAGTAAATCATATGGAGTACAACGAAAGGTTGTACTGGTAGCTAGCGATGATAGTACCAAACAATTTTGTAGTACACAATTGAACATTTTTTACTATAAATAATCCATACTATTGATTTTCCAAGCATATTGCAACACCCATCAACAGCTGATAAGAAACGGCAGAGGCATCCAACAGGTGCGACATGGGAACACATGCGAAATATGCAACGAATCACATCGTGACATGTGTACACATTCGAAATACGTATCGAATCAAATCTCGTCATGTGTTCTCAGGTCGCCCCTGCAGGATTTTCCTCTGCCCCAAAACGATCGGTCTACTTATTCCATATCAACAAATTTTTCAAATCATAGGAAACGGGTATTTTTTTTTTAAGGGAAAATGTTACAGTAGTCCATCTACGTTTTGATTTTGCATCTATTTGGTCCATAAAGTTTTTTCTTTGCTGTCTAGGGGCTTAATGTTTATACAACCGAGTTTAATTGGCCAGCCGGGGTTACTGTAGCAATACACTACCCCCCCCCCCCCCCCAAACGTTTTAAAAGAGCATCTAAATGGTCCCTGAGTTTTTTCAGATTTATTCATATATTTTTCCTAGTATCCAATTGTATAAACATTAAGCCCCTAGACAGCAAGGAAAAAATTTAAGGGACCAAATAGATACAAAATCGAAACGTCGATAGGTTACTGTAGCATTTTTCCATTTTTTAGTGTTGCTTCGCATAACTGATTTTTTTTTTTTTTTCAGGGTCGATTGTCTCATTGCAAAAGCGTACGAGGAATGACACTGATTCGTAAGGAAATATTAACTACGACAATTATAATATCATGTTAAATATCAATGTACTTTCATTTGTTTGTTCATTATGGCAACCTACTTCCATTTCTTACTATTAAGCATTGTACTAGAATATTTTACCAAATTATAGCAATGACATCTTTATACAAAGTAAATTTCATTAATATTTTTCAAAGTGTAATGTGTTAATATTAAATAAAATAATTTGAAAGTTCGATGTTATAATACACCAAAAAAATGAAAGTACGTTGCTATTTTTTGCATTTCCCCTAAAAGAAATTACCCCTTGTAACTATTGTCCCTTTTTTGTTGCCTATGATAATATAGATAGGCACCGACACACAGATGTCAACTAGACAAAATTTGCAATTTTGTCCCTCGATTTGTGTCGAAATGACAGAAACACCCCTCTCATCCTCGTCGTTATAAATAGTTTAAAAAAAACTCAACTTTTATGCCATAAAAAATTGCTCTTAAATCACCCTTCATTTCTAGGACATGAAACATTCAGTGTACTTGATTTCAGCCTTCAAAAAAAAAAAAACCTTTCTAACATGGCCCAAATATTTCATGTTTTAACAATACAAGGGTATAAACGTAATTTCACCAGATCTAACATGCACAGCCTCCACCTTGCTTATCCGATTGAGACGCGTTGTTGGAAGATTTCAAATTGACATCCACCATATCCTCCTGTTTTGTGGATGAAAGAGTCTCCATTCCTGGCAAGGCTGCAGCAATCTTCCGAAATAAAGGCTGCAATTTTATTTTATTTTGATAAATTATAATCAGTGTTAAATTCAAGAAATAGCAATGTATTTTCGTTGTTTTGTTTATTATAGAATCCTACTTTCGTTTCTTCCTATTATAGCATTGTACTTTGAAAAATCTATCCAACTACAAAGCAACTTTCAATGCTCTAATAATAAAAAAGGAAAATCTTCAATAAAGTCCTGATATTTTGGCTCAGTTTATGAAAAAGTCTCAAATTAATTTTTATTAACAAAAAAGTCCCAAATTAATTTTTATTAACAAAAAAGGACAGAAAACCGGTTAATGTTGGGACTTTTCTGTAAACTGTGCGAAAATATTAGGACTTTATTGAAGATAAAACATGAAGTTTCTGTCTTTTTTTGTTGATAAAAAGTAATTTTGGACTTTTTTGTTAATAAAAATTAATTTGGGACTTTTTCATAAACTGAGCCAAAATTTTGGGACTTTAATGGAGATTTTAAATTTCAAAGTACAATAATATAATTGGGTAGAATTTTCAAAAGTACCACGCTTTAGTAAGAAAGAGAAAAAAATCGGAAGTACAAATATTGTATTAGAAAGAATTGAAAGTAGAGGCTAAAATACATAGATAAATGAAAGAACATTATTATTAGCCAAATCATGTTTTCCATTTATGGGGCCAAAATGACAGAAAAAAAAAACTTATAATTCTACATATTTACTAGATTAACATTATGTCCAAAATTTCGATGTGACAAATTCCCTAAGTCCAAAAGAAAGAAAAACTATAACCCTTTTTCTTTTGGGTTATAAAATAAATACAACATATATCTTTTCATAAAGATTCAAACCCAAATTTATTTATTTCCCCAAAAGCAATCATTACAAGATATTAGTAACATTAATTAGTCATATAGTCTGTTACATAGCTATTTTTTATGATAAGGATGAGGAGGGCATTTACGTCTTTTTGTAGAAAGAGATTGAGATCAAGTTCTTGTCCTACAAATTTGTGTCCCATTGACATGAATGCCAAAGTCCTCACAGATATTATTAGAAATTTCAATTACTATGTCTAAAATTTAAATATCCATTTTTTATAATTAATAAAAAATAAATGCACCTTGATGTTAAATCCGGCTTTTGCACTGGTTTCTAAGAACATTACTCCAAGTTCACGAGCTTTCCCATCTCCTTCCTCAATTGAAACCTGCCTGTGTTATCACCAAAAGACACAAATGCCCTTTTCATCTACATCATTGAAAAGTAACCCTACAAAGCTTGTCTAGTCCCATCCCGACATTTAAATTTTATTTAAAAGAAAATTAGGACTTAAAAGGGAAAGATTCATTTCCCAATTCCTAACTTTGGGATAATGTCATAAACGCCCTCAAGTTTGTCAGAAATGTTCGGTTTTACCCTATTACGCATTTTTTGTTCATTAAAGCCCTTAAGTTTGACAGAATTGTTCAGTTTTACCCTTTTGACCTGCTATCAAAGGTTTACAGGTTACCATGAAATGAAATGCGCAAAAAAACCCTTAAGTTTGCAACTTTTTTACGTTTTTACCCTAAGTATAATGTAAACAGAAAGTACTTAAGTTTAATGAAATACTTTTTCGTGTATAAATACGTATTTTTATGTTTTGAATAAATTTTTTGTCTCATAAATACGTATAATACAAAAAAAATACTTAAGGTAAAAACGTAAAAACTTTACAAACTTAAGGGGTTTTTTTGCACATTTCGTTTCATGGTAACCTGGAAATCTTTGGTAGCAGGTCACAAGGGTAAAACCGAACATTTCTGACAAATTTAAGGGCTTTTATGACATTATCCCCCAAACTTTTTGTATTAACTATTAAGTTGTTCTTTTTACATTAAATAAAAAAGAAACATGTATATAATGTCACCTTTTGTCAACAAGATCGGTTTTGTTGCCAACAAGGACTATGATGACATCAGTGCCACGTTCAGTACGCACTTCTTCTATCCATTTTGTAGTGTTCAAGAATGACTGACGATCTGAAATTAACAAACTAGAAATTGCTTAGAACAAAATAAGTTTATGTTTTACTTAAAAAGGTAAATGTTAACTTTTAAAAGTTGAGGGGGTAAAGTGAAACTTACTGGCAACATCATAGACAATCACTGCAACTGATGAATCTCTTATATAACTTGGAATCAGACTCCTAAATCTCTCTTGTCCAGCAGTATCCCTGAGATGTACTTGTCATTAAATAATATTTTGAGTAAATTACATTTTTGGTCCCTGTCTTATATTATGTATATATACCTACTTTGATCTTTTTCAATATGATCAAAAGAGATGTGCTTTTGCTTTTTTGTACCTAATTCACTTTTTCATAGTCCCTCTATATGCTGTTTAGAAATGGGAATTATGCCCATATAGAATAGGGGCAAAATGGTCATTTACATGGGCTTGATGCCCTTTTATTAAGGAAATGTCCTAATATGATAAAAAAAATTTGAAAGTACATTGCTTTAATTAGGTAGATTTTTCGAGGTATAATCCCTTAATAGAAAAATAAAAATTAAAAATGAAATGTTACAATAGAAAGAAATGAAAGTAGGATGCTATAATATACAAATAATTGAAAGTACATTGCTATTTCTTGCATTTAGCCTGTTAATTAATAACTTCATTTCAGAGCCAATCAGGAAAATTAAAAGGAAACCATAACTAACACAGAAACCTACCAAAGCTGTAACCGAACTGTTCTATCTTCAAGGTACATTGTTTTTGACAAGAAATCAATGCCGATTGTAGCCTGCAATTTATGAAAAAGAACAACCAACCAAATAACAACTAGCTTTTAAACATTACCCTAAAATAAAATTGCTTATTAAGTCAACCATAACACAGAAATGAGGATAGAAGACAGTCTAAATGACAATCAAATGCTTAAAAACATTAACCCTTGGTTGATGAAACTCTCCAAGCCTCTCAAAACCTTCAAGATTTTCAGCTAATAGTTTATCAACAATAAAAATGCTTATTAAGTCCTCTTCACAGTTACAAACAATACACAGAAACTTTCGAGAACAAGAACAGCAGGTTATATCCTACTTGTATGTCCCTCTTCTATCCAAGGTCAAAGCTCGCGTCTGGCCTTATGTTATGATCAAAATACCAGAAACAATCAGATGCGTAAACACGATTCGGCCATTCTAATATCAATTAGACCTTAAATAACAGCATACAAAAACCCTGGCGGTATATCAATCTACAACGAAACACATATTCACAAAGGATTGCCACGAAAATGATGAAAAACATAAATAGAAGCCGGCGAAGTTAACCTGATATGTGGTATCGAATTTGTCATACATGAATCTGGTGATGATGCTGGTTTTGCCGACGGATTGATCTCCCAAAAATACCAATTTGTATTTGGCAAGAGCTGAGACCACCGACATTTTTAGGTGTATTCAAATCTCTCACGAGGATCAGATCTGAATCTATGTTTGTAATTTCGGTGAAACGCAGAGAGAAAACTAAAAATTCGGAGAGATGAAGGAGACGAAAGAAAAAGAGCGGATTTAAAATTGAATCGGGTTGTATATACGAGTAGGAGGGATCAAACCGCCAACGACACCAACACCCCATGGTCCAAGTTTTCATATCATAAAGGAATTAAAATTGAAAATTCTATAACTAGGGATGTATCTCGTGCTTTGTTATAGTGAAATTTATGTATGCATAATAAATAACAGATAATTACATGAAAAAAATATGTTTGATTATACATAACAATATTTTGATTTGTGAAGAGAAAAATATTTAAAAAAAATGAATATTTATATGTTTTACAATCTTATATGCATAAAGACGAATATGCATAAAAATCTAAAAAAAACGTTTTTATATCTGGAAACTAATACGTAAAAATAAAAACTATGGAAACTAATATGTAAAAAATAATAAAAATAGATGTAAAAACGGGGAAATATTAAAAACAATGTGTAAAAACGAAATTAGTAAAAAGTTGTAAAAATAATTTTGTATAAACGATTTCATCAACAAAAAAAGTTGTAAAAAATATATACAGGAAGTTGTAACATAAAATTTCTTAAAAATAGAAAAAGAAATTGTAAAAAAAGTTTGGAGAAATTTAAAAAAAATTGACCAAATTTATTAAAAAAAAATTGAAAGTTTGGTCAAAATTGTAAAAGAAAAAAGGAAAAATCTTTTAGAATTGCAAATCAAAATAAATATTTGGGTTAAACTATAAAAAAGGAAAATATTTGGTTACAATGTAATTGGGTCCAAATAAAACCCGGTTTTAAAAAAAAAAAAAAAAGGAAAAGTCCAAATAAAACTCGATTGAAGAAAAGTCCAAATAAAACCCGGTTTTAAAAAGTCGAAAAAATGTTGGCTAGGGGATTCGACCTTGAGCCTCCTCAGTTAAAGGGGTATGGCTTTACCATTGAGCTAAATCAATTTCCGTGTTAGAATTGATGTAGAAATAATATAAACAAACGCGGGAAATACTTTGCAAATTGTATAGGTTGTATAATTTAGTAAAATTTTTGAGCAAAATGTTTAGAGATAAAAGACAAAAATAGCTATTTTCCTTAAGCTTTTATCAAAAAAAAAAAGCTAAAAACATATTTAAAATACCAAAATAGCCATGAAAATCGCAGCTTGCTATAGCCAGCTGCGAAATAATGACATGACAATCCATGACTGCGATTTTGATGACATGACGTGTATTGGGTATGATTTTGCCCATGGGGGCCCAACATATAAAAAACCGGAATTTTCTATTTTTATTTCATTTTCATACTTTCAAGCTACGATATTCTTTTTAATGTCATGGCTGAAGATTACCCCAAAAATTATGTAAGTTTTCTATTTTTATTATGTTTTCTTAGTTGTGTTAATCGTATCGCTATATTGTCGTTATAATGTCGTGTTGATTGGAAAATAATATAGGAAAATCACAGATGGGTATGATCCATCTACGAAAATGCAAGCATTTGATGCACAAGTTGTCCATTAAAAGATAGTACATTCGCACCATCTGCGAACTACAAGCATTTAATGCACAGTTTGTGAATCAAATCCATATGTTCGTTAAAAGTCGGATCATATCCATATGTTCATGTAGTCTATGTAATCTACCTTGCCATCCATGTCATGACGCTCCATGATGCACTTTTAGTGTAAACAAATTACTTAAACCCCTTATAATTTTAAAAAAAGAAATTTTTAGAAGAAATCATAGTCACAAAGATACACTTGTCAAAATTGATTGTCTTTCAAGCTTGTGCTTGCTTAAGATGTTCTCGCAGTGATCAGTCACATTGACAATGACAAAACTGTTGTTTGGTTGTATGTCGATTTTGAGGAATGTGAATGAATTCTCTAATGAAAACCCTATCTTTTTCCAAGAAACTTTAGGGGACGTGTAGTGAAGACAGAAGGGGTGAACCTTCATTAGTGTTTTAGTATGGCGGTGGCAAGCTAAAATGACGATTTTTCCCTCGCGTGAGGGGCACGTACGATTTTTAATAGCTAAATGAGACGGAGTTTTAATGAAGTACTAGACGTGCAAATTTTTAAAACCATAGGGACTAAGCGCTTAGTGGTCTGAATAGTTATACTGATATTGCATGTTTTGGTAAACCATTAGGATCAACCGCATATTTTTTTTCTATTTTATATTTCATGAATTACTCTAAAATATGAAATTATTTGACTTATACCATACATCCCAAAGTGGAAAATCCTCATATACCCACCTCAATAGTTTAGTCAACTAACTATAAGGTTTCTTCTTGTGCCTTGTATTTATCCGTCTTTCCTCTTCTTTTAATTCATATATAATTGTCCCATTGAATGATTAATACACTCATAATGTTTCTAGTTTTGGACAATACTCTTTTCATGCTCAACTTTGTCATTTGGCTCTTTTAACCAAAATGAAAAATCTTTGGATAAAAGAATATAACATAATTTCAACGAAACTCTAGTACTCGTGAGTGATGTAAGTAACTTGTACCTATATTATTTCTAATAATTCATAAGAACATAACAATTTTATATATTTAAGCTTTTATACTTTCAACTCAACTTAGGAATATTCGATCATGGAATATTGTCTAATGCATATGATTTATAGTGACTAACATGTTTATTCGACTTGTTTCTTTATTATCTAACACCAACCTAACCTATAATAAGTTTTTTTAAAACAAAGCTTATTGACTTCATTTATAACTCTTAAATTAAACCCATTAAAACCAAGATAATTACTTGCTACCTTACTTTTTTCTTGGATGATGGTAATCCTTTGTTTGGCTCTTGATTCTCTTTGAAATTAGCTTACACACACTAGAAACAACCATAACACACAAGATGTTTCTACAGAGTTATGGGTGAAAATTACCAAAATATGAATGATAATGGCTTAAAATCGAGATTACATGAGGTCTTATTGTTGTAACGCGCACATAAACCCGAATACCTGACTTATACTCGACCCGCGCTCGAAAATTCGACCCAAATGATGTATCGCACCCCTTCACACGCCCTCTTTAAGGTTAACCCACGCGCCCCAAGCCCAGCCACGCACCATGCATGGTGGGTCCTTTTCTCCCAATTTTTTTTCTTACCCCTTATATGCTCCGAATCTGATGCATTTTTTATTTTTTTGTTAACTTGGAACAAGCTTGTATATGAACTTTGATTGAACTAATTCTTTTCGCATTATGTTATTTATAGAAGGGTTTATTTCATAAAAAAACCCTATATTTTCAACTTTTTTCTATTTAAACCTAAAACTTTATTTTTTTTCAAAAAAGACCTAAATTTTGGAGAAACTTTTTAATTTCGCCCATTTACCTGATTTTTACATGTTACATATATTTTTTTTTTCAGAAAAGACCCTAATTTCTTTATTCTTTCCGAAAAAAACCATCAAATTTCTTTTTCAGAAAACTTTTTAATTTAACCCCTAAATCTGGTCACGGGTTTATCCGCAAGTTAAACGATTTTTCAGAATTATTTTTCTTCGTTTTTGTAATTGACATATCTTTCATATATGATGTCCAAATTCTACCAACTATATATCCCTGGATAGGTCGTAAGGAATACTACAACTTTGTTTTACTGATTTTTGTTTGAATATGTTCAGATGTTTCGCTATACTCTATAAAACATGAGCATAAATGTAGTTAAATATAACTAAATTTGAAAAATTAATTACGTTAAATATAATTAAATTAAAATAAAACACTTCATTAATTAAGAAAATAAAATTACAAACGTAAACTAAAATGAAAAATTACAAATAAAAAAACGACAACTAAAAATGACAAACCATAAACGTAAAAAACCGAAACTACGACCGATATTTTTTTATGATATCGGCTTTGTATTTTAAAACCATCTCGAGTCCTTTTCCACCTCGAGACCCTCCTCCGGATTTGAAGACAAAAACTATGTCATTTAGTCGTTGTTTTTCTTCGCAGGCTCGTTGTCGATTTCGTCCATCCGACAAAGAGAGATGCGGCGAAACGAAAAAGAAAACTGACTTCGTCTAGTGGGACAGTGTCGCAAAAAAGCGACGACGTGACACTTATGTGGCTGGAGTTTGAAAGATACAATTAAAACATCCACGAGCGGATGACATTTGGAAAAAAAAGCTTACAAAAACAAACAACGAGCCCGCCATGATCGACAACGAGCCCGCGAAGAAAAACAACGACTAAAAGACATAAAGTTTTTGTTTTTGAATCCGTAGGAGGGTCTCGAGGGGGAAGGACTCGAGATGGTTTTAACATACAAAGTCGATATCATAAAAAAATATCAGTCGTAGTTTTGTTTTTTCTACTTTTGTGGTTTGTCATTTTTAGTTGTCGTTTTTTTATTTGTAATTTGTCGTTTTAGTTTACGTTTGTAATTTTATTTTCTTAATTAATGAAGTGTTTTATTTTAATTTAATTATATTTAATGTAATTAATTTTTCAGATTTAGTTATATTTAATTATATTTATGCTCATGTTTAAGAGATTATAGCGAAATATCTGAACATATTCAAATAAAAGTCAGTAAAACAAAGTTGTAATATTCTTTATGACCTATCCACATATATAAAGTTAGTAGAATTTGGAAATCGTATATGAAAAATATGTCAATTACAAAAGCGAAGAAAAATAATTTTCTTTATGAAAAAGTCCCTAAAAATCGTTCAACTTGCGGATAAACCCTGATCAGATTTAGGGGTTAAATTAAAAAGTTTTCTGAAAGGGTTTATTTTATAAAAAAACCTATATTTTCAACTTTTTTCTGTTTAAACCTAAACCTTTATTTTTTTTTTTAAAAAAAACCTAAATTTTGGAGAAACTTTTTAATTTACCCCCTTAACCGGTTTTACAGGTTATACATACATTTTTTTCAGAAAAAACCCTAATTTCTTTTTTTTTTCCGGAAAAAAACCCTCAATTTCAGTATTTTTTTACAAAGAAAATTTTTTCTTCGTTTTTGTAATTGACATAACTTTCATATACGATGTCCAAATTCTACGAACTTTATATCCCTGGAAAGGTCGTAAGTAATACTACAACTTTGCTTTACTGACTTTTGTTTGAATATGTTCAGATATTTCGCTACACTGACTTGTTTTCTTATAATAGTTGTATCTTTTGCATACGAGCTCCGTTTCGACGTTCTATAAGTCGACGGATTCGTAAACACGAATACGTCGTGTAATGAATATTATTTAAACCAAAAATATTATTTATATGATTTATCGAATTTTACGCTACTATAGTCTATTATTCGAAATTATAGTATTTACTCGATAATTGATTCGAAATAGCGTATTGTAGTATTATAATTTCCAATAATACATTAGGAAAACTATGAAAATTACATTTTAACGTATCATCCTAATTTGCGATCTGATTGACCTTTGAAGTTTGAACGGTACAATTTAAACCTTCACGAGCGGATGGAATTTGATAAGAAAAAGCTTGCGAAGACAAACAATAATCCCGCCATGATCGACAATGAGCTCGTGAATAAAAACAACGACTAAAAGACATAAAGTTTTTGTCATCGAATCCGGAGGAGGGTCTCGAGGGGGAAGCACTCGAGATGATTTTAAAATACAAAGTTGATATTATAAAAAATATTGGTCGTGGTTTCGTTTTTTTTTACGTTTGAGGTTTGTCGTATTTTTTAATTTGTAATGTGTCGTTTTAGTTTATGTTTTTAATTTTATTTTCTTAATTAATGAAATGTTTTATTTTAATATAATTATATTTAATGTAATTAATTTTTCAAATTTAATTATATTTAATTATATTTATGCTCATATTTAAGAGACTGTAGCGAAAGATCTGAACATATTCAACAAAATCAGTAAAATAAAGTTGTAGCATTATTTACGACCTTACAAGAGATATAAAGTTGGTAGAATTTGGATATCTTATATGAAACGTAGCTCGTATGCAAAAGATACAACTATTATAAGAAAACAAGCCAGTGTAGCGAAATATCTGAACATATTCGAACAAAAGTCAGTAAAGCAAAGTTGTACTATTACTTACGACCTTTCCAGGGATATAAAGTTTGTACAATTTGAACATCGTATATGAAAGTTATGTCAATTACAAAAACGAAGAAAAATTTTTCTTTATGAAAAAATCACTGAAATTGAGGGTTTTTTTCGGAAAAAAGAAAAGAAATTAGAGTTTTTTTTCTGGAAAAAAAAGTATGTATAACCTGTAAAACCGGGTAAATGGTATAAATTAAAAAGTTTCTCCAAAATTTAGGTCTTTTTTGAAAAAAAATAAAGTTTTAGGTTTAACAGAAAAAACTTGAAAATTTAAGGTTTTTTATGAAATAAATGCTTTCTGAAAAAGAAAATTGAGGGTTTTTTTTGAAAAAAAATAAATTAATTAGGGTCTTTTCTGGAAAAAAAAAAGTATATGTAACCTAAATCAGGTAAAGAGGCTAAATTAAAAAGTTTCTCCAAAATTTAGGTCTTTTTTGAAAAAAAATAAAGTTTTAAGTTTAAACAGAAAAAAGTTGAAAATATAGGATTTTATATGAAATAAACCCTTTATAGAAAAAACTATTTATAAAAGTTTATATATCTCATTTTAAATATCTAAAAGTTGGACTTTTATAGCTCTAAAGTATGCTCTTCAGCCATGTCCTTAAATCGTTATTCCGAAAAGGCTGTCACCAAATTTTTTTCATTTATTCCAACCATTTAGTTATCATTAATAACAACTTATATGACTTAATCCTTGCATGTTATTCACAAAATTTGGCCATTAAACTTATTTTTCTTTTTCTCAATTAACATATTGAATGGGTGTTTAGCCAACTTCACACTTTTATAACTTTTGCATATAAACTCTAAATGAGCTCATCATTTTTTGCTATATTCTTCTAATTAGTATTGATTTCATGTTAGAATAAAGAATCAACTAATCTAATGTAATGTTGACCTATTTATGTTACCCTAAACATGGTTGCTTATAATTTTTGAATTCTATACTTGGACAAATGTTGTCCAAATTCGTGTAACATTTTTCCTTCAACTTTAAACACTCACACATCTATCAGGTTAACCCTTATTAAGTTGATTCATTTTTATAAATGTTCTTTGTTTCCTTGGATACATCTTGTAACCAAAGATCACCAGTTTTACTATTCTTAAGCTCAAATTCCATAGCCTCAAACATAGCGGTTTACATACTTTTGACTTCAAAAACATGCAACATGCTATTTTCAAATTGGCATAACTTCTTCATTTTAACTTCAAATTACTTGATTCATTTTCCTTTACCTTCCCTGTTGGACATTAGAACGTCAAAATTAACATTTTGATAATTCTAAACTTGATTTTTATAGTCTTAAAGTAAGAGACTTACCATTTTGTTAAACGTTTATATTTCAATAATTTTCTAACAGCTATCTTAACAATTTTTGCACATGCACCCTAAATTTATAATTTTTTATTAATGATTGCATGTGCAACATAATGAAAATATATATTTCATTATAATGGCTGAATTTCCTTTTTTTACCAAAATACCCTTTTAGCTAATGTCATGTTTTTTGTATGACAGCTTCATCAATTTAAAAGGAATTTATTTTATTACTTTAGCATCCTAAATATTCAAATTCTAGGATGTTACACATTCCATGTGTTACTAGCCAACTAGCCAAGTAACATGAGATATATTCACCTGACATCTCAATTTTGGGTTCTTGACCCAATTTCATAAGATGATCCATTATCCATGCTTATTGTTTTGATAAAACATTTAATGTGGCTCATTTCATCATAATTCAAGCTTAACAACATACAAGTCTGTTAGATCTAGAATTCGAATAATGGCAGAAATCAAATGAACAATGAACAAACAATCACACACAATCACACTTCATCACAACAAATTATTCTTCAACAATCTCCCCCTTTGTGTGAAGTGAATCATCCAAAGCTAGAGAAGCTTATGGACATCAATCATGCATTGTCTAACAGCTAGCCACCAGTCAAGATGCTCTTTAACTTTATTCCTATCTCCTGAGGTGTTCTTTACACATGCGAAGATGCGGGCAATAATGTATCTCATCAGTTTGGAGGGAAAGAGTCCTTTAAAGTCCATGTCAAAGAACTTCTTCTCAGATATTTGTCCACCTTGCATTTTTCCCTCTATATACGACTCTGCAAGGCTCATCAACGATTTCACCATCATTGTATTCACCGATTTCATCAATGATGCACTCAGGGGCTGCCAACACTTTTCCAAATGTTCTAGCAATTTCGATATCATATTCTCCCAGACGCCTCATATAGTAGCTTAAAAAACCATGAACATATCCCAAAAATTTTCAAACAATTATACATCAAATATGGGTATACTTGTACTCAAACCACGAAAACAAGATGTTATCATAAATTAATTACATCAAAAGGTCCTCACATTACATACGAGGTATTACAAATAATCTAATTCAACTAAGGGACATGCTCTAAACTTGTCCATCATTCTTTATCGCATGTCTTCCCCTATCACAGCTACAGATACCTACAAAACAACATAACACTCAAGTGTAAGCTTTTAAAAGCTTAGTGAGTAATCTCAACCACACTCCAAAATTTTCTCTCAATAAACATCCTCATCATTCTCTTTTGCTAATATCATTAACAACATCCATCTTCTCTTAACTCAAAAACCTGTAAACATATTAGCTTTACAAACACCAGCTAATTGTTAATAATATCAACTCAATCATAAGTACCACAATCAGTACTGCTCGTAAACTCGACTATATTCTCACATATACTAATTTTAACAATCAACTATCCTCAATATAGATTGCAACTCATCTCTTGTTATCCACACATAACAGAACCACTCCGACTCTAATTTATTTCAGTATCAACACACACACACACACACACATATATATATATATATATATATATATATATATATATATATATATATATATATATATATATATATATATATATATATATATATATATATATATATATATATATATATATATATATATATATATATATATATATATATATATACAACATATATATTACCTACAACAAGATATAACTCTTACTTCTCGGTTTGAACATAATCTCAATCGTGTATTAAATCACATATGATTAATCACACTCAAAATCTCATTCGTGTGTTAAATCACATATTTCTCAGTTCCAAATTTGGTTATCTCAACCAATTAAAAATCAATAGTAACCAGTTAATTCATAATTCAATCATAAGAATGAATTATATTTAGTCACCTGAATTACACGTATCGGGCTCCTGTTCATTAGACTTAGTTGTATCACCATAGTCTAAATAAATTCTCCAGTATCCACAATAATCTCAATAACATCTATCTCAAAGATGTCTAAATCGAAAGAGGAAAAAGGAGTATAAACGGTAAATATCAACTCTATATTTACCGAAACCCCCAAATCCGCGATTCTACTTATTCAACCGTAGAAACTCGACAATAATCACACAAATAACTATAAATGCATCCAATAACAATCTACTAACATCATATATAGCAATATATAGCTAAATCACAGAATTGAAAGTTAGGGTTTCAAAACCCCAAAACTGAAAAGTTACTCACCTCGATGATTTAGGAATCAAGAGCACGTTTGCGGGGTTATATTTGAGTCTCTTTATGTTTCCCCACGAATCTCCAGCTTTAATTTGACACAAAAATCGCCCTTGTATGCTCTGGTTTGAGTTTTTGAGGTTTTTCTCCTGAAATAAGGGTTTTGTGCACATATATGGGGTCTGCACAATGTCTAACATTAGCGTCACTAATGTCGACTGCACGACCCGTGCTCGTGAAAACGACCCGTTTAACCATGTTTCGACCCACTGCATGCTTTCTGAACAAACTCTACACGACCCGTATGACTCTGGAAAGCTCTCGGTTTGGTTT
This sequence comes from Cichorium intybus, assembly GCA_023525715.1. Classification (NCBI taxonomy): domain Eukaryota; kingdom Viridiplantae; phylum Streptophyta; class Magnoliopsida; order Asterales; family Asteraceae; genus Cichorium; species Cichorium intybus. The sequence goes on along the minus strand of CM042017.1, from coordinate 93,427,608 downwards.
CTAAAGGCGTTTACACGACCCGTGTAGCCTCTTTTTGGCACTTTTAAGGCTCAAACTTCTTCCAAATGGGTTTCTAATCACCCAAACTCATACAACAACTTAAATAATCTTGATCACACCAAGATTAGTACATAAGAAATATTTCAACCTCTTTTTACTCATCAAACAACTCAAAACTCAAAGGCATTCATAAATGATTGCCACACAACTCTACGTAACTCATAGCTAGAACCATATCAACTATAAGGTAATTTCTCTACTTACCTTAATAAGCATCTCAAAAAGAAAATAGGTCTTACATCTCAACCCGACCTAAGGCTAATGAGTTGATTTGACTCATCTTTTCATGATCACCCGCCCTTTTCTACTTCTTCTCATCTTTACCCAAGATAGGCATCAGAGACTTGCCCTTATCAGATGGACTCGAAGGGCCTGAGCCCGAAGGTCCTGAACCTTGAGTTGTGGTGGAAGTGATAGTTAAGTAAGCCATACCTGAACTTACGGATCCGATGGTTATCCCCCTTCGAATATTTGCATTGGGATTTGTTGGTGGTCTAGTCACTCCATAGGTGGGAACCAGAGGAATCGTTGTTAGAGTTGTAAAGGTTGTTATATTTGTTGTTGTTGTTGTTCCAGGAGGAATAGAAGGAATTGTTATTGTTTTTATTGCCATTGTCATCGCAGCCGTTAAAGTATGGGACCATGAGCTAGACATACCTCCCCCTTGCAAAGGATGAATCGAAGGTCCAGTCAGAGCAGATGCTCTTGGTATTTGTTAGGAAGCTTGAGTATGACGCATGCGATTCAGATAATTGAAGGATGGGTTGAAGAGCACCCCTCAAATCATTGACAACATTGGCAACAATAACAACATTGGTTTGTTGAAGTTGTGTTGCAAAATCCTTAACAGCAGAAGCAGATGATGCAGTGGTGAGTTCTGAGACTCGGGCTTCGGCTGCCTGAAGCTCCTTTAAGAAATGAGAATTGTACTGACTGTTGAAGGAGTGAGTTTCCGTGCGAAGATCGTCTATAGAATTTTTGAGTTTAGCACCCGAAGACTCAAATTTTGCAATGGCTTCATCAACTTTATTGTTTGTTTCCTTTTGAAGCGTTTGACACTTGGCCTCGATTCTACTAACTGCAGATGCCAGCTGAGCTTCATAGATTGACTGAATCCAGATCTACTTGTCTAGAATTCGTTTCTATGATTCAGCTATCATTGATTTTATATTTGCCTCTTTGACAATATAAGAATCATCGATGTGACTCATGACATCGAGAAGAGTAGTGGTGTGTTGAGTGGAAGCCTCTGGATCATAACTAGTTTGACATTGCAGCAAAATGTTTAGCTTGCTATTGATTGTTTTGTATTGTTTGATCAAGAAAAAGTCATAATCATTCAATTGAGTATCATCCGCATCATCCATGTTGATCAGATCGATGTGGAAGCCAATTACAGCCTCTTCGGATGATGGTGGAGGTTGACGTGCAGAAGCCGGACGAATTCCAAATCCTTCGTCCACCTTAGAGTCAGATAGAGAAGTATCAATCCCAAAGGTAGATGTGGAAGTGATCATTGGATCCGTGGTTGAAAAGGATATGAAAAGGGGTTCGGATGATGTAGATGTAGATGTTATAGTGGTTGGAGTGGTGGTGATGGCTTCAGAGGTTAGAGGTTCGGATGTGTCTATTGTAGAGGCGATGGGTGTAGAGGTTATTGTGGTAGAGGTAATTGGGGTATCCAAAGTTGAGGCTTCTATTGTTGAGGTTAAAGGGGTAGAGGTAACAAGAGGTTCAGATGAGATTGATGTTTCTATTGTAGATGTAAGTGGGGCATTAGTAGGTGGTGTTGGGATTCGATCATATAAACACATAAACACATGCATCAGAAGACTTAACAAGATCAAATCACATAATATCCATGAACAGAGTCCAGGATCATGAAGTTCATATCAATTACAGTAACTTTAAATCATAAACAAAATATACCTCAGCAAGCCTCCTTCTTTGATTTCTGGTCAAGGCCACAATTGCAAGGACGAACAAGATCCAAAGTAGAATCCCTCTGATGATTCACACCCAGGATCTCTTATAAAACTACACAGATCAGGTTTCTAAAACCAATTATTCCAAGAACTTTTGGGATAACCAACGAAGTAACACATCTCTGATATGGGTCCTGGTTTGTCGAGCGTTTTGCAATGAACATAACCTCACAAGCCCTAGACTTTCTCATGTTCTAGCAAGGGACAATCCCCACTTCATATCTCAGAGGGTGACGTGAATACCTTTTAGTTGGTACAAGGTTTAGGGTTTGGCAACATTCTTTTGACACAATTCCAAATATGTTCCGAGCATATTATGACTCATCATGAACCAAATCAAACAACAATTGTTTTATCTTTCTAACTACACCATTATGAAGTGGTGTTCCAAAAGAGGTTAACTTGTGAAACTATTCCAAGTTCCTTAGATGAGTGTATGACCTTGACTAAGATGCTCAACAATCACCTTTTGGATTTTGAGTATCTTATCCTTTTGCCCAGTTGATTCTTAACTTTGTTTTTGGAACACCTTGAACACTTGAAGGGTTACCAAATTGTGTTAAATCATATAAGCACAAACATTTCTACCGAAATCATCTCTAAATGTAACAAGGTATATTTCACCATGTCATGTGGTGGATCTAAACGGTCCACATATATCTACGTGTATAAGGTCCAACAAGTCCTTTCCTCTTTCACAACCTATTTTGAATGACATCTTTGTCATCTTGTCAATTAAGCAAGAATCGCATACCTCAGTTGACTCTAAGTCAAATGAATCCAATATCCTGTTCGAATGGAGCTAAGTGATGCGTTTCCTTTATATGATCAAGTTGACAATTTCCACAAACATGAAAGTTCTGTTTCACTAAGTATTGTGGTCAATCCGAACGGACCATTAGTGTGAACTAATTCCAACAGACATATATATATATATATATATATATATATATATATATATATATATATATATATATATATATATATATATATATATATATATATATATATATATACACTAAGTGGTGCTTTTGTCATCTATCTTGATAAGAGTAACATTAATCATAAGACTCATAGACAAATCATTTCCAAAATCCTATCCACATGGACATTTAGTAATGCACTTCTCAATATAATAAGTCCACCGAATACATTTTTATCCAACGCTCTTGGACGTTTTGAATCAACCTTGGACTATTGTTACTATACTAGTTGCATAGATTTCATGACTAAGTTTTTTCCTTTCAAATATAATAAGCCTAATATGCTTTTAACAAACGAAGTCAAAGCCATCTCATGAAGCTTTGTATAGCTTAACAATTTAAGATCGTAATACCGTAAATTAAACATTAGTGTAAATTAGTCACTAATCCTATATACAACAGCAAGGGCTCAGTGTCTATGATTTGGTCTAATTCTCTATGTTACAATCTTTCGATTCCTTTTACCTTGTAGTGGAACATATTGTATTTTAGGTTTGTTTGAAGTGTCTCAGAGTTACCCTCTCTCTTAGTCCTTGCATTAAGGTTGGAGTTGGGAAACCCAACTTTAATCCTCTTAATCCTTGGATATATGAACATATGTATTTATAAAATATGCGCGTATGTATTTTATGTATATATGTGTGCGCACGCACACACACACACACACACACACACACACACATATATATATATATATATATATATATATATATATATATATATATATATATATATATATATATATATATATATCACATGTATTGATATATGAACATATGTATTTATAAAATATGCACATAGATACACATGTATACGTACAGTTATGATAAATGTGTATATGTATATGTGCACAAATCTGCATGTGTACATGTAATTGTAAATAAAGAATTTAAACCAAGAATCGATTGAGGATCCAATTGATATTGAACAGAAAGAAGAAAAAGAAAACTAAGAACTAATTACCAATCAAAGCAAGATGCGGAGGAGTTGACGTCGATGAGGACTGAGATGCCGATGTCCTATTTCCCTTTTCATAAATAACAGGTACCTAGAGTTCACATATAATACCTAAATTGAGAAGTAAATTTACAAGTTATGATCAGTGAAAGCGCCATATAGAAGAAAGTAATTAAGACCAATATGGAGTCTTACATGTCCATATGTTTATGTACATATATGCACATATATGCATATGTATATGTACATGTGTATGTGTGTACATATGTGCATTTATACATACATGTGTGTATGTGCACATATGCACATATATGCATATGTATATGTGCATGTGAACGTGTGAACATATGTGGATTTATACATACAAAGTTGTACATCACAAACCGCATGTGCATGTATTGATATTCAAATAACAAAGTTTACAAAAATCGGCGATTACCAAATAACAAAGTATGCAAAAATCAGCAATTACCAAATCATAACTGAAATCAGCAGCAACGATCAATGTAATTATAAATCACTAAGACATTTAGAGTACTTTCATCTTTAGGTGGTGGTCAAAGGCATATTGAATTCAAATTTGGCTAAAAAATCAATGAATGGAATAGTACCTTTAGAGTACTTTCATCTATAGCCCAACTTCTTTTAAGAAAAAGATATTCAGAAAACCACATTGAGGAACCTTAAAAAATAATATCACTTCGATTAAGGATATATACGCTTAACTTTTACTCAATGAACCAAATTAAACCACAAAGAACTCAAAAGAATTTTTATGCTTGACTGCAGTTTTGGTTATTGACCAACATAGAGGTGACCTAATTTTTAAATAGCCATCGAGAAATATCATAATCGAAGATAAGTTGCAAGCAGAAATAAAATCCAAGAACAAGAAGAGGAATGAAAGCGTGTATCTTAAGATACGTAAAATAAAATTCTACCAAAAAAACGATAATCCATGTATGTTAAGATACGTAAAATAAAATTCTACCAACAAATCAAAGACAAATTCGTGAAAATGGGAAGAGAAGGATTACCTCCTCAACTATGGTCCCAAGTAAATTATCCAAGCCATCAATATATAATCAAAGAAAAGTAGACATGTGTGAGAAAGAAAGGTAGACACAAAGAGATTTATGGGCAGTTATGAAAAATTATTCAGAGTTAAAATTGTTCATCTTCAATGGTTTCCAACACCACATGATTTTCATTTTGGGTCAACAAAGCTTCTGAGGAATGAAAGCGTGTAATACCAAAAAGAAAGATTACCTTTTTTTTTTAGAAAACGTGTCTACACGTTCACTGGGTTTGCGGTTCTCCAGAAGGGGCAGGGGCGTGAGACAACAAAGAAGCAGGCGGATGCAGTGACTGCAGACGGCACCGTGGTGGAGGGGGCAGGTGCGATTAGTCGACCCCGACTCCTTCTTGAATTGGTGTCACCGTAGATCGGAGAATTAATGTTGATCTGCACCGATACCGCGCATCCAGCCGCCGGCAACCCATTGCCGCCGCCAACAGCGGCTCTGATTCGTCTGATTCGTCGAAGGAGACAGAAGACGGCGAAGCAACGAAACGAAAGAGAAGATTAACGGAGGCCGGAGATCGCGATGTAGGATCTGCAGTTGCGCTGGTGAAGCTCTCATCTCGTTACCGATTTCATCACTGAAAGAGAAGGTTAACCAGAAAAAATGGCATGGTAAGGTGGAGTGGGAGGCGAGAGAGAGAGAGAGAAAATGCTGATTTTTAGGGATTGCGTATTACCAGGAATTTGATCAAATCTTTAATCCCTAAATTACCCTTGTACTCGTTTTTATAAAGCTTAGTATGTCCTTAAATTTGATTTTTATTACAATTATGCCACTATTGATCTATGCCATCCAATTTTTTGATCCAATGGTACAACTTTGGTTCTCGAGATCTCAGGGTTTTTTGAGTTCTCACAAGAACCTAACTCTCTCTCTCTCTCTCTCTATATATATATATATATATGTATGTATGTATGTATGTATGTATGTATGTATGTATGTATGTATGTATGTATGTATGTATGAATGTATGTATGTATGTATGTATGTATGTGTGTGTGCGTGTGTGTGCTTTATTTTGGCACTTAAAATAAATGATTCAGTTAAATAAAATATTTAATCATTTAACCATTATATATATAGATATCTATATGCATATATATATATATATATATATATATATATATATATATATATATATATATATATATATATATATATATATATATATATATATATATAGTATATATATATATATATATATATATATATATATATATATATATCTTTGACCTTTTTTGTAGTATTCTGACACAATGTTTGTATGTCGGGTACCTAAAAGTTGATGTTAATTTCAAAGAGGTGTTTGTTTATTACATTTTCTCCTATTATGGTAGCTCTGTCATTAAGCTAATGGTATCAATTACATGGAATGTGTGTTATTTATCTACTATTGACAAGAGAAATGTGTAACAACTTCTTCAACATAATCCAAGCTGAACAACATGCAAGTCAAAACTAAAAACCAAAAGTCACGAGTATACTACAATTTAATCATCTTCGTCATTTAAATGAAATGTTGTAGATTAATTACCTTGAATCCAACCTTTGATTTGTTCAATCCTTTTATACATACATACATACATACATACATACATAAATACATACATACATACATACATACATACTGTTGGAAATCATGGTTCATGTAATTAGTTTCAAAAAACTTGAAGTTGCAACGGAAGCATAAAATCATGAACACAAGTTTCATTCCAAGAGGATCATGCTACATGCATGTAGAGATAAGATGAAGAACAAACATAGTTTAAGTTCAAGATTATAACCTTTGTTCTTGGGTTTGTTTTGGATGATTTTGATAGCTAGGAATCAAATTAGAATCCCTCTATAGTTGATCCACCACAAGCTTGAACACCCTTGAATGCTAGTTCCACAACTTGCAAGTTAGAACTCCTTTTCTTGTGAAACCAAAAACCAATTTTTGCTAACTATCAAGAGAGCTTTTAGAGAGTTTCATTGGCTGATTTTTGAAGCAAGAATGATCACATAGACACCCTCAAAATCGTTCACTATATCACCCATAAAGCAAAAGAGAAGCACATGCAACTAGCTTAAAAGAAAGATCCATTTGATTTCTATAATCAAAAGCTAGAAGACACAAGGCATCTTCCTTTTCTTTTAAGTTCTTAATGCATTCTTTTCCTTCCAATATGGCTAGTTATATGATGACTAATGAAGTGCTAGTGGGTTGTTATTATTTATAAAACTTAGATAATTATAAGTTTATAAATAATACATCTTCTCATTTCTTTAATGGAATAACATTTAACCCATAATCAAATATATAAATAAACCATCTAAATATACAATCTTAATTGTATAATTATATATATACATATATATATATATATATATATATATATATATATATATATAACAATATATATATATATATATATATATTATTTAATTTACTAATTAAATTAAATAAAAGGCTTACTTATAAATCAATTAAATCGTTTAACAATTTAAACAATTTAATTGTTACTTAATTAATTCATCACATATGAATTACTAATCAAACTTTTAATTTTGTACTTATTATTATTTACCTCAAATAATAATAACCTACAAGATTAAATTGCAAGTTTAGTATCATTTGATGTTAAATCAAATTTAACATTCTAAATGATCGATCGGTGTCAAACTTGTTGTTGGTGTGACCCTATAGGATCATGTATTATTAGTAATATCATTTTATGATCATCCTTGGGCATATAGAACTAACAATCTCCCACTTGCACAAGGTTGCATCATAGAATGATATCGACAGTGGTAAACGTCTAGCAACATTTTACTGCCCCCAATAACACATGACATTGTGCCATTCAACAACATTCAATTCTTCAGAAAACACGAGGCTCTAATTGATGTATAAGGTTATCTATCAATTATCCCTTTGTCACAGACATCATGTTGAACATGAGACATGGATCTTAATCATTCTCATTTTATGTTCAACTTTCAAACAGGCGCCTTAGATGTCTAACTCTCAACACATAAGAGGAACAAATCAAGTCTTGACTACATACGCCCCTCATATAGTTAGTACTATGCATGAGTATGGCCTTTATGGTTGTCTGTTGATAGGTGTATAATTATACACCTTTTTGTATGTTTATTTACCGCATTCAACATCGTTTATTGCCTTTAAAGCATGCTATATGCATGTTTTCGGTCTAATGTGTTCATTTTGGAGCAAAAACCATTTGTTTGCATAAAATGGTATGGTTTGCAGGCATTATAAAATATGGGCCACCATACAATGTCAAAAGGAAGTCTCACACCAAGTTTCAAGCAAATCGGGCAAGAGACGGAGAAAATAGCCTCGAAAGCCCCCTGTTAAGGAGCACGAGTCGTGCCCTTTTATACACTATAGAAGCACGAGTCGTGCTTGAGCTGGAATATCAAAAATGGCAATGTACTTTGATGTGGCACGAGTCGTGCGTTTTTTATGAAGGAAAGAGCACGAGTCGTGCTCTCACTGTAGACCATGTGCAGCAGGAATCTTCCAGCAAATCAACTTTTGAAGCATGTGGTTTTCACCATTTGATTAATCCGATCTGAGATCTTTCCAGGGCCATTTGAGGACTATAAATAGAGCATTTGAGAGGAGTTATCAACATCACTTGACACACTTCAATACACTTAGATACTCTCTCTTATTCTTAATTTCCTAGCTAGTTTTAATGTCTTTATTTGCAATTATGCAGTTTTTAGCTAACATGAGTGGCTAAATCTCATAACATTCGGCTTTTAGTCATGTATCTTTCTAGTCATTAATATTTGTGCTTGGAATGAAGTTTTGAAGTTATTAAAACTGTTTTGGTATAGTTTTGTCATTTAAATTTTATTACAAATTTGGTCCCTACTTTGGAATCTAGTCGATCACTCTATTCCGGTAGTTAACCAATTATAGTTATATGTATTTTCAATTGTTTTGAAGATCATTGTTGGTAACATCTTAGAAGTAACATCACTTGTTAAAGCTTGACTCGAGAGATCAATCAAGCTCTTAAGAAGTGAAGAACCGACAAAAGAACATAAAGCATCACTCTTGGTCAATTTTAGCATTAATCACTAGTTGACCATTGTGTTGTGCATACCTTTTATAGAATTTTAGTGTTATTCCTTGTTCTATACTAGTAATGCATGTTTCTTTTGTCCCGGTTGATTTCTAAGTCTTAAATTACATACTTGTTCTTAGTTCCTTCATCTAAAGGGACGGAATATTGAATTTGGATTACAACACTCGTATAAAAGTAATATCTTGTCTCGGTTGAGATACATCTATCTCTTCAAGATGACCATTGAGATATTCACTTATATATGAGAAAACAATATTTCTTTCACAAATAGAGACCATTGAAGTATTGAGCATATTAGTTTGGATTTCTTCTAAGTTGATGTGTTGTTGTCATTTTCCATTGACAAGAACCATTACTTAACTCTTAATTTCATTTAAGTACAAATATGCGACAAGATTGATTAGACTAAAAGCCGAATGTCCGTTTAATTATATAAATCACATTCTTCTTTATTTTTGTGTTTATCAAGCGACTTGACAAACCCCCCCCCTTGAACTTTATATTTCTTTGTCCCAATCTCTAGAAGTGTGAAAACTCGGCAAGAGATTACTCACCTCAATTCCCTTGGGTTCGACTCGTACCACTACTATACTATTCTTAATTGAAGAGTATTTAGAGGTCTTTTGACATTTCACAATTTCTGTCCCATCATTATAAACTGCATCCATATTACACATTACTCTTTTATTTGTTTGGTAATTCGACAACCAACATCTGTATTTCAAGAACAACAGTAAACCATATCAAAGCATAGTACACTCTACATTTGAGTCCCAAATATGTATCTCAGGTCAAAGGATACAATGATAATACCTTTATTCAAGAATCACTTATGATGATGATCCATGGAGTGATCTTGAAACGGGTCAAGTCCAATACTTGTTCACTAACAAGTACCTATGAATTTGGTTGCAACCTTTTGCTACTTTTACTTATAAAAGTCAACCAATCCAATTCATATTAGTCTTACTTCATAATTGCTCCCACAACTATGATCGACTATGGACGTTTAGAATAACTAAATTATTCAAGGATTAAACATGCTAATAAAACACAATAATTATGAATGAAACATCACGTCACATATATTACATAATTCTTGTCGTTTACATAAGTTCATATTCATAAAACATTAAACATAAATCAAATCCATTCATTAGAAAAACGGAGTCCTATACCCTTAGTATGACTTTCATGCTTAGTTTGGGGTAAAGGTTTCGTGAATGGGTCTGCCAAATTTTGATCTGTATGAACCTTGTGAATACTTATTTCACCATTCTTAACTTCATGTCTAATGTAGTTATACCTTCGGTGAATGTGTTTGGTTTTTTGATGCAATCTAGGTTCCTTTGCTTGAGCTATAGCACCTAGATTGTCACAGAAGATTTCTATAGGGTCCCGAATGGAAGGAACAACCCCTAGATCTTCTATGAACTTTCTCATCCAGACAGCTTCTTGAGCAGCTTCCGAAGCAGCAACATATTCAGATTCTGTAGTGGATTGTGCAATCACTTCTTGTTTGGAACTCTTCCAAGACACGGCTCCTCCATTTAAAATAAAGACATACCCAGATTGAGATTTCGAATCATCCCTATCTGTTTGGAAGCTTGCGTCAGTGTAACTCTTTACCTTTAAGCTTTCTTCCAAACCGCCGTAAACTAAGAACATATCTTTAGTTCTTCTCAAGTACTTAAGAATATTCTTTACAGCAGTCCAGTGGGCTTCACCTGGGTTCTGTTGATACCTACTAGTCATACTTAAGGCACATGAGACGTCGGGCCTAGTGCATAACATGGCATACATGATGGACCCAATTGCCGAAGCATATGGGACATGTTTCATCCTTTCAAGTTCAGTCCTAGAGTTTGGGCACTGAGACTTGCTTAGGATGGTGCCATGAGGCATTGGCAAGAATCCTCTTTTGGAGTCTTGCATCTTGAACCTTTTCAAGATTTTATCAATATATACACTTTGGCTAAGACCAATAAGTCTCTTAGATCTATCTCTATAGATCTTTATGCCTAATACATAAGCAGCTTCCCCTAGATCCTTCATTGAGAAACAACTCTCAAGGAACGCTTTGACACCTTTTAAGGTTGGGATGTCATTTCCAAATAAAAGTATGTCATCTACATACAATACTAGGATTATGACAATGCTCCCACTAGCTTTCTTGTAAACACAGGAGTCATCCTCATTTTTGATGAATCCAAAACTCGTAATCTTTTCATCAAAACGGATGTTCCATGTTCGAGACGCTTGCTTTAATCCATAGATAGATCTTTTAAGCTTGCACACTTTGTTTGGATGCTTGGGATCGACAAAACCTTCAGGTTGTTCCATATAGACATCTTCCAATAAGTATCCATTAAGGAAAGCGGTCTTGACATCCATTTGCCATATCTCATAATCATAGTATGCGGCTATGGCAAAAAGTATCCTAATCGACTTGATCATTGCCACTGGAGAAAAGGTCTCATCATAGTCAATACCATGAGTCTGTGAGTATCCTTTAGCGACAAGTCTAGCCTTAAAAGTGTGAACATTTCCATCCACGTCGATTTTCTTCTTGAAAACCCATTTGTTCCCAACAGTCTTACAATTGGTGGGAAGATTGACCAAGTTCCAAACTTGATTATCGTGCATGGATTGCATCTCAGTGTTCATGGCCTCAAGCCATTTATCAGATTCAGGATCTGATATTGCACTCTGATAGTTGACGGGTTCATCAGAATCTATCGTATAACATTCCTCTTCCATCAAAAGGTAACCATACCTTTCTGGTTCAATTCGAACCCTACCAGATTTGCGAACACCTTGTGTTACAATTTGTTCCTGATCAACCGTTTGTTCATGTTCAACAATTTCTTGTTGAATGCTAAATTCAACTTCTTGTGTATCAGGTTGTGGTTCCTGAAGTTCCTCAAGTTCCACAAACCTCCCACTAGCCTCTTCCGTCAGAAACTTGTTTTCTAGGAATTCAGCTTTTCGAGAGATAAATATCTTATTCTCGATGGGATTGTAGAAATAGTATCCAAGACAATCTTTCGGATACCCTACAAAGATACATTTAGTTGAACGGGGTTCTAATTTGTTTGAAGCTTCTTGTCTAACATAAGCTTCACAACCCCATACCTTTAGATAGTATAAAGATGGAACCCTTCCATGCCATATCTCATAAGTCGTTTTATCTACCTTCTTAGTAGGTGCCATGTTTAGGAGACGAGCAGCTGTTTGTATAGCATAACCCCAAAATGATAAAGGTAGAGTACTTTTACTCATCATGGATCGAACCATATCCAATAGTGTTCGGTTCCGCCTCTCAGACACACCATTATGTTGTGGTGTTCCAGGTGGAGTAAGTTGTGAAACAATTCCACAAGTCTTAAGATGATCCATAAAGTTTGTACTTAAGTACTCACCTCCTCTATCAGAACGAAGAACTTTAATTGTTTTGTTGAGTTGATTTTCCACTTCACTTTGAAATGTTTTGAACATTTCAAACGCCTCATGTTTATGTTTAATTAAATAAACATATCCAAAACGACTAAAGTCGTCAGTGAAGGTGATGAAATATCTTTCACCATATCTAGTCATTGGCTTGAAAGGACCACATACATCCGTATGTATGATTCCTAACAAGTCCTTTGCTCTCTCATTGGTTCCAGAGAAAGGAGCTTTAGTCATCTTGCCATGTAAACAAGATTCACATATATCAAATGAGTCATTCTCATTTGCCTTCAAAATTCCACTCTTTTGAAGTTGGGATATGCGATTCTTGTTTATATGCCCAAGGCGACAATGCCATAGATAGGTTTGACTCAAATCAAATTTGGGTTTCTTGGTGAAAGTGTGGTATAAAGAGCCATTGTTAGTCTTTTCATCAAGGTTTACTTCATAAATTCCATTTAAAGGCCTAGCCTCAAAATAGAATACATTATTTTTGTAAACACAAATATCATCATTATTAAAGGAAAGATCAAATCCACATTGTCTTAATTTAGCAACCGAAATAATATTCCTAGTCAAGCTAGGAACATAGTAAACATTCAACAATGTCACACACAAGCCATTAGGTAGTAATAAATTAAAACTTCCAATTGAATCCACCGCAACCCTTGCATTGTTTCCAACCCGAAGTACTACCTCATTTGCCTTTAGTCGCCTACTCCTTTTGAACCCCTGCAACATATTACATATGTGAGTTCCACAACCAGTATCAAATACCCATGTGTTAGGAGATAAATTATAAAGTTCTAGATCTATCACATAGATACCTGAAGTGCCTTCACCGGCCTTCTTCTTCTTCAACTCCGCAAGATAAGTAGGGCAATTTCTCTTCCAATGCCCAGCTTTACCACATTCAAAACATGTGTCTTCTTTGGCAACCTTTGCCTTCTTCTTGGGCGGATGGGAAGGTTGGACAACTTTCTTGCCCTTACCTTTGAAAGCTTTTGCTTTCCCTTTGCCCTTGGAGTTGGTGGGGTGTTCTGGTCTAGTTCTCTTTGTTCCATCTTCCTTGATCATGAGAACTTGAGTGGTTTTCTTAGGCAGACTCTTTTCCCCGGTAATTAGCATCCCATGTAATTCCGGGATAGTCTTGTTTAAACCATTCATGTTATAATTCATGACAAAAGGATCAAAGGACTTTGTTAAGGAGTTAAGGATCAAATCCGTTGCTAGCTCTTCGGGCATCACAACTCCAAGACGTGCCAAATGATCAATATGACTCTTCATTTTGAGCACATAAGAGCTTACCGACTGCCCATCCTCCATCTTGCAAGCATGGAAAGCCCGAACAGTTTCGAACCTTTCCGTTCTTGCAAGTTGTTGGAACATTTCCTTTAGTTGATTAATCATGTCATAGGCTGAATGATTCTCCAAATCCTTCTGAAGGTCGGGAATCATGGTTGCCAACATGAGGCATGATGCATCGATGGAATCATCCATCTTTTTTAGCCATGCATCGTGTGCGGGCTTAGGAGTGGCAGGGGGCTCTTCTGTAAGTGGTTCATTGAGAACATATTCTTTCTTTTCTTGTTTGAGAACAATTCTCACACTACGGTACCAATCCAAGAAGTTGGTATGGTTAAGTTTTTCTCCTTCAAGGAGAGACCGTAGTGAGGTTTTGTTAGGAGCCGAGTGTGTGTTGTTTGGTGCCATCTACAAAATTTTAACAAGGTTCTATTTAGTAAATTATGATATTAAGTCCTTAATAATTAATACCCTTTCTTGTTTCATAAACTTTAATTAATTAAGGTCTAGAATCCAAGTTGCATTACGAATAAGTGGTTAGGTATCCTTTATCCCACCTATTCGAATCAACAAGGTAGGTAACGGTTTACCAATTATATCCAAATATAATTTCTAGAGTTATGGGATCCCATTATAACATTTATAAGTCTGGCATGTTTGATCCCATCTATGCCTTGGATTTCTAATGCTTAGGTGACCTTTATCACAAGAGATTTCCAAACGAATCATCCTACTTAAACGGACGTGTAGTTTTGACAACTATTAATGGTTAGGTGTCCTTTATCCCATCAATATTGCAAAACTACTTCTTGTATCACAAGAAGATTCCAAGTGGTTAGGTATCCTTTATCCCATAAGGAAATACAAGTGATACATGAGTGTCTTTAAGAGGGACGGCATTGATTCGTATTTCATAAGGGATTTGAATGTTTTACAATTCTAATTTTGAAAAACATATGGTATCATGTAGATTGCATGCATCCAATGAACATGGTACTATTAAATCTTATTTTGTTAATTGGTTCCTAAATCATAAAATCTCTATTTTATTGATTCTTTGTTTGTGGTCAAGATTACAATTAATATCCAATATTAAGTTTGAGTTTGATCACATATATTAGAACCAATTTATAATCCTAAATAATTACCATTATTACTTAGGGTTGGAGTTTGTAAGAGTTTATAAAATCTCCATTTTATTTCTTGTTTCAATCATTTTCAAAACTTTACTTAATAGGTTTTAAACAAAACCCATTTTAATAAAACCCATTTTATCACATCTTATGATTTAAATGTCAACTTTTGAAAATACAAACTCCTTGATGATTATGTTTAATTATCTAGGTTGTCTAGCATGCAAAATCTTATTTTCATCCACAACATAACATAATAAAACATTCAAACATCACAAGCATGCATGGGTGCATAAACACAAGCCAACTAGTTTGATATTTCATGTGAGCCACACATGAAATATCAAGTCCAAACCTAGGGACAAAAGGGTGACAAAAACTCAACCAAATGATCTTCGATTTGGCTACAATTTTGCCAAGCCTTTTATAACATCAAATGATACTTGAACCACCATTTCTTGACATCATTGAGTGACATGTGATTTTTCTATGGAGCCCTCAAAATTTTCGAAATCAGGGGCAGCAGGAAGGAATTTTTGTTGTTTTTGTTGCATTTTTCAATTCATTCTTGGCTATATTGATGCTAATACTTGTTGAAACTTAATGTATATACTAGATATTAAAGTTACCAACAAGTATATCACCAAATTACCAAGATATGAATTTATAAAACACTTCCAAAACAATTTTGAAATCTGGACAGCAGCTCTTCAGAAAGTGCTGCTGTTGGGTGCAATCTTCTCTTGGTCTTTTACTTCCTTCTCTTGTTACATTTTGTGAAATAAATAAAATACAACTATTCTAATATTTACAAAATGAATATTAAGAAGGAAATAACTAATTATTATTACAAACCATTTGAATAAATCAATAGATTACAACCATATCGAACACAAACACAAAACATGCATCATATGGTCCTTGGCTTGTTTATGCACCATTTTATCACATAAAATCATAAGAAAATCAACACTTTGTTTTTCTAAGGCAACATCTATGTAACCAAATGCATGCATACATAAAATATAGTTGGTTACATAAAATCATAGATGATATATATTCATGTTGCCAAAGAAGCCATGCATGAAACTTTCATTCAAGAAGATGAACATTCATGGCTTCCAAAAACCAAGTTTATCCAAATAAACTTATTATCTAAACATGCAATATAGCCATGGCTCTGATACCAATTATTGGAAATCATGGTTCATGTAATTAGTTTCAAAAAACTTGAAGTTGCAACGGAAGCATAAAATCATGAACACAAGTTTCATTCTAAGAGGATCATGCTACATGCATGTAGAGATAAGATGAAGAACAAACATAGTTTAAGTTCAAGATTATAACCTTTGTTCTTGGGTTTGTTTTGGATGATTTTGATAGCTAGGAATCAAATTAGAATCCCTCTATAGTTGATCCACCACAAGCTTGAACACCCTTGAATGCTAGTTCCACAACTTGCAAGTTAGAACTCCTTTTCTTGTGAAACCAAAAACCAATTTTTGCTAACTATCAAGAGAGCTTTTAGAGAGTTTCATTGGCTGATTTTTGAAGCAAGAATGATCACATAGACACCCTCAAAATCGTTCACTATATCACCCATAAAGCAAAAGAGAAGCACATGCAACTAGCTTAAAAGAAAGATCCATTTGATTTCTATAATCAAAAGCTAGAAGACACAAGGCATCTTCCTTTTCTTTTAAGTTCTTAATGCATTCTTTTCCTTCCAATATGGCTAGTTATATGATGACTAATAAAGTGCTAGTGGGTTGTTATTATTTATAAAACTTAGATAATTATAAGTTTATAAATAATACATCTTCTCATTTCTTTAATGGAATAACATTTAACCCATAATCAAATATATAAATAAACCATCTAAATATACAATCTTAATTGTATAATTATATATATATATACATATATATATATATATATATATATATATATAACAATATATATATATATATATATATATATATATATATATATATATATATATTATTTAATTTACTAATTAAATTAAATTAAATAAAAGACTTACTTATAAATCAATTAAATCGTTTAACAATTTAAACAATTTAATTGTTACTTAATTAATTCATCACATATGAATTACTAATCAACCTTTTAATTTTGTACTTATTATTACTTACCTCAAATAATAATAACCTACAAGATTAAATTGCAAGTTTAGTATCATTTGATGTTAAATCAAATTTAACATTCTAAATGATCAATCGGTGTCAAACTTGTTGTTGGTGTGACCCTATAGGATCATGTATTATTAGTAATATCATTTTATGATCATCCTTGGGCATATAGAACTAACACATACACACACATGCGCACACACACATGCATATATATATATATATATATATATATATATATATATATATATATATATATATATATATATATATATATATATATATATATATATATATATATATATATATATATATATATATATATATATATATATATATATATATATATATATATATATATATATATATATATATATATATATATATATATATATATATATATATATATATATATATATATATATATATATATATATATATAGGCATAGTGAATATGTGGCTGTTATATACCTAATCAAAGTAAGTTTATTTTTATGCTACTTCTACCCTTTATATTAATTGCACACCGGAATAAAGAAACAATTTATATCATATTCTTGAGCATGATGTTTACAAGAAACTCTAAGTGGTATACTTTGAAAACCAAAAACAAGCACTAGAACTTTGGCATTGTGTTTCCCATGCTTTTTCATATATTGTACCATACTTGAACAATTTTTATAAATTAATTTCATATACCACAACTCATCCCCATGTGTACTTTAATCATATTATTGTTTGTCCAACAATTACACACAATGTAATATACTTTGCCATTTTCCAAGTATAGAACCTACTTTGATATTTCTTCATATTCATGTCCAATCAATTAACATTTTGCTAATTATAATCAATATTATAACATATCTTAACACAGATTCCACCATAATATAACACATAGAATATTTTGGCAGTATTTCTCATATATTGTCCAATTTTGCTTCATTATTCAAGGTTATTGCATATAACCATTTTGGTTTTGTATTCATGAGACATTAAAGTCTCTAACAAACTTATTATAGTTGAAGGAAGCTTACGTGAGCCATGTATAATGTCCTTTCTTTCTTATCTATTGTTATGATATTTCCCATTTTTGTCCCACTTTAGTAAACAATAGTAATTTACTTTAGATTTTTGTCAAATCTTTGTGTTCCCACTTTCATTATTGTAGCTTTTACATTGAAACATATATTAAGATATGTACAAATGACATTTTCATCTTTTCCATCACACTAAGCATGCTAAATGTTGATACTTTGATTTTTCTCTTTTTGTCTAATTTCAATATAACATTGTACCATGATATACTTATCATTTTTGCAATAACATCCTTTTAAACATATAATTTTCATTCTAAAGTATATTATGACTTGTACAAATATAATTATCAGTAAAACGTGGTCATTAGGACATATTTTAACATGGTTCACACTAGGTCCCTTTTTCATACTTTTCAAGAACCTTAAAGTTTTGTCATGTCTCATATGTTCTAACCATTTCTTTTAATATATTAAATTCTTAAACTTGGGAATATTAGGATGTTACGTATATACCCTAGGTATGTTACTTATTCCTATATCTCTTTTGTCCGATAGAAGATGTGGTATTGATTGTAGGTCGCTGCAATGAAGGTGTTACCTTATCTCAATATATTTATCAGGTTTTATAATGATATTGCTAGGATTATATTGTAAGTTTATTATACTGTTGTAGTTAGGATTACATTGTCAGTTCTTTTTTTGATGTGGTAGAGATCATTTTGTTAGTTATTAAATTGATGTGGTTGAGATGATGTATCAGTTATCTCAAACATGGGGAGTGCTAAAATTTTGGTTGAACTATGGAGTGGGATCATAGGCAGAAGGGTTCTCATCGGTTGTGACTAATTTTGTTTGGAGTCCGACGAATAATGCCAAATGATGATATTGTACTTTGGTTAGGCTTTGAGAGGTCGGATCCTATGATGGTGAACGTGATAAACGGTGATTAGAACATGATATCACACATAGAAAGCACCGTTGGTGGCATCTCGAGTGGCGAATCCTAACAATATGCTTCTATAATCAAATTGGTTTTTAAAAAGTATCAAGTCTGATTCCACTAGTACAAATTTGCACATTGGTCACACTGAAAAAACGTGACCATATGCGTTTGGTGACAATTTTTTTTTCCACTGAAAGTGTTGCCATATGCTTTGCGATATTAGGTTTCATATGGTCACTTTATAATATTGTGTCCGTATGCCATGAAAAAATGTGGCGGTATCATACAAGTGTGACCATTGAGTCGACCAATTTGTTCCAAAATCAATCAAATTTGTCTAATATTGTGGCGTTAAAGCGTAAGTAGACACACAATTTCAATATTGTAGTAACTGTATATAATGAATGGTGACATACAAGTACATTCAATGAAGCGTTATACTAGTAATTGGTCACACAATTAGAAGATTGTCGAGTCTATTGGGTTATGTTTGGTGACAATTATTTATCATGAACATGACCATGTTTACTAAATGGTGACATGTATGTAATTTAAAAAGTGACAATTTGGTAGCATCTAGTCATACAGACAATATATGTAATGTGACCAATAATAGTTTATAGAGACACACTATTACAATATTGTAGTGACTGTCTATAATGAATGGTGACATACATGTACATTCAATGAAGCGTTATACTAGCAATTTGTCACACAAATAGAAGATTTTTAAGACTATTGGGTATGTTTGCAGACAATTATTTAGCATGAACATGACCATGTTTACTAAATTGTGACATGTATGTAATTTTAAAAGTGACAATTTGGTAGCATTTAATCATACAGTCAATATATGTAATGTGACCAATTGTAGTTTATAGAGACACACTATTTCAATATTGTAGTGATTATATATAATGAATGGTGACATACAAGTACATTAAATGAAGCATTATACTAGTAATTTGTCACAAAATTAGAAGATTGTTGAGGCTATTGGGTTATGTTTGGTGACAATTAATTACCATGAACATGACAATGTTTACTAAATGGTGACATGTATGTAATTTCAAAAGTGACAATTTAGTAGCATCTAGTCATACAGATAATATATCTAATGTGACCAATACTAGTTTATAGAGACATACAATGTCAATATTGTAGTGACTATATATAAAGAATGGTGACATACAAGTAAATTCTATGAAACGTTATACTAGTAATTTGTCACACAATTAGAGGATTGTTAAGACTATTGGGTATGTTTGCAGACAATTATTTAGCAAGAATATGACCATGTTTACTAAATGGTGACATGTATGTAATTTTAAAAGTTACAATTTGGTAGCATCTAGTCATACAGACAATATATGTAATGTGACCAATAGTAGTTTATAGAGACACACTATTACAATATTGTAGTGACTGTCTATAATGAATGGTGACATACATGTACATTCAATGAAGCGTTATACTAGCAATTTGTCACACAATTAGAAGATTGTTAAGACTATTTGGTATGTTTGGTGACAATTAATTACGATGAACATGACCATGTTTACTAAATGGTGAAATATATGTAATTTAAAAAGTGACAATTTGGAAGTATCTAGTCATACAGACAATATATTTAATGTGACCAATACTAGTTTATAGAGACATATATACAATACCACTAAAAGTAACCATAAACCAAAAGGCAAGGATAATAAAAAAGAAAACGATATTATAAATAATTTAAATGACATTCTGTACATTAGATACCTAAATAAAATAGCTAAACATAAGTGTTTGTAACAACCATTGTAATAAATACTTAATTGAAACTAGTCTTTCATGTTGAGGGAACGCATCCTTGTTTTCTTGGCAAGCATCCCATTGGGTATGTAATTCTTGCGCTTCTGTGAGGTTTGAAGTACATTCTCTTTATCTGGTTTGACACCTGATTTGCAAGACTTTTTGACAACAGCTTTGGCAACTGGTATATCTTGAGCTGGTGTGTCATCTGTTTTGGCGGCTTCTTTCACAACAGACTTCAAAACAGTTGTCTCTTCAAATGGTTGCACAACGGGTAGATTAACTTTAACTGGAAAAACATTTGGTTCCTATATCGACAACATTGTAACAAAACGGATTATGTACAGAACTTATTAGAGTATTTTATGAAGGAAATAGTATAGTAATATACAAACAAGTTTAGTGAATAAATTAACCTTTGCAGCAGGTTTCACAAGGTTTTTTGGCCATAGGACAAAAGATTTATATGCATCCTCAACTGTTTTCATTTTAGCAGTTTCATAAGGTAAATACGAATCCTTTTTGACCATTTCTAAAATCGACACTTTGTAACAGTCTTGTTGCAAAGGCACTCCATGAATTGTTTGTGGTTGTTTTGATAAGTGAATTTCACCACGAGCAACAATGTTCCTCTTATCAGGATACGATAGAGAACACTTGATTGGCTGCAATAATTATTGACATGAGTACTAGTAAATAAAAGAAAGAATTATAGACAAAATGTGTAAAATTTATTAGCTCATAAATTGGATTATTTGTTGAAATTGCTGGTAATTCAGGATTTGTTGTTGAAGTTTTTGGGGTAGTAACTCTTTTGGTGTTTTTAAGAATTGCCTAAAAAACCAAATTATGTTAGATATGGCAAAGATAATCAAAATAGTACATGATATATGATACATAATGGTGTTGAAGTTGGTGATGGTCTATCAGCAATTGCAGACATAGCGTTATTCTCATTAGGTTGTTTACTTGTCTTTGTAATTGGCTGAAAAAACAGAAGTTCCAAATTATTTAATAAATAATGTTACAGACAAAGTGTATAATGGGATTAAATTGATGATTAATGACATACGGGTGTTAATGGTTCATGTGTTGGTTGTTGAGATCTGTTGATGTCAGCAGTTACTTGAGATTCAGCCACATTGTCAATTGAAACATCCTAGGCAATATTATGTAAAAGTGATAATTAATATGACTAAAGGAGATTAAAAATACATTGAAAACTGATGTAGTTATGGGAGTTGACTTACAGATGTTTTAGGCAAATCTGGAAGATTGACTCCTGTGGCAGCAAGATGAGCTAAAACAAATTGCATTTGTTTTGATTGTTCATCGACCTTTGTATACAAAGCCTTGACTTCAACATCTTTCTTCTCAATTGCAATTTTCCCAGCATGCACTGCATTTTTTAGGCTCTTAATTTCCTCCTTAGCAGATCCTTTGTTGCGAGGAACATTATAATATGTAGTGGCAGTCACTCCCATTCCCACACCCTTTAAAAAGCGACCCTTTTCCGAGCCAAAAACTAATGTCATCGCATCCGTACCCGGTTCAAGGATTACATTTCCATCTTTTATCTCCTTTTCATGTTCCATCTGAAGACAAAGTTTGTATACATAAAGTAATTATAATATAGATGACAGAAATTAAAATACTATAAGTATCATAAAAAATAGAAAACTTACTAGTTGATCCGCCTTCTCCTTAACGTTATCATCCAGAATTTCGCCTTTTTTATCTTCACGACCTTTACGCCACATTAATGATCTTGGGGGCTCTTCATCTTTTGCAATGACATTGTTTGCAACCTTGGTGAAGAAATAAATTTTATATTATAAACAATATTTACCAATACTTGTGTACCCTACCATAACATATATGTATAAAAGATGAAGCTTACCAGCTTCTCTCTTAAAGTGGTATATCCCCCCTCTTCCCATCCGATGAGTATATTTGGAATTCTTTCGTGCTTCAGTCGTCCTTTGTGACAAATCCTACAAGTAACAATTTTTGCCATATGATATAATTAGCATACTTGGAAAGTAAAGGATAATTAGATGTATAATAAAAGGTATAGGAGTTTAACATTAAAGTTTTTAGATTGTGTGTGATTAACGAAGTTATCCCAAGCATCTTGTTCCTTTATTAGGGTACGATAACATCTGGGGATTTTTGCTAGCTTCTTAGGATTTTGTAAGTTAGGCTTTATGTAGTTTGCATACATTTTCCTTCTGAAATTTCGTAGAAGCATACCCATCCTATTCATCACAAAGTTTCTTCGAGTCTCCTCAACATCAAAAAAACGCTACAATGAGTAGTTACATATTGTTAGTAGTGGATATAAATCATTAGGAGGGATAAAAAAGTAGTATATCAAATATAAAGTAAGTAAGATAATTTGTTAACTGTAATCTCTTCCCATAGTTTGTTCTTGACTTCTGGGGTTACATCCTTCCACGTATAGACACTTATTCCCACCTTCTGTCGGACAAGATCTCCTAAGTAGCTAACAAACAATTGCCTATTCCTCCCATATAACCTACCCATTGCATCAAACTTTACATGTTTTCTTTTCCCACCAGATCTGCTGTACTCTGTGCATAGCTTTGGCAATCGTGTCATGCCCCTCTTCCTATCTGGCCTTGGAGGACGTGGGAGTTGGATTTCATTCTCAGAGTCTGTGTTGCTATTGTAGTCAGCACTGCTATTCGATCCAACATCATGGTCTGCATCCATCCCTTCTCCAACTTCAGGGAGAGTGTTGTTGTCTTCTCCACCATTAGAGTCCGTAGTGTATTCTTTTCCACCTTCTTGTTCAGAATGATAAATGAATTCCTCATCATCATGATGAAGTTCATCATCAAAATGATGTGTATCTTCAGGCACTAAGTTGTTGACATCCATTTCGCTTCACTTAACATGCAATTAAAATCATGAAATTCATTAATAAATGACCAGTATTAAGGTAATTGTAAATACACATAGAAAATAGCCATTAGCATTTTATCAAACAGTTGGAGATCAACATGATCAACGTATGGTAAAAAGTTGTGTTTTTTTCAGTAGCATTTCAACAAACAGTTAGTGTGCAACAAGCCCACTTATTCTTTATGTAAAAAAACATGCAATTTGTGAGAATCGCCAATCATTGCAATAAGAAAGATTCACATTATAAACAAAAGCAATAGTTAATATAAGAAAACATTACACTTACAACAGATTGAGAGCAGGAATTATCCGATAAAATAAGTATGAAGCCAAATTCGCCAGAAAGAATATAAATTCGATACAATGGTGGAATTAATTGCAGTTTGTTACCCAATATCTCGGAAATAAAAGGATCGATAGCATAAAAATTTCGAGTTTTGGCGGTCATAATGATAAACACTTCCCGCCTTGATTTGGAACAAAAAAACCCTTCCAAAGATGAGACTGGAATCCATGGAAGCCCCGAAAATCAAGGTCATTACTCGAAATTCTGGGGGAGGTTGATCTGCATGATCCACTCATGATCTGCACCTTCCATATACGTTTTAAGTATTTAGGTTTAGGCGTAGAAGTTCGAAAGGGCCGGGTAAATTGAATTGTAAGAGGAGGTGATCCGACCCAAATCTAAAATAGGTAAAAATATATAAGTAAAAGTGTCATAATATGAGTATATATACAAGTTAATTAATATAATTCATATTAATTATATAAGAAGAAAATATGTATCATATATTATTAAAAAAATAATTGACTTTCTACTAGACCTGATTTATGTTGCACGGTTGTCTACCAAATATTGTATTTGAATTGAAATCCATTTATTTGTATAGGGTAGATGGTTAGGGTAAGGTAGGGTTGTGATGGGTTAAGGTCAACCATGAAGGGTTGTGATGGGTTATGGTCAACCATGAAGGGTTGTGATGGGTTAAGGTCAACCATGAAGGGTTGTGATGGGTTAAGGTCAACCATGAAGGGTTGTGATGGGTTATGGTCAACCATGAAGGGTTGTTATGGGTTATGGTCAACCAGGTAGGGTCGTGATGGGTTATGGTCAACCATGAAGGGTTGTGATGGGTTATGGTCAACCATGAAGGGTTGTTATGGGTTATGGTCAACCAGGTAGGGCCGTGATGGGTTAAGGTCAACCATGAAGGGGTGTGATGGGTTAAGGTCAACCATGAAGGGTTGTGATGGGTTATGGTCAACCATGAAGGGTTGTTATGGGTTATGGTCAACCAGGTAGGGTCGTGATGGGTTATGGTCAACCATGAAGGGTTGTGATGGGTTATGGTCAACCATGAAGGGTTGTTATGGGTTATGGTCAACCAGGTAGGGCCGTGATGGGTTAAGGTCAACCATGAAGGGGTGTGATGGGTTAAGGTAAACCATGAAGGGTTGTGATGGGTTATGGTCAACCATGAAGGGTTGTTATGGGTTATGGTCTACCATGAAGGGTTGTTATGGGTTATGGTCAACCATGAAGGGTCGTGATGGGTTATGGTCAACCATGAAGGGTTATGATGGGTTATGGTCAACTATGAAGGGTTGTTGCGGGTTATGGTCAACCAGGTAGGGTCATGATGGGTTATAGTCAACCATAAAGGGTTGTGATGGGTTATGGTCAACCATGAAGGGTTGTTATGGGTTATGGTCAACCAGGTAAGGTCGTGATGGGTTAAGGTCAACCATGAAGGGTTGTGATGGGTTAAGGTCAACCATGAAGGGTTGTGATGGGTTATGGTCAACCATGTAGGGTTGTTATGGGTTATGGTCAACCATGAAGGGTTGTTATGGGTTATGGTCAACCATGAAGGGTCGTGATGGGTTATGGTCAACCATGAAGGGTTGTGATGGGTTATGGTCAACCATGAAGGGTTGTTATGGGTTATGGTCAACCAGGTAGGGTCGTGATGGGTTATGGTCAACCATGAAGGGTTGTGATGGGTTATGGTCAACCATGAAGGATTGTTATGGGTTATGGTCAACCAGGTAGGGTCGTGATCGGTTAAGGTCAACCAGGTAGGGTTGTGATGGGTTATGGTCAACCATTAAGGGTTGTGATGGGTTAAGGTCAACCATGAAGGGTTGTGATGGGTTATGGTCAACCATGAAGGGTTGTTTTGGGTTATGGTCAACCAGGTAGGGTCGTGATGGGTTATGGTCAACCATGAAGGGTTGTGATGGGTTATGGTCAACCATGAAGGGTTGTTATGGGTTATGGTCAACCAGGTAGGGTTGTGATGGGTTATGGTCAACCATGAAGGGTTGTGATGGGTTAAGGACAACCATGAAGGGTTGTGATGGGTTATGGTCAACCATGAAGGGTTGTGATGGGTTAAGGTCAACCATGAAGGGTTGTGATGGGTTATGGTAAGCCATGAAGGGTTGTTATGGGTTATGGTCAACCAGGTAGGGTTGTGATGGGTTATGGTCAACCATAAAGGGTTGTGATGGGTTATGGTCAACTATGAAGGGTTGTTATGGGTTATGGTCAACCAGGTAAGGTCGTGATGGGTTAAGGTCAACCATGAAGGGTTGTGATGGGTTAAGGTCAACCATGAAGGGTTGTGATGGGTTAAGGTCAACCATGAAGGGTTGTGATGGGTTATGGTAAGCCATGAAGGGTTGTTATGGGTTATGGTCAACCAGGTAGGGTTGTGATGGGTTATGGTCAACCATGAAGGGTCGTGATGGGTAAAGGTCAACCATGAAGGGTTGTGATGGGTTATGGTCAACCATGAAGGGTTGTTATGGGTTATGGTCAACCAGGTAGGGTCGTGATGGGTTATGGTCAACCATGAAGGGTTGTGATGGGTTATGGTCAACCATAAAGGTTGTTATGGGTTATGGTCAACCAGGTAGGGTTGTGATGGGTTATGGTCAACCATGAAGGGTTGTGATGGGTTAAGGTCAACCATGAAGGGTTGTGATGGGTTAAGGTCAACTATGTTTGCATATTTTAACATATTTGGTCCCTGTTTTTATATGTTTTAGTAGATTTGAGTTGCATTTAACATATTTGGTCCATTGTAGGACCGAATATGTTAATTTCAGACCATGTTTGCATATTTTAACATATTTGGTCCCTGTTTTTATATGTTTTAGTAGATTTGAGTTGCATTTAACATATTTGGTCCATTGTAGGCCCGAATATGTTAATTTCAGACCATGTTTGCATATTTTAACATATTTGGTCCCTGTGTTTATATGTTTTAGTAGATTTGAGTTGCATTTAACATATTTGGTCCATTGTAGGCCCGAATATGTTAATTTCAGACCATGTTTGCATATTTTAACATATTTGGTCCCTGTTTTTATATGTTTTAGTAGATTTGAGTTGAATTTAACATATTTGGTCCATTGTAGGCCCGAATATGTTAATTTCAGACCATGTTTGCATATTTTAACATATTTGGTCCCTGTTTTTATATCTTTTAGTAGATTTGAGTTGCATTTAACAACTTAGCACATAGACATATATCACGGCTTATATTTGTAACAAAATTGGTCCTTTTGTGGATATTTTATTTATAATTGGTTTATATTTGTGGTTTTTTGGAAAATTATTCTTTTAATATATCTTTAATGGTTTTTATTCTAAGATAATTGGTTGTTGTTTATATTTGGTAACAGATAAGCAATAATTAAGGAATTCAAACTGATCGTATTCAATACGTATGCATTGTGTCCTGCGGCTAATTGCCTTCCCCCGTTTTTCTTTAAGAAATCTGTTAATGAACAAATATCAAACATCGAGAATAACGATTATATACAATCAAACATCAAATTAACCATGAACATTGACAAAAACATATTATATTATATACGGAAAAGTTATAACAGAATATATAGTATCATGAAATCTATACATCATGATACATTACACAAACAAAAACAGTACGAAGACATGATCAAACACTGAACAAAAAGCTAAGTATTTTATCCTATTTACTTCTTAATTTTTTTCACTTGAAGGAGATTTTCACATTCATTCATCGTTTCAACCAAATCATCAATGAGTTCGGTCAAGATGTCCATGGCTTGGTGGTTTCTTCGTATTAGTTGCTTCAGTATATCTCTCTCAGGGGTTGGGGGGAGACGAGGAATTTTCCGGAGTAGATCATATTGATCGTCAACTTCTTGTTCAATTGAATCTCTTGTATGATTTGCCCAAACATACTGGTTTCCTACGGTTTCATACTGTTGTTCGATTTCGTCCTTGCTAACTTCAGAGATATTGTGTTGTATTGTTGATGAAGACGCACTTTCTTCCATGCTAACTTCTTGTATTTTTGATGAAGACGAAGCCATGAATGATGTGTGTCAGAAAGATGAAGACGCGCTTTCTTCCTTGCTAACTTCAGAGATATAGCAGTTATTTTTTTATTGGGCTAATGAGAATATGTCATAATAATACGCGCGCTCATATAGGTAGAATGATGGTTAAGCCTGTCTTAATAGTGTGATGGGATGACGTTATGGGGCAGTTAATGCAGGACGCCTGATCAGATTGCTAGCCGTAATAGTGTAACCGTTATGATGAATTAGCATTTAATTCGCTTTGTAGTTGTACATCATGAATACATACCGTGTTTAAGATATCGAGGAAGTTTATTGATAGTTATTTTTAAATATTAGTATACTATTTTAATTAGAACTATTATTATATTCCTAATGTATATTATAAATACTGGTTTTTGAAAAAGGATATATACGGTTATCCAATCACATATTACAACTTCCATATTATCTCTCTAGAACACTCCTATCCCTAAGCCACAATGGACGCTGATATTGCGAGAAGGGTTCGTGATTACGCAAGAGAGTACGCCGATGATAAAAGGGAGATGATCCATGAAGCCAGGATCAATATGATGTCTTTACGATCACATCTAGAATCACGAGTGCATTTTAGGGACTACATGTTGGAATCTAAAAAAAAAGAAGTACCTTCCCACCAATTACTACGATCAACGTCTTCAAAGCATAGACAAGGAAATCGATGCATGTAAGGGTTTTCATCAGAGGATGGAACAGGTTCGTATGGCTATGTCATTCCAAGTGGAAGCAGTGGAGGATTTTCTTAAAGTATAGGTTATGTGTTTTATAAATATATATTAAATATATATGTGTTATATATATATATATATATATATATATATATATATATATATATATATATATATATATATATATATATATATATATATATATATATATATATATATATATATATATATATATATATATATATATATATCGATGGACCATTTTGTATAAATATATAATGTTATATATGTCCACTTAAATTGTGATTTTGTGAATTCGTATTTTTGTTATGGGTTTTGATGATTATAACTTTTGGATTCAAATTGTATCTTTTATACAAAGCCGTGAAAGATGTGATTAAGAAAAACGCAGAAGATAAAAAGGTATGCACGATGCAATATTTTAATATTTGGTTGGTTCATATATAATTAGTCCAAATATACATATTCCATTCAAGAAACTGATACCTAAAATAACACACAAAAAATGCACAAAAACCGCCCATACGCACCCATCGTCCTTCTTGATTGTTGATGCTTATTTTTGAAAATCAAACTCATACTCGACGAGTTTGAGTTTCTCTTTGTAGGCCTCCACCTCGGATGATAGAACTTCTTGTACTTGATACAGAAGATCGATTACCTTTGCCGTCTTCACCTTCGTTTCTTTCTCCGCCTCTTCAGCCAGCACGTAATTCATGTATTTAGGTTTGGTGTCCAGGAAGTCGAATAACTCCATCTTCATGTTGTGATCCTCTTGTATTTTATTTTCCAACTCCCTGATAAGTCTGCTGTTGTTTTCGGCTTTAGTGATCAAGGTGTACAGGAGGGAGTGGAGATCTTGTGCTTTCATTGTGTTATATGCGATAGAAGCAGATGATACGTTCGTATGATGTAGATACGTCCTTATATAGTGGTGTATTGGAATACTCTTTTAAATGCTTCTGAAATATGAAGTGGCGTATAACTGCCTTGGATTACTCTTGAAATGATGCGACGTGTACACAGCATTGGGGAGATGTAATCATTATTATATATTAAATGTTGGAATTCATTAAGTAATACAAACACTACACTTTTTTCAATTTAGATAATTAAAGGTTTAAAACTTAATATAAACTTTACGGCTTTATTTATAATCAACTAATGTTATATATTTTAATTTCATTAAAATATCAGTTACATTTTATAACTTTACGGCTTTATTTATAATCAAATAAGATTAAGTAATGTCATAATTAAAGGGACACAATATGAAAGTACAATGTTATAATTGAATTGTTACTTAAAGTAAAATATTTCAAATGGGGTCGATATATAATAAGTTTAAGTGTCCTTATTTTTGAATGAGATTCCAAGTGAACACATGTGGGCAAGGCAAGAAACAGAATATTTAGGTGGAATGGAAACCATATCATATTTTTCTACAAAAACCATATATTTGACAAAACACTTCTCTAAGATTTCAATTAATTACATAGTAATTTTGGATTTTCAAAATTCTGGTTAAAACCTAAATTATGGCAGATCGAGAGTCGAAGACAGCCAAAGAGAGAGGCTGAGATTAAGTCCAATTCCTCAAACTCTCAAAGTTCAACTACCTTAGCCAAAAAATAGTGGACACAAGTTTTCTTTTTCTAATTTTCTTCTGTTGTTGTCGAGAAGAAAAAAACAGAAGAATCAATGAAAATTTGCACAAGGATTGTAGAGATTTTCCACACAAATTTAACCAGATTCGTATTACTTAAAGGGTAATCGTAAAATAAGACATTTTCCACATATTCCTAAAACTACAACATTACATAGTAACCCAAAAAGAAAACCCAAGAACAAATTAAGAACATTTTCATCTTCCAGACTTTAGCTTCCAACAGGTTCATTGTTTTAAGCAAACTTGGGATCACGATAACAGCCCTGCGGCACATTGGAGGGTCTGCCCACCCTATGAACCCACATTTCCTTCCTAACGTTGAACAACTCCAAAATTGCCTACCTGGGTTTAGATCAGTCCACGACGTCACCTTGATTGCTGGACTTCCACATCGGCATACTACCATTTCACCTTGATTGAACCGTTTGCGACTTGAGGGTACCGGCATCATCCAATGCGAATCGATCAAACAGTTGTCAATTGAAATGTTTGAAACAAACGTGCTTATAGTGAAGCCCTATATAATATTACCGTTTTACCCTCACATGATGGAAATAATTTGTGGACCTAAAAAAATAAGGGAAGGCAGGCTCGAACCCGCGACCTATGGTAAGAATACACACGTATACGTCAGCCTCCCCCTGAGTAAATGAACATTGCAATGATCTAAACCTAACTGAATCCTATGTTCGTAATCCCTTGTCCACACTTATTTCATAGTACTTCAACGATTCTCCTTTAATCATCGTCGTAGGTCGTAATACAATTGCAAGTGGAAATTTTATTGCAACAGGTAAACCTCTCCCATATTTACAATTAACCTTCAACACACAAATGTATGTAATTGCTGATTATTCAGAAACTGATGTACATGCTTTATTCAAATTAAATGTGGATTACAGTTACATATCATTCATTTACTTGTAGATTGTTGTTTTTTGTATGCACACCAACTGCTCGACAAAACGCCTCTTTGAAGAATGCATAAAGACACACAAATGACACATTCAATAACTATTATAACAGTTAATGGGTTTAGTTAAAGCACCTTATATATTGTATATCTAAGTCAATTTACGTTTTCTTGTCAGTTACTGTCAACCGCTGATAGTAGTAGTTTGAGGCATCATCATGGACAAGTCTTGGATGGGAGCCAAAAGAAACACATCACGTTATATAAGTGGAGTTAAAGCATTCTTGGAATATGCAGTAAACAATTACTATATTAGTAAAAACATCGATCCTTTACATGCCAATAAAACCATAAAAATTCCATGTCCATGTATACAGTGTGTCAACCACATCCCTCATTCTGTGCGAGTGGTAGATGACCAATTATTCACTCATGGAATTGATGAAACCTACACGAACTGGAAATATCATGGAGAAAAAGAAGAACCACCTTTACATTATATTGTTGATGAATACATTGGCATGGACACAACATATCTTGTGGATTCCTTGGATGAAACAACCCAAAACCCAACAGATGCTGCAGAAACTAAAGAGTTGGTTCAAGCTGCAGAAGAAAATTTTATGGACGACCCTACCAAGTTTAGAGAAATGGAAGATGCCGAAAAGCCACTATATGAAGGGTGTCCGAACTTCACAAAGTTATCTGCTATCATACAACTGCTCAACCTAAAGAGTAAGTATGGAGTTTCAGATAAATACTTTAACGAATTATTAGCTTTGCTCAAACGTATGTTACCAGAAGGAAACGAAATGTATACTTGTACATACGAGGCCAAGAAAGCTTTGAAACAAATGGGTTTAGGGTATGAAAAAATACATGCATGTGTAAACAGGTGTATGCTTTACAGGCACGAGTATGAACAATTGACAGAATGTCCAAATTGTGGTAAATCTAGGTGGAAGGTGGATGAACAAAAAATAAAATTTACAAAAAACATTCCGGCAAATGTAATGTGGTACTTTCCAATTATTCCACGAATAAAACGTGTTGAAAAATACGATAACTGATCTCCACGAACAAGGTTTTTAAGCCTATTACCGTGTGACAGATATGTATTATATCTATATTATGCGGAATAAAAAAGAGTTGCGGAATAAAATAAAGCGGTAAATCTAAACTAGACAGTATTTAAATAGACAGAAAGCGGTAAACAAAGTAAAAGTTAGAAGTTAGAAGTTAGATGTAATAAACGCCATTATCAACGATAACGTGTTTTTACAATAAATAAAAAGGTTAAAAGTTAGAAGTTAGAAGTTAGGAATTAGATGTTAGATGTAATAAACGCCATTATCAACGATAACGTGTTTTTACAATAAGTAAAAAAGGTTAGAAGTTAGAAGTTAAATGTCTCGGTTAAATACAGTCCACATATGTTTTAGTTGTCACGGTTCAATTCGGATGTATTTGAGATTTGGTACAATTGATTTATAACAGTTTAAATAAATCAATAACGACACAGATAATTTTAAAAGAACTTATCGATAGTTGCGGAAGATAGCGTTTTTCTTGATATGTCGATTTCTTGTTCTTCACGGTAAGATGAGGTTTTGGTGATTTTTGGTGTCGGGTAAGGGTTGTTTAGAGGTTTGGAGTTTGGTGTCGGGTAAGGGTTGTTTGGAGGTTTGAGGTTTGGAGTCGGGTGGAGGTTTTGTTTCTTGCGGTTTTTCGGTTTGATCCTCGTTGCCAAATGCAGAGATTATAGAATTTAGAGGCTTCTGGTCGTGAGTATGCTTGAGGATAGTAAGAATATGTTGTATGTGTTGTATAGAAATCAGCAAGATGAAGCATCTATTTATAGTCTGTTCCAGCGGAGATCGGGTCGCGATCTTTATGGGATCGGGTCGCGATCTCGAGTGGTTCCCGCTTTTGTGCTGGCCACTACCCGTCTCGGTGGAGTTGGTCGCTGAGATCGGGTCGCGAAGGGATAAAGATCGGGTCGCGATCTAGGTCGGGTCGCGATCGATGGAAGATCGGGTCGTGATCTCAAGTTGTTCCCTGCTTTTGTGCTGGCCACTACCCGTCTCGGTGGAGTTGGTCGCTGAGATCGGGTCGCGATGGGATAAAGATCGGGTCGCGATCTAGGTCGGGTCGCGATCGATGGAAGATCGGGTCGCGATCTCGTCGGGTTGCCATAGGCTCGCGATCCTTGGTCAGCAAAGCGTCACGTGTTTGTCACTTAGATCGGGTCGCGATCTGGGTTGGATCGGGTCGCGATCTACACTGTTACAGCCTTTTTCTTCTTTTGTTTTGATTTTCTTCATTTCGCGACACATGAGCTGTTGGGTCGCGATTTCTGTCGCTGGGTGACATTTTTGCTCTTTGGTACATAGCGTCATTTTCTCCGGTTTGGTTGATCTCGAATTTATGCAATCTGAAATAAACTGTTAATAAAAACATTTCGACTTATTTCAGTGATGGTCACATAAAAACATAAAAACATTATTCAACAATTTCCCCCTATGTGATCATTAATGAAATGAGGAGTAAAATGTTTGATTGAAATTCTTGAAATTTGGATAAGACATTTATAAAACCATATCACTTGTTTTGAAAGAGTGTGACTAGATTTTACTTATGTTTTGAAAAATGTTTGTCAAGAATATTTGTTTCTGAATCAAAGTCTCGAGTTCGATTATCAAAAGGTTTTTGTATATGTATTTTCATAATATTCCTTAAGATTTTATAGCATTTATAAAGACGACAAATGATCTTAATAGGTCGATTCAGATGAACGCTCATAGGTATAGCTCACACTTGACTGAGGTGTTTGTTTGTTCTGGGTGCAGAACGGGTGTATAATCACTAAAGATGAGTGATATCTCTCAGTTTGAAGGTGTTGACTTATGTTTAATGTGGATTTATACCTATATACTTTAGTCACTTGGTCTTCATATTAGATAATCAATCACATAAGACTGGTTTCGGCATTACTCAGCGGGTTTCTTCATTCATGCCATTGATGTTCACTCTCTCTCCGTCGGGAAATACATGTAGAGGGGTTTAGAAATTTCCATAGTGCAGTTTGCAACTAAGAATATTCAATTATGAAGGCTACAGTATCCCAGTAAATCTTCGGTTTTGATCAGCTATATTTGATAAAGCTTTTGAGAATTCGTTGTTTTGAGAGGTGTCTGTCTTGATGGATTGTTGTTGTAAATCTTCTTTTTCTTTGGTGAGGTGTTCACCTTTGTCTTTATCTTTTCTTGATTTGTGCGAATACACATTGTGTAAAAGATATCTGATGTGATTACCAATTGTGATTTGTTGACAGCATTTGTTGGATATGACTTTGTCGTTTCTTCATTTGTCAGATTCGTTATGCCAGATGATGAAGCTTTTCTTTGAAGTGGTTTGATTGAGGATAGGGATAGGTGATATAATAGACAGTTTGTCTAATATATAAGAAAATGAAAGTATCGTCCCTGGTCATTTTGATATCTAAGCAAAAATGAGACTAGCATCACGGTATAAGAGTATAAATCCTATAAGTCATACTGAAAACACCTTTGCTCACAGAAATGAATTCCACTTAGCAGTTGAAGACGAGGCACAATTTCTCACATGGGTTTTGTTTTCATCTGAATCTCCTGATCTTATGTCCCTTTACAGATAAAATCGTTATAATTTGAAATAATTTCAAAGGGAATAGGAGAATGTACATAACAAAAATGTTTGAAATTTGAACCTTCTCTTTAATTAAG
Organism: Cichorium intybus; assembly: GCA_023525715.1. Taxonomy (NCBI): domain Eukaryota; kingdom Viridiplantae; phylum Streptophyta; class Magnoliopsida; order Asterales; family Asteraceae; genus Cichorium; species Cichorium intybus. The sequence goes on along the minus strand of CM042017.1, from coordinate 93,392,247 downwards.
AATCAATATAACTGAGAACATTCATCGAGCATAAGTATCTGAAAATTTAGTCAAGAAGATGTTAAATCACATGGTTTTATAAAGAAAAAGGATAAAACTTTATTCTAATTTTTTTGAATAATTTGGTTATTTGAATGTTTTTGGTAAATTTTGGTTATTTGAATGTTTTTGGATTTTCTTTTTGAATGAAAGTAAACACTCTTATGTACAAACAAAAGGTAAGAGATTAGGAATGGATGTTATCTGGATTCAACATTCCTAGACGGCCTAGGAAGTATTGAAACTTGGTTTCGTCTAGAGCCTTAGTAAAGACATCGGCAATTTGATCTTCTATGTTTATGAAGTGCAATTCGATATGACCTTTTTGAATATTATCTTTGAGGAAATGATATCGAATATCGATGTGCTTTGTCATGGAATGGTGCACTGGATTGTGAGAAATGGCGATTGCGCTGGTTGAGTCACAAAATATGGGAATTTGTGATACTTTGTAGCCATAGTCACGTAATTGAGTTTGCATCCACATGACTTGTGAACAGCAGCTTGCGGCAGCTACATATTCAGCTTCTGCGGTTGAAGTGGACACGCATGATTGTTTCTTTGAAGTCCAGCTTACCAGTCTGCCTCCAAGAAATTGGCAAGAACCAGATGTGCTTTTTCTGTCTAGTCTGCATCCTCCATAATCGGAGTCGGTGAAGGCATTAAGCTGAAAATCAGAGTTAGCGGGATACCAAAGGCCAAGAGATGGAGTTCCTTTAAGATATTTGAAAATTCTTTTTACAGCTATGGCATGAGATTCCATAGGATTGGCTTGGTATCTGGCACAGACACATGTAGAAAACATGATGTCGGGTCTGCTGGCTGTGAGGTATAGGAGTGATCCTATCATTCCTCGATATTTCTTTTGATCAACAGGCTTGCCATTTAAGTCTGCATCTAATTTGTAACCAAGGGACATTGGGGTTTTAGCTGTATTGGATTTGTCAAGAGAAAAACGAGTTAGAAGATTTTTGACATAATTTTCTTGATTGATGAAAATTCCATCTGATGATTGTTTGACTTGTAGTCCAAGAAAAGTAGTCATTTCTCCTATCATGCTCATCTCAAATTTGCTCTTCATCAAATCTGCAAACTTGATACTCAAGGATTCATCAGTAGAACCGAAAATAATGTCATCGACATATATTTGAACGATTAACAGATGTTTATTAAAAATTTTACGAAAGAGAGTTTGATCAATTGAACCTCTTTTGAATCCTGATTCTTCTAAAAATGTTGACAATGTTGAATACCAGGCACGAGGTGCTTGTTTTAAGCCGTAAACTGCTTTTTGTAACTTAAAACTGTGATTTGGGAACTGTGGATCTTCAAAACCTGGAGGTTGTTGAATATACACATCACGATCAATCTCTCCATGTAAAAATGCACATTTTACATCCATTTGGTAAACTTTGAAGTTCTTGTGTGCTGCATATGCTAGAAAGATACGAATGGCTTCGAGTCTTGCAACTGGAGCATAAGTTTCATCGTAATCAATTCCTTCTTGTTGAGAATAGCCCTTGACGACAAGTCTTGCTTTGTTTCGACAAACTATGCCTTGATCATCGGTTTTGTTTCTGAAAACCCATCTTGAACCTACTACAGTAACATCGGGAGGAGTAGGAACAAGATCCCATACTTGGTTTCTTTCGAATTCAGCTAGTTCTTCTTGCATGGCTTTGACCCAGTCTGGATCTTTGAGAGCTGAATGGATGGTTTTAGGTTCAGTCATGGACAAGAATGCTCCGTATAAACATTCATTTGAGGAAGCGGCTCTTGTTTGAATACCAGAATTGGGATCTCCTATAATTTGTTCTGCAGGATGATTTCTGGTCCATTTATTTAGGCGAGTTTTTTCAGGTATTTCGATTGGTGTTTCTATGTCCCATTGTTCTTCTTGGTCAGGTGATTCTGTTGGGAATAGATTTTGGTTGTTGTCAGATATTTCTTTTTGGATTATAGGATGAGAATGAGGTAAAGAAGGTTCCCCCATAGATGATGCACTGGGATCATTTTGGACAGGTGGATTGGGAGTGTTTAAAGAGGAATTCAGTGTTGGTAATTCCCCCTCGACTTGACCTGCATTTTCTTGGTTTGATTGTGAAGTTTCTGCATCGGAGGTTCCTGTAGGAATTGTAGAAGATGTTAGAAATTCAGAACTATAAGCAGTTTTGGGTTGTTCAAAAAGTAAATCAAGATCAATTTCTATGTTCATGTCAGGAGATGGTGTTTGTGGAATTGGATTTTGAAAAATAGTATCTATCATTTGTGAACCAAAATGTTCACGATCCAATTTTCTAACATAAAATTCATCGAAGTGGACATCGGTACTTTCTTCAATTACTCTTGTACGTTTGTTCAGTACTCGATAAGCAGCTGAGGTAAAAGAGTAACCAAGGAAAATTCCTTCGTCTGATCTTGATTCAAATTTTGAAAGGTGATCTTTGTTATTCTTTATGAAGCATCGACAACCAAAAATATGAAAGAATTTGATGTTTGGTTTTCAGTTATTAATGACTTCATATGGTGTTTTATGAAGTTGTTTGTGGATTAAAGAACGATTTTGAGTATAGCAAGCTGTGGCTATTGCTTCTGCCCAGAAGTATTGTGGCAGATCAGCAAAGATGAGCATTGATCTTGCAGCTTCGCACAGAGTTCGGTTCTTTCTTTCAACAACGCCGTTTTGTTGAGGAGTGTAAGGGGCTGAGAAGTTGTGTTCGATGCCTTTGTTTTTGAGAAATGAGTCTAGAGTTATGTTTTTGAACTCTAAACCATTGTCACTTCGGATTCTTCGAACTGGTCGTTTGAGCTTTAATTCAATCTGTTTGATGAAGTTGATCATTTCTTCTGGTGCTTCTGATTTCAGCCTTAAAAAGAAAACCCATGTAAAGCGTGAGTAATCGTCAATAATAACAAGGATGTATTTCTTCCCTTTTATGCTTTGGGTTTTTGCAGGGCCGCAAAGATCAATGTGCAGTAATTCTAGTGGTTCGGATACACTAGATTCAGGAATGCTTTTATGAGAGGATTTGGACAGTTTTCCTCCTTCACAAGCTGCACAAAGAGTTTCATTATCAAGTTTCAGAAGTGGCAGTCCGCGAACAAGATCATTTGCAATCAATTTGTTGATGTAGCCGAAATTGAGATGGGAAAGACGACGATGCCACAACCAACTAATATCAGCTGAAGCTTTGGACAAGAGACAGATGTCTGGTTTTCCATAGATAAGGTCCATATCTAGTGGATACATGTTGCCTAGACGATCAGAATTGACTAGAATGGCTTTGGTCTTGGCATCCGTGATTATGCTTCGCTGTTTGGTGAAAAGAACTTCATGATTGTTGTCACAAAGTTGTGATACGCTGATTAGGTTGTGTTTTAGGCCGTCAACGTAGGCTACTTTCTTGATGGTGAAGTGACCATTTGTTATGTTTCCATAACCTTTGATTCTTGCAGTCATGTTATTTCCAAAAGTCACATCTTGTTTGGATTCTGTGGGTTTGAAGTCTCGTAGAAAGCTTTGGTTTCCTGTCATATGCTTGGAGCAGCCACTATCGATATACCATGTGCCATCCTTGGGCTCTCCAGCACAAAATGCCTGCAATTAGACAGAAATTTTAGGTACCCAAACCATGGTGGGTCCTGATTTGTTAATGGTTTTTGATAACTTGGAATCATTGTAATATTTGTTGATTGGACGGAACTGTTGAGGTTTAAGTTGATTTATTAGGTTTTCCCAAAGTGAGATTTGTTTTTGAAAACCTGTCATTTGAAATGGTCTTTGATTTTGTGAAAGGTATCCTATATGTGAAGATCTGTTTGATAACCTTTCTTTGTATCTTGGATCTGAATGGTTTTGGAAAACACTTTGATGATGGAATGGAATTTGGTGAAATGAAGGTTTCTGAAAGTTCCTTGAGAGATTGAAGTTTATCTTTTGAAAGTGACTTTGAATCGGTTTTTGAAAAGGTATTTGTTTTGGATTAAAGGTTTGTTTTTGTGGCACAGCGCTTGGTTTCAAAGGTTTTTCTTTGAAAACAATGGGCCTGCTTTGTTCTTTTGGTTTACAGACAGCTTGAATTGTTTGTTTATTTGTCTGTTGTTTCTTTGAATACTTTTGTCCCAGATTGTTCTTTCCAATAAAGGTTGAGTTTAAAGAGGGAAAGACAGTTGGAGCAGAAGTACTACCATTTTGATAATCAGAATTTTCTCCATTTAAGAAATTTTCAAGTTTGATTGTGCCATCATTCCTTGTTAGTTTAGTAGATCTCAATTGATGAGTTACTGAACTAGCAGAGTCTGATTCAGATTTTACAATCTTTTTGAATGATATGTTGAAACAGGTATCATCTGGGCTACAGTTGATAACTGTTTCATCATCTGAATCGTCTTCATTGGCAGATGAGAAAAAATCTGGTTGAGGTGATTTAGAGTTTTCACTAATTTTCCCATTTTTCTTTTCAGTCTCTTCTTTTTCAAAGGATTCTCTTCCAATTCCCGGTTTATAATTCGTATCAATTTTGCCAGTTCCTAAGTTATTTGCTTTAGTGAAAACATCATCACTTAATTTTCTGGCAATATTGATAGAATCCAGTTTTCCTTGAAATCTTTGAATTTCGGATTCAAGAAATTTGTTTTGCTTTGAAGAATCATCTAGTTTTAGAATTAAACTAGTGTTGTTGTCAGTTAAATCTTGAACTTTTTGTTTTAACTGAAGGACTTCCTTTTCTAAGGTATCTTTTATTTCAGATGAAATAACAGATTGATTTTTTATTTCTAAGTCCCTTTTTTGTTTTAGAGCTTCATTTAATTGTTCTAGGATGTGATTATTTTCTTCAGATTTTCGTTCAATGTCTCTTTCAAGTTTGTCTCTAGTTCTTGTGGATTCTCCAAATCTGAGTTGCAAGGTTTGTAATTCAGATTTGTAGATATCAGATTTAACTATTGTGTCATGATATAGTCTGAGATCAGCTTTTAGACTGTTCTCAATCTTAGTCATGTGGGACTCAAATGGTGTTCTTGAAAGACCGAGATCTGAGATCATAGACCATACCTGATCGATGACATATGGAGCTCTTGTGGTTGGTTCATTGTCAGCCATGAAGCAGAAGTTTGATTGAGCGGGTTCAGTGTCGGTTTCATCATCAGAAGTTGGCCAGTATTCCACGCTAGGTTCGTGAAATGCCATCAAAGCTTTTTGCTTTGCTTTCTGTTCTTGTTTCTTTAGCTCTTCGGCTTTTTGAGCATAGTAGGCTGAGTCTTTGACTTTGACTTTGGCTCGACAATCTCGGGCATAATGATTTAGTCCTTTGCATTTGTGACAAATGATTACTTCATCATCATCATCGTTATTGTCAGCATTTTGGCTCTTAACGGGTGGTCTTTCGGATGTTTGAGTTTGTTTCTGTTGAGATGGTTTTGAATGATTTTGCTGAAATCCAGAACTTTGGATATTATAAGAGTTGTGATTATTTTGAAAACCGCGATTCTGAAAATTTTGTCCAAAAGTGGATCTTTGTTGAAAATTTGGTCTGAAGTTTGATTGATTATGATGTGGCAAAAATCTTTCGAGATTAGTGTTTGCTACCAAAGCGCACAATTGTTGGTAATCAGCTTCATTATTTGGATCAGACAAGTCACAAGAATTACTTGAAAAAGCTTGGTTTTGATTTAAATCACTTTGACTTTGATCATGAAAATGTGTTTGGTTTTGAGAGGAGGTTGACAACAAAGCAAGTGGTCCTCCAAAAGAAGTAGACGTTGGTGGGTCAATCGATGATTCATACGATTGTAATTCTCCGTACAGATTGTACAAAGATTCAGTATGAATTGCCGGATTTCCCTGAATGATGAGTTTGACCATTTTCCAGCTTTCATAAAGGTTGTTTAAAAATTTGAGGTTTATTTAATGCTGTGACTTTTTAATGCCCAGATTATTCATTTTGATGGTAATGAGATTGAATCTGTCATGAGCATCATGGATGGTCTCATGTGAAAACATTTTGAAGTTGTCAAATTCGTTTAAAACAGATGTTTTCTTGTTTCCAATGATTCTCTCATTTCCTTCAAAACGATTTTTCAAAGTTTGCCAAATTTGGTTTGCAGTTAAAAGGATTATATCATTCATTTGGCTTAGAATACTGTGGGGTATTCCAGACACAAGCTCCTTTTTGGCTTGAAGTTCAAGTTTCTTCCTTTCATTTAGTATATCCAAGTTACTCGTAAGAGAGGTCATGTTATCTGGTAGAGATCCGTCTACACATTTCCACACGTCTTCACTTATAGAATTGAGATGAAGATTCATACGACCTACCCATGATTTATATTCTTCGGGAATAAGAATGGGTGCTCGAGTACCTGAACCTATACTGTTAGCAATAGATACAGAATTTATGTTTGAGTAGTTTGCGGAAGACATTTTTTTTGTTAACGAAAATGTGATGTTAAAATGAAATTTTTTAAAGAAAACTAATTGGTGGTTTATAAAAACGCTACACAAAAGTTTTCGACAAAAATTTTCAAAATAAATCACACAAGTAATTTTTAAATGTTTTTTTTTTTTTTTTTTTTAATATATTTAATTTTTTTTGATGAACAAGTGATATTAAGATGAAATTTTTAAAGGAAACTTATTGGTGGTTTATAAAAACGCTACACAACAGTTCACGACAAAAATTTCAGATTAAATCACACGAGCTCTGATACCAATTGTTGAAAAATACGATAACTGATCTCCACGAACAAGGTTTTTAAGCCTATTACCGTGTGACAGATATGTATTATATCTATATTATGCGGAATAAAAAAGAGTTGCGGAATAAAATAAAGCGGTAAATCTAAACTAGACAGTATTTAAATAGACAGAAAGCGGTAAACAAAGTAAAAGTTAGAAGTTAGAAGTTAGATGTAATAAACGCCATTATCAACGATAACGTGTTTTTACAATAAATAAAAAGGTTAAAAGTTAGAAGTTAGAAGTTAGGAATTAGATGTTAGATGTAATAAACGTCATTATCAACGATAACGTGTTTTTACAATAAGTAAAAAAGGTTAGAAGTTAGAAGTTAAATGTCTCGGTTAAATACAGTCCACATATGTTTTCGTTGTCACGGTTCAATTCGGATGTATTTGAGATTTGGTACAATTGATTTATAACAGTTTAAATAAATCAATAACGACACAGATAATTTTAAAAGAACTTATCGATAGTTGCGGAAGATAGCGTTTTTCTTGATATGTCGATTTCTTGTTCTTCACGGTAAGATGAGGTTTTGGTGATTTTTGGTGTCGGGTAAGGGTTGTTTAGAGGTTTGGAGTTTGGTGTCGGGTAAGGGTTGTTTGGAGGTTTGAGGTTTGGAGTCGGGTGGAGGTTTTGTTTCTTGCGGTTTTTCGGTTTGATCCTCGTTGCCAAATGCAGAGATTATAGAATTTAGAGGCTTCTGGTCGTGAGTATGCTTGAGGATAGTAAGAATATGTTGTATGTGTTGTATAGAAATCAGCAAGATGAAGCATCTATTTATAGTCTGTTCCAGCGGAGATCGGGTCGCGATCTTTATGGGATCGGGTCGCGATCTCGAGTGGTTCCCGCTTTTGTGCTGGCCACTACCCGTCTCGGTGGAGTTGGTCGCTGAGATCGGGTCGCGAAGGGATAAAGATCGGGTCGCGATCTAGGTCGGGTCGCGATCGATGGAAGATCGGGTCGTGATCTCAAGTTGTTCCCTGCTTTTGTGCTGGCCACTACCCGTCTCGGTGGAGTTGGTCGCTGAGATCGGGTCACGATGGGATAAAGATCGGGTCGCGATCTAGGTCGGGTCACGATCGATGGAAGATCGGGTCGCGATCTCGTCGGGTTGCCATAGGCTCGCGATCCTTGGTCAGCAAAGCGTCACGTGTTTGTCACTTAGATCGGGTCGCGATCTGGGTTGGATCGGGTCGCGATCTACACTGTTACAGCCTTTTTCTTCTTTTGTTTTGATTTTCTTCATTTCGCGACACATGAGCTTTTGGGTCGCGATTTCTGTCGCTGGGTGACATTTTTGCTCTTTGGTACATAGCGTCATTTTCTCCGGTTTGGTTGATCTCGAATTTATGCAATCTGAAATAAACTGTTAATAAAAACATTTCGACTTATTTCAGTGATGGTCACATAAAAACATAAAAACATTATTCAACAAAACGACTGTTTCAATCTAAGAATACAGCAAAAGAATTAACATGGCATGCAACCGAAAGAAAGGTGGAACTCGGTGTTATGCGTCACCCGGCAGATTCAATCGCATGGGCTGCCTTAGATGACAAATTTCCCGACTTTGGGATCGAACCAAGAAATCTAAGGCTAGGCATTTCCACTGACGGGGTCGATGTGAATAGCGGAACTAGACATCATAGTGTATGGCCTGTTCTATCTGTCATCTACAACCTACCACCATGGTTGTGTATGAAAAGAAAGTTTATAATGCTTTCTTTATTGATATCAGGATAACCAGGAAACGATATTGATGTTTTCCAAGCCCCTTTGAACTATGATCTGCAAATATTATTCGATCGGGGAGTCGAGACTTATGATGCATATGCACAAGAGAATTTTTCTCTACGTGCGGCTGTGTTATGGATGATTAACGACTACCCTGCTCTCGGTACGTTAAGTGGTTGTCCTCACAGTGGATTCAGGGGTTGTGTTGTGTGTGGAGAACAAACTCACTATATTAGACTTCCAGAATCAAATAAGCAATGTTACGCCGGGCACAGGCGATATCTTCCGTATGATCACCCGTTTAGAAAACAGAAAAAGGCATTTAATGGGGAGCAAGAGCACTTACTTGCTCCAGAACCTTTGACTGGGGAGGAAATATATAACAAGGTAAATTTTGTAATTAATAAATGGGGAAGGGTAACTAATGGTAAGGATCGGGAAGTCCAACATACTTCGAGCGGTAGGGGTGGGAAGATAAAAAAAAAAGAAAGAGAAAAGCAAAACACGTAGATAGTTCGGAGCTTTCCCAACAACAAGACCCTTACTGGAAGAAATTTAATATATGGTATAGATGTCTTAGGTATTGGCGCTACAATTCGATCCAACATTGCATAGATTTTATGCATATTGAAAAGAATGTGGCGGAAAGTATAATTGGAACATTGTTGGACGTTCCAAATAAGACGAAAGATGGTCACAAAGCATGTTTGGATTTGGTCCATTTTAATTTAAAACCAGAGTTACATCCTAAGAAAGAAGGGAATAATACCACACTTCCCCAGCAGCATGCACACTGACGAAAGACGAAAAAGACAAGTTTTGTGAAACTTTATACAACTTGAAAGTTCCACAGGGGTATTGTTCTAATTTTTCTAGTTTGGTCAGTTTGAATGACAGGAAGCTGATCGGACTTAAGTCACATGACTATCACATGCTCATGCAACAATTTCTGCCTGTCGCAATTAGACCTATGAAGCATGCACCAACAAGAATTGCTATTACCAGGTTTTGTTTCTTTTTCAAAACAATATGTAGCAAAGAAATAAAAGTAGATGAACTCCAAAGGTTGCAAGAAGAATTATGTGTGACCTTATGCCTTCTTGAGAAACACTTTCCACCAGTATTTTTTGATGTGATGATTCATCTAACCGTACACCTTACTAGGGAAGTTAAATTATGTGGTCCAATTTTGTTTCGTTGGATGTACCCATTCGAAAGGTTTATGAAGGTTATAAAGGGACACGTACGAAACAGAAATAGACCGGAAGGATGCATTGCGGAAGGGAATGTTGCAGAAGAGACGATTGAGTTTTTTAGTGAATTCTTTAAAAGCATGGATACGGTCGGTATACCACATGACACACATAACACATGTGGACTTCATGATGATACCATTTCTCCGATAGACGGCACTCCTATATCGGCTCCTAAATCAACAAAAGTTTGTCCAGACCTCTTCGAGAAAGCACATTTCTTTGTGTTGCAAAATACATCTGAAGTGGAAGCGTACATCATGTAAGTTTTTATTTTGTCTATGCTTGCATACTTTTTTTGTAGTTTTACACTAAACCTTTAAACTTTTTTCTAGGAGACACATGCAATTTTTGCAAAACAAATACCCTAGTAAACAACAAAATCATCTCCAGCAAGAGCACACTAAAACGTTTGCTAGTTGGTTACGGCACGAGGTACATTGTTTTTTATGTATGAGTTACATTTTATAGCAATGTACTATGCATGTTGGATGCAGCACCCGAACCTTTTCTTTACCTGTTATATCAATGTACTATGCATGTTGTAGATATTTGCCAATTTTGGGCAATTTTGGTAGGAATTTTTTGACAGTGTTTATCTGTACAAATTAAGTGTAGCTATTTACTACCCACCTTCTTCTACTTTTCAGGTATATAGAGAGTCACAAGTTTGCAAAGATAGTGTACCAGCGACTGTTGATTGGCTTTCAAATAAACCAAACATCAATGTACTGAAATATGATGTATATGCTATCAATGGATACACATTCCGTACAAACAATCGAGAATGTAAAGGTTACCAAGACAGTGGTGTTAGTGTTGTTGCAACAGACACACACATTTCCAAAGATGTTGTTACCCATGTTAAAAACACTTATTATGGTGTTTTACAAGAGATATGGGTATTAGATTATAATTTCAGAAGAATTCCTATTTTTAAGTGTGATTGGGTAGATAGTAGAAATGGGGTGAAGAAGGATAAACTAGGGTACACACTTGTGGAACTAAAAAGGTTGGGCCATAAGGATGATCCCTTCATATTAGCCTCACAAGCACAACAAGTCTTTTACGTGGTAGACCCAATCGATCACAAAAAATCTATTGTCTTCAAAACACCTCCCAAGAATTACAGATATGCGTACGATGATGTAGATGAAGAATTTAGTACTACAGTTTGTCCTAAAAATGACAATATATTGCCACGTCTACAACCAGTTGACTTGCATAAGGAAAATGATTATTTTCATACTGATTGTCAGGGTATTGTTATACGTAAGGTATGTGTACCTTCATCATAGCCTAATGTTTACATATATCAGATATCAACTCTACATTTGTATAAAATTCATGCTTTAAACAATTACTTTTGTTTGTAGAAGGAGAAGGCAAAGGACAAACAAGTTGATGCAGGGGACATGTAATCCATTTACTTGCAGAAAAGACATTACACAATTTCTTACAAGTTCCCTTGATTGTGCATGCTATTAACTAATCCATATGGTGACTACGCACCAACTTGACATAATTACCCCTTTTTTTTAAACATTTTGGTTAATTGTACTACATACATCAATTTTCTAGGATTTTCAATGTAATAAAATTTATCTACTTAGCCATTGCTTTTTGGTTTGTGTGTTTATAATACCAATGGAGACCTTTAAAGTTTAATGTTATTGCTGGTATTTTGTGTGATCATAATACCAATGGAGACCTTTGGACATAACATAAAACAAAACACATGTCAATTACATATCAATAGTCACACTTTCAATGAACATAAAATATGTATAATACCCATTAGTCACCATTACATACCTACATAAACATTTTAAATTTTTATGATGACCATTTTTTACCTTTGGACATAACATAACACAAAACACATGGCAATTACATATCTATAGTCACACTTTCAATGAACATAAAATATGTATAATACATATTAGTCACCATTACATACCTACATAAACATTTTAAATTTTTATGATGACCATTTTTTACCTTTGGATATAACATAACACAAAACACATGGCAATTACATATTAATAGTCACACTTTCAATGAACATAAAATACGTAGACTACCCAAACAATGGTTTTCTTATTCAACTATATTTACCTATGGACACGCTTTTTAATTCTACCCTCACCAAATCCTACATACATCCTACATACAGTCACACATATTTAAATTTTCCAATACAATTGATAATATTTTGACACATGTAATAAAAATACATATGACAATAAACCACTTAAATCGACTTCTTTTCTTACTTTTAATATGTAACCAATAAACACCATCTTATGGACACACGACTATTTTATGTGGCCATATTTGTTATCTTTTTTGACGCATTAAATTTGATGTTGCCATATTTGTTATATTTTTGGACACATTAGATTTGATGTGGCCATATTTGTTATGTTTTTGGACACATTAGATTTGATGTGTCCAATATTGCACAATCACACAGTCACATGTACAATTTTCTTATGTGACCATTACGTATCTATAATCTCTAATAAAATAAATGTCACATTCTTAAAATGGTAAATGTGGGTGATAGTATCATTTGGTCACATTTAAGTCCAGTGTAACGAATGAGTGTCATATTTTTGTAAATAAGTGTGGTCATTGTTTTGTTTCTCCATAATATGGTCACACAAACTAATTTACATGTATCCATAAACGTTCTCGAAATTTCATCAGTGCCCTATGGCCACATTTTTTTTAAAAAAATGTCGCAGGCATTTTTCGATCAAGTGTGACCAATGTGCGATTTTGTACTAGTGTTCTTTGGGTGACATTTTGGTAGGGTGATATACCATAGCAGTTTCACAAGTGAATGGAATGATTCTTCCCCCGAGGGTGACTTCATTACCTGGATTCTCATCTCTTGAACTTGTTCTGGCAGCGAGTTTAATGGCTATTGAATACCAAATTCTGGTGAATGATCTGGTCGTTACTTGGTTTTCCCCATCCTCAGAGTCAAGCTTGGAGGGGATCTACCCATTTCAGATGTTGCTTCTCCGCTGGGCCACTCAGTGGTCGTGATGGGCGATACCAACACGAAGATTGTTGAAATCTAGTTGAAATGTGCAGTGGGATCTTATGGAGAAGGGTTCTCCATTGTCGTGAGTAATTTTGTTCCGAGTCCTACATATAACACCGAATGAAGATATCGTATTCTAGTTGAGGGCTTGAAAGGTCAAGTGAGCAGTGTGGGTGAGAGTGTTAGGGATGAGAATATGGCTTTACATAGAAAGGACCGTTAGTGGTGTCTTGGGGAGTTCCTAACAACATGCTGTAACAATCAAGCTGATATTCAATAGAAGATAATACATGTGAAACATAGCGTGGTTATACATAAGATAGCATCCATTGATTATGCTCTATGCTATTTATAGGCTTGGATGGCCTCAGCCCAACTAAGCCTAGCGACACGTGGCAGGAACATGATTCTGCTGTCGCAGATGTGTCAATCCCATCCGTGCCAACATGTGTCGATCTCCCTGAACCACGTATCATATCAGTTTGGAACTTGTGTTCGGAGAATATGGACTCTCGAAGAACCGGTCCAACCAAGGCAAATGTGGCTGGGTTCGAACTCTAGATGAATTGTTATATCATCATTAGACATACTCTTGTCTCCCACTTGCTCTTTGAAGACCCTCCCCTTCATGAGTTGTTGCCCTAGCCCTAGTACCCCTTCCCTTTGCGGCCTCAACAAAAATAGAAGGTCCCACGATTTCTATTTTCAGCCCCAACACTTATCTCCTAACCTTCATCTTTTCCGTGACGAAACCACCTTCAAAAACTGCCCGCTCTATACCTGGAGCAAATCACCATGGAGGGGCCACAAAAACTTAAAGGGGTGAGGTTGTCGAACCATGATTAAGAACCATACAAGGTGCGTGCCCCGGTCAGTGTTTACAGCTTGGCAACCATCATGATTCATGAGTGACGATAGCAAATTTCTGTTTCCTCCCTTCAATTTCCACTTCCACTCTTTTTATTCGCATCTCCGATTTTGTTCTTCACATCTCGTTTTCCATCTTCCTTGATGAACAAACTATACTCTAGCTACTAAGGGAAACGGCAAAGGGTTTGGTGTCACGAGCTTGATTCTTTCCTTTTTCGCTGATAAGAATAAAAGTTAAGAGGGTTTGGATGCCGTAAACAAATGGGTGCAGCTGGGTCGAAACTTGAGAAAGCTTTGGGCGACCAATTTCCAGAAGGCGAACGATACTTCGGTCTCGAAAATTTTGGCAATACATGTTACTGTAACAGTGTCTTACAGGTGACCATCTCTCGCTAATGGTTTGACCATCGCTATTTTGAAATATCTCTCCCATTGGTTCTGATCTAATTCTTCCCTGTTCATGTAACCGAAAGAAATTCGATTTTGTTATCGAGTCTGGGTGCTTAAATCTCCATATTTGGGGGTTTCTTAAGTTCTGATCTGATTTTGCTTGAATTGATTTTTTCGCACTTCTGTCTACATTAGGGGAAATAAATTCATATAAATTCATTCTGGTTTATGTTTGTTTTAGAGATTCATAAGGCTTTGTAAACACATTGATGCTAAAATCCTCTTACATTCTTCTGTTTTTCATCACAGGCTCTTTATTTCTGTGTTCCATTTCGAGAGCAGTTGTTGGAGTATTATTCAAGCAACAAAAGTTTCACAGATGCAGAAGAAAATCTCTTAACATGCCTGGCAGACTTGTTTACGCAGGTACAAAACACAAAACACAAAACACAAAATCTCGTTTCTGTTTATCTTCAATTTCGTTTGTTTATAGTTACTCGATGGAACTTTAATGGCGTTTTATCTTTTCTTCTTTTGTAGATAACTTCACAAAAGAAGAAAACAGGGGTGATTGCTCCAAAACGGTTTGTACAGAGATTGAAGAAGCAGAATGAGATTTTTCGTAGCTATATGCACCAGGTATAGTGATTGATTCCACATTGTGTTACATGATTTCTTTTATTAATTTGAATTTTGTTGATGAATAGGATGCCCATGAATTTTTAAATTATCTGTTAAATGAACTTGTGGACATACTGGAAAAAGAGTCACGTGCTGTAAAGAGTGATCTAGAATCTTCTTCATCTTCAGAACAAATTCCTAATGGACTAAACACTTCTCACACAAATGGTCATATAAAAGAGCCTTTAGTCACATGGGTGCACAAGAATTTCCAGGTAACTTATGTTCCATCATTTCTAGACACAAGGGTAAAATAGTCTTTTACCATTTTATCAGTTTAGCCGGTGAAGTAATATCTTTTCTCTATTTAGCCACTTAACTATTAGGGTTTATGTCATAAAAGTATAAAACCCCTTAAGTTTGTAAGAAATGTTCGGGTTTACTCTTTTATGTATTTTTTTTTTCAAAAAAGCCCTTAAATTTATGTATATTTCATTAAAACCCTTAAGTTTGACAGGAATGTTCGGTTTTACCCTTGTGTCCTGTTATAGAACCTGTCAAACTTAAGGGTAAACCGAACATTCCTGCCTAACTTAAGGGTTTTAATGAACCAAAATAAATTTAAGGGCTTTTAAGAACAAAAAATACATAAAAGAGTAAACCCGAACAATTTTTACAAATGTAAGGGCTTTTATGACAATAACCCTTCTCTTTATTAATCTTCATTAAAGTCCTAATATTTTGGCTTGAGTTTATGAAAAAGTCCCAAATTAATTTTTATTAACAAAAAAAGTCCCAAATCAATTTTTATTAATAAAAAAGGACAGAAACTACATGTTTTATCTTCAATAAAGTCCTAATATTTTCGCACAGTTCTCGGAAAAGTCACAATATTAGCCGGTTTTCTATCCTTTTTTGTTAATAAAAATTAATTTTGGACTTTTTTGTTAATAAAATTTAATTCGGGACTTTTTCATAAACTGAGCCAAAATATTGTGACTTTATTGGAGATTTCCCTTATTTTAATCTTTTTCAAAACCACGAAAAGTGCTTTATTGAATTTTGATCGCTACACAATCGATAAAATGGTGTTTCACCACGTAGTACTTTTTGTATTTTGGCCAAAAAAAAAAAGAAAAAAGAAAAAGAGGCTCTTGGTGCTATAATGTTAAGGTGTGTGATTTTTCAGGGTATACTGACAAATGAAACAAGGTGTTTACGATGTGAGACAGTGACAGCTAGAGATGAAACGTTTCTCGATTTGAGTATTGATATTGAGCAAAATAGCTCGATTACAAGCTGTTTGAAGAATTTTAGTTCTACAGAGACTTTGAATGCTGAAGATAAATTCTTTTGTGATAAATGTTGTAGGTATGTTCCAACCTTCCTTTCTTCTCTTGTGAAATGTGGAGGGCATTTCCGTCTTTTGTACTGGACAGGACAGGACAAGCTTTCTAGGGTTATTTTCGATGATTAGGATGAGGAGGGTATTTACGTCCTTTATACAGACAAGAGATCAGGAGCAAGTTAGTGTCGAAAGTATTTGGATGCTAGTCCAACTTTTTTTTTTTTTTTTTTTGTTTTTACGAATTTGCCCCAACTTTTTTTGCAACTTTGTTTTTAAATGTTTTTTTTTATGATATTGATTTTACAAATTGTTTTCTAAATTTTTTACATATTCGTTTTTTATGTATGTTTTCTAAATATTTTTTTTGTTTTACAAAGTTTTTATATGTTCATTCTTATTTTTTGCGTGGGAAGGTTGTAAAAGAAGCATGTCAAAATTCGTTTTTTACGTATTTGTTTTTACGGAAAGTTTATTTTTAAGATTTGTTTTTTTTTTATTACAAATTTGTTCTTAGAACTTTAGAAAAAACTGTTATAAGCATCTAAGGGTGTTAAAAGTAACATGTAATAAATCGTAAAAAACATGCACTAATTGGTTTTTATAAAAACGAATTTGTATAAAAACATTCGTTACAAAGTTTGTCAATAAACATGTAAAAGTTGTAAAAGGATCTTAATAAAACATGCATAAAACTAAACTTTTAAACAACCAATTCGTAAAAGGAAGACTATTTTTTGAAAAAAATGTAAGAACAAAGTTGTAAAAAGTTGGAGAAATTTGAAAAAAAAAAAAGTTATACCCAATTCGTAACAAAGTCACGGTCACGGTCACAAAACTAAATCTATCATGTACTAATGAAGCTTGCAGGAAGCCCAAAAAAGAATGAAAATCAAGAAACCACCCCAAATCCTAGTCATCCATCTAAAAAGGTTCAAATACATCGAACAACTCGGGCGTTATAAAAAGCTCTCATACCGCGTAGTCTTCCCACTTGAGCTCAAACTAACCAACACGGTAGAAGACACAGACGCCGAGTATTCCCTTTTCGCGGTGGTGGTCCATGTCGGAAGTGGGCCCAACCACGGGCACTATGTCAGCCTCGTGAAAAGCCATAATCATTGGTTGTTTTTTGATGATGAAAACGTAGAAATGATCGATGAGTCAGCAGTGCAAACCTTTTTCGGGTCCGCACAAGAGTATTCGAGCAACACGGATCATGGGTACATCTTGTTTTACGAGAGGGTTGATGTAGGTAGCGCAAGTTAAAAAGACGGATTTACCCTCCCGTACAATTTTGAACCGACTCGCTTACATTTCGCTATGTTTTATTATACAATTTTATTCGCCCGGTTCTATTTTTGTAATGTATACCAATGGGTCCTATGAATGACATGAAAGAGGTAAATCAAAATTACTGAATGTACTTGTGGATTCTCACATGTATAGAATGGTGGAAGCTAACATATATGTTTTCTTGTAGCTTTAAAAAGTGGACATATAGAAAGTTAAATGTTGCTTATGTGATGGTTTTTATTTTGCTATTAGTTTTAACGAATATGAATTTGATGTTTTAGGGGAGATTATCGATGTTTGTGGATTATAAGAGTCAAAGTTTAATAACCTTTGTAATTCTTTTGTCATCATGTGGGTTTTTGCAACTTCAGTAAGACCGGTAAGTTATCATGTCTAACTCGGTTTAAGTCAGTGCGTTTGATACCCGTATAAATTATGCGTTTGATACACGTATAAATTGTTTCTAACTAGTCTATGCGTATGTAATTTGCCTCTTACTATTTCAGCTTTAGGGTGACTCTGAGTGGGTCAGATCTTACTCATTTAGTAACTACCAACGATCCCTAAGTTTGAACTTTTGATGTGGTTGGTTATCTATGTTGTGTGGTCTCTCACTTCTCTTTACTTTTTATCTACCACATCAGTATCTGGTTATCATCCCCCATTCCTTCACTCACCTCTAGAAATTATCATATTTCGCCTCTCCTTATTTTTTTTAATTAAAAAAATCTGTTTGTGTGTGTGTGCGTGTGTTATATTCATTCCTCGTGCAAGGCCTCACGCATTGAAAATGACTGAGGGGTCCGCACACCTATTCCTTGCACCCACACCTAGTAGTCTCATGGGACATATGTTTGTGGATGGTTAACCACGCCCACACATATCCGTACACATATGTCATATCATGTTTTTTTTTGTTTTTTGTTTTTGTTTTTTTAAGATTACCCATTTGATATCATACAAACTAGATTATTTATCGGGATAATACAAAAAAAGATCATTAAAATATCAAATTATTAGAATCCATGAAAACTGATGTCTATCATCATAATATTATACAAAATGTATTGTTAAATACATCCTAGTCTAATATATGCTAAACAAAATATAATAATGCACATTAGCTGCTAATAACTTTTAATGAGTAATAAAATACACCAATGAAAAATAGTCAAATTTTAGATGGGGTATATTTTAAAACTAGATTAATGAGTAGTTAAATATATCAATGCAAAATAATCAAAATTTTAGACAGGGTATATTTTGAAAGTAGACTAGGATGTGAATAAAAATTGCAATAAAGCATATGTTACATGAAATCTATTATATTTTGGACAATCTTTTGGGTTAACTATCGTTTTTAAGTTTTTCCCGTAAAATCATAAATTTGATATATTTTTTTCAGTGCCATCACTTTTACCTCTTACATTCTATACAATCAGTTTCTTTGATAAGCTGACTTCGAAAAATTATATAGAAGTAGTTATTCTTTGAGCATTTTTTCAGGGTTAATAATTATTTTTGGGCACTTTTCCAGGCCAACCTATCAAAGAAACATGTATCGATGTTGTACTAAGATGTAAAATGGCCGTATTGAAAAACATATAAAACTATAACTTTATTGAAAAAAATGAAAAGACAAAAATGGACCCATAAATATATAAAAAATATAAAGGCTATATAATTGTTCTCATTGTAAAAATGGCAATTTATAAAACTTAATGCAAGACATATGTCATTAATATATTAATCAAAAGCTAACATGTGCATATAATTTTAACACATGTTTACAATATAACAACCAAAAACGAATTAGACCTAAAAAGATTATAATTTCAACACAACATATTTACAATATAACAATCACTAACAAGTTTGAGCGTTATGTCAATTCGCAGGGAACCATAATAACCTAAAAACCAAACTAAAGTCGAACCATTATTAGTGGGAGCTGATCCGTATACTAACAGTTTTTTGTCATACACAACAATTTATGCTTTACATGGATTGTACAGTATAAATAAAAAACATAATGTTGTTGTGTATCGTAAAAAACTATTGTGTATGGATCAACTCCCATTATTAATACAGGCGGTGCAGTATCTAATTTTTGTAAGCCGATTACGTATGGTGCCATTTTAGTTATCATGTGAAACTGATCAACACTTAACCAAACCAAAACAATAGAATAAAATATAAAAACTATAAATATAATATATTGTATCCAATTATATATGGAAAAGTAAATTACACGGATGATCCCTATGTTTTAAGATAATTTATGTGTTTGGTCTCTAACTTTATTTTTTAACTCGAAGGTTCTCTATAATCTATTTTTGTTGCGCATTAGGTCCCTAATACATAAAAAAACTATATTACCTTTATCTGTCTTTTTTTTATTTTTTTATTGTTTGTTTATTATTTCTAAATTAAAAAAAATAATCCCATATATCCCAACACCCCCACGATTCAAACCTAGCAGCTTCTCTATCTCTTTCCAAATCAGAAACAAGCCACCATGATCGTGCCTCTCGTTTCCACTTTCCACTTGCTTCTCCGACGCCTAACCTGATCGTCTCCGACCACCGGTTTGTTCCCCATGGGAGACGCCCCCTTTCCCTCTTTCACATACCACCGTTACCCTCCATGGAAACCAATCAAAAACCTGAAATCAAGAAAATCAAAACCAGTCCCTGATGAGAATCAAAATTAAACCTAATGAGAATCAAAATTAAACCAGTTGAAATCAAGAAAATCAAAACCAAACATCATGAAATCAAAACTAGACACAATACAATGGTAAGGCATTGAAAACAGTGACGGTGGTGGTGGCTCCGATTCGTATATGTGAGATTATGAATCTATTAATCAGATTTCTTTGACGCGATGGTAAAGCATAGAAGACAAGATCTGATTTCTTTGACACTGTGAATCTATTAATCTGATTTCTTTATCGAGGGGATAAATCTAATATTAACTCTTCAACTGTCCTAGAATCTTAGGTGATGGAAGGGAAACGAGTCGTGGTGACGGTCTTCACACTGATATATCCACAACGTAATTGAAACTAACCAAATACCTGCAACATCGAAGCCCATTCTTCAACTCAACCAATTCGATGGACTCACCGCTACCTTACACCATATCTGTCGCACAAATCCATAAGAAATCAGTATCACATATGGCTCGAATTAATAGCCAAGAACTACCACCGGTTCTCTCCCTTCACGACATCCTCCTCCTGCTTTCTCCTTCCCCCACCAAGAGATTAAAAACCAGACTCAGATGTCTTCGATCGTGGTGAGAAGGGCAGAAGAGAGGAAGAATCGAGAGGGAGTAGATTGGGTCGGTGTTCTGACGATGGTGGAGGCGGGGTGGTTCCCGATGGTGAGGCATCGATGGAAGTAGAGGTGTGCAAAAACCGAACCGACTAAAAAAAAACCCGACAAAACCGCATGAAACCGAAACCGATTAACCAAAACCGACATGTAAACCGACGGTGCGGTTTTCAATTTTCGAAAAACCGAAGATTCGTAGTTCGGTGCGGTTTTCATCCAAAAACTGATGTACAAAAACCGACCCGCACCGAAGTGTAAAAAACAAAAGATTTTTAAGATATATATATATATATATATATATATATATATATATATATATATATATATATATATATATATATATATATATATATATATATATATATATATATATATATATATATATATATAAGAGAGAACCAAAATTTTCCTAGGAACCTAGGAACTTTTTAACTGAAATTTTTTTTTCAAAAAAAATGACATAATACACCTAGTCGCTTATATTTAAGACTTTTTGTCAAAAAAAATTTGAAAAATAACATGTATACACGAAATGTGCATATATGCACTTTTTCGCAAATGTGTATATGATCACGTTTCGTGCATATATGCACATTTCGTGTATATATATTATTTTTTTCAAATTTTTTTTTACAAAAGGGCTTAAATATAAGCGATTGGGTGTATTATGTAATTTTTTTTGAAAAAAAAATTTCAGTCAAAAAGTTCCTTGGTTCCTAGGAAAAAAATGGTTCTCATTTGAACTTTAGTCTATATATATATATATATATATATATATATATATATATATATATATATATATTCGCCTTTGACCTTATTCAAACGAAAAAAAGACAGCCGGGAGGGGGGGTAGGGGGACATAGAAACCGCACCACAAGCAACAAAACCGCACCAGACTCGTAGGGCGGTTTTAAAACCGAAACCGCACCATGGAAAACCAAACCACACATAGAAACCGCAAAACCGATCCGCACCAAAACCGCACCATACGGTTTTTAAAGCTCATAAACCGCACACTGCGGTTTGCAGTGCGGTTTGGTCTCAAAACCGCACCAACCCACACCATGCACACCCCTAGATGGAAGAAAGATGAACGGGAAATTAAAAAAATGTTATTAATGGTAATAAACAACTAACAAAAAATTTAAAAAATAATAAACAACTAACAAAAAATTAAAAAAATAGTTATTAAGAGTAATATAGTCAATTTAGGTTTGGTAGGGACCAAGCGCACAATAAATGCAAACTATGAGGACGGTCCGAGTTAAAAAAACATTTAGGAACCAAACGCACAAATTACCTTAAACCACAGGGACCATTCGTGTAATTTAATTTATATGGAATTAGGCGATTGCCCGCGCGTTGCATAGGAAAAAATATGTTTTGAAAATGTTAATAAATATATGTTGTCAAAATAAATTAATTTATTAACGTTAATTATGAAATAATAATTTTTACACTGAAATAAAAAGGTTGATACAAAATTTGACATTATCTTTAACCATATAATAATAAGAGACGTCATTAGAAAGTTAAAAAGAAAAATTTTAAAGTAGTTATAATAATAGAATGCAATTAACAAAATAATATTCAAATTAATACGTTTAAAAACAAATATTTAATTTATTTTGTATCATAATTATACATAAAAAAGAAAACATAAACATAAACACAAATATACGATATCATAAACAAATAATATTTGCAATCTCATTATATAATTTTTATTTTTAAAATTGATTGCTTCCTACATCCTATAAAACGACACTTTCAATTGACAAAACTCACTTATCCTATACAACCACACTTGAATAACCAATCATCTTTCAATGAAATAAGTTCACTTGTCTTAGCATATGCCATCACAATGGTGAAACCACCGGTACAGGTGAAGTATTTTCATGTGGTAGAAGTTAATTATGTATATTAAAGCACAAAATTAATGAAAATTACTAATTCCATTGAATGTTTATTTTGATGTCAAAACTCTTTAACATCCAAATAATCTTACTTATCATTAAACCACTACAATTCAATTTTTTTAAACTTATGATAGTTAATATTTGTGGTACTTAAAATGGTGAAATGTAAAAACATTAAATATGAAAAATATCATATATTTTTTCAAATTTACTAAATTGGCTGTTAAATGTTGATACACAATTGTTGTTTTTAATTTGGAATTGAAGTATTGAAACTAACTAAAAATATTCAATTGATTAATTAAATACAATAATCTAAAAAGGCTTTTGAGTTGAAGTAGTTAAAATATAAAATAATTTTTTTAACAAAACCTTTATGAATTATTATTTAAAAAACTGACTATACACAAAAGTTTTAGAAAGCATTAACTGATTTAAATATATAAAAATAATATACCAATTGATAAAATTATATTCTCTTGGAGCTAACATCTAAGACATCAGATCTGCCCTAAATACAAAGCCTCGTAATATTAAGTTATGGCGAGTCTCCGGATTGTTGTATATCAATTAAACTAATTTTTGCATATTACATATACAATGAAATTAAAAACATATTTTTATCGTCAAAATTAAAACAACTAAATACTAATGTTTACTTAAAATAAATTACCATAATTAATATGATACTATCACTATAATATTTACCTTTATCATAACATTGACAATTACAAACTAATGATAACGTTTACATTGACGTAATATGCATACTAAAAGTGTGTTTTAGAGTACATTTAATTTTGAATATCACATATACAACAGTGCTAAACACACATTTATCAGTCAACCTAAAACAACAAAAAACTAATTTTTATTTAAAATGAATTACCATGCTTCATGTGATAATATCATTATAATATCTAACTTTATCGTAACATTTATGAATACAAACTAATAATAATGCTGATATCGAATTCAAATAATTATCTTAAATTAACAAAACAATTAGCAATTATTATTAAACACATCTGAAAACCATTAGACTTTTTATTATTCTTGAGTTTTGTCAGATAGTATAGAATACATAGATAGATTTCGAGAAAAATAGATCATCAAAATCATTTTGTATAATATATAAACCAGCTTTAAGAGGAAGTGAAGACACACACAAGAAATTTTTTACACCTTTCTCTTGTCAATTATTGGATAAATGACACACACTCCATGTAGTTGATACCATTAGCTTGGTGATAGAGCTACAAATAAAAGACCATGTAATAAACAAACATCTCTTTAAAACTAACATCAACTTTTAGGAACCCAACATACAAAGATTGTGTCAACATACTACAAAAGGTTAAAGCTTTATATATATATATATATATATATATATATATATATAATAAATAGTATGAAATAATAATTAATATAACTTCTAATAACATAAAACCAACGAAACATCTATTATAAGATTTATTTTTAAAAAACACATAAAACATTCCTAAATCGTGCAAGACCCAGTTCTCGAACGATGAAATTGGGGTTAGCAAGCAAAGGATAAGGACAAATTGGACTTAGCGGCGCTATCATATAGTAGATAGCGACGCTAAGATGGACTAAAAGTAATGGAACGTAGTAGTTGGAGCATAGTGACGCTATGGGCTAAGGATAGTGCCGCTATGCACTACAATTGAAAACCCCTAGAATATTGGGCCTTAGGTCCTATTTAAGTACCCTAAGCCTTAAGAGGATCATGTTGCAGCCTCCATAAACCCTGAAAACCTCTGTGCATGAAGTTCTAGTCCCTTATGGTGATTTTTGGCTTAAAATATTGTTAAAGGTTACTTGAGGAAGAATGAGTCAAAAAGTGGAACAATAGAGGTATCATCAGTCAAGAACCAACGAAATATTCATATTCTAGACCTTGGTAAGTCTATCATCTTCTGATTTCTTTCATGGAAAATATTTATCTTCTAGATTGTGTTGAATGTTGGTGTTTGTGGCATTTGTGATGTTTCTCTTGGAGTTGGGGAAACCCAGACATCTTAGTCCCCTATTTTGTCCATCTTGACTTCTGGATCAGATAAATGGTAAGCTTTTGATCATTCTAGCTTATTGTGATGGATCCAACTCCCTTTGTGACCTAGGTTTTAGGATTTGGCATGCATTGCACATGCACCATAAAGTCACCATTTTTTGTGAATCAATGGATTAAATGAATGAAACCTCCAAGTTGTTGGTTTTTGTCTTAATGGATTAAGAGCTAAATGAGGAAGTTGCAAATAGCAAGGATAGCGCCACTATCATCAAGAGATAGCGTCAGTATCCGTAGCGAAGGCCCTATGTTGGAAAGTGTCTCATAGTGATAAGCAACATATAATAGCGATGATGTGGCATCACATTGACTTAGACCCATTGACCGTTGACTTTTTGGCTAGTGTGACTTTGGTCAAACTTTGATGGGTTTAAGATGAGGACTAAGGACTTGACGTTTAATTGGTTTGGGTTATTGAGTTATATCTAATGATGAATTAATAGGTTCGTTTTGCTGATTCTCCAAGAGTATGGTGTTGTCTTTCTACCTGATGATTCAGGTGAGTTTCCTCACTATACTATGTTTGAAGTTACATGCATAGGTAGCCTAAAACCGGATAGGGTAGGACTGTATGCTTAGACTAGCATAGTCTCGCTTATTGATAAATACTTGTGTGATTCGTACGTGACTGCAGTACCTGACGCTTTTAGGGTTGGATTATTCCTGAAGCCTGACAAAGTTGGACTATAATTGTTGCTTGCTAGGTAGATTTGGCGATGCTTGTTAGTAGTAGGGCTTGTATGTGACTATTGTGCCTGAAGCTATTAGGTTTGGACCATTCCTGATGCCTATAGGGTTGGACTATGCCTGATGTTCGACAGGGTTGGACCATAGTTAATGCCTAGTAGGGTCGGATTGTACTTGACGGCCATTAGGGTTGGACGATGCCTGACGCCCACTAGGACGACATTGTACTGTATGTATTATGTGATGGAATGTGTGGTATATTGGGAACTCACTAAACTTTATTATTACTCTTTCAAGTTAAATGTTTTAGGTGCCTTTTAGATAAAAGGAGAGCACGACCTGACTTAACTTGCATTCATCATATTTATTCTTTTCAAACTTCCTAAAAGATTGAAGTTTAAAACCTGGCGATATTACTACTATGGAATTTGAAATACTCATTTCCCTGAATTTAAACAAATGGACCTTATGGTGTTTTAAATGGTTCTTGCGACGTAGCGATGGTTTTGGATATTTTACACTCTATTTTAAAAATGGAAAATTTTGGCTATGAAATTTGGGACGTTACAAGTTGGTATCAGAGCCTTGGTTTGAGGGATTTGGATGAATAAGAATGTGATTCCAAACTCAAATTAAGGGCTAAAGGATTTTAAAACTATTTTTTCTTAAAAAATAGAAAAACTCTTTTCCAACCAAGTTCAAATGAGTTAGGTTGAGGACCATGTAGAAAGTCCCTTTGTATGTTCATGTTTGATTGTCGCTTGGGGGTTTGAAACATGGTTTGAATACATGACTTACCTATTTCAATGGTTTTCAAATAAGTTTTAAAAGAAGAATATATGTGTTGCGTATAGTCCTTTAGAGCTCAAAGGAAAGTTATTCCCAAAATATCCATATTTTGTGTTATGTTATTGATAGATATGGATGCTAATTCGTAGGTTAAGGACCCATTCAAGAATTGCATAGCTATACGAATGCATTCTGCCTTGAAGTCACCCAACCATTTAATTGTTTCGTAACTCGGATCCTAGACTTTAATAAATTAATGTTGTAGGAACAATAAAAGGTATTAATTTTTATAGACTGAATATTGAAAATACTAAAATTTTGTAGATGAATAAATCCAAACTCATTACCATGCATTATCTTTCTCTTGTTGATATGCAAGAGACAATAACATTCGACGGATATAATTTTAACGAATGGCTTTGTAGCCTGAGAATTTTTCTTGAAAGGGATCGGAATTTTTATATCATTAAAGGCCCTATTCCTAAACAACCCGCACTTTTCAAAAGATCTGAACATGATTCCTGGTGGAAGCATCATTGTGATGCTGAAGATGTATCTGATATCATACTGGGAACAGTTCTTCCTGACTTTCAGAAAGTCTTGAAAAACTTAGAAGCATATGAGATGTTTTGTCATGTTAAACATATATACCTTTAGAACTGTAGAACTTGGTTCAAACCGGTTCAAGCATTAGTAGAATGCAAGGCTGAAGAGAGTCACAATGTGAGCTCTAAAAGATCCATTATTCAAGGAAAGGAAACATTTAATCACATGAAATCAAAAAGGGTCAATAAAGATGGATCTTCTTTCCATTGTAAAGAAACATGACACTAGAAGAAGAATTGCCCCTCTTATATGAAAAAAATAGGTCAGACCAGTAATTCAGGTATCTATAAGATAGAACTTATACTTTCCTAATAACATTCAAGTATTTGATACTTTATGTTAATCTAATTTTGTAAATTTATACAAACATTATAGAAAAGTGAGCAGTTGAGAATAAGCAAGTTGAAACGTTACTTTTGAAGATTATCATTTATGATTTGATCATAAAAGACCTGTATTGTAAAACAATGTTGTTTTGAACAATATATGTTTTAAATTTATCATGTCTAAATTTATGTCTCGGTTAATTGATAATTTACTTAATCGTTTTTCATAACGATCGCATTCATATTCCGAAATGATTATTCTTGTTTTGAGAACTATATTTCATACTAGAATAACGAAGTAAATATCAAGGGTTTTATAAATTATAAGTTCTATAAGAAAACCTCTTTTGACTCAAATATGATTTGAATCAAAATTATCTATGACATTGTTATCTTTGTTATAAATATAATACACATATTCCAACTTCAAGGAATAGATTTTGAAGGAAAACAAAGATGTTTTATTTGACATATGTGAATCTTATTTATAAAACATTACTAATTATATTTTCACTAAATAGTAGAGAAAATTATTTTTAAGGAACTATACACCATGATGTATGACTTCGTTATTAATGAATGTTTAGATTTAGTACGAGATACCTCATCAACTTCATTAACAACTATAGTCTTTGTACTTTTTAAGATAAAGTGAAGAGTGGACTTGGGAACCGGAGGAGGAAATGCGGAGGCATTATCCAGAATTATTTACCGGCACGGATTTCGGGGACGAAATCCAGTCAAGTGGGGGAGAATTGTAAGACCCGTTCCGCTGAGTCGCGGCCCGGAGGAATCCGCGGCATGGCTTTAGGAAGAATCTAGAATCGCGTAGGATTTGTACGCACGGCGCGGTTCTAAAGAACCCGCGACGCGGTGCGCCTCTAAAGTGAAAAACCCTAATTCGGATTTAAACGCCTATATAAAGGGACCCAGCCCTAGGGTTCGTGTTTTTGGGAGTTTTCTAGAGTAGAGGCGTCTGGTTTCGGCAGATACTCTTTGGTCTCGAGGCTTTGAAGGCTTTGGGAGATTAGAAGAAGGAGATCCAATGTGGGAGAAGGTTTGGGATGGATCGTGGGCATCACTCCGTCCTTCAGAAGTAAGGTAAGAAGAATTACTCTTCTGACTTTCCTTTTTATCCCGTCATATGGTGTTACCAGTTGGTTTGAAGCTTTAGACGATTTGTAGCACTTAGGGTTTGGACCAAGGACATGCATGGAGTTGCATGTCCGTAAGGAAGTGGCCTTAGGGTAGTTTCTGATCTCAGGAAGGGTGTAGAAAGGAACCCTAGCCGATTGATGTACTGTTAAGCGCTAATAACATTTTGGAACGTTACGAGCCGCGACGCGGACTGGCTATGTCAGCGGCGCGGACTCGGCTGAACCCTCGTAATTGTGCAATGGTAGCCGCGGCGCGTAGGGCGAGAAGCCATGCCGCGGCGAGCGACTGTTTGACCCTAAGGTTTGGTTTTGACCCTGGTTTGGTGGTAAACGTTGAGTCTGACCTTTAGGCAAGTCTATAGAAGTTTAGT
Organism: Cichorium intybus; assembly: GCA_023525715.1. NCBI lineage: Eukaryota > Viridiplantae > Streptophyta > Magnoliopsida > Asterales > Asteraceae > Cichorium > Cichorium intybus. The sequence goes on along the minus strand of CM042017.1, from coordinate 93,363,614 downwards.
CAGTGCTTGACAAGTTGTATATGTGGGATATAGGTGTGTGGACGAGCTAGTGGAGATATTAAAGTATATCTGTGCGGTTTCGAATCAGGTGAGTATCCTCACCTTACTATATGATGTTAAATGTTAGGCATCTTGTATGTTATTTACAGTTATATGATTTGCTCTATATCTGTGATTATTTGTTGTTGGGCTCAGTACTGATACGTGTCCCCTCATAGCTGTTGTATGGCGAGTTGGACTATTGCCTTGTCCCATAGCTTTTGTATGATGGACTGGGCCATAACCGGGAACCCATAGCTGTTGTATGATGGGTAGAACCTTCCCGTGTCCATAGCTGTTGTATGATGGACGCCCGTAGCTGTTGTATGGCGGGTAGGGTCGGGTCATTCTCGGGGACAGGTTGTTAATATGTGGGCATGTATGGTAATTTGTGGACTCACTAAGCTTTAAGCTTACCCGTTGTTTTATAACATTTCAGGTATTCCAAATGACAAAGGGAAGGGCAAGGCTTGACGGCAGCGCATCACATACAAGTGATTTATATTAATGAACTATATTGGTGTTTTCAAATGTTTCCGCTATTGGTTTAAGTAATATGTTGAACAGTTTTATGTTTTTGGAATAAATATTTTATTGGAACCTTGGTAATAAATGAATTTTAAATTTTTTGGAAATTGGGGTGTTAACTTCTTGGTTTTCACTTCTAACATCGCTTCTGGCTCTTCAACTAGTCGGTTGGGTGTTTCCACCCTTAACTCTTCTAAAGGAATGGTTAACTCTTTCTTTCCAAAGTACTTCTTAAGATAACATACATGAAATGTATCATGTATTCCTTTAAGTTCTTATGGCAGTTCTAGTTTGAATGCTTGTAATCCAATTCTATTCAAAATTTTGAAAGGTCCAATATACCTTGGACTTAATTTTCCTCTTTTTCCAAATCTTATCACCCCCTTCCAAGGTGATACTTTTATCATCACCAAATCACCTTCTTTTAGATCATACGGTCTTTTCTTCAAGTTTGAGTAGCTTCTTTGGCGATCCTGTGCTGCTTTCATATTTGCTTGTATCACACCAATCTTCTCATTTGTCATTCTCACAATTTCTGGTCCAGTGATTTTTATTTCTCCAGCTTCTAACCAACACACTGGTGTTCTACACTTCCTACCATATAAGGCTTCAAAGGGTGGCATCTTAATGCTTGAGTGATAACTGTTATTATACGAAAATTCTGCTAATGTTAGGTGATCATCCCAATTACCTCCAAAATCAATGGCACATGATCTCAACATATCCTCCAATGTCTGAATAGTACGTTCACTTTGTCCATCTGTTTGAGGATGATAGGCTGTACTCATCTTGATTCGGGTTCCCATCCTTTCTTGTAGAGAATCCCAAAAATTTGACGTGAATCGAGGATCTCTATCTGATACTATAGACAGTGATGCTCCATGAAGTCTGATCACTTCATCAATGTACAACTGAGCTAGTACTCCAAGTGGTGTAGTTTCTTTGATCGCGAGGAATAGGGCGCTTTTGGTCAGTCTATCAACAATGACCCATATACTATCGTGTCCTCTTCGCGTTTTCGGCAGCCCCATGACAAAATCCATGGTTACTTCTTCCCACTTTCCTGCTAGTATCTGTAATGACTGCGCATTACCATATGACACTTGATGTTCTGCTTTTACTTGTGCACAAGTCTCACAGTGTGATATATATTTTGCTATTCTTCTCTTCATCCCTGGCCACCAGTAATGCTGCTTTAAATCTTGATATGTTTGCGTACTTCCAGGATGTATAGAATACTTGGATTTGTGAGAATCATCCAAGACTATCTTCCTAGTTGCTCCATATTTTGGGACCCAGATGCGTCCTTTAAAAGTACGCAGCCCTTGTGTGTTTGTTTCAAACACCACCTTTTTCCCAAGCTTCTCTTTCTGAATATTATCTTCCGTTAAAGCACTGTCTTGAGCTTCTTTAATCTTTTGAATTAAAGTTGAGACTACTTCAATTCTCATAGACCTACCTTTAACAACTCTTTCACGGATCTTTCGGCTTAGGGCATCGGCTACTACATTGGCTTTTCCTTCATGGTAGATTATTTCACAATCATAATCATTCACAAGCTCAATCTATCGTGTCTGTCTTATATTTAATTCTTTTTGGGTGAAAAGATATTGTAGACTTTTGTGATCTGTATATATCTTACATTTCGTCCCATACAGATAGTGTCTCCAAATCTTCAATGCAAATACAATTGCAGCTAACTCCAAATCATGAGTAGTATAATGTGTCTCTGCATCTTTTAAATGTCTAGAAGCATAAGCAATGACTTTGCCTCGTTGCATAAGTACACAACCGAGACCTTTATTGGACGCATCGTTGTACACTACAAACTCTTCTGTGCCTTCTGGTAAGGATAATACTGGGGCTTCACATAACTTCTTTTTCAATATCTCAAAAGCTTCTTGCTGCTTTTCTCCCCAAACAAACTTCACCTCTTTCCGGGTTAACTGAGTCAGTGGCACTGCTATTTTAGAAAAATCTTGAATAAACCATCGGTAATAACCGGCTAATCCAAGAAAACTCCTGACTTCTGTAGGTGTTTTCGGTGGTTCCCACTTCATAATTGCTTCTATCTTTGCTGGATCAACTTTAATTCCTTCAATCGAAACAACATGACCTAGAAATTGAACTTCCTGGAACCAGAAGTCGTACTTTGACAATTTCGCGTATAACTGTTCATTCTTCAGAGTACACAACACCTCACGTAAATGTACTTCATGCTCCGCTTCACTTTTAGAGTAGACCAGAATGTCATCGATGAAAACGATAACGAACTTGTCAAGAAAAGGTTTACACCCTATTCATAAGGTCCATAAACATAGCTGGGGCATTTGTGAGGCCGAATGGCATCACTAAAAATTCATAATGACCATAACGAGTTCGGAAAGCAGTCTTGCAAACATCTTCATCTTTCACCCATACTTGATGATATCCGGAACGAAGATCAATTTTAGAAAAATAACTAGGTCCTTGCAACTGATCGAATAAATCATCAATTCGCGGTAAAGGATATCGATTCTTGATTGTCACTTTATTAAGCTCACGATAATCGATACACATACGCATAGTACCATCCTTCTTCTTGACAAACAACACTGGAGCTCCCCAAAGGGAAGAACTGTGACGAATAAACCCTTTGTCAAGAAGTTCTTGCAACTGTGACATGAGTTCTCTCATCTCTATAGGAGCAAGACGGTACGGCGCACGAGCAATAGGACTTGCTCCAGGAACAAGGTCAATGCGAAACTCGACTTGCCTAATGGGTGGTAAACCAGGTAAGTCATCAGGAAACACTTCAGGAAATTCATTGACCACTTTTATGTCCTCCACCTTCTGCTTCTCTTTCTTCCCATTCATCCCATAAGCGATAAATGATTCACACCCTTTATGGATGCATTTACGGGCTTTAATAGTAGAGATAAGACTTTGCATATTCTTTCGTCGTTCCCCATACATGTAAGCTTTGCTACCATCAGGCAATTTGATCGATACTATTCGTTTCCCACAAAGAATCTTAGCATTATGAGCTCCGAGCCAATCCATCCCAATAATAATATCAAAACCCTTGATCCCGATAGGAAGCAGATTAGCTTTTAAAATTCGTCCATTAATCTCAATCGGACATTTCTCATACACATGACGTACCGTAACTAATTCTCCATTTGCGACTTCTATGATACATGTATCATCTAAGGGTTTCATTGGAATATTTAGACGCTTACTAAATTCATGGGACACAAAAGAGAAATGTGCTCCAGAATCAAAAAGAACATAAGCTGGTTGTGAGTTTACAATTAGTGTACCTGCTACCACATCCTGATCCTCCTTGGCTTCTTCGAGAGTCATCTGAAAAGCTCTCCCTTTAGTCTTTGTCGGCTCCGTCTTTCTATTACTTGCTGTAGAAACCAACGTCTCGTTCTTCTTTTTTGGGCAATTGAAACTATAATGGCCTTTTTCGTGACAATTATAGCACTCCACTTCACTAATATCCTTCACCTTACAATCCTTAGCTTGGTGTCCCGGAAGACCACATTTGAAGCACCCACTAGTACCTTTCTTGCATTCACCACCGTGTATTCTTCCACACTTCTTGCATTCTTTGACTTCACTTTTTCTAGAAAATCCTGATGAAAAGCGACTCTTCTTACTTGCTCCAGAGAATCCTGAAGACTTTCGTTTCTCCCCAAAAGCTTGACGTTCTTTAGCCTTCTTCTCTATCATACTTTCAACTCTAGCTGCAAATTCAATGACTTCATCAAGGGTAGTAGCCTTACCAACCTCCAATAAGTAGTCCCCAGGTAACCCATTGACATAACGATTTATCCTTCCAGCTTCAGTAGGTAATGTATCTTCCAGAAAAGGTAGCATCTCACAGAACTTCTTGGTGTACTCATCAACTGTCTGCTTCTCTTTCGTAAGAGCAAAGAATTCGTTGACTAAATCCTCTCGGTGCCTAGCTGAGCAAAACTTGCCTTTCAATCGCCTAACAAACTCCTCCCAAGAAAATGCATCCACAATTTCACTTCCCTTTGTTCGGTGAAGAGTATTCCACCAATTAAGGGCATCGACCTTTAGCATTTGAGAAGCGAATCCTACCTTCATATCCTCTTCACAACGGCATATCCGAAGAACCTGCTCCATTTCAGTCACCCACCGAATAGTTATTTTCGGGTCCATCTCCCCATTGAATTCCTTAGGTCGACAGGACATAAAGTCCTTAAAGGTACACACTCCTTTGGTCTTGAATTGTGCCTGCGATTTGGAAGAAGAATCTCCTTGAGAAGAGGTCTGAATTGGATCAACACCCTCCGGAGCTATACTTTTCACACTATCTTCAGTTTGCGATTTAGATTTTTCGCCTAGTCGTTCATCCAAAAGACGAGTCATTTCTTGTCTTGTTTGTGCTTCCGAGTCATGCAATAATTTCTGAATTGCCTCCAATGTCAATGGAGGTGGATCAACATCACCCCTAGAATTGCCTTCATCATCGGCTTGGGGCGGTCGGTGAGGAACAGGAGGCCTTGGATTAGGACCTTGATTTTCCGCATACGATCCTTGGCCACTTCTAGTTCGCATTTTGCTATAAAATTCCAATACTTTAGTATTTCATAATATGTCATAAATATTAGCTTACTACTTCCTCCACCAGTTTCCCAGTATTCCCTCGTGGCTACACTGGGCTCAATACGCGTCCTGTGATTATGATAATACGGGCCCATATTATCATAATCACCTACACATGTTGTTCCCAATGCTTCCACTCAGTTCCACCGTTCACTGGTATCAACTAGCTATTTTTTTCTACTCATAAATATACTCATATAATTCTATTAACAAACAATGTCTCAATTTCTTAAGACATAATAAAACTATATAACTCACTCTAACTCCCTATTTCACAAGTCTAAGCCTAGGAGTGGAATTATCCAATCCTAATTCGCTTAAACTATGGCTCTGATACCAACTTGTAACGCCCCAACTTTTACAAAGCATTTATATTACATAAAAGCATATTTTACAATATACGGTTTAACAAAAACCATTGTATTGGTTAACATGTGACTGGGGTATCACAATTTCATATCATACAACCATAAAGTTTAAGCAAAAAGGGATTTAGCCATTCTTCAATACATGAAAACTATAATCAACTCCACTCCTTCGCACACTAGAAATATTATACAACTTCAACTATCTTACATCTTCGTACCTAAACCTGGAATACATGGCATAAAAATAGAATACGTAAGACAAAAATGTCTCGTGAGTTACATGAGTTTTAGACTCAAACATTTAATCAACTTTTTCTTTTAAAATTCTTAACATAGAATATCTGTCAAAACTTTATAGTGGTGGCATAACAAAACTCTTTACTTTTCAAAAATCATTTCATAGCATACTTTGTAAAAATTTACATCTTTCTTACTTTCTTTGACTGGTATTATAAACTCGCTGGATTTTTATACTTAGGGCTTTAATCACCATAAGTGATACCCCAAGTCTCTACAGCTAGAAAGAACGGATTAATCCTCACCAGTAGAAGTTGCTTAGGAAATCTACTTCGCGAAGGGGCTTTTCCCCAGTAGACTCCATACCTAACCCGGGTAGGTGGAACACGGCATGGTTCCCTTACTAACATTGCTTGCTACAAATACCAGTCATACAAAATACTTTCTGCTTACTTGAACATTACTTACACATTTAAAAGCTACTTGCCAAAACTCATCTCTTTTTATAACTTTGTGGCTAAGTGCCAAGACATATGCTTTATTTCATATATTAGACATATAGTTATCACTTTACTTTCAAACATATCAATATACTTTCATTTCATAAGTTTATTCATAAAACTAATAATAACTTCACATATTAAACTTTTGTATAAAATGTTATAACTTACTTGCCATGTACTCCAAAAGAGTTAAAATATCTCATGTACTCACCTTATAGTTCTTGAAGGGTTGACTAAGTGTTTCTTGGTTCTTTACCCTTCCGATGTTGCTCAATCACTTGACTTGCACCTATATTTAATATATCATACATTAACATTTATTTCTATTGACTCTATAACTCATTAGAGTCCTTAAAATACTATCATGGGTCATAACAGTTATATAACTTTTAAATGACCAACTTTTAATTAAGTCGTATATTATACGTATTTTACTACAGTACCCTCGAGAGGTCGTATTTTCATTCCGACAATTTTCTGTGTCATTTTGGACCATATTGGACTTGTGTTTAAAATTTGAGGTCAAACGGATAAGCCTAACTCCAAATTCCAAAATTTTCACTAAACAGGGGACTTTTGTTGCTGGTGCGAGATCGCGGCCCGATCTGAAAGAGATCGCGACCTGATCTCTGCTGAACAGACCAGATTTCACTATTTTTAGTTGTAAACCCCCATTTTCATACATTAAGTCCTTAATACACCACTTAATCGTTAAGGGATTATTCCAGGACAAAAACCTTCCATTTTCTTGAGTTTTTAAACCATGGAAATCATAGATTTCAATCATTTCCCAAAAATTCCCGTTTTTACATTTTTGATCCAAAACCCGAAATTGTCCAAGATTAATCACTTGTACTGATTTATTTCAACAAATACAACATTTGGAATTCATTAAAACCCATTAGAATCAAATTGATCATAAGAACTTGTGATTTAGGGTTCTTGAATAAAACTCCAAATTTCAACAATAACAACCTACTTTCGTGTTTTAATTGTATGTTCTTACACATAACATATTTGAGTCTTAAAATTCATTCAAACCTCTTAGAACATGACTGGAATTTCAGTCATCATCTTCTCCCATGAAGAACACACACAAGAACTTAGGTTAGATGATCTTTACTAACCTTAATACTTGATTACTTCAAACTTCCAAGCTTATACTCCAACTTCTTGCTCAATTTTCGTGAATTCCAGAAATCGGGTCTTCAAGATTCTCTCCCGTAGCTTCTCCAAAGTTCTGAACTTATGGGGGATATTTCTCCCTTTTATACCTCTCATTTTACAGTTTTAGTCCCTCTAACTCATTCCCTTGGACTTTAACCACCATAAATTTTTTTATCACATACAACTTGGTTTCTTACATTTCTAGTCCTAAAACTAGAATATAATTTCATAGTAATTTCTGTATATGGTCAAATAACCAAATTACCCTTACAAACATAATTTCTCATAATAATACATATAAAGCTTTAAATTATGCACATCCTATATTACATATTTATATTATTATTTTGGGTCGTTTCATTGACTACCTCATACTTTTCTTGACGACTTCGCTTATGGAACTTTTCCATAAGGTCCTTGTTCATCTTGTATGGCCAATAGTCCTCATAAAATCTCTGCAATTCAGAGACCATAGTAGCGACCATGATGTAAGCCACTTTGGTTGCATCGTCGTAGTGTTTTTTATATGAGACATATTTCTCAAGAGTAGTTGTTTCTTGATCGATTTCAACGAGTTCTTTTTTGAGAACATACTCTCTGTCCTCGAATGTGAGAGCCATCTTAATGTTTCGCATCCAGTCGTTGTAATTGGTGCCATCCAATGTCACCTTCGAGCAGAGCAAAAGGATCGAAGAGAAGTTATTGTGGTTATTGTGTGGAGCGGATGGGGTAGCAAAAGCATCAGCTGAAGTAGACATCTATAAAAGAAAGGTAGTTTTTAATTAGATAAGAATAATCCTTAACATTTTAATCCAAAGATAAATATTAAGGCTATAACCCAAGTATATCATTCACAACTTAGAAGAGGGATGCCGTAATCTAATTGTAAATTTTATAAAGGTAGGTAAATGATGATTTGCCAATTCCACTGTGGAAGATAATCAAATTAAGTGAAATTCCTAGGTCTTTTGAGATTTATTGAAACTGTTCAGTGGCATGTTTAATCTCGGATTATGCTCTTCCATTTGTGACTGGGATACTGAGAATCACAAAGAAGATGTGAATAATCATGCAAATGTGCTTGTTACCTCAATGTCATTTATCATCTCAATTGATGTGCTGGTAAACCACACACACTCCATTAACAATGATAATTATGAGATACCAATTACAACTCTTTATAAGTCCCTATTAGTGTGCCGGTAAACCACACACGCTCCACTAACGACTTATGAAGTGTAATGTGCAATTTCATGAGTTAGCATACTTTTCACATTTTTCCTAAAGTAGCTAGATTTGGGATTTTGTATAAGATGTTCTAGTACTTTCTTTTAATAACATTATAATTTCAATGAGATTTAGTGTCCTATCAAATCTGTTTTGCTATCGACCCTCCACTAATCAAGGAAGCGGTGGGTGAGAGTGCACACCCATTCAACCCTTATTTTATAGGCAGTTTCCTTATACCCCCCTTATAGATCAGTTTTGTGAATGAGGCATACTAACAATTTGACTGATTGATTCTTATACATATAATATTAACAATTAATAATAATATATAATGTATATTTTAAACTTTTAAAATACTAGGTTTAAATTTCGAGAATTTAAATTAATCCTTTAATTAACAATTAATTAAATTAAATTAAAATCTGATAAGGATTAACTAATTAAATTAATCAAGTAATTTAATCTTAATCCTAACCCTCTAATTTTCGAAAATTAGGGTAAAAGATTTATCCATTTATTAATTAATCATAATTACCAAAATAGAAAACCCTAGGAACCCTACACAATTTTTGAAAAATAGGGGAGGCGGCTAGGGTTTCAAAAACCCTAGCCTAAGTCGAAATTTATAGCCTTTAGGGTTTAATCTCAATAAACCCTAATAGATCAAGTTTTACAATTATACAAATTTAATAGAAAACAAAACTAATGCTCTGATACCACTAATGAAGAATAGGCAAACAAATAAACTTAAACTCTTAAGATCACATGCAACCTAAGGATCTATGTTTTCTCTATCGAACATATAAATAAGAACATCTAAAGGAAACCCTATGTATAATAAAAATTACTAAAGAGGGTTTCAGGATTACATACCTTATTGTTATTATAGCAAATAACAATTATTCCTTATCTCGTTGATCTCTCAGAAGCAAGCTCCACAAGTATCGTGCCTCTAATCGTTCACACCCAAAAGTCCAAGGAAATGTTAATTATCTTAATTATCTTATTAAGAAAAGCTCGCTATAAAACCTTAGAGAAGGATTATAGATTCTTCTTGAGAAAGAAGAGAAAATTCCAGAGAACTGTCTACAGGAATAGGGCAGAGAATAAAGTACAAGGGGAGGCGTATTTATAACTTCAAAGGTGATAAGGATAAACCTTATTTTAATTCAAACAAGATAAACAGTTTTATATTCAAAACCCTTTTTGGCTGTCCGCGACACGCGCGTCGTGTCTCTCCTTGCCCGCGTCGCGCGTGTTACTTCGACCAAACGTTTTCTATTGTTTAACTATTGAACAATTACAATCCAGCCCCTGCACTTTTAATTAATCCCAAATTAATTACAATTAATTCTAATTAATTTCAAACTAGTTTCTAATTAATTTATCATCACATAATAAATTAATAAACTATTTCTCTTTCTCTTACCATTCACCTTAATACCATTTGGACTACTGAGGCAACCTAAAAGGACTTTCCTACTATCAATTCAAGTATACACCAATTATAGTTATGAACTTAGACACCTAATCCAACAGTGGAAACTTGACATATTTCCACATCCTTTTTGTAATTCCAATAGAGATAGTCATTCTCTTGAGTATTATGGTCTCATATTACTAAGACTGATACACTGATTATTGGTAAAACACTTGTTGTTGAAGATGAGTTATCCAACTACATGGAAGAATTAATGAGACTAGTTGCTGCCAAATGATAGAGGATATAGAATACGAGATTCATTCCATGTTTTGATTGAATAGATCTTACAATTGGCATGAAAACCAGTGGGAGTAATTGAATCTTCAAAAGAAGAACAGAATGGATAGGAATGTACACACATTCAAAGCAAGACTGGTTGAGTAGGGAAGTACTTAGACTTAAGAAATTGATTATGAGGAAAGGCACTCTCATTAACAGCTGAGAAAGAATCTGTTAGGATATTATTTGCCACATGTACATTTTATGTGACATAGCAAAGTCGATGTTTTAAGACCGTTTTCCTTAAATGGAAAACAAAGGGGTTGTGTGTATGACACAACCAAGAAGTTTTGAACATGCCAAATATCCAAATAAAGTGTATAAAGCTTGAAAGATTCGTCTGTGGAATAAAACAAGCACCTCATAGCTGGAATCCTTGCAGGCATAAAATTCCAAAGAGTTTGGATTTTCATGAAGCATAGATAAGTCTATATTTATGTCAGAGCTAGTGGGAGTACTATTGTAGTCTTCCTAATGATGTGTGTCAAGGACATACTGCTTATAAGAAACGATTTTCCAATGTTTCAAAGGGTAATGACTTGACTTGGGAAATCATTCGCTATACATAATCTAGGAGATACAATATACATACACGGAATAAGGATTTATAGAGATTGAGAACACGTCTAGAAAAGGACTTAGCCAAAGTGCATATTTAAGTATGATCTTGAAGAAATTGGAGATGCATGACTCTAAGGACAAAGTTTCCACCCATGGCATAAATTGATGAAGAATCAATGACCCTACTAGAAAAGAACTAGATGAATGAGTCGAGTCCCATATGCGTCTACTATAGAATCGATCATATATGGCATGACATGTACTTGACCTAATATCCCATATGCTTGGAGCATAGTGAGCCGATTTCCGGACCACACTAGAAATGATCATTGTATTGTAATGAAGGACATTCTTAGAGTATCTTAGGAGAACAAGAAATGTGTTCTTGGTTCATTGAGGAAAAGGAAGAACTAAGAGCAACTGGTCATAGTGATGCCAGACATGACTCTTGTTCCCAATCAAGATAAGCGTCCATGATAAATAGAGGATTAATAACTTTGAAATGTTCCAAGTTGAAATGTATAGCAGCTAGTATATGAGACTACAATGTTGAAATAGTTCACCGGTAATATTGGTGTTGTCCTCCACACCAATGATCTCCTTGAAATCTTCTTACCAAGGGTGCAATAACCTTGACTAAGGAACCCAAGGACCATGGGACATCAAATTGTATACTCAGGGATTGCTGTTGTGTTTAGAAACCAAGTTAAGACATCGTAGTGAATAGGGCATCATCGGAAGAGTATTCGGCTGATCGTTTCACTAAGACCTTGACGCAGACCAAGCATGAAGGTCATACCAGGGTCCATAGGAGTTAAGTTTATGAGAAATATGACTCAAGTGTTTTACTTGTTAATTTGATTACTGAAACATATAACAATAGATAGATTTTATCTGATTTGATGATCATAAGTGGAGACTTGATAATAAGTTGGAGAGCTACCATTTGCATTAATTTATTACTGTGTTTCGCTTTAGCATGTTTAGAACCCGCTTCCCGAGTATTAATTTACTCAAACTTCCACAGTCGGTCATACTCTTGGAAGCAAGTAGTGATTTAAGAATGTCATGGAGTGTTAGTAGATTGTCTATAGAGATTAGACATAACATGGTGATTGCGATTAGTCCTCATGAGTACTTAATAGAGATTCAAGTACTGGAACAACCCGCACTCAGAGATTACTTCATGGATTAAGTCACAAGTAACTCTAAGATGATAATATATTTTATCCTTCAAACCAAGATACATGAGGGATCTATATTATGATTCTGTCACACTTTGGTTTACTCAAACACTATTCGTAACGGGTAGTTATAACGGGTATGTCCGAGTATGATATGATGAAATAGACAGAGACTATGTACTCAAAGTTTATCTGTTCCTTCTGCCCCAACTAGGAGAAGCGTTATATGTGGGCCTCTCGATGATTTGATGTTGACGTTAAGTGTTTGGCCAAACCCATACTAGATTGATATGTTCGATCAGTAGTCTGAGAGAGTCATCATAAATCACTAATAGAGAAACAAAATTTTGAACCTTTAGACTTGACCTTATCCATGGTCCAATTTCATTATGATATCTTGTAGAATAGAGGAATGATCACTTATCTAGGTGTCGTTTCTTTTCCTTGATCAAAAATTGACTGTTGGATAGGATGACACACTCTGCTAATTGTCAGATAATATTGAGACCATATAAGTTGACATCTTGTCCAAGTAGGGGAATATTGGAATAATGTACAATGTCATCAACTTGTGGTAATATTTCTGATAATGGTAGAGTCCTACTGGGTTGCCCTCATGACCCAGAAAAACATACAAAGTCAAAATAATTAAAAAATAAATGATTAGTTTATTAATTTATTGAGAAATAAATTAAATAGAAACTAGATGAATAAATTAATTGATAAATGATTTTGGAATTAATTTAGAATCAATTAAAGGGATTGGATTGTAATTGATTAAAAGTTTAATCAATGGACACAAAGTCTAGGGGGTGCGACCGCCAAAAGGCTCCTATGTTTGAAACCCTAGGAGCCTTTCACTATAAATAGAGGCCTTGGGGTTCAACCCTAAGGCATCCCATCCTCACAAAGGTGCCGCCAAATCCTCCCCTCCTCCATTTCTGCGAAAACCCTCATCCCTCTCTAGGATTTGAGGATTTTACCTCTTTCCCAAGTGGGATCTGTCTGGTTTTATGGTGTTCCTGGGTATGAGTCATTAGAGGGATTCACACTTTGGATCTTGTTCATCCTTTGCATGATGTTGTTCATCAGATTCAAGGAAGGGGATAATCCTAAGGTACATTCTGTTAAGTTTTTGTTGCTATAACAGATATGATATGCATGATCCTGAAATTTGTTCATGGAGAATTCTGTGAGTTGATCTTGTTAGTCTTCCGCCGCATATGATTATGTGTTTATGTGATCGAATCCAAACACCCAAACCATAAGATGTGATTGTAAAGCTAAAATGAAGAGATTATACCTTAAATCACTGGAGGACTTCCATCTAATTATGAGAACTTGGAAAGTAGCTTCAATCTCTTGAAATGAAAGAAATTTTGGCAAGGGTTTCCTCTCTTAACCTCCCAAATCGTCCCAAATGCTGAAAATTGGGAGAACTCTCCCATTTATACATCCGAACTTCCAGAAATGACATGATACAATATGGTCCCTCAAGTTTCACATGATTTACCCTAAGGTGCAAAACCTACCCATTTTAAATGGAAATATTACGTTTTAGATTTTTTTCTCCAAAGAAAACATTGGTTAAAGTCAACTCTTACCCATAGTTTGATTATTTGGCACAAATAGTCATTCTCACTATAACTTAGACAACTAGTTCCTTTTAAGGCTAAAAGGGAATGTATAACATAATCCAAATTTCCACATCAACCCTTACATAACTTCTCTATCAACTAATTTCTTCATAAGTCAAACCTAGCTATGCTATGTTTGGAAAAATTGACAATTTTAGTGTCTATGTCTTATTTTTTCATTTTTGGTTCAAAATGAGTTTTAAATCTTTAAATTATTCATCATAACTTTGTTTTGGCTCTTTGAATTTTTTTTCTAGCCATATCCTAAAATTTTAAAATTATTTATCATTACTCACTTATTTCTCCAAAAATAAGGTTTATTATATTGGTTTAACTCCAAAACTTCTGGGCCCAAAACACTGATGTTATAGTAAAATGCATCATCATTGGTAACTCTGGTTTTTAAAAAGAGTATAAACTTTTTAGTCTATAAAATATATCTCTTATCATTTCCAAGGAAGTGAGACTCTATGAAACTATTCTCCCTTCAAAATGCCATCCGATTGCGTAATTTTGTAATGAAGATGACCCGATACGTCATGTTTTTTATAATATTGACACTTCTGGTAAGCTAACTACTTGTGATGAAATGTTAGATTCAGAATTTATAGATGTCATGTAGGGACTTGATCGAGGTAGTTATAATGTGAATTCTAATCGCGCTTCTCATGTATTGAGTACCGATCATGGTGATCATAATGTGAGTTTCAGTCATGACTATTTGGATGTATATGATGGTTACTAGGACCAAACTTGTGAATAACATGTTAATTTTAATGGAAATTTGTTAATATATTATGAATCCTTGTGTAGTGGTCCTAGTTCTAAATAGAGTAGTAGGCCTGAAATTGTTAGAGTGTTAGTTAGAGAACCTAGGACCCCAAGGAAGTTAGATGATTTTATTTTAGAGGGAAAGTATAAATTTGTGATATATAAATATTCTTTTCTTGTTGTTGAAATGTTTTGTTTTATAAAAAATTTGAATAAAACTATTAAGCTAAAACACTATTATAAACCGTGTAATTACCCTAGTTGGATAAATGCTTTTAAAGCGGAAATTAAAGCATTATATAGAAATCATACCTCGGTTGTCATTAAGCTTCATTTTGGTAGAAGACATAGAAGGTGTAAATGGGTGTATATGAGAAAGTACAAATCAAATGGTAAGGTTGATAAATACCATGTTAGCCTTTTTGCTAAAGGTCATAGTTAAAAGTAAAAGATAGATTTCGATGAAACATTCCCTCATGTTACGAAGCTAGTAATCAGACATCTTATTAGCATTGTTGTAAATAATGAATGTATTTGTTAAACATTTGTGATGTGTTTTCACATGACACACTTGATGAAGATGTTTATATGACACTACCTATCAGTTATTTCTCAAAAGTGATACCAAAGTTTGTAAGCTCCTAAAATCGTTCGATGGGTTAAAGAAAGCACTTAGAAAATGGAACGAGAAATTAACATATTTTCTACATAAATGTGCAATTAGCTAAAGTAAAATGATTATTTTTTACTTGATTTAATAAAATATGGTTATTTTGGTATCATTATTACCACAAGTTATGTTAAAGAAACTAATAAAATATTAATAAAAGATTTGGGAACTTTAAATTTTTTTCATGGGATTGAAATTATTAATATAAATATTAGACTTGGCATGTGTCAAAGAAGTATATCTAGGAAGTACTCCATAAGTATGGTTTATTTGGATGCAAACCTATGATTACTCCTTTGGATATATTGGTCGTGTTTAATGGTGGGGGAACTAATGTTGATGATAGACTTTTATGTGACTTTACTAGTTATCAATATTTAATTTGGAAAATCATAAATTTGACTATTGATCATCCAAACATTTCTTTTTCCATTCAAACATTGAGTCAATTCATCATGTACAAAGAAATTCACATTTTAAATGTGCAACAAGAACTCTGAGGTATGAAATATACTCCTAGAAAAAGAATGACTATAAAAGGAGTATTGTAATCCTAATTTAGTGGCACATGTGGATGTCGAGTGGAGTAGGTGTTTTATTAGAAGAAGATATGTGATGAGGTTCTGTTTATTTTTTGTGATTTATTGATCTCATGGAAAAAGATAAAAAGAAGCGATCATTTGCAGATCTTCCACAAATTCTTAATAATGTTCTTTATCATCTATTACTTGTGAAATATTATGGGTAATCAAGTTTTTAAGGGATGTTAAATGCTAATTGTAAATTGCTTATTTAGGTTTATGTGATAATATCTCTGCCACCTGTTGTCACTAAATCATGTGTTGCAAGAAAGAACTAAGCACCTTAAAATTGATGTACATATGTTAAGGGAAAAAGTCTTAGATGATACTAAAAATCTAGTAAAAATTGTTTGTGAAGAACATATTATATATATTTGTATATGAGATTAAAAATGTTTTTCAATTTTAAAAATATGATTAAGGGAGAAATATTAAAAAAATTATGTTAATTCAATCTTAAATTTGAAATGTAAGGCATTAGTTTAATATTTATAACTTCAATTGTTTTACGTTTTGTTAATCTTTACTATGTTATATATATTATCATGGGTCTGATGGATGCAGACTGTGTTATAAGTTGAGGGAGAAGAATTGCCAAGTTAGAGAAGTTATGAACCAAAGTGAAAGCTTAAAGCTAATGTAAATATAAAATGACGAGCATGGTTTCTTCAGATCATTTTGCCATTCAAGAAGTTTTATGCCGTGTTCTCAAGTTCATTTTAGGAGGCGAAGGGAATCCTATAGAAACTGTGTTCTTAAGTTTTTTATAAGGAAGGAATGGAAGGGGAAAGGAGGGAAAATAGTGTTAAAATCCATCCTCCTATTTTTGGGAGGATTATAGGGGGAAGAGAGGGGAATGTGCAGAAGTTATATTTTTTCCCCTGTAACAATTTTATTTTGTCTCAAAAAAGGGAGAAAGCTACATACAGCAAAAGCCAAAATCACTTTTAACAACTATTTTACCATTTGCACAAAATTGGTCCCTCAACTTTGCAGAAACAATCACAATATATCCACAAATCTCCACCTTGATTTTTCTACTAAGTCACCTCGTTTCTCCAACTGTCGATGTTTAGAAAATCCAAGCAATGTCGAAACTTGCGTTCCGGGACCGATTTTGTCAACATATCCGCCGGGTTCTCATGAGTTCCAATCTTCGCCACTTTCACTCGCATCACGGACCGAATGAAATGATACCGGACATCAATGTGCTTTGTCCAGTCATGGAACACTTGGTCTTTGGCTAAACATATAGCACTCATGCTATCACAATAAACCAATGCTTGATCTTGACTAATACCAAGATCACCAATCAATCCTTTTAGCCAAATCGCCTCTTTAGCCGCTTTCGTTAACGCCATATACTCGGCTTCGGTTGTAGACAAAGCCACCGATTGTTGAAGAGTTGCCTTCCAACTCACCACCGAATTTCCAACCGTAAAAACATAACCCGTAAGCGACCTTCTAGCATCCAAATCCGCCGCATAATCGGAATCCGAATACCCGGCAACAAAGCACTCCCGATTTCCTCCATAAATGAGACCCACATCGGAAGTTCCCTTTAGATACCGAAAAATCCTTTTTACCGCGACCCAATGCTCCTTCCCGGGATCCGCCATATATCGTGAAACAACACTCATCGAATGAGCGATATCCGGTCTCGTACAAACCATCACATACATCAAACTTCCGACCGCGCTCGCGTAAGGACACTTGGACATAAACTCCACCTCATCTTGGGTCTTTGGTGAACATGCCTTTGAAACCCGAAAACACGCCGACGAAGGAGTATTTACCGGTTTTGCTAAACTCATACCGAACCGGGAAATAATCTTCTCGATGTAACTTTTCTGTGACAAGAAAAGTTTCCCATGCTTACGATCTCGAACAATTTCCATTCCCAAAATTTTCCGAGCCGGGCCCAAATCCTTCATGTCGAACTCGGAATTAAGAAGTAATTTCAACTTCTTAACCTCTTCAACACTTTTCGCCGCCACCAACATATCGTCAACATACAAAAGCAAATAAATTTGCGACCCATCACTCACTTTTTGGTGATAAACGCAACAATCATACAAGCTTCTCAAAAACCCATGTTTTACCATAAACTCGTCAAACCTTTTGTACCATTGCCTCGGCGAGTGTTTCAACCCATAAAGCGATTTGCGTAATCGACAAACGCAATCTTCTTTGCCTTGCACAAAAAATCCTTCCGGTTGACTCATATAGATTTCTTCATCAAGACTTCCATGGAGAAAAGCCGTCTTTACATCAAGTTGTTCTAACTCTAAGTCGTGATGTGCTACTAAAGAAAGTAACACCCGAATAGACGTGTGTCGAACTACCGGTGAAAAAATTTCGTTGTAATCGACCCCTTCCTTTTGGCTATAACCTTTAGCCACGAGCCGGGCCTTGTACCGAGTTGATTCGGCACCCGGTAACCCGATTTTCTTTTTGAAAACCCACTTACATCCCACGACCCGTCTACCATTTGGTAACTTTACAAGTTCCCACGTCTCGTTTTTATGAAGCGACTCGATTTCTTCACTCATAGCTCCAATCCATAAACCCGCTTCTTTTGAGACAATTGCTTCCCGATAAGTAGCCGGTTCACAAGATTCCATCTCATCCGCTACTTGTAAAGCGTAAGACACCATGTCCTCAAAACCATACTGAATAGGTGGATTGATTTGCCTTCGCGGCCTATCTTGAGCTATAGAATGAAATTGGGTCTCGCCTCCACCTTGAGAACTTGAACCACCTTGCCCAAGTGTCTCGACCCCACCATTTTGTACTACAAAATCGTGGCTGTTCGGGCTATTATGTGACAAGTTTTGGGCACTATTTGAACTATTTCGGACCACAAACGGGCTACCGATCGGGGCTGTTTCGGCTGCACCGTTTGGGCAGCCCCGAACATCATTTTCAACATCTTTTTGGTTGTTTCGGTCACCGGTTTCGCGGTCATTTTGGTGGTCAACATCGTTAGGATTGTCGTGAAAACCATCGTCTTCATAAAACCCATCTAAATCATTTTCCTCCACCTTTACCGAAACATTCTCCACGCTTGCACGAAGCATAAAATTTTCATCAAACTTTACATCACGACTCAAAATCACCCGTTTTTCGGATGGCGACCAAATACGATAACCTTTTACTCCGTCACCATATCCCATGAACATTCCTCTCTTTGCCCTCAGTTCTAGCTTCCCGTTATTAACATGATAATTAGCCGGACACCCAAAAACCCGCAAATTCGAATAATCCGCCGGTTTTCCGGACCATACTTCTATCGGGGTCTTGCACTCAATGGCGGTAGTCGGAGATCGATTCACCAAGTAGCAAACCGTATTGACCGCTTCGGCCCAAAAACTCGGATCTAACCCAGAATTCGATAACAAACACCGAGCCCGTTCCAATAAAGTTCTATTCATCCTTTCCGCTACCCCATTTTGTTGTGGCGTATTTCGAACCGTACGGTGTCTAGCAATACCTTCATTTCTACAAAAATCATCAAACTCCTTCGAGCAAAATTCCAAGCCATTATCCGTACGAAGCTTTTTAATCTTCCGACCCGTTTGATTCTCTGCAAGAATCTTCCAATGCTTGAACTTTTCAAACGCCTCACTTTTGTGCCTCATAATAAAAACCCATGACATTCTTGAATAGTCATCGATAATAGAAAGAAAATACCGAGTGTGACACCCCATTTCTACTGTTTGCAAATACTATGGTTTTTCGTATAAATACATGAATACAAAAATACGGTTTATCAAAAACCGATTATTTACATGTTTAAAACTATGGGTGTACAAATCCATATCAAAACTAACCATAGTAAGCAAGAAAGGATTAAACCTTGAGTCCAAGACGGGAGCTAACTCGGGCTCCACTCCAGCTAAACTTCTACCAAATATACCTTAGCTTTTTAACCTGGAATACATGGCAAAACATAAAATACGTAAGACAATAATGTCTTGTGAGTTACATGAGTTTTAGACTCAAACCTTTAAATCCTTTTCCAGCTTTTTATAAAATTTATAACATAAAACTTCTGTCAAAACTTTATAGTAATAACATACTATAACTCTTTACTTCTCGAAATCATTTCATAACATACTTTACAACAAAAACATCTCTCAAAACTTTATAGTAATAACATACTATAACTTTTTACTTTTCAAAATCACTTCATAATATACTTTTCAAATTTTGCTTCTTTCTTACTTTCTTTGACTGGTTTTTATAAGCTTGCTGGATTTTTATACTTAGGGCTTTAATCACCATAAGTGATACCCCAAGTCTCTATGGCTAGAAAGAACGGGTCAATCCTCACCATAGAATTGCTGAGGCAATCTACTTCGCGATGGGGATTTTTCCCAGTAGATCCCTTACCTAACCCGGGTAGGTTGGAACATAGTTCCCTTACTAACGCTGCTTGCTACAATTACCAGTCATACAAAAAAAACTTGCTGCTTGCTTGAACATTTCTCATAAACATATAACTTGTGGCTAGATGCCAAACTACATCATTTTATGTCTTTATGGCTAGATGCCAAATACATAACTTTCGTTTCACATAAATCATATGTTCAAAACACATCTTTATAACATTTTAGGCTTAATGCCAAATCATACTTTCCAAACATCTTGTGGCTATATGCCCTTTCATACTTGAAAACATATAAAATTTGTAACCAAAACATACTTCTTAAACATTTTATGGCTATATGCCTATCCATACTTTCAAACATGTATAACCTGTATTAAAAATATACTTTCACATATTTGGTTCATAGACCAAAACATACTTTCACATAATTGGCTCATAGACCAAAACATAACTTTAAATATAACATTATACTTTCACAAACGAGTTAGAGATAATACTCTTGCATATAATTTCACATATAGAAATTTTATAAGAAATCTTGAAAATACTTACTTGCCATGTACCCCAGAATGGGTAAAAATACTGCATGTACTCACCTTGTCTAGTTAGAGAAGTCTAACTATAATCACTTCTTCCCGTTGAGTTTTCCTTTCCTTCAAATTTACTCCTTAATACCTAAGGAGTTCATTTAACATTCTAGTTAATATAAGCTAGGCCTTATTAACAATTAAAGACCTCTTAATCTACATCTTAATAGATTAATATCACATTATTTACCCATTTTTAGATTTTGATATCTAAGACGCATGGTCAAAGAATTGACCATAACTCCCAACTCAGAAACTCGAATGGCTCAAACTCAGACATTCTGAAAACTAGACACAATACATGACAAGTCTCAAGAAGATACCGAGACTTGAATCACATTTTAAGACCTTAGAAAATAAGCGACAAGATTGACAGTGCAATCTGTCACAAATCTGGATTAGTGGAGGAATCACCAATTCCATTCCACTTGGGAATGGAATCAAGGGAAACCCTCTTACATAGGCATACTAGATATAACCAAGAGACTACCCTTCGAAATTCAGACCCAAAAGACAAACCAATTAAGAATTAAAAATCATACAATATGAAGGAAATGAGCAGCAACATTTCTGTCACAACTCAGCATAGTTTGACAAGATCTGTCCAACAACCTGACTTCTGAAAGGAAATAAGTCAAGCCTATTCGATGAGTTACACTAGACATGAAGATAAAGCTCTCATCCAAAAATAAAACTCAAAGCATAAGCCAACTAAGAATTAAAAATCGTGCAACAAGGACAATGTGCACAGCGACAATTCTGGTTCAGTCAAAGAGAAGGCATTGGAACCCAGCTTCCTAATGGAATTGGATCAAGCCCTCTGGATGAAACACTGTAGACATGAGAATGACCTTCCCATCAAATTTTTAGACCTAAACCATGGAACATTTGGGAAATAAAAATCCCACAAGTTGACCTAGGTGTGCAGCAGCCAATCTGTGGAGGTCGGGTTGCACACACCAAAATCCAAACCAAAACAATGAACTGGGTAAATTCCTTTTTGTCGAGTATGGCTCATGACAAGGTTCTTCTCCACAAAAAATTTCAGAACAATCCAGTGAACACACGATTTTACAAGAATTTCACAACACAATTGGACACAGAAATCATACTCATGGAAATCGGGTTCAAAACCCTAGAAAACGACCGAATGAGGTCTGAACCCCAACCGATGAACTGAAAAAGACATCGAGACGAAACCATGGGCACTGGAATCACCTAATTTGGACGTCGTATGATTTTTCTACGAATTATACAACATAGGACAGATTCTTACCTCTTTGAAGCTAAAATCTTCAATTCTTGCAAGATGTTTCAAACTTCTAGTTCTTCCTGTGTTCTTCCCTTGCTCTCTCTCGTTCTCTCTAGATGGTTCTGTAAATTTCTGGAGAATGAGAGATAACCCTCATTTATGTTTAATTTTTTATAAAATAATTACACTTAGGTCCCTAGCTTTCATCTTTTGCACTTTGGCCACCAAAAATTAAGTTTTATTTCATGTAACTTAGTTTCTTACACTTTTGGTCCAAAAAACCAAAATATACTTTCATAATAAATCTTATACATAGGCAAATGACCAAATTACCCCTTTATGGTAAAATGACCAAATTACCCTTTTTTTACTGGAATTAACTTTCAAATACGTATCACCATTATTTGGTGTCAAAATTTTATTTCATTACATATTAGCTCCAAAAATCATATTTTTCTTACTTAAAAGTCATTTGGATGTCAAATGACCATTTTGCCCTTTTCTCATCATCTTTCTCCAAACTTTTGATATTTTACCACATTTCTAAGTAATTTATTTTAAAACTTTCAAAATATTTTTGGTCTTTTCCTTACGTATTTTCTCGAATATAAGTTCGAGATTTTTGGGTCGTTACAACTACCTCCCCCTTATTAGGATTCCGTCCTCGGAATCATCGCACAATTACTAAAAGGAAATCACTTCTCCCTCCTTTTCAAATGTTCTCCGCCAACGTTGGTTTCTAGTAGATACTTTCTTTTTACCAACACATAATCATATTCTTCATTATTTTATCTTTTAATCTTTTCTTCTTTGGTTGTTTTTTTGATTCTTTAATAAGCTCTTAGCGGTTCCTGCTTTCAATCCTTTATAGAGGATTAACATAATCTCTTTAAAACTTTATATTTTCCCAGTTAACCAAAATATCATTTTGGTCATTTTATCTGTTTTCTCAACCTTTTAGTCATTCATTCATATTTCATACTCTACATTCTAGTTACTTTCCTTTCTACCTTATTTATTTATGTACACTCTCTTAGTAAGCTTATTTTACAAAATAATTTCATACTTCAGTACTTTTTATCATAAATAGCAATCTACTTTATAATTCTTCTCATATCTTTACTAAAACATGTGAGATTATACTCACAACATTCTTTAATTATAAAGATTCCAAATATCATTTAACATAATTATATATGTTTCGTATTTATATAAATTCATAATTACACAAAATCTTTTCCTTGTATAAATTTTGTCCCTTAATGGACATTTTACTTAAGCAATCTTTTTATCTTCACTTAATATTGCTTATTTATCTTCACGCTTCTCTTCTTCTCATTCCTTTACTCAATCGTTACTTCATAGATAATCCACTGTTATTTCTTCTTTACAGAAGTTTTACAACATCTTATTTTATTTTTTTCTTACATTTGTTTTTAAATCTTATAAACTTCAGTTATTCTTCTTTATCTCTATTACCCACTACTGACTCATTACCATTTATAAAGGATGTATTTTCCTCCTTCTTGTTACACTTCACATTCTTACTTTTCTGATTGGGACAAAATTTGTCGAATCATCATATTGTTCACGAGAATCTACTTATCTCGTTCTGAAAGTGTTGAAACGATATACCGCTTTTTATTTTAACAATTAGACATCATTAAATTTCTTTCTATGTATAATACACCATATTTAACCTTATAAACTTGTACAGTTTTACTGTTGAAGTTGTTCTATTATTTCAGTCAACTTCCTTCTTAATTCACACTTTTAAGGAAAAATAATTTCTATTACATTTTTCATCTTCTTATGTACTCCGTGTATCCTTCTCATATTATTATTTACATTTTAGTATTTCTTTGCCAATTTCTTATTTCTCACATTAGTGCTTAGTTTAGCACCTGATCTTCTGTTTACTCTTTCCTCACGGTATCTAAATTGTTTACCATGATTGATTCGAAATTTGTTTTTCTTCAATTCACTTATGGAACTTCATACATGTTGCATACTATAATTCACATTCCCATACTTACTTTTCATAATATTATTATCTTGTGGTGTATTTATGTTTTACAAACCATATTCATTAACTTCTTGACATATACTTACTAGTTCTTAGTTGCATAATATACACACACACACACACACACACACACATATATATATATATATATATATATATATATATATATATATATATATATATATATATATATATATATATATATATATATATATATATATATATATAGATGTAAGTTCAAATACAATTTCTAAATATTGTGTGACTGTAAGACCAATTGTGGTACACTCATTTATAAGGGGTATGATGGTAAATTTCGCTCTCTCTCTCCTCTTCTTCCCTTCTTATACGGAAACATCTATCAAGCCCTAATTAACATCACCGATCAATCCCTTATATCATCTCCGACAACATGCACCCATCGTCGTCGTCGGAATCCACAACCGCTGTCGGCGGTCGTCTTTTTGACACTCGATCTATCGTCGCTCAAATCCATCATTCGTTTTCTCCTACCTCGCCCAACTCTATCTCGCTTCCCTTGGTTGCATATCCAGTTGAAGATGTTTCCATGATTGAGAATTCGGTAAGTCTAAATCCTGTTCTCACTATCAATTATCCAAATATCTTGGACGTAACCCTCAATTCGGCCTTGGGTCTCGCTGTGCAACCAAATTCTCGCCATTATGTTCTTTCTTTTACTCGTCACATGTGAAATTAATTTGCGTTCACATTCAAATTCTTTTGGTTAACTTGTATAAAAAGAAAGGATGCTTCGAGGATTCTAATTCATGACGTCAAAGTCACGCGGCAACGTATATATATATACAAATTCAGTGATTTCCAAAAAGTATCAAAGAATCATTTTTATATATGTTTTTTCTTAAATTAACAAGTGGAATTAAACACGTCAAACAAACAAAATGATGATGTTTTCATACTTATATATGTGAATCGATTTACTTTACAAAAGGAGGTGATTATTCTTTGAAAATGTTAAGGTATTCTTTGAGAATGTGTGAGTATTCTTTGAGAATGTGAATGTGTGAGAATATGAGGGTATTCTTTTAGAATATTATGACAAAATAAAGTAAAATAAAAATGTATTCTCTAGAATATGAGGGTATTCTTTGAGAATGGATTCAAGTTTGTTATTTCCTTTGTTATAATACGCATATTCTCTAAGAATGCAATATTCTTCTTTTCCCAGTTTTCTTTTTTTCTTTACAGATTCTTTACTAACATATCATTCTCTGAGAATACTTATGCAAAAATGCTTATAATTCACTAGTGAACAATGTGACAAAACTCCTAACTCAGAAAACAATTCTTCAAAAATTAATTTTACACGTCATTCTCCGACAATACATATTTACATCTTGTTTTACATGTTCATTCTCCGAGAATGCATCTTTACTTCAACAAGAATCACTGTGCTCCTTTATCGATGTACTCTTACGTAATTGATTTGTTTTTCGAAGAAGAAGATAAGTATAATGTTGTTTTTTTACGTAACTGATCCTGCGGCGTAATAGTAGCATTTTTGTTTTTAACATAATTCATTCCTAATTTATAGGCACAACTAATTGTCGTTTATACCCTTATTCCCCCGTTTTTAATCAATGAATTAAATATTCTTTCATTTTATTTACAAAATCGCCACTATCATCAAAGCCACACGTTTTTTCAATCCAATGGTTTAGAATTGGTCTCACAATCACACAATAATTACCAAATATATTTAATCCTAACTCTATATATATATATATATATATATATATATACTTGGTTCTCTTTTGGTTTAAGAACCCAACTAGGTATTTTTAACATTTTCGTCCCATGACAAATTCTTGACATAACCCTCAATCACCATTACCTCTCGTTACTCTTTACTTTTACATCTTTTATCATTTCTATTATGTGTTATAAGGCTACATGCTTAACACATTATGCTATTCTTTCGTTTAAACTCCACTTCTTTACACTATATATTTCTTTACAACATTATATATTTCATATACAACTTACTTCTTATGTATCTTTAGGTGATACACAATTGCCATTTATTTCCTCGTCATCTTTCGTTCTTTTGTATTTCGAGGCATTATGCCCAATACATTATTTTACTCTTTTGCTTTATACCTTATAGTATTCTAATTAGAATACTATTTCATAACCACTTTTATACTTTTGTACATCATATTTTATATATCCCAAAACTTACTCATGCTTTTACATTTATAAACACATATAAACATATATACACTTATTTGTATTTCATGGCTACTAGCCATGTACTGACCATTTCTCACACTCTTTGGATTCCTTTACCCATCATTTCTATTCTGAAGTAGTAACTTCCTGTCTGTTTATCATAGTTCTTACATTATCTTTAATTCTTCGTCTACTACTTGTTTAGATATTTACTATTTTTCTTTACTTCATATCATTTATGACCCTTAGTCATTTTGCTCTCATGCTTTTGGTTTTTTTCCATTATCATACATCATAATGCTCTTTCATTACTGGTATTTCTTCTATTATTTCATTCATTTGGTTGCAGAACTTAATTCCTAGCAACCACTATCTTATCATCATTTGTTTCACCTTTAATTTCTTGCCTAAGATTTATTTTGGCATTAAACCTTTATTTCTCGATTCACATTCATTTTATCACATTACATTAATACATTTTACTTAAAATATCATAATCTTTAACAATTTACCATTCATCATTTTTTTTTCCATTTGGGTAATCTTACTTTGTTTTTATTACTCATTATAGCACTGTACTTATAACTTATTCAATTGTCCATCTATGGACACTTTCATTTATCTTCTTTGTTCAACCCCGACAGTTAGTCTTCCACTCTCTGCTACCATTGTCATCTTCTATTTTTTTTGCTTTTCTCATAGTTTTAATCTTATCGTCTTACAACGATATTCTGCTTCCTTTTTATATTTACTATTCATACATCTTTTAAAGAAAATTTGAAATTTAATGGTCATGCCCAAGGCACACCACCTGCTTGCATTAAACTCTTCTTTACCACTCTTTTATTTTTTTACAAATTTATATACTATCATTATACTCTGCTTAAAATTTTCATTCTTCATGTAAGAGTCTTACAACTCTTATATAGGTAATCAAGACCCATAATTCCTCTTTAAATTGCTCTTATTCATACTTTCTCTCGCCTCGACAGGCATATACTTTAATATCTTTCAATCTGTCTAAACAAATATTAATTATCACATTATCTCTTTTACTTTACCATACTAAGTGGTATATATTCACTGCATTAACTTTTATTTCTTATAATCTTTCTTGTTCTTGTTACATAGGCATACAATTCCTATGTTATTCTTACTATTCTTTTCACAAATCTTACCCACCAGAATGCCATAATTCCTTTGCGATTCCACCAGTCTCAATACATATCCTGTGATTATGATAATACGGGCCCATATTACCATAATCACCTATACATACTGTTTCTGCTGTTACCACAAGGTCTCATGGGATACTGGTTCCTTTAACATATAACACCTTTATAAATACATGGTGATCAGTACTAAAAATCTTACTACTTTATAAACATATCCTTTAATAAGTTTAGACGGTTACGGAAAATATCATATAATTTTCCTAACGGTCAAATTTTTGCTCACTATAAACGTTAGCGTAACACTTCTTAGTGTTATATATCTACATATTTTAAAAAAATGCATAATGTCTTAATCATTTAAGACATCATATAGCATACTTTCATAAACTATCATTTCTATAGTATGAGTTTAAGCCTAGGAGTGGAACAAGCCAATCCTAATACGCTTAAACTATGGCTCTGATACCAACTTGTGACACCCCATTTCTACTGTTTGCAAATACTATGGTTTTTCGTATAAATACATGAATACAAAAATACGGTTTATCAAAAACCGATTATTTACATGTTTAAAACTGTGGGTGTACAAATCCATATCAAAACTAACCATAGTAAGCAAGAAAGGATTAAACCTTGAGTCCAAGACGGGAGCTAACTCGGGCTCCACTCCAGCTAAACTTCTACCAAATATACCTTAGCTTTTTAAACTGGAATACATGGCAAAACATAAAATACGTAAGACAATAATGTCTCGTGAGTTACATGAGTTTTAGACTCAAACCTTTAACTCCTTTTCCAGCTTTTTATAAAATTTATAACATAAAACTTCTGTCAAAACTTTATAGTAATAACATACTATAACTCTTTACTTCTCGAAATCATTTCATAACATACTTTACAACAAAAACATCTCTCAAAACTTTATAGTAATAACATACTATAACTTTTTACTTTTCAAAATCACTTCATAATATACTTTTCAAATTTTGCTTCTTTCTTACTTTCTTTGACTGGTTTTTATAAGCTTGCTGGATTTTTATACTTAGGGCTTTAATCACCATAAGTGATACCCCAAGTCTCTATGGCTAGAAAGAATGGATCAATCCTCACCATAGAATTGCTGAGGCAATCTACTTCGCGATGGGGATTTTTCCCAGTAGATCCCTTACCTAACCCGGGTAGGTTGGAACATAGTTCCCTTACTAACGCTGCTTGCTACAATTACCAGTCATACAAAAAAAACTTGCTGCTTGCTTGAACATTTCTCATAAACATATAACTTGTGGCTAGATGCCAAACTACATCATTTTATGTCTTTATGGCTAGATGCCAAATACATAACTTTCGTTTCACATAAATCATATGTTCAAAACACGTCTTTATAACATTTTAGGCTTAATGCCAAATCATACTTTCCAAGCATCTTGTGGCTATATGCCCTTTCATACTTGAAAACATATAAAATTTGTAACCAAAACATACTTCTTAAACATTTTATGGCTATATGCCTATCCATACTTTCAAACATGTATAACCTGTATTAAAAATATACTTTCACATATTTGGTTCATAGACCAAAACATACTTTCACATAATTGGCTCATAGACCAAAACATAACTTTAAATATAACATTATACTTTCACAAACGAGTTAGAGATAATACTCTTGCATATAATTTCACATATAGAAATTTTATAAGAAATCTTGAAAATACTTACTTGCCATGTACCCCAGAATGGGTAAAAATACTGCATGTACTCACCTTGTCTAGTTAGAGAAGTCTAACTATAATCACTTCTTCCCGTTAAGTTTTCTTTTCCTTCAAATTTACTCCTTAATACCTAAGGAGTTCATTTAACATTCTAGTTAATATAAGTTAGGCCTTATTAACAATTAAAGACCTCTTAATCTACATCTTAATAGATTAATATCACATTATTTACCCATTTTTAGATTTTGATATCTAAGACGCATGGTCAAAGAATTGACCATAACTCCCAACTCAGAAACTCGAATGGCTCAAACTCAGACATTCTGAAAACTAGACACAATACATGACAAGTCTCAAGAAGATACCGAGACTTGAATCACATTTTAAGACCTTAGAAAATAAGCGACAAGATTGACAGTGCAATCTGTCACAAATCTGGATTAGTGGAGGAATCACCAATTCCATTCCACTTGGGAATGGAATCAAGGGAAACCCTATTACATAGGCATACTAGATATAACCAAGAGACTACCCTTCGAAATTCAGACCCAAAAGACAAACCAATTAAGAATTAAAAATCATACAATATGAATGAAATGAGCAGCAACATTTCTGTCACAACTCAGCATAGGTTGACAAGATCTGTCCAACAACCTGACTTCTGAAAGGAAATAAGTCAAGCCTATTCGATGAGTTACACTAGACATGAAGATAAAGCTCTCATCCAAAAATCAAACTCAAAGCATAAGCCAACTAAGAATTAAAAATCGTGCAACAAGGACAATGTGCACAGCGACAATTCTGGTTCAGTCAAAGAGAAGGCATTGGAACCCTAGCTTCCTAATGGAATTGGATCAAGCCCTCTGGATGAAACACTGTAGACATGAGAATGACCTTCCCATCAAATTTTCAGACCTAAACCATGGAACATTTGGGAAATAAAAATCCCACAAGTTGACCTAGGTGTGCAGCAGCCAATCTGTGGAGGTCGGGTTTCACACACCAAAATCCAAACCAAAACAATGAACTGGGTAAATTCCGTTTGGTCGAGTATGGCTCATGACAAGGTTCTTCTCCACACAAAATTTCAGAACAATCCAGTGAACACACGATTTTACAAGAATTTCACAACACAATTGGACACAGAAATCATACTCATGGAAATCGGGTTCAAAACCCTAGAAAACGACCGAATGAGGTCTGAACCCCAACCGATGAACTGAAAAAGACATCGAGACGAAACCATGGGCACTGGAATCACCTAATTTGGACATCGTATGATTTTTCTACGAATTATACAACATATGACAGATTCTTACCTCTTTGAAGCTAAAATCTTCAATTCTTGCAAGATGTTTCAAACTTCTAGTTCTTCCTGTGTTCTTCCCTTGCTCTCTCTCGTTCTCTCTAGATGGTTCTGTAAATTTCTGGAGAATGAGAGATAACCCTCATTTATGTTTAATTTTTTATAAAATAATTACACTTAGGTCCCTAGCTTTCATCTTTTGCACGTTGGCCACCAAAAATTAAGTTTTATTTCATGTAACTTAGTTTCTTACACTTTTGGTCCAAAAAAAACCAAAATATACTTTCATAATAAATCTTATACATAGGCAAATGACCAAATTACCCCTTTATGGAAAAATGACCAAATTACCCTTTTTTACTAGAATTAACTTTCAAATACTTATCACCATTATTTGGTGTCAAAATTTTATTTCATTACATATTAGCTCCAAAAATCATATTTTTCTTACTTAAAAGTCATTTGGATGTCAAATGACCATTTTGCCCTTTTCTCATCATCTTTCTCCAAACTTTTGATATTTTACCACATTTCTAAGTAATTTATTTTAAAACTTTCAAAATATTTTTGGTCTTTTCCTTACGTATTTTCTCGAATATAAATTCGAGATTTTTGGGTCGTTACACCGAGCACCACCAAGTGACGGGACTCGAGACAGACCCCAACAATCCGAATGAAGGTAATCTAACATCGCTTTAGTTTGGTGAATTGCTTTTGAAAAACTAATACGATGTTGTTTTCCGAAAACACAATGTTCACAAAACTCCAAATTCGCCACCTTGTGACTCCCAAGTAAACCCCGATTGCTTAAAAGAACCATACCTTTTTCACCAACGTGACCGAGCCGCATATGCCATAACCGGGTCAACTTTGAATTTTCTTCTTCGGATTGAGAAACCGCAACCGAACCGGTAACCGTCTCTCCTTGGAGAACATACATCATCGACTCTCGCAATGCTTTCATTACCACCAATGCTCATTTCGTTACTTTAAGCACACCATTCGACCCGAGTACTTAAACCCCTTTGACTCCAAAGTTCCCAATGAAATCAAATTCTTTTTCAAATGTGGAATATGTCGTACATCCGTTAGAGTTCTTATAACTCCGTCAAGCATGCGAATTTGAACCGACCCAATACCGACCACCTTACTTATAGTGTCGTTAGCCATCGAAACGCTCCCGACATTAACTTCTTCATAAGTAACGAACCACTCTCGGTTATGACACATGTGGTAAGAACATGCGGAATCTAACATCCATATCTCATTGTACCTTACCCAACTACAATCGGCGGTGACTAAAACCAAGTCTTTTTCCGAGCCCGAGTCATCTTTAACAAGATTTACATTTGAACCTTTTAGCTTTGGACAATCTTTCTTCCAATGACCCACTTCTTTACAATTGTGACAAGTGTCATTTGGATTTGGCCCTCTATTTCGTGACTTCGACCGATCTCTTACGCCCTTTGCCTTTTCCTTTTCCGGACCGTCCTCTACTTTGATTCGACACATTCAACGCAACCGGTTGACTTTCCGAAACACTTCCCGAAGCTTTATGCCTTAGCTCTCGGGAATGCAAGCTTGACCTCACCTCTTCCAATGTGACGGTGTCACGTCCAACCACAAAGGAATTCACAAAATTCTCGTACGATGGTGGCAAGGAGACTAATAAGATGAGAGCCGCGTCCTCGTCTTCTATCTTTACCTCGACATTCTTAAGATCCATAAGGATGGAATTAAGTTCATCCAAATGATCTTTAAGAATGGATCCTTCCCTCATTCGTAATGAAAACAAACGTTGTTTGAGCAACAGCTTGTTTTTGAGAGACTTTGTCATGTACAACGATTCAAGCTTTAAGCACAAACCCGCCGTCGTCTCTTCATCGGCAACTTCATATAGAACCTCATCCGAAAGGGATAGCAAAATCGTCGAATGCGCCTTTTCTTCTTGTTGCATATACTCCGTATCATCCATCGATGTAGGTTTGGCACCGGCAAGAGGAGTCCAAATTCCTTGTTGTTTCAATAATGCTCGCATTTTGATCCGCCACAAACTAAAATTGTTCTTTCCCGTGAACTTTTCAATCACTTCTAGAAGCGTTTTTACACCCAAAAACCGTCTATTTTGAAGAACAATTTCTTAGAGGACTTTTATCGAACACCTTGTGGGCATGCTAGAACCTCCACCTCAAAACAATAATCCAAACAATGGAGGGATCCAATAATCTTCCAAAACCAAAAACTAAGAGCAATTCAACAATAATCTTCACAGAAATTGAACTTGCCTTGAAGAATTTGATGAGTTAGGAAGTTTCATGTAAACATTGTAACTTGATTTTTGCCATTGTTCTTGATCAAAGAGAATTACTGAAATCAAACTTGAATTCTTCACCCACACTTGATTCAACCTCTTTATCAAAACAAGAAAACCAATCAACCATGAAATTGAGGATCTCTTGGAGAAAAAAATGCAAACCCCACTTGTTCAATCAATTTTCCCTCCCTTGCTCTGATACCACTTGTTATGCAAATCCAAAATCAAATTGATGATACTAACGAGAACAAACCTAGAAAACAACAAGAATTTAGCCAAAAGAATTGAGTTCCTTTATTTCTTGAGAATGAACTTACAGAGAAAAAGAAAACAGAAGCTAAAATGAGTTCTTTTCAAAAAAGGGAGAAAGTTACGTACAGCAAAAGCCAAAATCACTTTTAACAACTATTTTACCATTTGCACAAAATTGGTCCCTTAACTTTGCAGAAACAATCACAATATATCCACAATTACAATGATTTTAATAGTAAAGGTTACGTTTCTGGGGCTTAAAGAGATATCTAGATCGATATGTTGACTCAAAGACATCCTTTAGAAGACGAAACTGCAGAAAGGCAAATATAAGGACTGGTATGGCAGCAATACCAGTGACCACGATTGGTACCCATTTCTGATTTCTATTGTAAAGTAAGAAGAAGCTTGAACTAAATGCAACCATCATAGTCACAATAGAGAGGAAGAGTGTTGTAAGACCGGACATCAGTTTGTTTGGTAATGATTCCAAGAAATCACGTTCAGCATAGCGAGACGTGAGGATAGATAGGAATATGAGGACTGAGGTTGAAGAAAATATTAGTGAAATGGCATCTGAAATCACAAAAACAATGAGGGCTGTTTTAGGGCGAAACATAGGAATGCCAGTGTTTTGGTCATATCCTCCAGGAAGTGTGAACGCGGCTGCAAACACCATGGTTGCTATAAGTGTCGCAACCACCATACACTGTGAAGCTGTATCCTTCATCCACTCCTCACCTTTTTCAACTAGAGCTGCATGCTTTTTTGTGAATAAGTCATGTGGTTCGTCATTATCTTTGTTCTTCCTCTTTCTATAACCAGGAGGGATCATATCATGTACTTCCTGCAACACATACATATACAGTCATCTTTATTAGCACGTGATCAATATAAAACCATTCGCTTCATCAGTAGTTCATATATATTTAACCTTATTCATAAGCTTAAAGACAAGGCATACCTGAAACCATAATAACTCTCGTTGCATTTGTAGAGCAACCCCTGACACATTCTGAAATCGTTTAGGCTTGGCACTCTTGCCCACCAAATGTAGCATATTATTGCCTTTTTCGTCTCTAATAGGGGTAATTAAATCTTTCATCGACCCTATCTCATATAATAAATTATAGATCTCTGCTTGACGACGTTTGACAGCTATGTGAAATATACTTAGACCTTTGTCATCTACCTTCCATATTAGATCTGGGTAAGAACGAATGAGATGGATTATAAATTTTGTGTTGCCCATTTTTGCAGCAACAAAAAGTGCCCGGGAAGGGTACGTTGTCTTCCTATGTCCCCCCACCACAATTTCCGTAGGTGGCCCTCGAATTATCTGATCGATATCATTCTTAGGTAATATGGCAATCTTTTCCCAAATTATTCTTAATAATTTCATGGCATCACTTTCCTTTTTTTCATCATTTCCTACCTTCAGATGAGATACTGCCAAAACTGAAAGCACAACCAATTAGATCGTCATAATAGATAATTTGAAACAGGAAAAATAAACAACCTGCTTAAAGTGTTTATACATCGAAAAAGGAATGAAAGAGTAATAATAATATAAAGAGAAGATAATTACTTGGCTTCATGATCTTCATGAAAATATGGGGTGTTTTTTCTTTAAATGCCTCAGTCTTCTGAGCCAAAACCAAGAGTACATCTCTGAGTAATCTCTTATTTGAGGTGAGTTGGGTGCAATCATTCACTATTTTTACAGCAACATCTACAAAAGTTTATGAGGAAATTTGTTGATTAATACATAAAGATCAACCACAGAATTAGAAACGTAAAGCATGATTAATCCTTTGGAAGAATCCTTTTAACAACTGCTTACCAAAAAGATCGGCTTCAGCACATCTCTGGAGAACCCATCCCCGATTATCATCTGTCCAAAAATCACTGGACATTTTCTTGGAGTTGTCATATAAATACCTGACCATATCATGTTTTGCAAATAAAGCAGCCACATAAAGTGGCATCATTGCTTGACTACCTGGAATTTCAGACACGGCTTTGTTCTTTTCCAACATTATCTTTGCTGTTTCCACATTTCCTGCAGCTGCTGCTAAGCTGAGGGCAGTGTTGAAAGTTCTATTTTGTAATTCCAGATCCTTCTTATCCATCAATTTCACTAAATTTTCCACAAACTCTTTTACAGTATTGGTGCTTTGTGCAGATGCTG
This sequence comes from Cichorium intybus, assembly GCA_023525715.1. NCBI lineage: Eukaryota > Viridiplantae > Streptophyta > Magnoliopsida > Asterales > Asteraceae > Cichorium > Cichorium intybus. Next base: position 93,328,334 of record CM042017.1, on the reverse strand, counting down.
CAATGTGAAGTGGTGTTTCATAATTTTCAGTGATAGCATGACGTATCAGGTCTGGTTTTGTGTCAAGAATGGCTTTCGCAGCTTTCCAATCTCCTTTGATTGATGCTTCGTAAAGTGGAACACCTATCTTGATCTATGCTTCTCTACTTCCTTCATTTTAAGAAAATTCTAAAATCAAGTTACTACCAAGGAGTTTCCATTCCCTTTACTTTAAATTACATGAGAACAAACTAGATTATGCTTTGACCTTTCAAGTGATAACAATCAACCCGAGCAATTAACCATGCATCAATAAATCCTTAACATGAAGTTGTTTTTAAATTACCTTCAATTAGCTCTCGATTAGGTAGATTATCCGGCAGTGCTTCTGTCGGACGATTCTGTGGCGTAGCAATTGGAACATTGACTTGGCTGAGTTGGTTCTGTGCATGTCCGGGGTTCAAGGTCATCTCTCCGGCTGCTTACTGCCCTGCACTTGTAATAGCATAAGTAACTCAACTCCGATCACAACAACATGCAGTGATTAGATGATGCATTTGAATTTTGAAAAAATATATATAATACCTTGATCTTTCCAACTGGTATAGGATCTAAGGCTGGTTGAAGCTGAAACGCTAAGTTGCTTTTCTTGGCCTCTTGAATGGATTTTGAAGGGGGGTTGGACAAGACTTTATAATACTCAGTTCCCTGGTCTGGAGAAGTCAACGTCCATTAAAGTCATGGTTTATTAGAGTTATTTATCTGGCTTGTTACATACACGTCTAAAGAGAAGAGACGACTCTAATGTCCTGTTAGCTGGCACGTTTTATGTATATTCCAAAACAACCCGATGTCCCGCTGGATTTCACGTTGGTTATAATATGGTCAATTGCTACTCAGGGCCGTGACATCACCTGTCACTGTGATTGGTGACATCACATTTTCAATTATTAGTAGTATGTCCATGGTTGTTAACCAATTACTTTTTTATTAAAAATTAGTAACTAATATCATTTTGATGTTTATCATAATAATCGAACTAGACATTTTAGTCAAGTTGTATCAATTGTAGCTATAGATGCTCATCCGATCAATTTCGGTGCTTAAAATAATAATCAACTAGATACTTTTGTCAAGTTAATACTAATATGTAGCTTTAGATGCTCATCTAATTTGGATGTTTAGTTGGCATATGTTATCTGTTGACTTCAAGATACCAAAAATTGTTCACATTGCAATTATATAGAAGGCATCCAATCAAGACAACAATAATTATTTTTGTTCTAAATAAAATAACAGAAAAATTTAGACATATACATAAAATAAAATTTAAACAAAATAAATAAAGGACACTTGAACCGGAAGAGATGAAGAAGATGCTAAATGAATACAGACGGCATCAAGAATACAAAGATTTAATCACAAAGAGGTCGTTCAAGTTGGTTAAAAGGAAGATTCAGATTCTAGAGTGAATCTGCAGGAAGAAATGAAAAAGACGGTTTCTTCGGTTTACAAACATGATGGACAATATGAAGATCATAAAAATGATCCTGCATCAAATATGAAGGTTGGAGTAAAAGATTTTACTTTTCAGGAAGTTGAAAATTTTCAAAAAAAGGTTAATTCCAAAGAAATCAATAAACTACTAAAGAGATATGTAAAAATACAATTCTATTTCCATCTTAAATAAAATTAAACACACAAAAATAGTCAAACACACATGCACACACACACACACACACACACACACACACACTCTCTCTCTCTCTCTCTCTCTCTCTCTCTCTCTCTCTCTCTCTCTCTCTCTCTCTCTCTCTCTCTCTCTCTCTCTCTCTCTCTCTCTCTCTCTCTCAACCGTTCCCAAATTCTTTCATTCTTAAGACAAACAAAAACGTGTCTTAAAAATTATGTCATATTTTAAAAAATCTTAAATATTTATGACATACATTAACATATGTCATTGTTTTGCTGGCATAAAACCAAATTAAAAAAATATACGCTACACTTTTAATATTTGTGTGCCATCTCATCTTCACTTGTGTCGTTTTATATTTCTTATTTTTTCATTCCCACTCTTTCAAAATGAAGTGGCGATCTAGGGTTCCATAACTTCTCCATTTGGAGACCAGAGAATATGGTGATAAAATACCTACACTACACTTTCACCTCCCTACAACCCTTCTTCACGCCCCTGCCATCATTCACGAACACAGCCGTCAGACTGATGCTTAATCCCACACCAACGACACACCCGGAATCAGGATTGTCAGAATCACGCTGCCACCACCATTTACTCCCACATCACTAACACAGCTACCGGACTGACGCTTACCCACCGGAATCGGACTGCCTCCGTTGTAAGACTGCTGCTTACCTACCAAAATCAAGTAAATACTTCAACTTTAAAACCCTAAATGTCCTCGAATTCATAACCCTGGACCTAATTGAGTCCAAACAGAACCATAAATACTTCAACATTTGATTATCGGATTTGGCTTTCCTGATTTTAGTATTCGGTTTGCAGATTTTATATGGTTGTTTTGCGGATTTAATATGCTTCATGCATTGGCTTTCCTGATTTTGGGATTTAGGTTTCCATATTTCCTGATTTTGCAGATTTGATATTCTCGATGAACTGCTTACCATCGCACCACCTCTCACTAATTACAGTTGCAAACCATAATTGCACCACCTCTCACTATGTGTGTGTATGTGTGGATGGTTGTGCATAAGTTTTAATATGAAAGTTGTATTAGGGTTCGGAATTTTAAGTGTCCCTTTAAAGTTATTTTAGACCCTAAAAGGTCTTAATAAAGGAATTATGGTTTTAGGGTTGAAAACCCTAACCCTAGAGTGCTTTTTGGATTATTGGAAATGTCACTGATTTTGGGTCTGTTTAGAAAAATCATATAACATCGTAGTTGTGTCCATTTGGGTTAAGCCTTAGGTCCCTGATTTGGTCTTGGTGTCTAGTTTCTTCCTTCAAAATGGTCTGAGCTGATTCAGACTCTTGGTCAAGTGGAATTGTCCATTTCCACTTGTTGAGAATAATTTGTGATGAAGTGCTGACCCCTTCCGAAGACCTTAAAGAATACGAAGACAGAACCTAAAGCCTGAAGCTCCGAAGGATTTAATCTGAAGGATCCGAAGGCTTACACGCAACAAACATTATCCACTACACGCGTGTTGTGCAAACAATGTGTAGCACAATACTGCTCTGTCATTGGATAGTAATCTTTTAGAATATTCTGAATATCTTTATTGTACAAGGTATCACTGATCACGTATAAATATCAGTGATACCATCTGTGTCAAGTGTGCATGATTCACCCCTAATGTAAAACCCTAAAGCAATATCAATCTAAGCATTCGACATCTGTTATATTCAATTTTTGTGTTCTTCACTGTTATTCATTATTGACAACGCCTAGTAATATCAAATATTTTAGTCGTTGTTGAGCCCTATTCTTAGTGAATTTATATAATATATATCATGGTATTCTCACTTTTCATGTCAGCACTTGTTTGGAAAGAAACAATGAAAACAGTGACAATTTGGAAGAAGTTTGAAGATCAAGGCAATATCAGGCGAATTCGAACGCGCGCCGTGGAATATACAAACACGTGACCCGGTGACTCAGCGATGAGGCGGTGGAGAACATTCAAATGCCGAAAAAACGGGGATAAACCAGCACACACGCCGCGGATATCACTTGTGCGCGGTGCGATCACTTAAAATTTGCAACTATAAATAGAGGGTTTTAGGCCGAAAAATGCAGCAAAGACCTGGCATAGGAACGACTCCAAATGCTTCTTGGACTCCGAGTTTCAGTTTTCAGCAACCATAAATTGGTATTTTATGTTTTTCTCTTTAATTTTCAATTAGTTTCATAGTTAGTAGCATTTGGCTAGTGTCTTTGGGAGTGACAACCATTGATACTTGGTCTTAGTTTCTGTTTTGGATGTGTTGGTTACTGTTTTGTATCAGTGGGATCTGAGTTTTTGGTTAATGAATCCTTTGGTTATTAGTAATTGCTTCTTTTCGGTATTTTATGCTTTGGAATGAATTCTTGGATGTTTGATTGTGATTGGATGTTGATTTGATCTTGATTGTTCTGAATTTCATTTCTGATTTCAGTAACCAATTAGGATTAGTTGTTGGTTTGGACTTTAGTTTAGTAAATGCTTGTTTGGAATTATTTGAGTTTATGATTTTTGGGATTTTTTGGCAAAAGTTAGGAACTAGATCCTCTGACTGTAGAGTGACACTACAGTTGGTAATCTGTCACCTGTCTCGACCACGTAACTCCTGTGGATCGACCCTGACTACCGCTATATTAGTGTGTGTTAGGTAATTTCATGTTTTTGACTGCACGACGACCTAAGCGTGTCAAATTTTGGCGCTGTTACCGGGGAGTTGTGAGCTTGAGATTAGGTGATCTGTAGGACTTTTAGTTTCTGAATTTTTTGTGTTAGTATCAAGATTTTCATTTGGTTAGTATTTTGCTTTTTGATTTCTCGGGAGTGTTACACTAGTGCATGCGTACCCGTAGGGGTGAGCAATTATCCCCTTTGCATTTTGACTCAGAAATTGAGTGAACTACGCGTAAGATCCGTACACGTAGGCGTTTAAATACAATGAGTTTTAGTAATGTCAGTAGTAGCTTAGAGCATGTTGCCCAGGAACCCTCGGGTGAGGCAACGGGGATGTCATTTATTCCCTCGGTTTCAGAATTTCACATTGGGAGCACGAGTGCTACTGGTGGTGCAGTTTCAGCCCCTGCACCTATACCATCATGCACTCCGCCGTCGATTCCGCCATTTCAACCTTTATCCCAACCACAATCCACAAACTCGTTTACATCTGCCATGTCTTGGGGAGCGCCAACTCGTGATGGCACCCCAGTATCTAGACAGCAGACAACCATTTCTCAACCCATTTCACAACCTTTATCACAACCACAACCACCACCAGTACTTTTTAAACCACAAACTACATTCCAACCTATACCACCACAGCAACAATACCAACAGCAACCTCCTCAGCAGCAGTACCAGTATCAAGAGGCTGAGGAGAGGTATGAGGATGAAAACGAAGGATGGGTTCCACCAGCACCACAACGATCATGGAACCGAGGTCGGGGACCTCCGAGAAGAGCACAGCAACACCAACCACTACAAGGTCATCAGGGATATAATGATCATCACTTTACGGTAATCCTGCTCAACCCTTATATTTTGCACAACCGAGGGGGCAATCGGTTGCATTGCACTTCCAGCCACGGGAGTACGATGACTCGTCGCCCATTTACATTCCAGAAAATATAGAATCACAAGTAGAAATTAGGCCTCAGTTGCTAGGAATATTACCGGAATTTAGGGGATATAAACAAGATGACCCATACAATCACTTGTATAAGTTTATAGCAATAGCCAACGCTAACACCCCTAGGAATACCAATAAGAACATTTTTAGATTAAGATTGTTCCCATTTACTCTGAAAGACAAAGCCAAATATTGGTTCACGTCTCTGCTATCGAATAGCATTACTACATGGGACCAACTCAAAGCTAAGTTCTTACAAGAGTTTTATCCGGCAAGCAAGACAACGGAAATCAGGAGGGCTATTCAGGATTTCCAGCAGAAGCCTGGAGAAGCTTTTCATGAAGCATGGGATCGTCTAAAGGAGTTGATGAGGTCGTGCCCTCATCACGATATTCCAAAGTGGCAACTGGTTAAGGTATTCTTTGAGGGAGCAAGTGAGACGAACCAAGCCATGATCAACGCATCATCTAGTGGCGCTATTATGATGCAAAACCCGGAGGAGGCTTGGCAGTTTTTGGAACAGTTAAGTAATAGATCCAAGGCGAATTTCTCCACAAGAAAGACGGTAGCCACAGCTGCAGCAGTGGGAGCTGATGCTGATTGGAGAAAGGATGTAAAGAAGAAGATAAGTGGGCTTAATAAGAAATTCGATAGACTCATGTCTACTCTGCAGAATAGACCTTAGAGCCAGCCACAAGGAGGTCAAGGAGGACCAAGGACTCAGGAAGCAAATCAAGTCTATGGTCAGGGTCAAGGTCAATATAACAATGGACGACCATATAGACCATATAACCAAGGTCAGCAGAATTTTAATAACCAGAAGTAGAACAATTACCAAGGGAAATCATCCAATCCGCCCATGCAATATCAACCAGCAAATAATAATGGTAATGCCAACGGTAACAGCAACAATAGGGGGCCCAACAATTCCATCAACAATGCCCCAGGGACACAGGAGGATCTAGCCACGAAAATGTATGAGATGTTCAACACAACGCAGCAGTAATCTCAAGCCAATGCGAAAGCTATTGCCAATATGGAGAGGCAAATCGCCCAAATGGCCGAAGACCAACGAAAGAGAGATAATGGGAAGCTGCCCAGTGCCATAGAAGTCAATCCGACCCATGGTCAGCGGGCTGGAAAGAACATGTCAACGATGTCGAGGCCGAGTGGATAAAAGTCACCTTGGAAGATTTGCTAGAATCAGGAAGTGAGGCTGAGAGTGAAAAGGAAGAAGAGGTTAAGGAAAAGGTAGAAATTGAATAGGAGAATAAGAAAGAAGAGGAAGAAGTAAATGTTGAGAAGGAACCTCAACCACAAGAGGACAAGGAAGTCCAGAAAGAGAACCAGCCAATGGTGGCTGGAATCAAACAGAGGAAGAAGGACAAGAAAGGAAAGAAAAAGCAGGAGGTGCCTGTCGAGCCGACTGGACCCTCAATTAACCAACCTCTATGGGATGAGCTAAAGGATGCTCCTGAAGACACTAAGATTCTTCAGGAGATGTGTAGGAGTAATAAGGAGAGTAAGATACCTACACCCGAGATGGTGAGGTTAACTGTTAAGGCAAGCGAGGCATTATTGGGGACATTGCCTAAAAAGGAGAGGGACCCCGGTTCACCGCTAATTACTGTCACGGTGGGGGATGTGACTATTAGGAACACTTTGCTAGATCTTCGAGCAAGTGTTAATGTATTACCGGGATACTTATATGACAAGTACAAGAACGAAGAATTGGAGCCTTCCAAGATAGTGTTGCTGGCGGATCAATCTACCAAAGTATCTCGGGGTAAATTAACAAATGTGATAGTGAAGGTAGGGGACTTTTTCTATCCTGTCGACTTTTTGGTGATGGAGTACGAAAGCTTAGAAGACACGCCAGCATTAATTTTGGGTCGACCATTTCTAGCCACAGCTGGAGTTGTGATGGATTGCAAGACTGGAGATTTAGACATCTCCTTTGGGACTAGAAAGCGCAGACTCAACATGTTTGGATGCCCAATATCCATGCCATCAGGAAGGAATGATAAGTACTTGAATGACAATCCTCTTATGCCACTTGGAATTAAGTACAAGGTTAAACAGTGGACACGAGCAGGCGAAGGTGCGAAGGAGGAGATCTTAGGTGAGGCTAGACAACACCCATCATCAATAATCGATAAGGTGCAGCTGCTGGATATAATGGAGTTAATGGAGATGAAGCATCAACGGTATGAAAACGACGCAAGATGCAGGGAAGCCAAAGTTTTCCAATTATTAGATGCTCAGCAGCAATGGATCAGTCAGGTCAGCGATAGAATGACACAATTGACTTCATTGATCGCAACAATAATCCAAAAAATCGCACCAGAAACAAAGGAGGTGATGCGCAGTGAAGAATGGGAAGGATAAGAGGCAACACGTCTGGCTGAAGACGTTAAACTTAGCGCTTGTTGGGAGGCAACCCATCTTTCATAGGTAGGTACTGTATTTCTTAGTAATTAGGAAGATTATATCATCGTCATTGTAGGTATTATTGGTTCAAGGCAAGTGTGGGGTTGATTTGAAGAAACATCGAGCTTTCAAAGACCGGGCCGCGGTCAGGAGTTTTGCGCGCCGCGGGATCGTAAACCAACCCGATGCGTAGGGGTTGATTTGGGAACACGCGCGCCGCAGTTTGCTCATATTCACGTCACGGGATCCGATCGGTCGGTTTCCTTCGATAAAAAGGTATGTCGCGACACTATTCACACACAACCCACGCCGCGCCTCAGAGAGCTCCAATCATTAGAAGTTTTTCTTGCACTTTTTCTTGCTCATTTCACTCCTGCTATTGAGGTATGTCAATCTAACTCGTTTACACTTGTTAGAACTAGCGATTAGGCAGCAAAATTGGTTGATTTCTCCAAAACTCAAAAACTTAGAAATCGACAATGCTGACTCGTAGGGTGTTTATTTTGCCAAATAAGGACCCTAGATGAGTTAGTCGATGCTTAGGCTACCTTGTATTGCATTTGGATTGAGCTTTAACAGGTTTAATCGCGATTTGGGGTTTGAAAGTTGAACCAGGCGCTCGCCGTGCCGCGCCATGGTTCTTGAGCCTCGTCGCGGTGCGGTGGGGAAGAAAAGGGACTAAAATTGCAAAAAAATTTTAGATGTCTTTCAGGCTTGATCACCCGTTTCTCGAGTTCCCCGAGGGACCGGAGACTTCTGTTGAGTATGCTGCGAGGAGAGATGCGCTTACGGGTCGCCGGGTTCTCAAGGCGATGATTATTGATCGGGACATTTTGCGAGATGCTGGGCTCTAGGGCGAGATTGAGCTGTTTTTGCACCGTACATGGGTTGATGGAGAGGCCAGATTCACATGCCGAGGATGGGACAGGCTCATGGCCACCCAGGACGACACCGTATATACTGAGCATCTTTTGGAGTTCCTATCCACAGTCCATTACGCACCGGGTTCATCGGATGCTCGGTCCAGGCTTGTTCGATTTCAGTTGGGGGGTGTCCCCAGGGACTGCAGTCTTCACGAGTTTGGGAGGTGCACGGGTATCTACACGGAGGCGGATCTCCAGCACTCGCACTTCGCGCTATTCTTTCGCGCGTGTATTCAGGGGCAGCCCGCAAGGGATTCCAATTTCGCTGTTTGGGCCACGTTGTCCAACATTCACTACGAGGCGGGGTCGGCCAGAGAGAGCCAGCTCCGCAATCCGCTCCACAGACTCATGCACTATATCGTCACCACTCTACAGCAGAGGGAGGGGGCGAGAAAGTGTCTGGTGACGATATGACATATCTTTGGGTGCTCCTCGACCCCACCAGGTTCATCCACCTCCCGTACGCCTTAGCAGTCTCTCTTTCCACCCGTGCGATGGGTGTATTATCCAACAGTCCCTTGACCGGCGGGCACTACATCATCCGCCTGGCCCGCTCTTACCGGATACTTACTGCTCCCACCGTTGCCTATTTGATCGCTTTACCTCCAGTTCGCACATCCGTGCGAGCCCTGGAGAACATGGGGCTGATCGAGCAACAGCGCCCGGGCCAGTACATGAGGGTGGGGACCAAGGCCACCCAGGACCCCCAGCCAGCATACGCCCAGCCGGGCAGGAGACGCCGGAGACCGGCAGCACCAGCAAAGCCAGCGCCACAGCCACAGCAGGAGGATCCATTGGCCATCTACCGATTGGAGGCCAGGGTCGCGAGGATGGAGGAGCAGTTGGAGTGGATTAGGGAGGTACTCTTGCAGATAGCCACACAGCAGGGACGCCGCCCCGACCATTTCCAGCCTGGGCCCACGATCATGAGGCTGGTCCTTCCAGGCCACCAAGTGGCGATTGATGTATTTTTCTTATTTTCTTTTGGATATATGTACTGTACTTATGACACTTTTTATCTTTTGTCTGTTTATATTTTATTTGGTTGTTTGTTTACATTTAATGTTTCTGTGAGTTATGTATGTAATACCATATGGAGAAGTTGTTTCAAACAAGTGTGGGATCATCGTGCCCCCTCCACTTGTTTTGACCATCGGCGTGTTCACTGTTGCGCTATAACTCCAGAATTCTGAGTCGAGGACCTTTTTGTTCGTATTTTGTACCTGTGACACCGAGTACCAATCAAGCGATCTACCATCCAAAGGGGTAACTCTTTCTCCCTTGTTTTGAATAATTTTTATACAACGGAGACGTTATACGGTTTTAAGTGTGGGGTGTGGATGGTCGAAAGAGTATTTTTTTTGAAATTTTTGCGGGAAAAGACCAGTTTCAAAATTTTTAGCAATATTTTTCAAAATTTTTAATAGATTGTAATTTTGAAACGAATAGTTTATGATTGTTTTTAGCATTGGTATTTTTCGAGAAATACTATTTAGTTGTTATCATGCTATTAGTTTGGTCAAATAAGTTGAGTTTTAAGGAGTTAGAAGATTGAACTATTTTAAGTTTGGGATTTAATAAGGAATTGTCAATCTGTGGCCTTTGTTGTTCGAGACGGTAGGTCCGAAAAAGGTGGCCTTGAAAAAGGCATTTATGCACCTTACCACCTAAGATTGTCTGGTTTGGGATGGTATTTCTGAAAGCTCGTTACACTGACAACATCGAAAGTCATGGACAATTCTTTAATGGCCTTTAGAATCTGAATGAGTAAGTTTGCTTTATGCATAAAGAAAATTTGTAATCAAGGGTTCTTTAGAAAGCCATGAATTCCAAAGAACATTCCCATTATGTTTTCACGAACTATTTCACTCTAACTCATAAGGCAATAAGCTTTGAAATTGAACACATTCAAAAATTGTTTGAGTCTTAGTTAAAATCTGTTAAAAACTCTCTTGCTTGGGGACAAGCAAGGCACAAGTGTGGGGTGTTTGACAATGCCTAGTAATATCAAATATTTTAGTCGTTGTTGAGCCCTTTTCTTAGTGAATTTATATCATATATATCGTGGTATTCTCACTTTTCGTGCCAACACTTGTTTGGAAAGAAACAATGAAAACAGGGACCAAAAGCGTATAATTTGGAAGAAGTTTGAAGATCAAGGCAATATCAGGCGAATTCGCACGCGCGCCTTGGAATATACAAACGCGCGACCCAGTGACTCAGCGATGAGGCAGTGGAGAACATTCAAATGCCGAAAAAATGGGGATAAACCAGCACGCGCGCCGCGGATATCACTTGTGCGCCGTGCGGTCACTTAAATTTTGCAACTATAAATAGAGGGTTTTAGGACGAAAAATGTAGCAAAGAGCTGGCATAGGAACGACTCCCAAGGCTTCTTTGACTCCGAGTTTCAGTTTTCAGCAACCATAAATTGGTATTTTATGTTTTTCTCTTTAATTTTCAATTAGTTTCATAGTTAGTAGCATTTGGCTAGTGTCTTTGGGAGTGACAACCATTGATACTTGGTCTTAGTTTCTGTTTTGGATGTTTTGGTTACTGCTTTGTATCAGTGGGATCTGAGTTTTTGGTTAATGAATCATTTGGTTATTAATAATTGCTTCTTTTCAGTATTTTATGCTTTGGAATGAATTCTTGGATGTTTGATTATGATTGGATGTTGATTTGATCTTGATTGTTCTGAATTTCATTTCTGATTTTAGTAACCAATTAGGATTAGTTGTTGGTTTGGACTTTAGTTTAGTAAATGCTTGTTTGGAATTATTTGAGTTTATGATTTTTGGGATTGTTTGGCAAAAGTTAGGAACTAGATCCTCTGACTGTAGAGTGACACTACAGTTGGTAATCTGTCACCTGTCTCGACCACGTAACTCCTGTGGATCGACCCCGATTACCGCTATACTAGTGTATGTTAGATATTTTCTTATTTTTGACCGCACGACGACCTAGGCGTGTCAATTATCATTGTGTGTGTTGATTATATTGTTGAATCATCTCTTCGTAATACTTAGACATTGCTAGTCATTGGTTGAATTTCATTCCTAATACGTGGTATCAGAGTAGGTTAGCTCGAAACCAGTCTATAGAGTATCGTTATTGTTCTTACAGTTCTAGATCTGGATTGATTCCTAGATCTAGGTTTCGGCAGCTGTAATTGTAATATATTGCTCATTTTTCTGAAAAGATCCAGTTGAAAACTCAATCAAAATGACTGATTCAATAGCTACATAAACAAACATGTTGAATTATGCCAATCTAATTGGCACATCCTCCAAGGCTCCTGTTCTTGTTCCAACCTTTTATGACTATTGGTCAGATCGTATGAAATATTATTTGGAAGGATTGGATGAAGAAAAGGATATTTGGAGATCTGTCAAAGATGGACCTCACACAGATATTGAAGGTCGATTCGTTGTAGTTGAAGGAGAGGATGCCGAAGTACTTAATGCTGCTGACTTGAAGAAGATCAGAAATGATGAAAGAGCCATGGGAGAACTGAGAAGTGGACTTGGTACAGATGTTCTGTTCGACATTACATTTCTGGTGCAAAATCCGCCAAGGAGATCTGGGATCGCCTTGTAGTCCGATTTGATGGTGATAACACTCTTCAATCCAGCGTGGTTCAAGAAGTACTAGCAAATTTTGGAAATTTCAAACTGCAAGGGAATGAGACTTTGGAACAAGCCTATGAATGTTACAGTTTGATGATCTACACTTTGGAGAATTACGGTGAGACCTGAAGTTAACAAGTAATCAACATCAAGTTTCTATACAGTCTGAGGCCAGAATGGCGACCTATCATGCTGATGATCAAATCCTATGAAAACATCAATACCTACTCACTGCCAGCTTTATATAATTTGATCAAATCTCATGAGCCGGATATTTGTGGAAGAAGAAGTGAGAATGCAGGAACATTAGCTCTAGTCTCTAATGTTGAAGAAGATGAACCTGATGGCTATATGGTGAATGATAATGGAGAAATGGTTGCTTTGTATGTAGATGAACAGATTAACCGATTGATTCTTGAGTACTGGAATGGAGATTTCCTCAGGACTTTGAGATGATGCTTCAGCAGTGGATGCCATCGATGATTGTTGAACAATTAAGGAAGACGGTGAATAGTTAGGGTTCTTAAGAGATTTTACAGAGGAAGTGTGAATCGTTTGAACGTGTAAAGAATTGAACAGACGGTGTGGGAGGTATTTATACTGATTATGGTCCCAATTGCATTTAATGTGGATGTTTGAATCACCCACTAAGAGTATGCCACCTCAGCATCCCAACGTTCCACTAACCCTGCAAAAACGGAACCGTCCTTATGTCAGTCATCATGAATTTGAAAAAGTGAAAATGCAACCATCATATCTTTTAGTTATGATTGTGCGATATATTCTGAGACATATACATTTATCCTCAACGTTCATTTATTTCAAAGAATGTTTTTCATTGTTATTCTCATAAATGCCCAAATCGTTGAACATTAAATTGACTTCGGATCAATAAGAGTTGTTTAGACTTTCGCATGCCAAAAGCGAAAGAAACAAACAAACGTTCCGAAGGGTTTTGAGTATCCTTTGGATAAAGAATTTTTGTGAAGGAACTCATAAACACTCTGAAGATCTTTGAAGATGTGTTTTGACCTTTGACCATAGCTTCCTTGAATTTTATGAAATCAAGATTTAACATTTTAGCATTCAGAAACATTTGGATCATGTTGGAAGTCCATTTTTCACCCCGAAGTCTATGTGATTTAACATCAGTCAAGAAATGGCTAAGTCTAACCACCCTAAGTTAAACTCAAGTTCGCATTTTTCAAAAATGTTTGTTGTTTTTCTTTATGATTCAAATTTTTCATGCAAAATAATGTTGACATTCACAGCGTTGAAATTTAAAACATTTTTACTTTTGAATTGAGCATCAGAAGGTGAATTGAATTGTGGATTGAACTTGAAAACGGTTTGAAAAATTTATCTCATTTCATCAGTTAAGGTGTTTGGATATGTTTCTCTTATGACAAGCCTTTGAGATTCATACACCACTTCAACAATGTCATTTAAGACAGACTACTTGAGATGTTAATACTCTCTAGAAGGTACTCGACTATGTTATAGGAGCTCCTTGTATTATCATTCAAGAAAGAGAAGTATGCCTTTGAGTGCGAATTTATCTTTGTTTTTGCACTTCTTCATATTATCTTTTTGCTTGTACTGTTGTCTTTGTTTCTTTTGACATTTTGATTTTAACATTTTCTTTTGAATTTCTCAATTTTCGTTATTGAAATATGTTTTTCAATTTTGGTGTTTCATATCCGAAGTGTTGAAAATATCACAATATAATACTTTTTGATGGTGCTTTTAAAATGTTGTACAATCATTTTTGAAAACTTCGTATAGTTCAATATTAGACCAAGAGTAAAGGAAGTTTTAAATTTGCTTATCAGTCAATGCTGGTATCACTTATGAAGAAAACATCGGAACATTTGGTTTATCCTAAGTAGTATTTGAACTACTTGATTAATTTGACATTGAAGCGAGTTGAGTTCAACAGGGTGCTTAGTTATAGACTTGTTGTTAAGGATATTAAGATCACACAAGATTTCGTATTGTCAAATAGCCTTAAAGTCTGTTTTCTTACCAATGTTGCAATTCGATTCCCAAATACCTTTTAGTGCAATAAGGTATGATTATCATAATCTAAAACCAAAGTTTTGTCCATTAATCAGATTTTTCATGAAAGAATGTCAAATTTTATCATTCGCAACATGAGAATTCAGCTTTTGAAATTTGCAAATGATCTTTGTTTGTTTTGTATTCATCTTTTCAATTAAGCACATTTCTTGAATAAAAATTTATCTCTTCGTGGTACGAAGACAATTGTTATTTCTTTGAGTTTTGACATTTATGAGTTTTTATGGACTATAATGGCTGTTCCAATGGACTGCGAATGTTCGTAAAGCTTCGGGATAGCATTATTTCTTATTTTTGTAATTGAAAAGAGTAAGGCAAGAAAAAGCAAATCTGATGTTTATGTCAGAGTGGATCCATCAATCATGCCAAGGCCTCGAACAATTCGTGTGAATGATTCTTCATTCAAAGCTTTTGTAAAGATATCTGCCAGCTGTTCTGTTGTGTGAACAAAGTGCACTTCTATATTCCCCTCCTCAACATGACTTTTGATGAAGTGATAGCGAAGAGCTATATGCTTCGTCTTGGAATATTGAACAGGATTATGACATATCCGAATAGCACTTTGGGAATCACAGAACAATGTGATTTTTCTCATGTTAATGGCATAATCTCTTAATTGGCTTTGAATCCAAATGATCTGCGAAGTGCAAGCAGCAGCTGCTATATATTCGGCTTCGGCTGTTGATATTGATACGCATGTTTGCTTCTTTAATTACTAGCTGATGAGCTTTCCATCAAGAAATTGACAACGACCAGAAGTGCTTTTGCAATCAATTGAGCATCCACCCAAGTCTGAATCGGAATAAGCTTGGATGTAGAACCCTGAGTTTGCAAGATACCATAGCCCATACGCAGGTGTGTTGTGAAGATAACGGAAGATTGTTTTAACTGCAGCCAAGTGTGGTTCGCCTGGATCAGATTGATAATGTGCACATACGGGCATTAGAACCTTCGGTAGTTTTAGAGATCAGCCTTCGGTTTATCCAACGAAGGATTCAACCTGGTACCTGCCAGCATTAGAACCATTGCATTTGAATAGTTAGTCATTTCGAAACGTTCAAGTAAACTTTTTGTGTATTTTTGCTGATTGATGAAAATCCCTTTTCTTGTTTGTTTGACTTATAATCCAAGGAAAAAAATAATTTTCCCCATCATACTCATCTGAAATTTTCTTTTGATCAGATTTTCAAATTCTTTTGTTAAGTTTGGATAAGTGGATCCGAAAATTATGTCATCCACATAAATTTAGACTAACATCATATGAGTTCCAACTTTCTTTCTGAAAAGAACTGGATCCACTGAACCTTGCTTAAAATTTGATTGTTTTAAAAATTTTGTCAAGGTCTCATATCAAGCTCTAGGAGCTTGTTTTAAACCATAGATAGCTTTATCCAATACGTAGCAATGATTAGGATTTTCTTTGTTAACAAAGCCACGTGGTTGTTCAACATAGAATATTTCCTCAAGATCCCCGTTCAAAAAGGCACATTTGACATCCATTTGATAGACATCGAAGTTTTTGTGTGCAGCATAAGCTAGAAAGATCCTTACGGATTCGAGTCTAGCAACAGGAGCGAAGGTTTCTTCGTAGTCAATCCCCTCCTGTTGACAGTAACATTTAACAACCAGCCTTGCCTTGTTCCTGACAACATTTCCTTCGGTATCGAGTTTATTTCTATACACCCATTTGAGACCAACGATTGAAGCATTTGCAGGTTTAGGAATCAATCTCCAAACTTTGTTTCTTTCAAATTCTTCTAATTCCATCTGCATTGCTTCAATCCAGTCTGGGTGATCAAATACATCTTTAACGTTCTTTGGTTCAATTTTGGAGATAAAAACATTGAACATGCACAACTCTGAAGTTTTGTTTAAATCTTGTTGTTTTCGATGAAGTTGTGCACGTGTCAAGACCTTATCGTGAATGTTACTGATGACAAGTGATTGAGGATGATTTTCGTCCACTTTTCCAGAGGTGGAATATTTGGATCAAATTCTAGTGGTCCTTTGGCATTGATTTCCTCAGTGTCCGAAGGATAACCCGAAGTGGATGGAAAATCATCAGTTATTAAGTGTTCTTCGTTACATGTGTTTGTGACATTTGTTTTAGGAGAATTAGTGTTTGAGGAAGTAGAAGAAGAGTTAAGAGTTTGCTCCCCCTCGAAAATAGCAGGTGTCGAGTTTGTTCTTCCATGATCCGAAGAATTTGGCATTGAAGCTTCTGGCTCCCCCTGGACAGAAGGATTTGGTGTTCTGGTTTCTGACTCCCCCTGGACAGAAGGATATAAGGACATGATATGTGAAGTTCCATGCGAAGGGTTATTGAGACTTGAATTGTTGTGCTCCCCCTCGAAACGAAATTGACCTGTGGATATATTGGAAGGCTCCCCCTCAACCGAGGAGGGTCTTTGAATACTGCTTGTAGGTGAGTCTTCATGACCATCTGTGAGCTTGGAAAGTTTTGACACATTATTCTCTGGTGCTTCGGCTTCGGAATCCACAGCCCTCACAGGTGGATTAAAAAGAAGTTTAAAGTCCTCATCAAAGGTTATTATTGGCAATTCATCCACAGCAGGCTTCGGAAAGATAGATGACATGGGAAAGGGGTGTAGAGATTTCTTGATATAGTAGTCATCAAACAAGAGGTTGAAGGTTTCTTCAATCTTGTGTGTCCTTTTGTTCATGACTCTATAAGCTTTTGAACATTGTGAATATCCAAGAAATATCCCCTCATCAGATTTGTCATTGAATTGTGTCAAATGATCTTACATGTTCAGTATAAAACACCTACAATCGAAGATGTGAAGAAATTTGACATTTGGTTTTCTTCGATTGAGTACTTTGTAAGGTGTGATATGAAACCTCTTGTGGATATAAGATCTGTTCTAAGTGAAGTAGGCGAGAAATGGCTTCGGCCCAGAAGTACATGGGCAAGTTTGCAAAGTTGATCATCGTTCTAGCTGTTTCACATAAAGAGCGATCACGTCATTCAACAACACCATTTTGTTGGGGAGTATATGGTGCTGAGAAGTTGTGACTAATCCCCTTCTTTTTCAGAAATCCATCAAGATTTTGATTTTTGAACTCCGAACCATTATCACTGTGTACTGTTCGGACTGTCTTGTTGAGCATTAATTCCATGTTCTTGATGAAGTTGATGATTTCCTCTACTGCATATGATTTATTCCTTAAGAATAAAACTCATGTGAATCTTGAGTAGTCATCAACAATCACCAGAATATACTTCTTTTTCCTAATTGACTCCACTGTGGATGGACCACAAAGATCCATGTAAAGAAGTGAAAGAGGTTCAGTGATTTTTGGATTAATCACAATTGCATGCCTTTGTTTTGTTTGCTTGCCATGTTCACAAGCAGAACAAAGTGAGTCATTATCAAACTTAAGAGTGGGCATACCACGAACCAAATCCATTGCCACTAACTTATTTATATCTTTGAAGTTTAGGTGAGCAAGCCTTCGGTGCCATAGCCAACTAACGTCTGAGTTTGCTTTGGACAAAATACATAGAGATGGCCCACCAGTTACAGGCTTTAGATTTAAGGGAAACATTGATCCCTTTCTTTCAGACTTCAGCAGTACCTCTTTTGTAGCTTCCTTCATAATGATGCTCCCTTGATAGTTGAAAGTTACAGCATTTCCTGTTCCAACAACCAATTGAGAAATACTCACAAGGTTGTGCTTTAATCCTTCAACAAATGCCACTCTATTTATTGTGAATTGTCCATTCGTAATCTTGCCATAACCACGAATAGGACAAGTGTCATTGTTACCGAAACGAACATTTCATGCATCATCCAAAGTTCTATAGTCCCTGAGATACTCCTTCTTCCCAGTCATATGTCTTGAGCAGCCACTATCCATGTACCATTTAGCATCGTACTGCTCATTTGACATAACCTGCAATCAATCAAGAAGAAGTTGGTACTCAATCAATCTTGGGTCCTCAGGGTAAGCAAAGGATTATTGAATCAATTTTTCAACAGCCTCTTCAGTTATTTCATTTGCAGAGAGGTTTATCATGTTTTCAGAAGTTTCATGTGAAGAGCAAGATGAACCAGAAAATGAATCCGAAGAGCTTTTTGTGAGTATTGATGAGTCCGAAGAAGTTGAAATGTTGGAAACCTTCGGAACCCAAATTTGTTTTGATGATTTTGAATTATTCATTTTGAAGTCTTCTTTGGTTTGGCAGTTTTTGAAGATTTTGATGACCTTGACGATTTTGATTTTGGAGTTAAGTTTTATTTCAAGTCATCCCTTTTCCAATTTGGTTTAGACTGTTCATTTGTAGATTTCCTTGACAAAGAACTGCACAATGTAGAAGTACACAAGTACTCTTCGTATGCAAGTTTGAAATCATTTAGTTAAAGATTTTTATCTTTAAACAGGTTCAAATTTTTGTCTAGCCAAACATGAAATGTGTCTATCATATTATTTCTTTTTGAACAGGTTATCTTTGAAGGTTTTTTATGTTTGGGATTTGGAAAGTTTGGTTTAGATGGTATGAAGGAGGGTTTGGAAAATTGACTTGTTTTAGCATTTGAATCCTTCGTATCAATGGGTTTTGTTCCGGAGGTGGAAGCCTTCATATCAACAAGTTTTGTTGGTACGAAGGGTGTTTTTCTTTTCACAAGATTTGGTGTTTGTTTTGCTTTTAAATTCACAACCGTTGGTTTTTGAGTTGGTTTTGAAATTACAACAGCTGGTTTCATTTTGGAAGTTGATGCGAAGTTTTGAAATTGTGGATTTTTCAAAATTCTGGGATTTTGTACCGCAGGTTTGGAAATGGTTATCTTAGGTTTTGCAACTTCATTTTCAAAAGATTGTGCAAGAGGTACACTTTCATTTGACTCCATTAACTGAAAAACATCCATCTTCGGAGTTACAGGTTTATCCATAACTTGAATTTGTTTATAATTTCTGTTAGTATAAATATGATTTTTATTTTTATCATTCAGAATATGAGTCAAATTCTTTTGAATTTTGTCTTGTTCATAACAAAGAAGATTGTAAATGTTATGACCATACAAATCTTGTTTTCACACATTGATTTTCACTTCCATGTTTTCATTCATGTTGTTTTCAATCATTTTTTAGGATGAGAAGAATCCTTCCTCAGTGACTGTGGAATTATCCTCCTCAACAAGTTTTACCAAATCATTAACAATCAAAAGTACACCTCCAGGTTTTACAAAAATAGAGTTTTTGAAATACGAAACCTTCGGATAGACAGACGCAAGATTGACTAATCTTTTTGAAATGACTTTGAGATATTGTTCATAGGAGATACATTCATCAGAAATTTGAATTTTTGTTTTAACAATTTCCTTGTTTTCATTCAAAATTTCAGATGTTACAATTTCACAATCTATTTTTGTTTTGCCTTTGTCAACCAAAGATAATTGTGAAATATCTTCGGAGGGTGAGGCAGATGCGGAGGAAGCCTTCAAAAATAGACAAAGAGGAGCAATCAACTTCCCCCATATCCGAATCACTTTCAGAACCATTCTCAGATTCAGTCTCAACAATAACTTCTGATTTATTTTCAATTTGAGGAATATGTTTCTGCAAAATTGGAATTTCTTTTGGCAGCAATTTTAACAAATTATCAGCAGTCAAGTGTTTTTCCACAAAAATCAAGCCATGCATATACGAAGTATTAGGAAATTCGGAACCAGATACGATAGACTCACATTCATATGAAATACTATCCACATTTTTCATCTTAAATTCTAAAAAAGGCAATAATTGTCTATGTTGAACACTGCATATGTCAGCTGAATGATAGATATGAGTTATATGAGAATACAGAAGTTTTGCAGTTTCACAAAAGATGTTTCGTTGTTTCAAAATTACATCATTGTTATTCAAATATTTGTCTCTATTCTCCTCTAACACCGAGATTCTTAAGTTGGCTTTTTCTAGGGAAAGCTTCATACTTTCTACTCTCCCCCTCAACTGTATAATCTCCTAGTCACTGACTTTTGCACTAGTTTTAGCATCAATTAGCATTTTGTTCATCACAGAGCAATCACGTGTTATTTCATCAATATCAGTTGAAAATTTAGAAGCACGAATTTTAAAAGATAAGAGAAGTTTTGATATTTGTTCAGGAATGGTCAGGCGAGACTACTTCGCCATCAAGCAAACATCCTCATCATCATCCGAAGAGTCATCAGTCTAGACCTTTGGAACCCCTGCACCCATTGCCTCCTTCAACTCTGAACCTTCATATACCAGATCTCCGAACCCTTCATAACCCATTTCTTCATCAACTTCTTTCTCCTCGGAAGCACCTTTCAGGAAGCTCTTACTAGCATCATAGGCTATGAAAGCACTATGAGTTGGCTTCCTTACTTCATCGTCTTCGGAGTCAGAAGACCACACTTGGTATGTTCCCATGTTATCTTCCGAAGCCATCAGGGCAAGGTCTTTTGTTTTCTCTCTTGCCTCTTCTAATTTTCTCGCATAGTAGGCCTCATCTTCAACTTGGGGCTGCTTTTCATTCATTTTACAAAGCATACGGTCCTTCGTAAAATGGTTTTTCCCATGACAGTAATTTCAGTCATACCAGAATCACCAACAATCTTCTTCTCTTCTGATTATTCTTTGGGGGCTTCTGAAGGCTTCGTTTCAGAAGTCTTCAAAGTTAAACATATGGTGTTTTCATCCTTCGATGTGTAGATCTCAGGTTTGGGTTTTGCAGTGTATGAGTTTTTGTTGAAAGTTTTCACAAATGGTTTCCCTGAGCTTGATTTGTTCTCAAATGGCTTTTTGAACCTTCGGTTGTTTGCAACATACAAAGCAACCGTTTCTCCATCATCATTTGTTAGTCCCAAACAATCCTAGATCTACTTGGTATCAATGAAATCACTCGATTGGTGCGGAAACCCAACAAGTAATCAATCTGTAACAGATAAGAATCAAGAACACAAATTACTACAAACCTTTAATGAACTCTATTAATTGATTAACAGACGGGTACATAAGGTTCTTGAAGGTCGAATGAACTAATTATCTCTAACACTCTAAGCTCCCAATTCGACCAACCTTACAAATGAAGGCTATGAGGACTATTTATATCTATCGCTAAACCCTAAGCCCATACAAGGAAAGCCTACCGAAAACCATGGCCAGGTCTAACCGAAAACCCTTGGTTTTTGGTCAACAACATCGAAATCCAAGGGGATTTCGGTCCAGACCGAAATCGCAAGACAGCCCCTGAATTATATATATTTTCTATTTTAGTCCCTATTAAATGCAAAGACTAAACCACCAAAATAATTCCTAACAATCTCCCCTTGGTTTAATGCTTTCATTTAATCTTCAAGCTTCTCTTGGACTTGACCTCGGTTGATCGCTGCAGCAACATTCTAACAATCCCCCCTTAACTGAGTAACGGGTAAAGATGTTGATAACATTCAGCACATTGCAGAGACAACTTCATCTTCGGTATTGGATTGTCTTCAGATTTAACATTGAAAGTTCATTTGGTACGGGCTTCAGCATAGGTTTTGAATCATCACATCCAGCTTTTAATTTGACATTCAGTTGAACTAGAGTCTGACTCTTCACTTTCTCTTCTTGATCACATGAAGGTGCAAATATAGCAACATAGACTGTTTGAAGAGGAATTCAATGCAGCTTGTTGCATGGAATTACGCTTCACCTTTCTCTGGGTTGAAATGATTGTGTTGAAAACTTCAAACTTTACTTCTGGCTCCATCACTTGAAATACTTCACTGGATTGTCTTCGACTATAACCAGTGTGCAATGATGACCAAAAATATCGTGGGTCACAAAGTCATAAAACTCTCACCACTGTTGTTCAAGGACCCAGCCTTGGCTCAGGAGGAGACTACTCGCAGTATCTGTGTGAACCCGGAGGAATGCACTACGATTGTTTGAGTATCGGAGAACTACTTGTGGCCGTTTTGATTTTGGCCCCTGCATACCCTTGATCAGAGATCTCAATGCAGTTGACAAGTCAACAAGTTGACTTGGCTCTTGGCGAGATGTTCAATGGTATCCAAACTCTGCAGAGTGTACCATCCTAGTGCCAATTTTGAATCCGGTGAAGTTGTTGGGGTCTCACAGATGTTGCGGTAAACAACAACGATCACTGACCCAGAGTTTCAATGTTTCATCAATGCGAGGTAAAATCACATTGAATCACGAACATCTTTATTCAAAGAGATTTAGGTCAAGAGTGGTATGAGCGTGTAATATGTCTTGGTTATTAGACATACCCATCGACTAGACTTTTGAATTGTCATCAGCGTATGGTTTATTACACTAAGTCATCCAACTCTTGAATTAGAAGCTTTGTAGGTACGAATGGTTGTTGATGCCTCACATCTACTACTAGTGTTGTAGCAGAGATCACTGGCATAGATTTTCGAAATATCATCACCACTTGGTTTAAAGTAATGAGTCGTCTATTTCTTGCAGCAGAAATATAAAGGTGTTTAAGAAAGGATTGGTGTGTGTGATAGATTACGATACGCAATCTAACCATCGGCACAGTCTTTGTAACTCTCGACTCTGAGTGGTTTTACTCAAAGTGTCTAGAAGTTGGTGTTGCAGAATAAACCTTTAGATTTGGTTAAGAAACGGTTGTCAGTGCTTCATACTTGCTATGGTCTAACATTAAGAATCACTAGCACTTAAGTGTTACCTCAGCAGTGAGTGGTATTACTCGGTGTGTCGTCGTTAGGTAAGGAATGTCTTAGCGAGTCACGGTAATAGTGAGTCACATCTTTGACATGAAGATTTGATTTCTATTCCTGATTGGTATTGATCAGGAACATTGACGATCGTGTAAAATATCTAAAAGAACAATATTTTTTAGTTTTATAATTTTCTGAAAGGAAAGACATGAAACAAAAAAACACATTTTTGGATTTTTAAGTTTTCTGAAAAGTAAAGACATAAAAGTAAAAGACATATTTTTGTATTCTTGAATTTTATATTTTTGTTTTTTACTTCTCCCCCTAAATTTGTGCACAGAGGAGAATGTCTGAATATGAACAAATTTAACCAAAAAATAGTACAAAATATACAAAAATTGAACAATTACTCATCAAAATGAATCAAATCAGTTCAGGACGAAGTTACCTTTTCAATTTTCAACACATCGTTAGACACGAACCCCACGTGATTCTTCTTCTCTCCCCTCCCGCAAAGGACACATACTCTCCATTAACGATTTGAATGTTGTACAGTTAAGCGATGTCTCCTATCATGTGCCTGGAATAGCCATTATCAACAAACCAGGGTCTGCTGATATTCCTCTACTCTTTCCCATGACATGTCCTATCTATCAGATAAAGAACATAAAGAGTTAGCAAGACAGTTAGGTGAATTGGAAACGAGGCCTTTTGGTACCCATCGGTAGTTTGGTTTGGGTCTTTTGTTGTTTGTCCAGATAGGTGTATCAACACTTCAGTTTGAAGCAGAACTCTCCCTTGATTTGTGCTTATGTTGCCAGTGTGGACTCGAGGATGATCCTTGAGATGAACTCGACCTTACCGATTTTGATTTGGCAGAGTTATCTTTCGAACCGGTCTTCTTGTCTTTGAGGCCTGCTTCTTGGCCTTGGTTGCATTTTAGTCACCATCTCTTGAACGTGATCTTGAGGGCTTTCTTTTGGAAGACCTCCCCCTTGGCACATTCTGCCAGTGTTGTGCATAGAAGGGAATGTATGGACGATATGGACAATTCCTGGCGATGTGACCTGCAATCCCACAATTGAAACACGTTTGTATTTTCAGGTAAATAAGATTGTGACTTGGTCCTTGTCATTTTGAATTTTTTAAGGAGTTGCCACTAGTACAAGCACAACCACATTTACTGGGACTCGGTCTTTGTCCAACAGGAAGTTCACCTTCTTTCACAAACTTCGGTGGTTTGTATTTTCCACCATTTGGAATTTTTTAATTCAAACCATCGCCACAAGGTTTAGAAGGGGCATAGGTCTTTGCAGTCTTGTTCTCCTTGATTTCATCCTCCTTGTTCACTGTATCTACACATGAGGTAGAAGCATTAGTAGAATTCATTTGAGTACTCTCAGCGGGGCCAGATTTATCATTTTGAACAGAACTGGATCTAGTGGGTTGTTTTGATTCTTGGGTTTCACTAGAAGGAGTAAAATTATTATTAAATGGTGGTGGAACAGTTTTATAACCAAAACCTTCACCGTGTTTGTTGTGCCATTTTAATTGATGTTCAATCATGGACTCAACAGCAGTACTTGATGCATCAAATTTTTTAATATTGAAATCAACATCATTGTATTTAGCTTTCAGTGCATCAAGTTCAGCAGTTAATCTGGCAACTTCTTCATTGGCAAATCTAAGGTGACAGGACTTTATGCTATATTCTTCTTGCAATTTACTAAAATCTGATGTTTTGGCTTCCAGTTTTTCTTGAAAAAGTTTCAGTTTCTTTTTAGTGTTATAAACGAGATTTTCCATTTCAAAGACTTCTGACGAGATTTTCGTTTAATTCGCGATATTTGGCAATTATCTTTTCGCAATCTGGGATGCATGATTTTTCACAATTTTTCTTTGTCATGGTGATCATTTTAAGGATTCAAGATGACCAATGAGCCTTCAAATGTCAAAAAGTCGATCGAAAACCCCAAAAAAAAATTGCCGAAAACCCAACTTTCGAAACTTTTGACCCCCTTTTTGACCGAAATCATTGTAGACCGAAATCCCAGGTTCCTGACCGAAATCTTCAACAGAAAACACCTTTGTCCGAAATCCTGACCGAAATCACCCAGGCCGAAAAACAGGATTTCTGCCGAAATCAGAAGAGCTGGCCGAAAACGACCACAAACCCTAGCTGCACCAAAATCACAATTTGGGCTGACCGAAATCACAAGTGGGCTGACCGAAAACATCAAACCCTAACCGAAATCTCAGCACCCGCCATTGAAATCACTGTAGCAGACCGAAAACCGTCAGATCTGGACCGAAATCGACGATCAGACCCTCAAAAACGCCGATTTTTGCGAAACTTCGAATTTTGAAGATCAAAAACTCGATTTTTGCCAGAAAGTCGATGAACATGAAAAACACCAAGATCCAAAGCGTCCAAAACAGCAAGAAAACTCCCAAAAATCGCCAAAAACACCAAGATCCAAGCAAATGTTTCGAAAATTTGATACCAAAACACCCAAAGTTGGCATTTGAGGCTCTGGTACCAGTTGTTAGTCCCAAACAATCTTAGATCTACTTGGTATCAATGAAATCACTCGATTGGTGCGGAAACCCAACGAGTAATCAATCTGAAACAGATAAGAATCAAGAACACGGATTACTACAAACCTTCAATGCACTCTATTAATTGATTAATAGAGGAGTACATAAGGTTCTTGAAGGTCGAATGAACTAATTTTCTCTAACACTCTAAGCTCCCAATTCGACCAACCTTACAAATGACAACTATAACGACTATTTATATATATCGCTAAAACCCTAAGCCCATACAAGGAAAGGCCATCGAAAACCATGGCCAGGTCCAACCGAAAACCCTTGGTTTTTGGTCAACAACACCGAAATCCAAGGGGATTTCGGTCCAGACCGAAATCGCAAGACAGCCCCTGAATTATATATATTTTCTATTTTAGTCCCTATTAAATGCAAAGAAAAAACCACCAAAATAATTCCTAACATCATTCACCATATAACCATCAGGTTCATCCGCAGTCTCATCTTCTTCAACGTTTGAGACTGGAGCTAAAGAACCAGCATTCTCACTTCTCCTTCCAACTATATCTGGTTCGTGTGATTTGATTAGATTATACAGAGCTGTGAGCTTGTACTTCTCGATATTCTCATAAGATTTGACCATCACCATGATTGGTCGCCACTCCTTTCGCAGACTGTACAAAAACTTGATGTTGATTTCTTGTTGACTTCGGGTTTCCCCATATTTGTCTAGAGTATAGATCATACTAATGAGCCGTTCATAACATTGTTCAAGAGATTCATTCTCTTCTTGTTTGAAATTCCTAAAGTCAGCCAATATTTCTTGAACCTTGCAAGATTGAAGAGTTTTATCACCGGCAAATCTTATAGCTAAGTTATCCCACATCTCCTTAGCAGATTTAGCATCAGCTATGTGGTGACTCACATCAGGACGAAGTCCACTTCTCAGTTCTCGCATTGCTCTTTCATCGTTTTCTACCTTCTTCAAATCTGCAGCAGTAAGTACTTCAGATTCCTCTCCATCGGCTACCACAAAACGACCCTCAATGTCAGTGTGAGGTCCTTCTGTTATAGATCTCCACATATCTTTGTCTAAACCGATCATATAATCTTTCATTTGACCAGACCAATAGTCATAGTATGATATTACAAGAACTGGTACCTTAGTAGCAGAACCGATGAGATTTTCATAATTCAACATATTCGCATAAGTAGTTGTTGAATCCATCATTTTGATTGAGTTTTTAGCTGGATATTTTCAGAAAAACAAGCAATAGAGATTGATTGCAGTTGCAGAAACCTAGATCTAGGAATCAATCTAGATCTAGAACTGTACCAATGAAAACGAGACTCTATAGACTAGTTTTCGAGCTATCCTGCTCTGATACCACTTGTTAGGAATGAAATTCAATCAAAGACTGGATAAGAACAAGTATTCTGAAGATTAGATTCAACTACACACTTAATAATAAGAAACAATGATGAACACAATGATAGAATAGAAACAGTGATGAATGCTTTGATATTATGAATTAGGGTTTTACAATAGTGGTGAATCGCAAGCCGTCTCGACAAAGATGGTATCACTGATATTTATATGTGATCAGTGATACCAATAGTACAAAACACATATACAGAATATTCTAACAGAGTACTATCTAATGGCAAAGCAGTATTGTGCAACACGTAGTCTGCACAGCACGCGTGTTGTGGATAAGGTTGTTACATGAAAGCCTCCAGATCCTTCAGAGTAAATCCTTTGGAGTCTTTAGGCTTCGGGCTCTATTTCTCTTCGTAGTCATCAAGTCTTCGGAGGGGTCAGGACTTCATCACAAATTATTCTCAACAGACTTCAAACTCCTTTTTTATCCTCATGTGAGGGCTGTAGATTTCGAATCCAAATCACCAGACAATAATGTGTCTAAACTTTCCAAGCTCACATATGGCCCTGAAGATTCACCTACAAGAAGTATTCAAAAACCCTCTTCGATTGAGGGGGGAGCCTTCTAATAGATCCGTAGGTCAATCTGGTTTCGAGGGGGAGCATAATAATCCAAGCCTCAACAACCCTTCGCATGAAATTTCTCACATCATGTCCCTATATCCTACATACTAGGGGGAGCCAGAAACTTCAACGCCAAATTCTTCGGATCATGGAAGAACAAACTCTCCAACTGCTGCTGTCGAGGGGAACAATTTCTTAACTCTTCTTCTACTTCATCAAACATCAATTCTCCTAAAACAAATTTCACGAACACAAATAACGTAGAACACTTAATAACTGATGATTTTCCATCCACTTTGGGATATCCTTCGAATACTGAGGAAATCAATGCCGAAGGACCACCTGAATTTGATCCAAATTATCCGCCTTTGGAAAAGTGGACGAAAAATCATCCTCAATCACTTCTCATCGGTAATGTTCATGATAAGGTCATGACACGTGCACAACTTCATCAAAAACAACAAGATTTAAACATCAGAGTTTTGCATGTTCAATGTTTTTATCTCAAAAATTGAACCAAAGAACGTTAAAGATGCATTTGATCACCCAGACTGGATTGAAGCAATGCAAATGGAATTAGAAGAATTTGAAAGAAAAAAAGTTTAGAGACTAATTCCAAAACCTGCAAATGCTTCAATCGTTGGTCTCAAATGGGTTTACTGAAATAAACTTGATACCGAAGGTAATGTGGTCAGAAACAAGGAAAGGTTGGTTGTTAAAGGTTACTATCAACAGGAGGGGATTGACTACGAAGAAACCTTCTCTCCTGTTGCCAGACTTGAATCCGTTCGGATATTTTTAGCTTATGTTTCACACAAAAACTTTGATGTCTATCAAATGGATGTCAAATGTGCCTTTTTGAATGGAGATCTCGAGGAAACAGTCTATGTTGAACAACCACCTGGCTTTGTTGATAAAGAAAATCCTAATCATTGTTACGTCTTGGATAAAGTTTTCTATCGTTTAAAACAAACTCCTAGAGCTTGGTATGAGACCTTGACAAAATTCTTGAAACAATCAAATTTTAAACAAGGTTCAGTGGATTCAACACTCTTTCGAAAGAAAGTTGGAACTCATTTGATGTTAGTCCAAATGTGGATGACATAATCTTCGGATCTACTGATCCAAACTTAACCAAAGAATTTGAGAATTTAATGAAAAGAAATTTTCAAATGAGTATGATGGGGAAGATTAATTTCTTCCTTAGATTACATGTCAAACAGTCAAAAGAAGGGATTTTCATTAATCAACAAAAATACACCAAAAGCTTACTTGAAAGATTCGGAATGACAAATTGTTCCAATGCGAAGGTTCCAATGCCCAAAGGTACCAGGTTGAATCCTTCGTTGGATAAACCAAAGGTAGATCTTCAAAACTACAGAAGCATGATTGGATCGTTGCTTTACCTTATAGCCAGTCGTCCTGACATTATGTTTGCAGTGTGCAATTGTGCACGCTATCAATCTAATCCACACGAACCACACTTAGCTGCTGTTAAAACAATCTTCCATTATCGTCACAACACACCTGCATATGGTCTTTGGTATCCTACAAATTCAGGGTTCTACATACAAGCTTATTCCGATTCAGACTTGGGTGGATGCTCAATTGATCGCAAAAGCACTTATGGTGGTTGCCAATTTCTTGATGGAAAACTCATCAGCTGGCAGTCAAAGAAGCAAACCTGCGTCTCAATATCCATAGCCGAAGCAGAATATGTAGCAGCTGCTGCTTGCACTTCGCAAATAATTTGGATTCAAAGTCAATTAAGAGATTATGCCATCAACATGAGAAAGATCCCATTGTTCTGTGATTCCCAAAGTGCCATTCGGATATGTCATAATCTTGTTCAACATTTCAAGACGAAGCATATAGCTATTCGTTATCACTTCATCAAAAGTCATGTTGAAGAAGGGAATATAGAAGTGCACTTTGTTCACACCACAAAACAGCTGGCAGATATCTTTACAAAAGATTTAAACAAAGAATCATTCACACGAATTGTTCGAGGCCTTGGCATGATTGATGGATCCACTCTGACATAAACATCATGTTTTCTTCTTCTTCCCTTACTCTTCTCAATTACATAAATAAGAAATAATACTGGTCCGAAGCATTCTGAACCTTCAGAGGTCATCGGACCAGCCATTACTGTCAATAAAATCTCATGAATGTCAAAAATCTAAGAAACAACAATTTTCTTCGTATCACAAAAAGATAAACCTTCTCTTTAAGAACTTTGCCTTGTTGAAAAGATGAGTGTACGGGAAATAAAGATCACTTGAAAATCTCAAAAGTTAACTTTTCATTATAGCGAATGACAAAATTTGACCTTCTTTCTTGAAAAAACTGATTAAAGGACAAAACTTTGATTTTAGATTCTGATAATCATACCTTATTGCACTAAAAGGTATTTGGGAATTGAATTGAAACATTGATAAGAAAACAGACTTCAGAGTGAGGTTAAGGTTGTTTTACAACACGAAGTCATGTATGATTTCAATATCCATAACATCATGATTATCACTGAGCTCCGTGTTGAACTCAACTCGCTTCAAAGTTAAATCTAAACAAGTAGTTCTACACTACTTCGTATATGTTCCGAAGTTTTCTTCAAAAGTGAAACTTGCATTGACTGATAAGAAAATTTAAAACTTCTTTTACTCTTGTCTCAAAATTGAGCTATATGAAGATTTCAAAAACGGATTGCACAAAATTCATAAGCACCATCAAAAGCAATATACGGTGATATCTTCAAAAATATTTGTCTTCGGACACAAAAATCCAAAAATAGGAAAACAAAATTCATCAAAGAAATTAGAAAAATCAAAAATGTCAAAAGAAACAAAGACAACAACAAAAGCAAAAAGGCAATACGAAGGAGTGCTAAGAAACTGATAAATTCGCACTCAAAGGCATACTTCTCTTTCTTAAATGAAAATACAAGGTGCTCCTATAACATAGTCGAGTACCTTCTAGAGAGTATGAACATCTCAAGTAATCTGTCTTAAATGACATTGTCGAGGTGGTGTATGGATCCCAAAGGCTTGTCATCAGGGAAACATATCCAAACACCACCTTGACTGATGAAAAGGGATAGATTTTTCAAAGTATTTTCAAGTACAATCCACAACTTCAATTTACCTTCTGATACTCAATTCAAAAGTAAAATTGTTTTCAATTTTAAACAAGTGATTGCTAACATCCTTTTGCATGAAAATTTTGAATCATTCAAGAAAACATCAAATATCTTTGCAAAATGCGAAATTGAGTTGAACTTAGGCTGGTTAGACTTAACCATTCCTTGACTGATGTTAGATCACACAGGCATCGGACTGAAAAATGGACTTCCAACATGATCTGAATGTTAAAACGTTAAATCTTGGTTTCATAAGGTTCAAGGAAGAATAAGTCAAAGTCAAAATGCATTCTTAAAGTAAAATCATTTTTCAATAAGGATAATGATCTTCTGAGTGTTTATAAATTCCTTCACAAAAACTCTTTTATCCGAAGGATACTCAAACTCTCGGAATTTCTGTCTTACTCATTCACTTTTTAGCATGCAAAGTTCCAAACAATTCTCACAACTTTCTCTACTAATCCGAAGATAATTCACATTCAATGTTTTGGGCATTTATGAGCACAACAAAGACAAACATTCTTCAACTTAATTAACCGTTAAAGATAAATATCCGTGTCTCATAATATCCCACAAAATCATAACAAAAAGATATGACGGTTGCATTTCCACTTTTTCAAATTCATAATGACTGACACAAGGACGGTTTCGTTTTTGCAGGGTTAGTAGAATGTTCGGATGCTGAGGTGGCATACTCTTAGTGGACCCTTTCAACACGCGCATTAAATTGCCTTGGGACCACAATCAGTATAAATACCTCTCACCCCGTCTGTTCAATTCTTTATGCGATCAAACCATTCAAACTTCCTCTACAAAAGCTCTCTCAAACCCTAACTGTTCATCGTGTTCCTCGATCAACAATCAACTGCAATGGAAAATACTGGTGAAGGATCATCCTACAGCCCTGAAGGAGTCTCAATCCATGTACTGAAGAATCAATTGGCCAATCTGTATCTTCGTCAAGATACCAAAATATACCCAAAACCGATTGATGCACTGGTTGAATGCCTCAAACATTCAATCCTTGCACACGCTTTGACCTACACTCCTTCTGTACCTGCAACCCTTGTTTACAGGGCTCACTATACCTCAATCGATGTGATAAATTCAGAGAATGTCGTAGAATCAGTCAGATATGAGGTGCTTAATGCACACAATACCACCAAACGAATTCAGCTGTCAAAATCTCGATTCGCAAAAGCTATGCAACTCCCAATCATAGAAAAGCCCTTTGTGCCTACTAATGAACAACTTCTGGAGATGTTCAATGAAATGGTATACGATCCAAAACTCACCAACATTGGAAGCTTCAAGAAAAGGTATCTTCCTGATTTATGGAAATTTTTCTTCAGTATTTTCCTGTGTTGTTTGTCTGGAAGAACATCAGGACAAGACTCTACAAGTCAAACCTTTTTGGGACTGTTGTATGGTATTTACTACAATTTCCAGGTGGACTTTGTTTCCATTCTTTGGACTGATTTTTTCTCCCAAATCAACCACTCCATGAAAGGAATCGAAATTTCAAATGCAAGATTCTGGGCAATGATTGTCCATGAATACTACCAAAGAACAGGGTTTGTCTATGACCCTTCTCTTCCAGCCATGAAATATTCCTACATCACTATTCCTGTGGTGGATGAAAATTCTTCGGAGTTCTGTGCTCAAATTCCAAATGTGATTCTTGCTAAAGTTCAACTACTGAATGATGTGGTTGATGCATATCAATCCACCTTGATCATGCCTTATCCCACTCGTCCATCAGCACAAGAAGCTCCTACAAAGGTTCCTCAAAGTCAAAGGGAAAGAAGAAAGTCACTGGAGGACCAAGTAGTTCGAAGGTTGCAAAGAAAAGAAAGGCTTCGGATCAAATTCCAGTCAAAAGAACCCAACCGAAGAGAACAAAGAAACAAGTGATCCTGGATGAATCTTCGGACTCTGACAGAACACGGTCCGAAGATGTACATGGTGAAGAAGAAGAAGAACACCAATCATCCCTAGTTCAAGACACCAGACCACCTTCTCCACCACCAACTACTGCTCCTCCAACTTTTACAATCACCACATAACAAACCACAACTTCCACTCCTGTTACCACCACCATACATACTACGTCTTCGGATGTTCCTCCCATCTCCTCTTCAGCTGAAACACCTATAACCTCCAAACCCATTATCACCACTTCCGATCCCATGTTCAATATCCCTACCTCAGGTGTAAATACTTCTTTACCAGAGTATGATATGCCTGAAGATTTCGGATACTCATCGCCTCAACAACCAGCTCCCACATCAGAAGCCTTGTTTGAAGCCTTTCATATGGCTCCATTAACAATAGAGGAAACAGATGAAGACTTTAACGATGGAGATCTCATGCTGATCAAGCAGTATAAGAAACTCAATGGCGAAGCTTGATATCCTTCTTCAATCCCAAACAGGTTTTGATCCAACGAAATCAACTGAAGGGGATATGTCTGAAAAGATAGAGGAAGTGAAGAAGAGCTTGACTGAAATGTTTGATACTTCAATCAAGCAGTCGGAAAAGCAAATACTGGATCAGCAGGTCAGGATCCAAAGTATTCTTGAGTAAAAACTACAACTGGCTGTTAATGAAGTGGACTCCAAGCACCAGTTGCTTAAGGAGGAAAACAAAAAGAAGATGAAGGAATTAGTTGAGAAAGTCGAGTCCTCTAATTCTGAATTAATGAAGGCTCTACAAGACCTTCGAACTGAGGCTCACTCTTGGAAAACTCAGTACAGTACCAAGTTTGAAAAACAACTTGATGATGCCAACACCAAGATTAAAGAACTAACAGATGCACAATCAGCTTCGGAGATTATAAAGTTTGCTGATGAACTTCAGAACACAAATTCTTCTCTGACTGACGATCTAGTCACCAGACTCAAAACAGCTCTTCAACCTCTTATAAATTTTGCTGATCGCATGACCAGAACTCAATCTTCCCAATCTAGACCACCGGTTATTGCTCAACATGATCCTTCGGCTCATCCTTCGCAAGGGGGAGAAGTCAGGTCTAGTGCCATTTTGTCTGTGATCACAGCCTCCGAAGCAACACTTTCAGAAACAACAACAACAACAGCAATAACAACCACAACAACCACATATGTTGCCACCTCTCTTGGACCACCACCATTTCCAATCTCTTTGGGTCATACATACTCAAAAATACTACTACCACCATGGGATCATCCGAAGCTGGTGGTTCAGGCTCCAAGTCCAAAGAAAAGGAAGGGACTGAGAGCTTGATTGCTCCACACATGGAGCAAGTCCACAGAGCAAGAAGTGAATATTACAAGAAAATGTTGAAGATCAATGCCTTCGCATTGGAAAATGGGAAGTGGAATGTTGAATCAATTCAAGCGTTTGGATTTTCAGAGCTTAATGTCTTCAACAGACTACCACTCTGAAGCTATGAAACAAACACATCAGTCGATCTTCAACTCGACATCCCTTACAATCCAAAAACCTTCTCCTTTCTCCGGTTTATCTGAACCCTCACCAATAATCAGCAACACACCTTCTCAAAAAAGAAAATAGCATTTCATGCTATGTTCATTCAGAATCAGAAGACTGTGTGGAGCCCAAAAAGAATTGTGAAACTCATTTCCATTAAAGAGGCCGAAGTATTTGAATATCTTCAGAACTATGAATCATTCGTACTTCGTGGTTCAGTGAAAAAGAATCCATATTCACAATAGCCGATTTTCCAATCATGAATCCTCATGATTTTATTGTAATTCTGGAACTCATGAGAGATGCACCAGGGCATGCTGCAGAAACAATGATGATATTTAATGCAGCCAGAAATCATGTTATTGAACTTCTTCGTAACTCATGTTACGCTTTGCCAAAAACGACATGGAAACGTGCACCTTCTTCAATCAACCTCTGAATCCTCCTCTAATCACAGTTCACAACATTGCTAAATTCAAGAATGGGGAGATAATTCAAGAGCTTATGGTGTGGTTTTGAAGGGCCTGAAAAACGATAATGAAATCGTAACAAAAATTTTTGAAGTAGACTACAAGGGTTTATACCCTTCGGCTTTGATAAACAACATGATAACCGCTGTAAACACCTGCCAAGCCAGCCCTTACGAAGAGAAAAAGAAATTCATGGAACACATGGCTTGGTGGATGGGCAAAGGCATACTTTGAAGCAGGCCTTTAAGAAGTATGTTGCTCAATAGGCTTCGGATGCACTTCACACAAAGGGGGAGATTGTTGAGAATAATTTGTTATGAAGTGCTGACCCCTTCCGAAGACCTTAAAGACTATGAAGACAGAGCTCGAATCCTGAAGCTCTGAAGGATTTACTCTGAAGGATCCGAAGGCTTACACGCAACAAACCTTATCCACTACACGCGTGTTGTGCAGAAAACGTGTAGCACAATACTGCTCTGTCATTGGATAGTACTATTTTAGAATATTCTGAATATATTTATTGTACTATTGGTATCACTGATCACGTATAAATATCAGTGATACCATCTGTGTCGAGTGTGCATGATTCACCCCTAATGTAAAACCCTAAAGCAATATCAATCTAAGCATTCGGCATCTGTTCTATTCAATTCTTGTGTTCTTCACTGTTATTCATTATCATTCTATGTGTTGATTATATTGTTGAATCATCTCTTCGTAATACTTAGACTTTGCTAGTCATTGGTTGAATTTCATTCCTAACACCACTGACTGGTCCAAAATCCTGACAGATTTTGTCCTCTGTCTTTGGAAAATCATTAAAAATATTACAAAACTCATTTAGAGGTGAGGCCGGTAGCCGTACTTTAGTTTAGGTTCCTAGTTGTTGGGACAAGGTTTCGATATCAAATGGTAAATCAACCAAGCAATTAATCAGATAAGGAATGCAGACAAACAATAAAACTAGATTAAGTGAACCAGGTGTTGAATGCTTGGTTCGAAAATATGAGTGAATACAGAATAAAATCTCTCAAGTTCTTACTCTCTTGCTTTCTTACTAATTCACTCTCTTGGCTATTTCATAAAAATCATACATTCGACCCAGATATCACCCTTGATATTTATATAGAATCAAGGGGACACAATAGTACATTAATGATAGAATAATAGTACAAACACGATCTCTACTAAAACGTATAAATTGGACAATGGAATGCACTGAGTGTCAGCTACAGACTGACATCTCATCGTGCGCCAAAAGAATAATCGTATTTGATTGGCCTAGTAAAACCTTCGGTGTCAACACAGCAACTGCCTTTGGAGATATGACTTCGGAAATACATTTGCAACACTTCTGCACAAACAAAATTAACCCAACAATCTCCCCTTTCGTGCGAAGTGAGGGAGTCCAAAGTCACAGATAGTGTAGCACTTGTAGCATGCAGTCTCTTATTGCGATCCACCAGTCAAGGTGTTCTTTTATCTTTTTTCTCTTGACAAAGGTGTTCTTCAGACAGGTACAGGAGCGAAAGATTACGAATTTCAACAAGTCGGATGCATATAGCCCCTTGTAGTTTACGTCAAAGAACTTTTTTCCCGTCCTCTGTCCCACAGGCATCTTCCTCTATACGCAATCCCCCATGGTTCATCTATGATTTCAACATCATCATAGGAATCGATGTCATCAAGAGTATAGTCAGGGATAGGTAGTGTCTTCCCGTACTTGGCAGCAACATCAACATCATAGTTCGCCAAAAGCTTCATATAATATGTCAACAAGTTAAACATATTCTTCTTGGGCTGACTGAAAATGGCTGGGGAATGTAACACCCCAAAACCAAGTTAGAATGCATAATTATACCTTATTTACATGTTGCAATTGGTTAAAAGGCTTGAAACATGGTTTTGGTAAATTTAGAGAAAAATTACTAAAAATGTTAAGAATTTGACATGTCCATATCTCGGGATTTGAGTTAGAAATCTGAAATGTTAGTTTTAGTTTTTTTTTTAGGGCTTAATAGGAGTATTAGATGTGGTGGTTGAAATTATAGCTCAAAAGGTTGAGAGATAGACCAAAATGTAATAAAAATCCTTAACAGAGACTTTAGCGCCGCTAATGTCCTAGAACGGTTAGCGCCGCTAATGTCCTAGAACGGTTAGCGACGCTAATGTAAATGCATTACTATTTTAGATTCGTGAATATTGAAGTTAGCGTCGCTAACTTTAGATGTTAGTGACGCTAATGTTCGCAGACAGGTCTCCCACTTAAGTGCTATTATTGGTCATTTGTGAGGATAACTCTCTAGAAACAGAAGGGGACGGTGGAGAAAGCCCCACATGCTCATTTTGGGACCAAATTCATAAATTAAGAGAGGAAATCAATGGGCTTTTTCCTATAAATCAAGATTTGAGGTAAGTATTACCTTCTATATGTTCTATCTAAGAAACGATGAGTAATTGTTGGTGTAATTGGTTGAATGGAAGTTGGGGTTTAGTGTGGAACTTAGGCTTTAGTAGTATTTTTCTGAAAAATGAGAGTGTATGATACTAGAAATGGGTAATGGAGCATTAAACTTGAAAAATACACAAGAGAGGTCTATTGTTCATAGTTAGCGGTGCTAACTATGAACGGGACCTTAAGTTAGCCACTAATGACACTGTAGCAAGCATAAACATTGCAAATCATGCATTAAAGGTGTATTTGGTTAATTTGATGGTTTTTACTTATTATTTTGTAGATAAGAAGGATTAGGAAGGATTTATAAGAAGAAGAATAACATCTTTTGGATCGAATCAAGGTGAGTAACTTACTTCCATCACTTCTTTGGTTGAACTTGTAGCATGTATATATGTTGTTGTGTGACTATTTGCAAGTTCTTATATATATATATATATATATATATATATATATATATATATATATATATATATATATATATATATATATATATATATATATATATACACACACACACACATTATAAATTATTGCTCATGAATTGGTTGACATATATGGGATTTGTGTATAATCCCATGTATATAAACTTGGTGTTTTTAGCTATTTAGCCATTCTTTGGTAAACTTAAGGTTGGTGTTAAACCTTATTTGGTGACCCTATATGGGATTCATAATGGTGATACAAGCAATAGTGATATTGCTTTAGTGTTCCATTATCTATTAAGACACTTTTGATGAATTATATAAAATGGTGAATTGGACAAAATAGTGGTTTACATTTAGGTTACTCACTAAGCCTTGCTTATAAATTGTTGTTTCTTTTTGTGTTTCAGGACCTAGTGGGAACAAAGGGAAGGTTGTCCTGGATTGATGAGTTGTGTCCAATCCCAGCTTAGTTTGTTACTTTTGTTATGATGTATAGCAGTTAAAACAGTTACTCGTGTATTTTGGTTATCTTTTGAAACTTGATACATCATATGATATGACTTGTATTTTGGTTCTGAGTCCACTTATGAAGTCTCGGTATGAGGGCTGGATCTGACTCAGGTGGCACCAGACAAACAAGCAAACAGACAAATCAACAAATCATCATTCTTATCACCAGACAAACTCCGGGTTGGTCAACGACCCGTCAAACACTAACAATTCCCCCTTTGGTGACCAACCGAGGGGTTTGACTTTCTTCACTTCACTGCTTCTCCAAGATAGCTTGCTTCCATGCATATGACCCAAACTTTCTTACAGCTAACATACATTCCATCCTCAGCAACATCTCCTTCTTGGCTTTGGGATCCAAGTGAGACGTTTTCTTCATTGCTCCTATAAAGCCTTCCAGCATCACATATGGTGCTCTTCTGATTTCTTCAGCACGGAAAAAGAGTTTGGTGGCTTTCCTTGATTTGTCCTTATAGACAATTCCCAGAATAGGATCAAATGTAGCACCATTTTTCCATTCAACTCTGGAATCTGGCAAGGATAAGTCAACCATATCTTGATACTGGTCTGCGGGATGGTTTTTCAAAAATTGGTACATTTCGTCATCTCCGATGCTGAATTCTTCTAACAGTTGATGCAAAAAACGTTTGGCAGCAATGAACGCTTCTCTGGATTCCTTACTTCTCTCAACTCTTGGAGCTAAATTCATAACTATTGAATAGATATCTGATGGGTTAATTTTCTGAAAGTCAGCTTCTGTTATCACTAGCTTCACGTTATTTCGGACAATCTCGTATTCGAAGTAGTTTGATTTTCCGTAGGTTCTCCTCTTTACACTCAATACAGCAGTGATTGGCTCAATGGACCAGGTATTGATTTGTGGTTGAGTATACATGTCCAAAAACTTTTAAAGCTTGAGTCTTACTGCCAAGGTTTTGTTATGTTCTAGGATGCTGGAGAAATTTAAAGTATAAATAGACTTGTCTCCGTTTGGTGTCAGAGGGACATCCCAGTTGTGTGCTTTGGTCGGAGGAGGAGCATACGATTGATGTGGTCGGAAGTCTGGATCGATTAGAGGTCTGAAACGAAAGAGAACAGCGAAATCTGGTTTGCTTGGACCAGCTGCTGCTGAATCAGCAGCTTTTGTGTTGGTGTCATTTTCAAATTCTTCTGCGAACATGTTCGCTCTAGCGTCAAAGTATTCATCTTTTAAAGCTTTGAGTTCAGGAAGATTGGAGTCTTTAATGGGAGAGTACAGTAAATTTTAATCTTTGGTATGAATTGGGTCTTTGATCGAAGTTGATTTTGTTGAGGGAGATGGAGTGGGAATTTTCGGAGTTTCCTTGGGAGTGGAATCCTCGGTTGTTTTCTTCTCTTCATCACAATTAGCTTCATTTTCTTTCTTCTTTGAATTGCCATCACCAACATCGGCATCTTCCATTTTCGCATCTTCCTTGTCATCATCATCAATAAGAGTCTCCTTTCCCCCTCCTAGGGCTCCTTCTGATGTTGAAGGGGGCACAGGTAGGCGATTGAGGATGGTCTCATGCTTGGTCATCATCTCCTTGGTGTAGTTTCTGATGTCGGAGGAAATGGTTGTGGTAGTGACCTATTTGAAAATGTCGGTGGTTTCAAGAATCATGCTCGTGGCTAGGTTCATTTGTTTAAAGGGACCATGGATGGTGTCAGTGACCTTCTGAAGAGTTGTGGTCAGAAGTTGGAGAAGGAGAAGACGTGTCTTCGGAATGGACTCATTCTCGGTAAGAACACCCAGAAGGTACTGTTGAAGGCGTTCAAGAAAGGATCTTATTTTGCCATCCATTGTTTCAGTAACACAAGCAAGGATCTGTTCTACCTTCTGAACCTCTACTAGTGTTTCTTGGGCTTTCTTTATAATGGCGGTGGCATCCGTTTGTCGCTTAGCATCAACTTCCTGTAGACCTTTAATTGCTTGCTGAACTTCACCATACATATATAGTACAAAATCTTTCTTTTCAAAATCAGAAACTCGTTGTTTGAGTTCTAATATCTCTTTCACGAGAGCCTCCTGATTCTGAGAGGCCTTCAGCTCAGAAACCATGGAAATCAAAGAGTCAACCTTCTAGTGGAGAACTTTGTCTTCAGAAGTGTTTACTAGTGGTTTAGGAGGAGGAACTGTCGTTTCAGCTGCATCGGAAGATGAGTTTGTTTCACCTAGATCAATTTCAGGAACCTTGGACAATGTGGGTTTATCCACCTCCTGGTCGGTTCCGAAAAGAGAATGCTTGAAAGTCTTGGATTGTGTATCGGAGAAGACCTGCCTCCACCCAGATTCAGCAGGAGGGTCAGAAGCAGTCTTGGTTGCTGGAGTATGTTTCATCTAGGATTCCTGAGCCTTGTACCGATCCCAGGTGAGGGGAATGATTGAGGAAGCAATGTTTGCCCACACCTTTTTGGAGGTGTCAAGTAGATAGAAAGGCGTGTCTACTAATTTTGAGAGTTCAGAACCCAGGTATTTATTGATTTCGGAAGTGAGTTCTGTGATGCGGATGCGTTCTTTCTTGACATCCTCATAATTAGAGTCCAAGGGAGGGCCGAGATCACTGAGGAATTGTTGTTCAAAATTTCGGAGTTCAAATCTTTGTTGTGGACGTTCGACGAGGGCAGCTTGCTGTTTGACAGCACTTTGAAATTTCCAAGCATCCATAGGACTGGTTCTTGGTGGGGGTTTGGTAAGATCTGGGATTAAAGTTGCTGAGCTTTTGAATTTTTCTTTTTCTACGACTTTCTCTTTTCTTTTTTCTTTTATGGGTGAGTTCTGTGTTTCCACCTCTTTTTCTTTTTCTTTTGTATTTTCAGAGTTGGGAGAGTTTTGTTTTTCCTAATTCTTTTCCGACTCAAAGTCTTTTAGGGACCAATCAAAAGGCTGAAAAAGGTTACACAATGTTAGAACATAGGACTTGAAAACACATTCCAACGGTAACACATACCTTGGGGAAACCGAATTTAGTTTATCACATAGATATTAAAATTCATGACCAAAAACTTATTTTAGATTCCCAAAAATCATAGATTTTTGTTACGCAAGTTGTTAGAACACAGAGGTTAGAACAACTTGACCAAATAATACTGAATATGTATCTGGATTTCTCAAATGCAATAACGATGAACAATAAATTGTTTAACAAGGCATTCAGTTATGACTTATTTAGAATAAGTCATGTGTTATACCATAAATGAGTTATCTGAACATGTGCATCAAATTTGAAATACCGAAAACATTAAGTTCCGAAGATGTAGACTCGGAAGATCATTTTGATTAAGAAAGGGGGAAAGTTCCAAAAAAGATTCAAAGAGTTATGTAGGTTCAGAAAATCAGTTGGATTCAGAAAAGATAAATTTTAGAGAAACATTAAGAAAAAATAATGATATTCAGAAGAGGATAGACTCAGAAAGATTATGCAGAGAATTATATAGAGTCAGAGTTAGAGATGTGTACCTCTTTAATCTTTTTCTGTTTCTTTCTCTGAGGTTGTTTGGCAGGAGAAGATTCACCAGCTTTCTTCTTTCCCTTCTTCGGAGCTAACTGGTTTTGCAGAGGATGAGGTGTATAGGGTGGAACATTCTCGGTATCAGCAATATGTTTGACTACAACCTCATTTGCTGGATCAGCCAAATTCAGAAGAGCATATGGTAATCTTTTGATTCTTCCAAAGATGGAATCAGGCTTTGGTGCATAAGCATTAGCTAATGTAATTTTCAGAGTATCACCATCGGATTCTGGGATCGGAATCTTGAATATGCCATAAAGTTGTTCGATGCACATTGCCCAGAAACGTGCTGAATGAAACTTTCGTGGGCTCTTAAGAGATTTTGGAATATAAGAGATGAAGTCCTCAAAAAGTATATCAGCATAATCCACCTCATGTCCGGTGAAAAGACTCTACAGTAGTTCCAGCATCCTTTTGCTCAACTGGTCTGTCCTACCAGTTTTACCCGTTAAGCACTTAATACAGTAATGAATTAAGCATTACCATATGGGCGATATGTTTCCTTTGGAGAATTGAGACAATTTATATAATCTGAATGCGTAGCCCATGCGATAGATCATGCTTTGAAGTTGATGTGTTGAAGGATGATCAAACTGAGCTTGGTGATAAGGGATATGAAGAGCTGTAGCAAAGATATTGTTATCCAAGGGCACTTTCCTACCATTGGAAAGCGTGACTAAGTAAACATTCCCCTCTTTCTTGGCTAAAAGAACTGTGCTTTCGACTAGTGAGACTGGGATTTTAGGTGGAGAGTCAAAGAATGCCCTAGACAGCTGGTGTCTGGACAGGATGTGTATTAGGACTCGCAAATAGTCCTTGTAAAGAGAAAGATCCTTGGATATTGGAATGTTGCACGGTGCCACAACAATGGTGTCCTCACTGGCAAACCCGCCACTTTTGGAAGAAGTAGCCATTAACACTTTTCTAAAATGATCAAGGAGCAAAACATATTCAAATTACAGTTAATGAGCAAGAACAGTTCAAAGTATGTATGATCAGTCAAGAACCAAGTGCATAATCATTGAAAACGTAACAGTCAAGCCAGATCAACAGAGGTAAAGACATATCAATAAGGTTATCAAAATCTCTATCTAACATAAATTTACTCATTAAATGTTAAGATCTTTGAGAAAAATAAAGATGAACATGAAGAACATGAGAAACATTCATCCATCGATGGGATGATCACATTGCCGAAAACATTAAAGAAAAGGGGGTAAGGCATTTACCTGAGATGATGCATAAAAGTGAAAGATGGAAAAAGATCATAGTGATGATGGTAGATGGTGGTTAGCCAGAGTATTAGGGTTTGAAAGAAAACCCTAAGGTGCAGACCTCAGGCGAACAGTGATAGTGGCAAGGAAG
The DNA here is from genome assembly GCA_023525715.1 of Cichorium intybus. Taxonomy (NCBI): domain Eukaryota; kingdom Viridiplantae; phylum Streptophyta; class Magnoliopsida; order Asterales; family Asteraceae; genus Cichorium; species Cichorium intybus. The sequence continues at coordinate 93,285,361 of CM042017.1, read as the reverse complement.
ACGAGTAAACAACGGTTTTGGTGATTCGCAGACAATGCGACGATTCCAATGACTTTGCAGAAGTCGGAAGTTGAATATTGGGAAAGAGGGGAAGATGAAGTTTTGTAGAGAGAACGAGATGAGGGAGATGAAGTGTAGAAGAAGATAGAATGGAGGGAACAGTTATAGGGTATTTTGAAATTATGCCAAAAACCGTCAAAAAGAGGAATGAAAAGACTTGATAAGTCGTGTCAGAAAAAGGTTTCGCTTAGCATTTAATGCCAAGGCATGATTAAACGAAATGGTCCATTCAGGGAGTGACAAGTAGCACACGGTTATCGATGCATTAAACTATTCTAAATATTAACTACTAATTATTAGATATTTAATGTAACAAAATTTAATTCACATTCCTTTCACATTTAATTGGTCTTTTCAGATTTCGAAAGGTAAAGAAGATTAGGAGAAGAGAAATGATGTACCTTAACTGCTGAATAATTCGGAAAGTGTATTTACTGATATGAGTAAGTTCTGAAGTTAGAATTATGCTGAATAAAACATTACTCAGAGAAGATGTCGGTCCGAAAAGCTCAAAAAATTGGTGATCATAAGTTAGGTTTTAAACGAGGTTCCTCAGAAGTTGAAAAGTTAAGAAGTTAAGTTTAAAACGAGGCTCCTCAGAAGTTGAAAATTTCAGAAGTTGAGTTTAAAACGAGGCTCCTCAAAAGTTGAGAATTCGGAAAATGAGTTTAAGACGAGGTTCCTCAGAAGTGGAGAATTCAGAAAATGAGTTTGATTGGCTGGTCAATCTTCTTGCATGGCTTTGATCCAGTCATCATCATCCAAAGCATCAACAATAGTTTTCGGTTCAAATTTGCTAATATAAGCAGCAAATTGACATTCGTTCTGGATAGACTTTTTGGATCGGGTCTGATCTCCGAAAGAGGGATTTCTGATAATTTGGTTCGGAGGATGGTTCTGAGTCCATTTATGAAGTCTCGGTATGAGGGCTGGATCTGACTCAGGTTCTGAGTCCACTTATGAAGTCTCGGTATGAGGGACATCTTGGATATGCGATTCTTTAGCAGAGATTTCTTCATCGCATTGAACGTGAAGATTGGTGCATCATTTGATGCATCTGCTGAGGAGTTGTTCCTTTCATTTCTGGAATGTTGATGGTCCCCCTCAAATTGAGGAATTCCATCAACATGGGTTGGGAGCGGAAGCTCCCCCTGGACATGTGCTGGGAGCGAAGGCTCCCCCTTAAATATTGCATTAATATTTGAAATTCTAACCTCGTTTGTTGGGATAGTAGATGTAGAAGGTGATGGAGCTGAAGTTGTTGTGATTTGTTGAATAGCTTCAGGAGAGCGAAGGATTTCGGTATGAGTTGCTGTCTCTCGAGGATCAAAGAGAAGATCATAGTCAACCTCGGTTGTTTGGATGGGTTGATGGCCTTCCAGAATGTCAACCTCCATGACATAGAGAATGCCTTATGCTGGTTTCCTCCAGAGATATTGGTCATCAAATTCAATTTCAAAGCTTTCTTCAATGACTCGAGTTCTCCTGTTCAGTACACAATAAGCAACAGATTTAGATGAGTAACCCATGAATATTGCTTCATCACTTTTGGGCACAAATTTTCCCAAGTGATCTTTGTTATTTTTGATGAAGCAACGACAACCGAAAATATGGAAAATTTTAACATTGGGTTTTCTCCCATTTAACACTTCATAGGGTGTCATCAAAAGTCGTTTATTGATGATTGATCAGTTTTGTACGAAGCATGTTGTTGCTACAGCTTCTGCCCAGAAGGACAAAGGAAGATTGGCAAAGTTCAGCATCGATCTTGTTGCTTCAACTAGAGTCTGATTTCTTCTTTCCACCACACCATTTTGTTGAGGTGTGTAGGGAGCTATGAAGTTATGTTCAATTCCCTTGGAAGCAAGAAATTCTTCTATTTGCCGATTGTTGAATTCGATTCCATTATCGCTTTTGATTCTCCTCACGGGCAATTGCACCTTGAGCTCGATTGAAACAATGAAGTTCTGAAGCTCCACAAAGGTATCGTATTTCAACCTTAATAATAATACCCATGTGAATTGAGTGAAATTGTCTACAATCACTAGGATATATTTCTTGTGGCTCAGGCTGGCCACTGTGGATGGACCATAGAGGTCAATATGAAGTAGTTCTAGAGGATGGGAAATGCTGGAGTCAGTAATGGACTTATGGGCCTTCTTCTGCTTTCCTAATGCGCATGCGGCACACAGATTCTCGTTATCGAACTCCAGAAGCGGAATTCCTCGAACCATTTCTCCCGTGACCAACTGATTCATGTACCAAAAATTGAGATGAGACAATTTTCGATGTCATAGCCAACTTACCTCAGAATGGGCTTTAGAAAGTAGGCAAAGTCGAGGTTTTCCCAGAAAAAGGGAAATGTCAAGAGGAAACATGTTAAGATGCCTTGGAGATTTCACCAAACATCTGTCTCGAGTATTGGTCATGATGTAGCTGAATTCATCATCGAACTCTACCTGGAGACCAGTAGATACGAGTTGCCCAACACTCACAAGATTATGTTTGAGACTGAGAACATAGGCAACTCTCTGTATGGTGAAATTTTTGTTGGTGATGACTCTGTATCCTTTGATTATACCGTTTGCATCATTTTCGAATGTGACGTAGCCTCCATTGCTTACTTCTTGATAATCCCTCAAAAATTCCAATCTCCCGGTCATGTGCATTGAGCATACACTGTCAATAAGCCATTCATCATCTTGCTCCTCCGCACTGCATGCCTGAAAGTTAAAACAGTTAGTTTGGGCACCCACACTTGTTTGGGGCCATTGGTTTTTCTAGACTTGGGAGATGTAGACTTCTTCTTGATTGTCCTGTTTGTAGAAGTTTCAACTTCTGAAACATGAGTAACTCATTCGGAAGGTTTTAAGTCAGAAGTTGAAATTTTTACAATCTATTTTTGAACAGTCCTTTTTGGGAATTTTTAAAAATAATTTTTGTTTTGATTGTGGAATTTCTTCGGTTTAGTGTTGACCGATGGAGTTGCAGAAGATGGTTTTGAAACATTCTTGCAGTAGTGACAGCAAATATTTGTTTGTTCACGTTTTAGTATTTTCGGAGCTCTCTATTTTTGAGAAATATTTGATATTTCAACTTTCTGATATTTTAAAACGGTTTTTCCATTTTGAAAATTGTTATTTCTAGTTTTGAAAGTATTTTGTTGTTGAATGTTTCTCTTTGGTGTGATAGAAAAGTTGATGGATTTTGAGTTTGACGAGCTGGGTTTGTTGGATTCAATATCAAGTTTTCCTATGGTTGGGACAACAGACTTTGCTGTTCTCGCAACATAGGCAATTTTGGGAAACTCTGAATAATAGTCTAAGCAATTTTTAGTTTGGCGATAATGAATAAACTTAATGCTTGGCGTCGGAAGCAAACCCTTGTGAATGTACTTGTTTGATACCGAAGTTACTAGTTTCCGAGTTTATTTCGGATTGACGTGTTTGGTGATGGTTGATGAGGTGCGGTTTGATTTTTTTGATAGAAATAATTTTCTCTTCCACTCTCGCATGGGATCTAGGTGATCGAATGTCTTTTCGATTGAGATTTGGTTTTACTCCGTTTTAGTTAAATTCAGTCCCTTTCCTTTCTTAAAATTTTCTCTAGGTGAAGAAGAGTCAGATAAGGAATCATTTAGTGTGTTTGACTCTTCCTGACTGGTTTTAAGTTTTCCGAGAAAGATGTTTTTGTCTGAGTTCTGAGATTTCAGAAGATCTTGCTGTAAGGCATCAAAATATGACTTGGTTCCTAAATCGGATGATTCAGCAGTCATACTTGGTGCATTGACAGCAATGGGACATTTAATTGTGATTTTGTTGAAGTCAGTCCTGATGATAATTTGCTTGTTTGGACATTTTTCCTTTTCAATTTCTTCTGCCTTAAAATTTTCCTCCACGTCGGCTTGACATGGATTAAATTCCTCAGCAACGCAGTTGCCTTGTAAGTTTGCAAATAAGGAATGTTGATTAGAAGTTGAAGGTATATCATTGGGGACCGAAGTCAAGTGTCTTGGCACAAACGGGACCGATGATGTTGACAGTTTACTACTTGCAGCAGTGTCAGCATCCTGGCTTGAAATTTCTGAAAAGTATGAAAATGGGATTTTTGCCCCTCCTGATGATTCCGAAGTGGCGACTTCTGAATCAGTCAATGGAGTTTCAATTTGTGTCAAGTCAACATCGATATTATCATCGTATTTGTTTGAAGGATATCTAAAAACTAGACTTTCTTTGCTGTACACAGGATAATTTTTATTTTTTACTTTTCGAGTCCAACCCCAGTTGAAAGTATTTTCGGAAAAATTTGTGTTAGCAGGAGATTTGAAAACTTTAGTTGCATGATACAACTGGTCAATTAACTGATTAAAACATATGTTATCGCTTCGGGCTAAATCCCGTTGCAATATCAAAAGTTGATTTACATTTTCAGTGGTAACCCTAGATGTCTTTTCAGTTTTTAAATCGGCGTCTAATTTATCACACAAAAGTTTTCGATCCTCTAGTCTACTCCTGAGCTTCATCACCTCATCAAAACCATCTCCCTTTCGTCCAAAACTCTTTGGTATGCCACTAGCGCATCTGCACAAGTGTTAGCAATCTTTTCCAAGCAAGGTTCTAAGTTAACATAATAGATATTATTGGTGTGGAGCATATTGCGTACCTGTTCGATGATACTGACTCCGTTGCCAGTTTTATGATTTACCATTAATGCATAGTTTCTTGGAGTCGAAGTGGCACATTCCACGTCATTAACATACTTGACGTTCCCCAATCTGGGGATTGGAATTTCAGAAGTTCCTTGGACGATCATACACTCACATACAGCTTTTCCTCGTATGCGTTTGTTTTCATAAGTTTCTTCGTCTTCATCTCCGGAAGACCAAACTTCGACATTTCATGAGGTTGCTACAAATGCTTTAACCTTTTCATCATCTTTTTCCTTGAGAAAGTTCCGAGGGGTACTATAGTCAGCTGCATAGTGCCACAATCCACCACAATTGTGACACTTGTTCCTCTGTAGTCGGATGATGTTGATTTTGAGTTGGTTGGTGCTGGTTTCTCTGGTAGTTGTGATTTTGATTTCTGGATGGATAACCTGCACGTTGGTTAGTTTGTCGAAAATTTTTCTTTGGACTAGTGTAGGATGGTATCTGATTGAACTTTTGGTTTATCAAGGCGATCTCCTGTTGGTACGCTGCCTCTTCCTCATCATCATATTCTGAATAGCAGGATTCGGATGGAGCAGGAAGAGCCAAGGTAGGAGCATTCATGGATTGTTTTGAAACAAGAGGTTGATACTGGATCTGAGGTACTTGATAGTTGGAAGGGTAGGAAATCTGAGGAGCTGATGGATGGTAGGATGGGATATGATTAGGTTGATAAGAAATCTAACTGGTCTCATGTTGTTGAGTCTGGTGATTGGTGGGCAATAGGTAAGTTGGGTTTTGAGCAGCTTGATGATATTGTACAAGTTGTTGTGGTGAATTTCCAACATTGGCAGATTGCATTCGGCAACCAAAGCCAGAGGTCCTCCCATCTGAGACTGGTTGCTCTTCACGTCATTTTCCTGACCTAACAAATTGTTGTAAAGTCGGTACATGTTAAACATTTTCAGCTTACCAGAGTCCTGAAGTATCATTTTAACCATCATCCATTCCTTCCCTAAACCTTCAAGAAATCGAAGGTTGATTTCTTGATTGGTTCGTGCTGCTCCTGCTCTCCTGGAAACGCTGTGAACTAATTATATTCGCTAAGGCTTGCAGTCAGGATCTTGTCCTTCCCCTCTTCGGTTCCTTGAAACATATTTTGTAACAAAACCCATATTTCTTGGGTTGTGTTATAATTCTGAATAAGGTAGAAAAGTTCAGGGGGAATGCCATAAGATATTTCCATGAAGGCAATCTGATCATTATCCATTTTCTCGATATCCAAAGGTGTCAATCGAGGTTGAGGAGCTCCTCCGAGGGCACCTTCAGCAGTGTCCGCCCAGGGGATGTAAATAGGAACATGAGGTCCCACCTTAATGGATCTCCAAACATCCTTGCCTTGCCTTCTCAAATAATTTCTCATTCGTGTCGCCCAGCCATTATATTCTGTTGCGATGAGTATTGGGGCTCGAGTAGAGCTCCCAACACTGTTGGCGACATTCAGAGAATAGTTCATTTTCATGGTGTTTAAAAAAAGATTTTTGAATTGTTTGAAAAATGACTGTTTAAGAACGTGATCTTTGCAGCATGCATGGTTTGTAAAGGATCCAAAGGTTGTTGCTCAAGCTAGCTTAAGCAAACTGATCACAGTGGACCTTGCAAACAGCTACACAGGCTCTGATACCAATTGTTGGAACCGAAATCTAAGTAAAGATGCAGAAAATGAGAGAGAGTCTGAAACTAGGATTAGTTTCGGAATATCTGGATAAGTCCGAAGACTTGAGTGGAAAACGCGGAATGATGGACAAGTTCGGAAACTTGAGAATTTACTTAGATGGATCTTTATAGCTCAACAATACAGATGCAAAAACAGTTAACAATATTGAAGGATTACGACAATAATATTGAAATAAGAGAAGTAGAACAAGTAAAGTAAGAACAGATATGAACAATATATGATATGATGGAATGAGAGGATTTTATATATATCAATGAAAGATTGTTACAAATCAGTTCCCAAACCATGAAGACTAAATGAAGAAGTGATCTCCATTTTATAGTGCAAGGGAGGACCACAGGATATTATCCTAAGGACTAAAGAGGAGACAACACGTCTCTCTTCAGTCAGATAAGATGGTTCTAAATAATAAAATAATACAATGTCAGACTAGGGCGGCTATTCTAGATTATAAATAATACAAACAGTACGAGCAACATGCTTCTAAAAGATCACGCCTAATCTAGCCTAATCATTCTATATAACTTGTGCTTATCCATTTGTCTTATCTTCATTTTCAATCTTATAAGCTTCTGATGTTGACCGAAGTTAATATTTAACTTCGGTATAGCTAATTGCTGAACATACAAGACTTCGGAGTTGCTGAACCGAAATCCAGGAGTGGATTTTGGTGTCTTGACATTTCTGATCTTCCTATCTTCTGAACTCGGGCTTCCGATCTTGGGCATACCTCCAAACTTGAGCTTGTAGCACATATACCGAAATCCAAGAGTGGATTTCGGTACCATATATTTCGGATACATGAAGATATATAACACAACCAAAGATCAAGTATGTTCATTGATTTTCAAGTTAATTCAAGTACAATTCGGAACATACATTTACCAAGTAAAATATTGTTTTCAACATCCAAGGCTTAACAAATTCCATCAACAAAGTAAACAAACAAGCAAACAGAAAATCACCAAATCACCATTCTTATCACCAGACAAACTCCGGGTTGGTCAATGACCCGTCAAACTAACATCCAGTACTTGTACATCTTTTGTTAAAAATTCTATGTTTTCTTGTTAAACCATGATGTACAAGTTATATGTTACTAGGTGTTTCAGGGAAGGAGAGAGATTCAGAAGCAAATGGCTCAACATCTTCGTCATCGCTACGCAGTCATGCGGGTTCTTTATAAGGAAATCAGTGAGGCTGAATCTGGACTCTTCTTGGTCAAAGCCCCGCAGGACGAAGTAGTTGATCTTTTGGAAAGTCATTTCAAAAATTTCTCCCAAGGTCATGGAGATGATTTTCGCAATTATCTTTGAACTCCACACTACCTAGGGTTCTTGGGTTAGATGTGCATGAAACTGAATATTCATTTGTTTGAAGGTTTCAGCACTCCCAGGTGATACCCTTAAAATAAACTGGAAAAATGTGAAGGTCTTTGGATTATATTGTATGTCCAGTTGTTTGTCATCCATGTTTGTAGTGGAAAAGCTCTTTAGAGGTACGCGGTTAAATTTGCAAACCCAATGGCGGCAACGTGTTCAACATTCCAGGTCTTGTCAGTTGGACCAAGATCCTGAGTTGAACCTATCCTTCCCAAGGCTATGAAGTTGATTAGTCTTAATTTTTCTAACTCAGCAAGGCGTTGTTGTTTTTGCTCTTCCTTTCTGAGTTCCACTGTTGCTGCTTTACAACGATCTTGAAAGACCAAAGGTCTAGACCACGAAGTACCTCAACCGGATGCAGCTAGATCCCTGATTTACAACAATTTCGACAAGGATGCTGAGTACGTATGGGACTAAGAGCTGGATCCCTCTCCTCCTTGCGATGGGTGGACCGGATGTCTAATCGGAGGATCTGGGCCTGGTCTCGATTGGGAAGCTTGAGTGTGGCGCATCCGAGCCGACAAATGCAAAATTGGCTGAAGAGAAATCTTCATCTCATTTAGAGCACCAGCAATCATTGAGGCATTGTTTTGTTACACTTGGTTTGCAAAACCCTGCAATGAAGAAGCAAGAGATACCCTTCTTAACTCAGACACCCTAGCCTAGGGTGCCTGGAGTTCCTTTAAGAAATGTCTATTATATTGCTGGTTTAAGGAATAAGTCTCCTATCGAAGAGCATCCATAGACTTCTGGATCTCTGAGTAGGAGGACTCAAGTTTTGTTACTGCATCCTCAATTTTCTTTGTGGTTTCTTCATTGAATGATGCATGGGATTCTTCTATTTTTGAACTGCAACATTCAAATGAGCTTCAACATAAGCTTTGATCTTGGATTTATGCTCAATAATACGTTTCTTTGAGTCGTCAAAATGGCTTTTGACATGCTCATTGGTATAACCATGAGCATTCCGAACAGCCTCTACAACGTTTTTTATAGTGGTGGGTTCATCAAGACCTTCGAGATCGTAACCAATTTGGAACTGAAGTAAAACATTGAGTTTATTGTTCAAGGTTTTGTACTGTTTGATCAATATGAAGTCGTTGTCATTGATTTGATCATCATCAACATCATCAATGTGAGCCAGATCCATATAGAAAATGGCAACTTCTTCTTCAGACGTAGGTGGAGGTTCAGAAGAAAAAGTGATTGGATCACCAAAGCCACCCTCAAGATTAAACTCTATTAAAGATGTATCAATTCCATATGCAAAGGTGGAGCTGATGATAGGGTCTGGGAGTGGGATGGATGAAGTGACATGATCGAAAGTGGGTGTGGATGTAAAGGGGGTTATGGGTTTTGAAGTGGATAATGGTTCTGATGTGGTGATGGGTTTAGAAGTTGACGTGGTTTCGGAAGTGGTTAAGGTTTCTGACCCTTAATTTTGACGACCTTTATCAAAATACCCTTTGGGATTCACGACTTTCTAAAGAACCCTTAATTACAAATTTCCAGTTCACAAGAGTGCACCTACTCATTCAAATTATAAAGGTCGTTAACGAATTATCCATGACTTTCAATGTTGTTCGTGTAACGAGCTTTCGAAAACACTATCCCAGACCAGACGATCTTAGGTAGTGAGGTGCATAAATGCCTTACGAGCCACCCTTTTCAGACCTACTGGCTCAAACAACAAAGGCCATTGATTAATAATTTCCTTCCTGAGTCCCAATGATAAGATACTCTAAATCCAGAATTTTCTAACTTCCAAACACTTAACTTATGTTAACTCAAACTAGCATGTTAACAACTAAACAATATTTCTTGAAAAATATCATAATGCTATAAGCCTATAACATTCAAAATCTATTTGTTTCTAAGTTACAATTTCTTAAAAAAATTGAAAATTGCTACAAATTTGAAATTTATGACTTTTTCTGCAAAAATTCAAAAAATCTTTTCGACCGTCCCCACCCCACACTTTAAACTATACAACGTCCCCGTTGTACATAGAAAATTTCAAAACAAGGGAGAAAATAGTTACCCCTTTGAACGGAGAATTGCTTGATTGTCAGGACCATATGTAACGAATGCGTATCTTGGTTCATTTATCTGAAGTTGGGGTGCAACAGTGAACACGCCTCGCATGACACAGGTACAGGGGTACAGTGACCCTACACTTGCGTTATGCAACTCCTCGGTTGATTCCGTTGGTAGATTGTAACACAAACACACTTAAACAAACATTAAAAGAAAATAAAAACAAACTACTATCAATCATCATCCTGGTACGTCCCAGATGGACCGGCCTCATCATGGTCTGCAGCGGGGAAGGGTGGTGGCTCTAGTCCGGCTTGGATAAGGAGGGCCCGCTAAGACTCTGGGATCCATCGCATCTGTACCCGAATCTCTACAACCGTGGCTGTCAAATCATGCAATGCAGCCAGGACAGCTGGTGCCACTCTCCTCCTCCTTGTGGGTATGTCCACCTGCTCCTCGACCTCCGGCTCTACCTATGGCTCTACTTGATGAGCTCCGGGGCAGCAGACGGGGATCTCGGGTGCTATCTCGTACTCACCCTGCCTCCTCATCCGTACCACCCCCATCGTCTCCAACTGTTGTCCCTGCATGAGGCGGGGTGGCTTCGGCCTCATGCGGATTGAGACATCGCCTGTGAGGATGCTGTAAGACCAGGCCAACCTCGTGATATAATGCCCACCGGTCATCAAGCTCCCCTCCCCATTCCCCATGGCCTTGGTTGTCAAAAATACAGCCAAAGTATGAGGTAGGTTGAAGAACCTGGCCGGATCAGTGAGGACCCACAAGTAGATCATGTCGTCACGCGGCACCTTCTCACTCCCCTTCCGATGTGCAATCGTAGAGGAAATCATACGATACATAATATGGTGCAGTGGGGAGCGGAATTGGCTCTCTTTGGCCCCCCGGCCTCAAATCGGGCATTGCACATCCGTGCCAAAATTACCTCGTCTGACTCTCTCTCTCTGGTTGCTCGATCATACAGGCATCCAGGAATGGCTGGAAATGGATACTCTCTGTCTCTGTCCGGGTGTAGATCCCTGTGCGTCGAGCAAACTCTCGCATGGTGCACTGTCGGCTGTGTCCACCGAGTCTGAATGTAATGAGGTGGGCAGTAGGCTCATCAGCTTCGGGCTTGTACTGGCAAGTGGCAAAGAACTCTAGCATGAGCTCTCTGTATGAAATGTCATCCTCCTGGGCGATCAGTCTCTCTCAGCCTCGACATGTAAAGGCATGCGCACCTTCCGGGTGTCTCCAGGTGCGGTGGAGGAAGGGTAGTAGCTGATCCCAGAGTCCTACCTGTTGGATTAGGTGTCTAAGCCATGACTATAATTGGTATATACTTGATTGATAGTGCACAGTCCTTTTGGGTTGCCCTCAACGCTAGCAATTGGACAGGATGACTTTTAGAGAGAGAGGTTGATTTATTATATGACTAATAAATCAAGATAAATAGTTTATTAATATATTATGAGGATAATATATTAATTAGAAATAGTAATTTAATTAATAATTAATCAGAAATTAATTTGAATTAATTTTAGGATTAATTGGATTAATTAAAAGTGCAGGGGCTGAATTGTAATTGTTTAATAGTTGAGCAATGGATAATTAAGGAAGGATGATGGTGAACGAAAATATAAGGATTTATCCTTATTATTTTTTCCAAATATATAGTAGATAATAAGGGTTTGAATTCAAGATAAAAGGTATATCTGGTTTAAATTCAAATAAGGCTTATTTGTAAAGTTTATCTGCTATCACCATGGAGACTATAAATAGACCCTCCTGGCTCCCATATTTCTGCACCACCTTCACTATTTTCCTCCCCTCTCTCTGTTGTTTTCCTGCTTGCTAGTTTTGGGTGTGAACCATTTGAGGCACGACGCTTATGGTGCTTGCTTCCAAAGAAAACAATTAAAAGGTAAGTAAATTCTAATTTTCTTTTAGTATTTTAGATAATACCTTCTAGGTTTATTTTAGTGTTCTTAGTTATAGATTCAATTAAAGAAAACATAGATCCTTAGGTTGCATGTGAACTTAAGAGTATAAGTTTATTTGTTATGCCTATGTACTATCAGTGGTATCAGAGCGTATTGACTTGTTTTCTATTGAATTTGCTATAATTGTTGAACTATAAAATTAGGGTTTATAGAAACTAAACCTTACTTGGGGCTAGGGTTTCTGAAACTCTAGCCCTTCCCACCCCCCCCCCCCCCCACCCCCCTAATTTTCGATTTTACTAGGGTTTTCTAGGGTTTCTAATTTTGGTAATTATGATTGTTTAATAATTGGATAACCCTTACCTTTTTTTTTTTGAAAACTTGGTGGACAAGGATTAGGATTAAACTATTTGATTATTTTAATGAGATAATCCTAATCTATTTTTAATTCATTTAATTAATTGTTAATTAAAAGATAAACATTAAATCAATTTGGGTTTAAATTTAAATTTAAATTAAATTGTTTAATTCGAAAATTCTAAAATAGATAAACCAAATATTTTAAAAGGTTTAAAATACATCTTTTATATATTATTATTAAAAGTTAATATTTATATGTATAAGAACTGGTCAGTCAAATCGCTAGTATGCCTCATTCACGAAACAAGTCTATTATGGGGTATAAGGAAACTGCCTATAAAATGGCGGTTGAAGATGTGTCCACTCTCACCCAGCGCTTCCTTTATTAGTGGAGGGTCGTTAGCAGAACGGATTTGATAGGACAACTTAATTTCATTAAAAGTATAATGCTATTAAAGAAAACACTAGAACCTATTTAATAAAATCTCAAATCTAGTTACTTTAGGAAAAATGTGAAAGATATGCTAACCCATGAAATTACACATTACACTTTATTAGTTGTTAGTGGAGCGTGTGTGGTTTACCACCACACTAATGGGGACCAATAAAGAGTTGTAATGGGTATCTCATAAATTATCATTGTTGATGGAGTGTGTGTGGTTTACCGGCACATCAAACTGAGATGATAAATGACATTGAGGTCACCAGACATATTTGCATGGTTATTCACATCTTGTTTGTGATCATCGGCATTCCAGTCACAAATGCAAGAGCATAATCCGATATTAAACATGTCATTGAATTGTTCAATGAATCTCAAAAGACCTATTAATTTCACTTAATTTGATTATATTCCGCGGTGGAATTGGTAAATTGTCATTTGCCTACATTTATAAAATTTACAATTAGATTTCAGCATCCTTCTTCTAAGTTGTGAATTATATAGTTGAATCCTACCCTTAATATTTATCTTTGGATTTAGTCATCATTTCATACACATTTTAACCAAACCACTTATACTTTTGTCTTATTCTAATACATAAAGCAATACCTAATCACATAACACATATACAAAATCATAAACATCATATCAATTACAAAAGCCACTATACGTGGAATTTAAACAAACTGGTTATCATAACACTCACACAAAACTCTAATAATCATCTCCATTGCGATGAACTAAAAGAAAAGATTACCGTCCGGAAAAAAAAAAAAATTGATGCTTAAAAAATGAATATAAGGACAATATCCTTGCAAGGGTAAGACGTTGCTTTTGAGTAAAAGTCTATTATATGCAAATTCTTTCTCACCATTAGACCACAATCAATGTCAATAGACAAAAATTGTAAAGTTAATATAATCCAAAAATATGAAGCATGGGCTCGCTCTCAATTCCTCGTCTATCCAAACAACATCTCATCGACATCATCAAAAAGTGGCCCTGGAAAGCTCATTCAATGGTAGCCATGTGTAAACATAGCCTAAGAAACATGTTGTGCCATTAACCGATAATTAGTAGAAATGGCTAAATGCAAAAAAATAGGATCCTACTCTCATTCCTTTTTATTACATTATTGTACTTTGAAACCTACCTAATTATAGTGTTACCATTTTAGTTTTTTTATTATTAGGACATTATACTTTGAATCATACAATGTATATAGATAACAATGCTTTGATGCAGTCTAGTCTACTCCACTATTATGTTTCCACTTGACCGAAACTAACTTGATTGCTTTTTTTTGTTGCACAGTCTTTTTATCTTTGCTTCCACAATTATTTCCATAGGGGTTTATTGAACCACGTATCGTCTTCTTCCAAGTCATCTCCAAAGGTTGGCTGCCTACAATTATTCACAACAACAAAATTGGGATTTCCGTGAGCGGCTCGTTCTCTTGATTGTGTTAGAATGTCTTGCATGTCCATGTTTGTGTTCACTGATATGCATCAATATCATGTAAATAATTTTTTTAATGGAATCATAAATATAAATATTCTAATATGCTAATTTACGTAAATAATTATCTTCTGAATGATTATAAGTCCTCATTCATATCTTTTACAACCTCTCTTACCATATGTCTTGGTCATCCTTTGATTAAATTTCTAGCCAAACCACTTATACTTTTGTCTAATTTTAAAATGTAAATTGATACCTAATCACACAACACATATACAAAAACCTAACATCATATCAATTACAAAAAAAAAAAAAAAAAAAAAAAAAAAAAAAAAAAAAAAACAGCCATTGTGCATGAAATTAAACAAACTAACAAAACTCTAGTCATCATCTCCCTTGCAAAGAAACAAAAGAAAATAATGTTGACCTCAAAAATATCGAGGTAATCCTTTATTTATGAGTAAAAAAAATTTATGTGCAAATTTCCTCTCATCATTGGACCAATGTTGATAGATAAAAGTTGTAAACTTAATTTTAACCACAAAAGATGAAACGTTAACCCACTCTCGATTCCTATCTATCAAAAGATATCTCATCCACATCATCAAAAACAACCCTAAGAAGCTCGGTTAATCAATCAGTCTTGTGTAAGCATAGCCTAACCTATCGTCCCATTAACAAATAGACAATAGTAGAAATGGCTAAATGCAAAAAATAACAACATATTTTCATTAGTGATGTACTGTAACGCCCTATTCTCATTTCTTTTAATCACATTATTATACTTTGAAAAGCTACCCAATTACAGCATTACCTTTCGGTTTCAGTTTTTTTTTTTTTTCTTATTAGGATATTATACTTCGGAAAAAACACCTCCATTATTGTGTACATGAGATTGCTACACTAGATATTTATATGTACATGTTACAATAAAGAAAAATAAAAGTCAAATATCATATAAACAAATGAATGAAAGTATGTTGATATTTCATGCATTTAACTTTAACCCTAGTAAAAATGTAATAACATTTCTAGTAATAATATATGAAGTCAAGTATTTGGTTTAGTACATGCCTAGATGGTGAGAAACATATAATGTACATAGATAACTTAACAGTGTTACTATGCAGTCCAGTTCAGTCCAGTCCAAGTCCCACTTTAAATCAAACAATAATAATAATAACATTTACAAAATAAAAGTTTGTATCAGAAGATATATGCCACAATAGAACCAAACACAATAAGGCTCAGATAGTCATAAAGGCATCATCATCATCCAGCAACGCGTCAAGGTCAATCAGATCCTCATCAAAGTCAATGGCTTCTTCTGAACTCTCCAAAGCCTTATCATATACAGCCTGCCCAGAAAAATCTCGAGACAATCAACCCAAAAAAGATAATAATAATAATAAAGAGTAAATTACATTTTTGGACACTGGTTTACACCAAATTACAGTTTTGGTCCTGGTTTTGAAAATCTTGCACCGATGGTCCTGTGGTTTCCAAACCTTTCACTTTTGGTCCATGTGGTTTCTAAATCTTTCACTTTTGGTCCCTCGCTGTGTTATTGTTTGTGTAAACCATAGCGATCAAAACTGAAAGATTTGTAAACCACTGGGACCAAAAGTGAAAGATTTGAAAACTACAATACCACCGATACAACATTTTTGAAAGTAGGACCAAAACTGTAATTTGGTGTAAACCACAGGGACCAAAAATGTAATTTACTCTAATAATAATAAAGGAAATCTCCAATAAAGTCTCATTATTTTGAGCCAATTTATGAAAAAGTACCAAAATTAATTTTATTTACAGAAAAAGACAACATACCGGCTAAAGTATTCAGTTTTAGCCTTTTCTTCCGGTTTACTAAATTGGAAATCTCCAATAAAGTCCAATTATTTTGGGTTTGTTTATGAAAAAATCCTATTATTTTGTGTAAAAAAATTCAACATTGGGACTTTTTCATAAACTGACCAAAAATAGTAGGACTTTACTGAAAATTTCCAATCTATGAAACCTGGTAAACCGGATGAAAGGCTAAAATGAATATGTTAGTCGGTATTCTGTCTTTTTTTCATAAACTGACCAAAAATAGTGGGACTTTACTGAAAATTTCCAATCTACGAAACCTGGTTTATAAAAGGCCAGTATTCTGTCCTTTTTTGTAAAAATAATTTAATTTTTGGATTTTTTCATAAACTAGCTGAAAATAATGGGACTTTATTGGAAACATGAAAGAGAGGTACTTACCTTGCTTTCTTGCATGTCATTGACAACATTGAGTAATCTACGGTACTGATCTCTTGCCTCGGGATACTGAACCATGGACTTGACTCTTGCGAGGGCTTTTTGCAACCGCTGTTCGGTTTGCTTCCTTCCTTCTTTGAAAAAATCATCATCGTCTTCCTTTCCGGATTTGGATACTGTGGCGGTGGCGGTGCTGGTGCTGCCTTCAGCGATTGGTTCCGGTTTGAATCCTCGCAAACCGCTTCCTTTACGCCTCCACCGCAATATTACCTTGTCCAATATTCCCACCGACCACACTATCTTTTTATAGTTTTTCCTCACTTGATGCCCCCGCACGTGTGCCTACATCAAATACCAACCCAAACTTATCCATTATCACACAGATTTCTAAAATTTTGGATTTTTTTATAAAAGTTATTATCCCGGACAGCAGATAATAAAAAGAAGAAAAAAAAAAGGTTGGATATTTTATATTGGGAAATCTCCAATAAAGTCTCATTATTTTGGGCTAGTTTACGAAAAAGTCGCGAAATTAAATTATTTTATAAAAAGGACAGAATACCGACTAACGTATTCATTTTAGCCTTTCATCCGGTCTACCAGGTTTCATAGATTGGAAATTTTCAGTAAAGTCCCACTATTTTTGGTCAGTTTATGAAAAAGTCCCAATGTTGAATTTTTTTAAGGATTTCTCCAATAAAGTCCTAATACTTTGGGTCAGTTTATGAAAAAGTCTCAAATTAATTTTTATTAACAAAAAAATCCTAAATTAATTTTTATTAATAAAAAAGGAGAGAAAACGAGCCAATGTTGGGACTTTTCCATAAACTGTACGAAAATTTTAGGACTTTATTGAATATAAAACTTGTAGTTTCTGTCCTTTTTTGTTAATAAAAATTAATTTGGGACTTTTTCATAAACTGAGCCAAAATATTGGGACTTTAATGGAGATTTCCCAATTTTTTTACACAAAATTAATTTTCTTGTTAATAAAAATTAATTTTGGTCAGTTTATGAAAAAATCCCAATGTTGAATTTTTTTACACAAAATAATAGGACTTATTCATAAACAGACCCAAAATAATTGGACTTTATTGGAGATTTCCAATTTAGTAAACCGGAAGAAAGGGCTAAAACTGAATACTTCAGCCGGTATGTTGTCTTTTTCTGTAAATAAAATTAATTTTGGGACTTTTTCATAAACTGGCTCAAAATAACGAGACTTTATCAGAGATTTCCCTTTTATATTTACCTGAATTTTGACGATTCTTTGCCTCATCATCAAAAAATCTTTCCGCCCTTTCCAACTCCGAAACTTATTCTGTATCCTGACAGCCGCCGCATGTACCGGCTCATCATGCTGGCCCATCCTCGACGTCTTCAAAGCCATGGAAAGCGCGCGCTCATCCGACATTTCAAACTCACCGCCTTTCATCTGCTTTTTTTGAAACGACTGCACCCGAAACACTTGATGGATTCTAGCGGCAGCTTGGGTGGCGTTACAAACCGCCGCGAGTGAGTCTTTTAAAGAGAGGCCGTGTGGCATGTCGCCGTAGCCGGGTGGGGTCGGGGTCCGTTCGGAGACGGTTTGGACGGTGCGGTCTTTGTTGTCTTTTAGTTTGAGGAGTTCGAGGTGGGTGCTTAGGGCGGCTTCGGCGCAGTATCCGGCGATTCCTTTGTCTCCGTTTGCGGAAGCTAAGTCGGCGGGTGTTCGGCCTGAGGGGTAGGTGGGAGATGGGTCGGTTAATGCTCCCGCTAATGCTCCTTCTGAAATTAGGAACGCCACTGTACGCTCTCTGTAAAAGGATCGTGTTAGATGGATTTACGGAATGATGCATATGGAAAATTTTGTATTATAAGATTTCTAGATTTATATAGTCTTTACTTCTTTGGTTCGCTGAATGTTTTTGAAGGAATTTGGTTACTTGTGAAATTCTGGTAGTATTTTTACAAGGGGGATATGTTAATGTTGAGATTTGAAACTTTTTTTTTTAATTTTTAATTTTTGCATTCATGGCCCTGCTAGCAACCGTTAACACACCTCCAATTTTTTACACCAAAATGGAGTAAAAATGGTGCAAATAGTGTTTCATCTCCAACCCTACTTCATTTTTTACACCAATAAGTATATTCTTTTTTTGTATCTTATATAGATTGTCAAAAACGCCCCTTCTACTAATTAGTTTTGGGAAATATCCAATAAAGTCCCAATATTTTGGCTCAATTTATGAAAAAATCCCAAATTAATTTTTATTAACAAAAAGTCCCAAATTAATTTTTATTAACAAAAAAGGACAGAAAACCAGCTACTGTTGGGACTTTTCCGTAAACTGTGTGAAAATATTAGGACTTTATTGAAAAGAAAACATGTAGTTTCTGTCCTTTTTTGTTAATAAAAATTAATTTTGGACTTTTCATAAACTGAGCCAAAATTTTGGGACTTTAATAGAGATTTCCCATTAGTTTTTAACAAATATGCATTATATCTTTTTTATTTATATATCTCAATTATAAGTGGTGAGGGGCAAAAGGTGTAGATTAGGAGTAGTTTAGTTTGCTGATCAAAAAAAAAAAAAGTTTTATGAAATATGTTACCGTGTATTAATTTTAAAAAATTTATATGAATTCGATACATAAGGTTCAAATTTATTTGGGAAATCTCCAATAAAGTCCCAATATTTTGGCTCAGTTTACAAAAACGTCCTAAATTAATTTTTATTAATTAAAAAATCCCAAATTAATTTTTAATAACAAAAAATGACAGAAAACCGGCTAATGTTGGGACTTTTCCGTAAACTATACGAAAATATTAGGACTTTATTGAAGATAAAAAATGTAGTTTCTGTCCTTTTTTGTTAATAAAAATAAATTTTGGACTTTTTCATAAACTGAGCAAAAATATTTGGACTTTAATGGAGATTTCCCAATTTATTTTTATGATTAATTAATTTGATATATGACATGAGATTACAATTTACAAATATTAGGTATTCTATTTAAATTATAACTAGTAATTAATTAATTACCTGCCACAAGATGCAGCCCAATGGAGAGCGGTCCAACCATTGACATCCCGGAAGTTAATACTAACACCCGCCGCAACAGTCGCCGGAATAGCCCAATCATAACCAAGAGCCGCCGCGAAATGCAACACCCCCTGCCCGCCTTCATCCAAAACATTCGGTCCTTTCCCGCCTTCACCCACCTTATAAACAAGCCACGCGTACAATTTCTCTTTAAGTAGTCTTTCAAGAAGCTTATTACGCGCTTGTTCAGACGGGAATTGCTCCCACTCTCTATCATCCTCTTGAATCAATTTACCAAGTTCGGTCAAGAGCTCAGGGTCGATCGCGTTTCGGGCAGGGTTTCGGGCAGTGTTGGGACTGAGGGATAGAAGTTTCACGAATCGCATGTGAAGAAGTGTTTCGTTGGAGTTGTCACCGTTGGTATCTTGACCGCTTTCCATTTCTTGATTCTCGTTGACTTTGAATTCGAATTCGCGTACTTCACTGCACGCGACGCGATTGGAACATGTTACGTAGAAATGGACCCTGCCCGGATTGTGCCCGGGCGTGTAACAACGGAGGACACCGTCCGCTACGACTTCTGCGGGCACTTCTAATTCTCCAAACATGCATGCCCATTCGCAGTGTTGTAATTCTTGTTGACTCCTTAAGAATCTGCCCGTTACTAAAACCTGCCCGAACATAATTAAGCGAACAGTGAGTAACTTTTTATATTATAGCATCCTACTTTCATTTATTTCTATTACAGCATTTTGCTTCTACTCTTTTCCTTATTATTAGATTATACTTTGAAAGATCTATCCAGTTATAGCATTGTACTTCCGGTACTTTTCTTATTAGAACATTGTACTTCAAAAATCTACCCAATTACATTACAGCAGTGAAAATTGAAAGTATGATGCTATAACAGGGTAGATCATTCAAAGAACAAAGCGGTAATAGAAAAAAATGATAGTATGATGTTATAATAATTATCATTATCATTATATATGATTGTGGCCACTTTTGATTAAGTGCCATAAAATTGAGAAAATTTACAATTTTGCCATTAAGACCTAGAATAAGCTAATTACAATTGTAGTCCTTATATTTATAAATTCAATAATTACAAATTCAGCCCTTATAGTTTAAAGCTTATAATGATTACAATTTTGGTCCCTATAACTTTTAATTTAAGATAATTACAGTTTACGTACTTATAAGTTATAATTTTTAATTTGAAAATTTAAGATAATCTCAGTTTTTTTAATTTGTATAAATACAGTTTTGATTCCTATAGCTTTTAATTTGTATTAATTACAGTTTTTGTCTTTATAAATTTTAAAGGGTAATATTTTTTAATTTGCATAATTACAACTTTGGTCCTTAATAGTTTTTAATTTTCATTATTCACAAACCACCCAATAATTATTCGTTTTAAATTTTTGGTGTCTTAATAAAGCATATGTTATTTTCTGCTAAATCTCATGTCGTAAATATCGTTTGATTTTCAAACTAATTACATTTTGTAATCGTCATAAATTGCTGACTCTAACAATAAGTTTTTCGTAATTTATCTGAATACAAAATACCATGAAAATACATAGTCTGTATAATTTTTTATATTTAATTATTTTCAAGTTAATAAACAATGCCATGAAAGTACGTTGCCATTTCTTGCATTTAACCCATAAATAGAAAATCACAATCAGTTTAAACACACATCCAATTCCAAACGCCCTTTAAGTAGAAAAATCCGACTGGTTAAATATAAACCCGAATTTCAAAAAACTTGTAAGAAACAGTAGATTGATTGTACCTTGATTTCGGATCCAGCATATGCCCAATTGGGAGAAAAGTCAATGATGCTAAAAAGCTGGTCTTGGGAAAGAGAGGGGCCCAAAACGTAACTTTCCAAATGCACTTGCGGGCTAATGATGGAATCATCAACTCCATTCTCACTTTCAACAGCTTCCCAGTAAGTTCCGGAAGTGGACTGTGTTTGTGACTCCTTTACATCTCCAAGTTCTTTGGTCATCCATCGGTCAAAGCTGTCAAGCTTCTTGATTCCTTCTTTCTTGAAGCCGTCCAAGAATGGCGGTTTTAGAGAACCGGATTTTTCATCTAGAGTTGGATTACTGTCGAGATTTGGTTTTAGATCCTCGTTTGTAAGATGGAATTCAAGATTCCCTTGTGTGAGAGGCTTTTGTTGTTCAATGGTGTCGTTTGACTCGAAGGCTTTGAATATTTCTGCATAGCTAAGTTCTTCTTGAAACCTAGAGGGGACGTTATACGGTCCATCAAGCTGCAAAATTTTTAGAAATTAGATCACTTAGTATATGTCATGCGTTTGGTTGGCAAGATTAATGGGGGATTGGGGGTATTTTCGTCTTTTAACAAAAAGAATGGAAATGAATTCCTGCCTCTCCCCCACAAATGGTGAAATTCATTAAACATGGAATTTAAAAGATTCGGGCAGAATTGAGTTTAGCAACCAAAAACACCATGGAATGGAATCACGAATTCCATTCCGTACTTAACTTGTACTGACATTACACATATAAAACCAAGATAACAGTAAAATGGAATTTGAAGGATTCGGGGAGAATTGAATTCCATCTGTTTAGCAACCAAAAACACCACGGAAGAATCACGAATTCCATTCCGTCGGAAAGGAAGTACTTAACTTGCATGCTGACATTACACATATAAAACCAAGATAACAGTAAAATGGAATTTGAAGGATTCAGGGAGAATTGAATTCCATCTGTTTAGCAACCAAAAACACCACGGAATGGAATCACGAATTCCATTCCGTCGGAAGGGAAGTACTTAACTTGCATGCTGGCATTACACATATAAAACCAAGATAACAGTAACAGCAACAACAAAAAACAAAAAGATCAGAAGAGAGGGTAGTCGTTTTAACTAGATGGTTCCTGAGGGCATTTTCGTCTTTTGCACAAACAAGTGATCGAGAGCGAGTCTATGTCCCAACTTTTTGGGTTGGCAAAAAAATAGCAATGAATAAAGAATCCAAACCAAAAACATTTGAAATCACAATTTTTACACTAAAAAGCACATAGATAACATAGTATACAAAGGATTGGAATCAGTGATACCTGCCACCCTTGATTTGCTCTAGGGGATCCGTCTGCCATGATCTGACGTGGCACCTCATTCCCTTGGCCCAAGATATCATTAGGGTTATAAGGCTGGGTTGAGAGCTGTGTTGACGGATACCCTTCAAAATCATTGTCCCAAACTGGCATATCAAGATTTTTCTGGGGTTTATATGTAAAACCCACATCAAGATTGTTGTCATTTTTGCCCCCTTGCATGAGTGACACAAAACTCATATCGGGGTTCACTTGAAACTTCCCATCATAATCATCTGTAAGAGGGTTTGTAAACTTTTAACCAAACTAAACAAGATTCAAAAAAAGAAATAGGGCTTTTGTCATAAAAGTCCTTAAGTTTGTCGTAAATGTTCGGTTTTGTCCTTTTATGAATTTTATGTCCACTAAAGCCCAAAATTTGCAAACTTTTTTCCATCGTTGTCTCTGAAACCTCTGATAGCAGATTTCCAGGTTACATTGAAATTATTTTCACAAAAAGTCCTTATGTTTGCAAATTTTTACGTTTTTACCATGTAATTAATTTCGCATTGAAGTCCTTAAGTTTTTTTGAAAATGTTTGGTTTTGGTTTGCCTCCACCGCCACCACCCACCACCACCACTACAGTGGTGGTGGGTGGTGGCGGTGTTGGAGGACAAAACTGAACATTTTCGAAAAACTCAAGGACTTCTATGCGAAATTAATTACATGGTGAAAACGTAAAAATTTGCAAACATAAGGACTTTTTGTGAAAATAATTTCAATGTAACCTGGAAACCTGTTATCACAGGTTTCAGGGACAAAGATAGAAAAAAGTTTGCAAATTTTGGGCTTTAGTGGACATAAAATCCATAGAAGGACAAAACCGAACATTTACGAAAAAGTTAAGGACTTTTATGACAAAAGCCCAAAGAAATAACATGCATCAAAGTGTGTAAATAAAGAAATTACTTGAAGGGGGAGCTGGATAATAAGGCATAGAGAGTGGATCATCTGTTTTTGGCTGCAAATTGAGAATGGAATTGGAACCGTATCGGGAAGAAGATTGATGAGAATATGCTGACTCAGCATCTTCATATTCTGAAGCTTGTGTGCTGTTTTCAGTAGTTTGTGAAGCTACAGGGTAATTAAATGTCCGGAATCTTGAAGAGACAGAACTGTCCACCTCAGAACTAGATATGTTCTCTTCACTTTCCAAAGAGTTGGGAGTTGCTTCTCCAACTTCTCTAACACGGTTTGTGTTTGTCCTACTTCCCTGAATGTAAAGAAAATCTTTGATGTTATAAAAACTAGAAGCGAGTGTTTGAAAGAAGAATCTTTTCTTTTCTCGTGATATATATATATAGTGAAAGTACAATGGGTAAGTAGATAAAATAGTGAATGAATGTTGTGCTTTTCTATAATTTTTTAGGGTAAATTACAATTTTGGTCATTGTGGTTTACACAAAATTGCAGTTTTGGTCTTAGTTTTGAATGTGTTGCAGTGGTGGTCCCAATCTTTCACTTTTGGTCCGTATGGTTTCCGAAACTTTCACTTTTAGTCCCCATTGTTTACACAGGGAGGGACCAAAAGTGAAAATTTTGGAAACCACAGGGACCAAAAGTGAAAATTTTGGAAACCACAAAGACCAAAGATGAAACTATGAAAGATTTTGGATATCATAGAGGCCATCAGCGCAAGATTTTTTCAAACTAGGACCAAAAATGTAATTTGGTGTAAAGCATAGGGACCAAAACGGTAATTTACTCTAATTTTTAACATTCTTTAAAACCAGGAAAAATGTTTTTTTTTAAACGGACAATAAAGTATAATGGTTAAATCACTACAAAAGATAGTTATAGGTTAAGTGATTAAATCGATAAAATGGTGATGGTGTGTTGTGTTTTTCAGTATTTCGCCCTGTTCAATTACAAGAAACCACCAAGTATAAAATGTATAAAAGGATCACTTCTTTTAACACAAAGAAAAAAGGAATAATATTAAAAGTAATTAAATGGAAAAAAAAATCAAGAGTGTATGAAATCAAAAGATTAAAAATAGACAAACCTTTACTTCACGGTAGTGGACAAGGACAATATTGGATAGCTCCCTGCAACAGCAGTAAAACATTTAAGGGTACAGTTGACAATATGACATACACCAAAAGAAAACCTTTACTTTGTATTTTTTTTCTATAATGAGTGTGATTCTTATATTTTGATTCATTTTGTTCCTTAATATCAAATATTTTTGGGTTTAGTGGGATCATAAATGAACTTGAAACTCATATTTTCATTTACTTCATAATGGTATCTTTGTTAGTTAAAAAGTAGAAAGTTTGGAGATAGAATAGAATAAACAATAAAGAAACACACACACACACACACTAGATGATAACTTCTACTCACTCTTCAAGCAACCAATAGCTACGCCTCTGAAAATTTTCATTCTCTTCTCCATGAGCATAGTAGCAGTGTAACACATCAATGCTTCCAGCCTGAAAAAACATTTTGTCAAAATACATAAAGAATGAATTTTTCAGCAATTATAATAAATAGAAAAGAGAATCAAAGTGAATTAGAAAGTAGAAGATCTCTCTTAACACTTACTTTAAGCCTTTCATGAGCTTCTTTAACAGTCTTCCCATCTTTTTTCTTCCTCCAGTTATGTCCATCTTTTCTGAAATACCTTAACACCTTCCGGTCAAAGAGGAAAAGTGAACCATCTGAAAAGAGGCATATGCATATACATCATGCCAAGATGTCTAAAGGTAATAAAATATAAATAAACTTAAAAGATATGTTGAAGCCATTCATCTACATCATAACCATTTTGTAGATATAATAGTAGATCATACTTGGAGGCCTATTTCCAGGCTCTGAAGCAATCCGAAACTTTGTATAATTTCGAAGAATTTCACATATTTCTGCAGGTCGAAGCCATCGATGCTGTGCTTCTAAAAGTATTTGATCAATATCTGCATTATAACAATAAACTTGATCAAAATTAGCAAGTAGAAAAGTGATGCCAATACCAGAAAAGCACATTTCAAGAGCAAGAAACTTGTTATCATCAATTATTCAAATTTGAATTACAGCAGAAAGAACTAGAAACCAGTTACATATAAAAGTGCATTGAACAGCTGCGAAATTTCTATGGAAGTAGGATATAAGCTGTGGTTCTAGGGAAAGGGTGTTATACAAGATACTTATATGAAACACTGTACTGTGAATTGAAATCTAGTTTAGAAATCTTTCCATCTTATTTGCTATATTGATTGTAGTGAAATCTTGCATAAGAAGAGAGCAAGTTACAAAATTCTATTTTGTTTTTTCCTCCCTTTCTTCTTTTTCGTTTCAGATTGAAAGAGGGAGAGTTGAGTAAACGAAAATTCCAAAGGAGGTCCATGGCCAAGGGTAAGTGGCTCTTTAGACAGTTAGAAGATTCTAAATACATATGTTACATAGTTCAGTCACTGTAAAAATCGAAACAAAGAAAAAATAGTTTGCCCTAGTACAAACAGCAGTGCAGCGAAGATAACCAGTCCCTCTCAATCACTACTGTATATACATAGATATACATAGAACTTGCAAACACATAACGATATACATAGATATACGACTGTATTCGAGTCTAAATACATGAGTTAAGAACAATCGCATAAAGCAAATAAAAAGACAACAAACCAGTGACGTAAATCAGGATTACGAACAATCAAAGTCAAACTCACCTAACTGAGCAGCAAGTGCGTAGCGACGGCCCTCCGCCATGAAACAATCACTCAGATCTCACACTAGAACTAACTAAACACACCTTTTTCAGATATATATATATATATATATCTAATCATCCAAGTTCAGGTAAAACCTAGACCGGATTAAAACCAACAGAGGTCATCATAACATATGATGATCAAGATCTTGTGGTTTTTCGGGGAAATTAAGAAACGTAAACTGAAAATTAGTAGAAAAGCTATATAGGTACGAAGAGGAAGAAGCTGAGAAACGTGAGGCCGCCGAAATGGAAGACAGTTATTCAGACATTGACTGGTGGTGGGTGTGTGATTGTGTGAGAGAGAAAGGGGGGTAACAGTTGTGAAGTCTTCTTGACCTTCGTAAATTGTATTAAATCAGCGTTTGTTCCACTGAATTTCCATTCTACCCGGAAACACGGTTTAATCTCACGTGATTTTATTCCATTCCATACGAGTAACAAATACTCCTTTTACATTCCGTTTTAAATCATAAGTAAATAACATTCGTATTATTTAAATTACTTTTGCAAAAAAACTAGAAAATGTATTCATTGAAAATTATTTAAGAAGCAATGGTTAAGAAATAAGGTGATTAAAGTATGTCACATGTTATAATGGATTATAAAGTGTACTGCATAAAAGGGGCTCAAAGTATGTAAAGTCCTTAAGAGGTGGTACACATGATGAGAGATGACTAAGTAGTGTTCGTGGACAATAATTAAGTAAGATTGATGTGTTTTTTGTTGTTAACATGACTAAGGAATGAAAGTACAATGCCCGGAATAGTAGAAGGCAAAGTACATTGGTATTAATGAGAAAGGGTGAAAAAATGAGAGATATTAGTCGAGAACTTCTTAAATGACATGGCATTATTCGACAAGAAGTGCTAGAATGTAAAGATAATATTAAAATGAGGTATATCGCCTAAGTATGTGTAACACCCCTCGTTAAGGGTAATTATAAAATTTTCATTTTTAAACCCTCGATTTCTAATTTAATTTATAAATCGTCACATGCGGGAACTTTGGTCCCAAAACATCTCTGTGAAGTTAATTTGGATTTTGAACACCATTTTAAAATCCATTCGGCTTTGTTTAAAAGTCGTTTCAGAGTTCAAGTTGCGGAATTCATATGGTCTCGTTTTCAAACGACTTGGTTTGTAAAAGAGCGAGGTGGTTGCAATCTGAATATCATTACATAGTTCAAATGAAATCACACAACATGTGGTCTTTTAAAATCTCAAGCTCTACATAATTCATTATTAATCATCAACCTGAATACATATCAAAATAAATTAGCCAATGGGAAATGTCTAGTGAGGCCCTGTTTGTTTACCTCTTAATTGAGTTTTTATGAGGCAGGCTCTTAATCTGACTAATCCAGACTGTTTGGTTACATCTTAATTTTTACCACTTAATTTAAAAGATACCTCTTATTCACTCACATTTGAGGGAACCTCTGAATAAAAATAAGAGGAGCGTATTCCAAAATTGCCCCATCTTTTCTTCTCCTACGTGTCTTCCGCCTCCAACACACCATTCGGGAGAATGCCTCCACCTCTTCTTCTCCTCTCCACAGTCTCTTCAGGTTTGCTCCCCATAACCACCAAAGCCGCCGGACTGTTGCTTACCCGCCGGAATCAGGTAAAGAACTCGATTTTCGAACCCTAAATCCCCACAAATGCAGAACCCAAAACCCTCATGAATTTTTGGTGCTGTCGATCGCCTGCTCCACCCATCGACTCTGAACATCACAACCGCTTGCTCCACCCATCGGAAACGGACGACCTCGATCGACTGCAAATCACACCACCTGCCTCCGCCTTCTCAAACCGCCGGATTGTTGCTTACCCATCGGAATCAGGTAAAGAACTTAATTTTCGAACCCTAAATCCCCACAAATGCAGAACCCAAAACCCTCATGATTTTTTGCTGCGTTTTTAATTTTCTTTCTCAAAAATTGATTGTGGTTCGATTTGGCTAACAGGACACCGAGGTTTGAGAAAAGAAGCAGAAGTTGTTGAAAAATGTTCACAAGGGTAAATCGGTCATTTTAACCACTTTGTATGCTTTATTCAGATGAATTATCAAACAGTATTTTTGATTAAGAGAGAGATTTTTTCAGAGTCTCTGTTCCATTGAGACCTCTGTCTAATTAAGATCTTAATTAGACAGATATTACCAAACAGGGCGTGAATCTACCCGGGGTCAACTCATTAATAGTAGGTGATGTCAATCAACGTACTCGAGTCAAACCCTCAAAAGTGTTTTAAAATACATGTTCATCACAAAAATGGTTTAAGGGTAATTTTGTCCCCAAAGTCATCTTGGTAAAAATTTAAATACAACTTGCAATGTAAGAAAAAACATCATAGACATAGTTAAGCTTTTGTCCCAAAATCAGCATAGTCAACTTATCATCATAGAACATTGTTTCAGCCCTTGTATGTGTCGGGATTCCTTTTGGGCAAAATTAGCATCGGCCTTAAGGCCTTGTTCATAATTCTTAGCCCACGGTTTTACTAGATTGAGTTTTAAGGAGCTAGTACCCCTAGTTATTGTATTTCACTTCTTGCTGTGATCTTTCTTCCTCCTTCCCATCTCATTCTTGTCATTTGAACTGTGAGTGGTGTGTCTTGCATCGTGAGTGTGGTGAAGCCTTCCAAATCATGGGTGAAGAAGAGATTCAAGGAGAAGTTTTGGGATGAAGTCTTGGTGGTGGAATTGATTCTCTAGTTGGTAAACTTCTCTTCCTTTGTCTTTGTTGAAGCCGTGAATCACCATCACCACCACCATGCTTCCATCGTGAAGTGTGTGTGGCTGTGTGAATGGTATGTTCCAAGTGCTTTTCGCTAACTTGGATGTTTAGGTGTCTTTGCTTCATGTCTACATCTCAAACACCTTGTTTTTCCAAGTTCTACACTTTTGATTATTTTTGTGTGCGTGTGTTTTCGTGATGTGTGTGTGGCTCAAGTTGATGTATTTTACCCCAACCTTTTGATTTTGATGAACTCATGACTTATTTATAACTTTATAGGTCTTAATCCTTGTCTTAATGGGTTTAGGAGTTGAAATCCTAAACCCTAATGTCATTTTTGGGATTTTTGGATTTTCAATGTTTTAAACTTGTTCTAAGAAAATTTATGATAAATCGTGTGAGTGTCTATTTGGGGTCATATTTATATCACTAGAATTGTTATTGTGTGTAGTTTCTTGGTCCAGAAGGCCCTGGCCTAACTCGGACCCTAAGTCAGGTGAAAGTTGAAATCTTCACCGGATGGTCTAGGGCTGTCCAGTACAATGAATTATGTTTTGAAGAATTCATAGTTAAATGTACAAAAATCTTTTGGGGTCAAGGTCAGTGGCCTTAGTTCATGTGAGGGGTCTATTTTTCTCACATGAAATTTAATAACCCAGTTCTTAACCTATTGGGTGCGTGAATTAATTCTGCTAGGTCTGGTCTGGTTCATTTCTTAATCTGTTAAGCCTATTTGTTATTTTTATTCAGACCTTTTGTAAAATGCAATTGACATGAGGTCATGGCCTGCAGTCTTCTACTAGAGTATAGTTCATATTTTATTTTTCCCTGAATTTATAATGGACAAATACTAGGTTGAAAGTAGTAATCTTTGCAACCTGGTCTGAATTTTGGACAGTTGTGATACATGAATTTGTTAAATTCATAGAAATTATAAGAAAAATAGTTAGGATTAGTGCTTTACATCCTTGAAATCCTAAAACCAAGGGTCGAGCCTTTCACTTATTCAATCTATAAGAACATACTTAAATCATAAGAACAATCATAAAAATGCATAAAGGTGAGAACATGACTCACAATGGTCTAAAAACAAGGGCTTTAGCCGATATTTTCTTGAACAAAGCTCCTAAGCAACACCTTGTATCTTCACAACATCATAATCTCTTCAAAAATCCATCCAATAATGCCAAGATCATCAAAAATCACTCCATATGGTCTAGAGAGAGAACAATCATGAGTTGAGGGCTGAAATGTTTCATTTGGCGGCTGCCCTAGGGTTCCCTACCCTCAAATATGGCCCAAGCATGAAAATATAGGGTTTTGGCCCAAAATCCAACATTAGCGCCGCTAACCCTGAGGTTAGCGTCGCTAATGGTGATCGTGCACACCCATTCGAACAACTGGCAACTAGCGACGCGAAAAACGAAGATAACGACGCTACACAACATTAGTGTCGCTAACCTTAATGTTAGCGGCACTAATGCCTTAAATTCCCTTTTTCATATTTTTATTCCCTAACTCCCCGAACTTTGACTTGTCAAAACTCGAAAGTTGACTTCTCGGGATTAGGGTCTTACAACTCTCCCCCACTTAACGGGATTTAGTTCTCGAAATCCTTCCTTAAATACCCTAGCTACGCGCCAAAACCTCAAACCAATCCATGGTTAATACAACCTCTTCAAGTCCCAACCAAAAAGTTTCTCAGTGATAACTTCGATAGGATCATTATTGATAACATCCTTACATGTCCGAAATTTCCAATTCCGGAATGCCACGAAACTCCAAAACACAAACACCCGAAGACGATTCCTTCAGTGCCAAAAATCCATACTCTGCTGACCGAAAACTACACTGACCGCCACGCCTAATCTATGCTGACCCGCAAACTTCAGATACTCACATTCAAAGTATCTTGCCAAGCCTCATGGCTTAACGAATATAACTTGTACCACTTCAGAAGACATTTAATGCATAACACCGGGTCACTATACTGACAACACCTAGTGATATCAAGTATTTTAGGCGTTATTGAGCCCTATTCTTGATGAAATTATATCAGATATATCTTGGTATTCTCACTTTTCGTGCCAGGACTTGTTTGGAAGAAAAGAATGAAAACAGGGACTAAAAGCGTGCAAATTGGAGAAGTTTGGAAATGAATGAAAAATCAAGGAAATACGTACGCGCGCCGCGGGAATTAACAACGCGCGACGCGGGTCAAAGGCGGTGAACCAAGTTCAAAGTCCGAGAAAACGTGTAACACCAGACTTATTAACAAAAACACCCCAAAACTTTTTATTTTTCAAATAAAATATTTTACAATCAAAACCATAAGTAAGGGTATTAGTTAATACAATACGAGTACAAGCGTATCACGAAGTACAATACATAAAATATTATACATTCTTCAAGCCGGGTCGTCACTTCAAATACTAAGTCCTCAGTCACGGACTTTATATTTTCCCTTGGCGGGATCACGCTCACCTGCAGGGACATATCAATAAAACCGTGAGCTATAAAGCCCAATGAGTAATCAAATCAAATATAACATGTATAAGAATAAAATTCTCTATACAAATCAATAAGCATTATCGTATAACATACGATCATATATGTCTCACGGGTTTCTCCCGCTTTGGCATAGACTCACGGCTCCGTTCTTGTCATCTCAATGACTCACGACTTATCCGGTATTGTCTTATATAAGTTTGACTCACAGCTCCGTTCTTGTCTATCATAGACTCACGACTTATCTGGTATTGTCATATCATTCATTTTTATTGACTCACAGCTCCGTTCTTGTCTATATCAGACTCACGGCTTATCTGGTATTGTCATATATCAAATCATATAATCTGTCATTATCGTCCCCAAAACAATTTCCATCTGCAGCTGCTCATTTAACATCTATCACATCGGATAACAGTGAGATTACTCACCTGAATACTTGCTACTGCTAGCTTTAGTCGTTTCTTGCCTTGAAATGTATTCCGCAAGATTTTGTCCCGTACCTATAATTCCATTCATTTCACAATGATTATAGGTTAATTTACCATTTCAATTGGTTCTAGTGCACAAGAGTCTAATATAAGACAAATTCCAAGCATTAACCATTGGTATAAAAATTTAATACACTTCCCGAAATACGCGTATTCTACTACAGTACTTTCGGGAGGTCGTATTCGTATTCCGATAATTTTCCATGAAGTTTCACAACATATTAAACCTATGTTCAAAATTTCAGGTCAATCGGATAAGCCTAGCATAAGAATCAAACTTGGAAAATGCACTAAATTTTAACAGAGGATAAAATGGTTTCTGCCCAGGGGTCGGGTCGCGAAGACCACATCTTCGGGTCGCGACCAACCCTCTGGTCGGGTCGCGAGCGCTGAACAGAAGTGCAGAAACTCCGATTTTATGCTAGAATTTTCCATTTTTCTCTTGTTAAGGTCTTATTACTTGACTTAATCCCTAGGAAATGTTCCAAGACCAAAACCCTTGACTAATAACAAGTTTTAAACCATTGGGGAATCAAATTCAAACCCATTTATACAATTTCCCGTTTTTGCATTTTTGCTCCAAAAACCGAAATTATTGAATTCTGCTTGCTTCTAATGATTTCTTTCGGTCATTATAGCATCTAGAACTCATTTTAATCCATTAGAATCATGTTTATCACAAGAACTCATCATCTAGGGTTCTTGATCAAAATCCCAATTCTTGAACAATAGCAACCTACTTCCATTTTCTTGAATTAAGTACTTTTTAGTATGACTTATTGGAAGTATTGAGCTACTTATCACATAATTTCATAGCTGAAATTGCACATTTCAGTTTCTATAAAAATTCCTCAAGAACGAACTAGGTTAGAGCTTGAAATACTAACCTTTAACACTTCCAATTCTTCAATCCAAGGTCAATTATGAAATTCCAAGCTTCAACCTTCAAGATTGCTCCAAATTTCTTCAACGATCGCTCAAGAACCCTCTCCCGTGAACTCTAGAATTCTGCACATGTGGGAGAGCTTGTCCCACTATTTATACTTTCAGAAATTGTAGTTTGGTCCTTGAAATTGCATTTCTTAAACTTTTGCCACAACTAATAAAGTTTATGACAAAATTCAGATTTTATAACATTTTAAGTCCACAACTCAAAATATTATTACAAAACAAATCCTTTTCTGTCTAAAAGACCAAATTACCCTTCTAAGGTAAAATGACCAATTTGCCCTTTTATTATAATTATATAATAAGCATGTTTTGGCGTTACAAAACGGGATCTGATAAGTACGCGCGCCGCGGTTTACTTAAATACGCGGCGCGGCTGCGGTAAATTTCAACCATAAATTGAGGTGTTTTCAGCCGAAAACCCGAGCAAAACCTTGGTGAAGAATCGACCGTAGAGGCTCTTTGACTCCAAGAATTCGTTTTCAGCAGCTATCTTTTGGCATTTCAGGTTTTATAGTTTAATTTCCTTTTGGTAGTAAGTAGTATTTGTAGCTAAGGTCTTTGGGAGTGACAACCACTGACTTTGAGCACTTTAGTTTTCTGTTTTATATCATTAGTTACTGTATTGGACCATTGGAATTCGGTTTTGGTTAATAATAATCATTTGGTTACAATTAATCTTAGTTTTTCGGTGTTTTGATGCTTGTGTTTGATTGTGTTTGTTTGGATTGTGTTTGGATGTTATTTTGACCTTGTTTGGGACTGGTTCCCTTGCTGAATTCAGTAGCCAACTAGGTTAGCTTTAGGTATTGGACTTTGGCCAGTGCTGTTCAGTTGGACTATAGCTATTGGTTTAGGTTATACCTTGTGTTGTTTGGATGCTTTGGATGCCTTTGATTGCTTCGGATTCAGAGATGTACGTCTGATTTCAGAAAGTAACTAGGCTTGTTTGAGTTAAGTTTAGCTTATGCTTGGCTTGACTTTGTTTGGTTATTGCTTTTGGGTAGTTGAGAACTTAGAAACTAGATCCTCCGACTGTAGCGTGACACTACAAGTTGGTAATCTGTCATCTGGTCTAACCACGAAGCTCCTGCAGATCGACCCTGACTACCACTGTGCTAGTGTGTGTGTTAGGTTTTCTTATTTTTGACCACACGACGACCTAGGCGTGTCAAATTTTGGCGCCGTTGCCGGGGAGCTGTGAGCTTAGATTAGGTGATTAGTAGGAACTTGTTGCTTGATTTTATGGAGTTTCATTCGGTTAGTTTCTGTTTGATTTTGCGGGCATGTTGCATTAGTGCATGCGTACCCGCAGGGGTGAGCAATTATCCCCATTGCATTTTGACTAAGATATTGAACGAACTACGCGCAAAATCCGTGCCCGTAGGCGTTTGAATATCATGAGTTTTAGTCAAGTTAGTAGTAGTACAGTAAGTGTTGCCCAGGAACCATCAGGTGAGGCAACGGGGATGTCTTTTATTCCCCCAGTTTTATAGTTTCAGTTCGGGAGCACGAGTGCTTCTGGTTGTGCAGTTTCAGCCCCTGCATCCATACCATCATGCACTCCACCATCGATTCCACCATTTTCACCAGTATCACAACCACAATCCACCAATCTATTTACCTCTGCAATGTCTTGGGGAGAGCCGACCCGTGATGGCACCCCAGTTTCTAGACAGCAGACACCAACCTCTCAACCATTTTCTTAACCACAACCAGTTCTTTTTAAACCTCAACCCACATTCCAACCTACACAATACCAACAACCTCCTCAGCCACAATACCAGTATCCAGAGACAGAGGAGAGATATGACGAGGAAGACGAGGGATGGGTTCCACCAGCACCTCAGCAACCGTGGAACCGAGGTCGGAGACCTCCCAGAAGGACACAACAGTATCAACAACCACAAGGTCAGCAGAATTACAACGATCATCTTTACGGTAATCCTGCTCAACCTTTACATTTCGCACAACCGAGAAGGCAATCGGTTGCATCACATTTCCAGCCATGGGAATATGATGATTCGTCACCAATTTATATTCCTGACAATATTGAATCTCAAGTAGAAATAAGGCCTTAGTTGTTAGGTGATATCGCGTAAATTATACATATTTTCCGCACGATATCAGTGTGATTTTAGTTTAATTTTACACATGTTATGAACTAAAAGATACCTAATATGCTTAAATATTCGTTTTGAAGCTAAAAATACGCGTTTGGAGCGAAAGAACGAATTACACAAGCATTTGAGTTTAAAAAGAAGTAAAGTGAAAATCTGCCAGCCGCTGGGGCGCACCCCGCCCACTTTCAGGCGCACTGCGCCCATGGAGGGAACCAGATCTCATTTTCGTCAGACTTTTGATTAAAATAATCAAGCGTGCATTCATCCAATGATTCAACCGACCTGACAAGCATGTACAAGGGCGCACCCCGCCTACTTTTTGGGCGCACCGCGCCTCAGATCCGACATTAAAGCTGCAAACCCACGTGCTCCCTCGTGCGACAGATGGCCGCGTGCAGAGATTCCCTTTAGGCGCACTGCGCCCCACTTTGGGCGCACCCCGCCCAGCGTCAGTTCAGACTATAAATTCAAGCCTTCAGCTCTTCTTTTGGAGAACAACACCTACACCACCTTCAGACCAGATCACATCTCTGCACCTCCACACCTCCAAACTCGGCCAGGAAGCTTGTAGAATCAAAGGGGAAACTATGGAATCGAGAGCTTGAAGAATGTTCGGCCGGGACTTCATTCGGTTTGCTTTATATATATTTAGCATTCTATTATGATTTCCTAAGCCGTATTCTTCAGATTATGTTATCTGTATTATTTATTACTTAGATTTGAGTACTGTTTAGTTATGATTTGATTGTTATTTATCGGATATTGAACGTTTTATATTTTATCTCGCATAATTCATTTGACGCCAATTTGATTATCATGACCATTGAGATCAAAATCTCGAATGAACCTTGTATGATACGAACCAATACATGATTATTTGGAATACATAGTCGCATGACCATTGCCATTAATGACTTTATAATCATAGGATTAGGTAGTTGGACCAAAACATCTAATCACTTTAGAAATCGATGTTTAACGTTCAATATCCATTGCACTAATAACATATCAAACATAACTAGATGGTTTATTCAAATCTAAGTATTAATGTTTACTTTTATATTTTGTAATTTATATTTCCCGTAACTTTTGCCTAGGCGATGTTGATTCATTAATATAATATGTGTTGATCTAGTTCTTGATTCGAGTTTAATATCGGTTAGGATATATAACTTGCATGCTATACATATTAAATGTGGTTACAGTTTGTATTCTTGATTGCCATCTTCATATGATTAAGTTTAAATGGCCATTTAAACGTATTGATCACATGAACCGTCATGATGTATAATTGACAACTATATATCATTGGACTAGTTATTGACCATTTAACTAGGAAGGTTATTTAAGATATAAACTTGATTAGTGAAATAACTTATATCACATTTAGTTGCAACTCATGACCATTGATTGTATGAACATATCACTTTGACCATTAGGATATGGGCTATGTTTGCATGTTAGATTGTATTAATACTTGATGATTATAAGTTAATTAGTTGCATGACCATTGTGCTATTTTAACTTATTAGTCATAGAATTGGTGACTTGACCATACGATCCAATAACTTAATGCAACCTATTTTAACTCATTGCACATAATCAAAACTAGTCAACATAGGTTTATATGAATCAACAGATCCTAGACGAAAGTTCCCCTTGTTATTTTTGTTATGATCATTTATTATTTCGTCATTTATTTTATTATCAAAGTTTTACGAGTTTTCATTAAAACTCGCCCCTGTGTATTTACTTGAATAATTGTTAATTGATAATTGATTTTCTTAACTTAAAGATAGACGTTTTCCCTTGGGTCGACAACCCGGATTTACCATTACTATACTACAATCGACTAGGTACACTTGCCTAATTGTGTTGTTCTATTCATACATGGTATTTCCCTGTTCATAAATGTAAAACTAATGTGAAATCATTTTCGAAAATCTTATAAACGCTAATAACACATCAAGTTCCTTGGTGACGTTTTTAGATGTTTTATATGTATGTCAGAATGCACAACAAGTTTTTGGCGCCGTTGCCGGGGAATTCAGATTTATTTTTATTTTATAGAAAATTAAATTATTAGTTAATATTTGTGTGATTTTAAATTTGTTTTTGTGTTATGTATTTTTATTGTTTTGATTGACATATCACTAATCATAAAAATAGATATTTGCACACCTTAAGCATATTTTAAGTGTGGGGTGAATATTTGGGGAAAAATGAAGTAACAAAACTTTGAAGTCTTTTCTGCTCACGCAATGCGACGTGTATGCCATCCGGACGCAACGCGTCGACAATCTGGATCGCGTTGAGAAAGAGACAACTTCAAAAATTACGCGACACGGAAACGTGCATGACGCGTAAACACCTGAGGCAGATACTGGTCGTACATAATGATACATGGCTAAAAATCAGCCACTATTGAGAAGAGGGACGCTTCTTTACAGTAGGGGCAGCGATACTGACGACGGTCAAAAGTCGCACAGCCACACCACACCCGCATACCAGTAACCACGGATTTGAAACTTCAGGGACCACAAAATGAGTGATATTTTTCTTTCGTTGTTATTACTTTTACTTTTGTGATTTAATTTTTGTGTGTTTATTTGTATGTGAATAATTTTTGTCCGAGTGATGCATTTGCAGATTTGCTAAGATTCAATGCTGGCAGCATGTTCAATGAATTCTTTTATTTGGAAAGAGCCTCATATATGACGTCGACCGATACTCAAGGGGAGTCTGTTCCATTTTACTCCCTTTACTGTTTTGAATTATATATACAATAGAATTATTGTATAATATAAGTGTAGGGTTAGGACGTCATACTGCAATGATTAACTGAGCCAATTAAAATTTTTGTTATCTTAAACATCTTTTCCAAATTTGAACGCTAAAAAGGTAATTGTTAAGAAAAATGTTTTGAAAATAAATTTGTAGGTTAAATTTAATTTTATGTATGTATTTTTGTTTTTCATTGTTTTATCTAAAGTCTAGTTTTGTGGATGACAAGTTTTTAGAATGGTAGTTACAAAATGTTTTGCATAAATAATGAAATAAACCCATTGAAAATTTATCAATTGTTAAAAATTGAGTTTTTGCCAAAATAGATTGAGTCAGTTTCCCTACTTGCAAAAATGTGCGAATTATATGCTGTTACTAAATTGAGGAAAATAAGCCTCGATAAATGAACTTAAAATGAGAAAAATTCTCAAGAAATCTGATGTGTTAAAAGCAGAAGTCAAGTAATGTTATACCATAAGATTGAGACTCAGGAAGGAAAATTCAATCGGTGGCCTTTGACATTCGAGCAAGTAGACATAAAATGGGGCCTACGGGCATTTCTACTCCTTATTACCTAAAACCATCTGGTTTGGGATAATATTGTCGAAAGCTCGCTACACGGGTGTCATCGAAAGTCATGGAATTTCCTTAGTGGCCTTTGGAATTTGAATTAGTAGACTCTGTACAGTCTTGAGTCGAAAATTTGTAATCAAAAGTTCCATAGAAAGTCACGAGTTTCAAAGGTACGAAAAAAAAATGGAAATAATAACTTAACTTGATAAATTTAGTACAGCATTATTTTTATTCTAAATATGGGAAATTTAACAAAAAAATCTTGAGGTGGAAGAATCTTTAATGGGTGTATTCGATGTTATGTAAAAATGAGTTTTTATCAATCTAAAAGACTTGTCGTTTATAGAAAGAGAGTTTATTTAAAGTTTTGAAAAGATAAATATATGTACATAGGACTAGGTATAATCTACTATGTTTATTCTTAAATTCTTTATTCTTAACATCGGTAATAAACGCTAGATCTGTGGTAGCGTATGAAAAGTTGTTTGAGCTTCAAAACGTTTTGGCTTGGTTATAAATTGTAGTTTGCTTGAGGACAAGCAAAGTTCAAGTGTGGGGTATTTTGATATCGCGTAAATTATACATATTTTCCGCACGATATCAGTGTGATTTTAGTTTAATTTTACACATGTTATGAACTAAAAGATACCTAATATGCTTAAATATTCGTTTTGAAGCTAAAAATACGCGTTTGGAGCGAAAGAACGAATTACACAAGCATTTGAGTTTAAAAAGAAGTAAAGTGAAAATCTGCCAGCCGCTGGGGCGCACCCCGCCCACTTTCAGGCGCACTGCGCCCATGGAGGGAACCAGATCTCATTTTCGTCAGACTTTTGATTAAAATAATCAAGCGTGCATTCATCCAATGATTCAACCGACCTGACAAGCATGTACAAGGGCGCACCCCGCCTACTTTTTGGGCGCACCGCGCCTCAGATCCGACATTAAAGCTGCAAACCCACGTGCTCCCTCGTGCGACAGATGGCCGCGTGCAGAGATTCCCTTTAGGCGCACTGCGCCCCACTTTGGGCGCACCCCGCCCAGCGTCAGTTCAGACTATAAATTCAAGCCTTCAGCTCTTCTTTTGGAGAACAACACCTACACCACCTTCAGACCAGATCACATCTCTGCACCTCCACACCTCCAAACTCGGCCAGGAAGCTTGTAGAATCAAAGGGGAAACTATGGAATCGAGAGCTTGAAGAATGTTCGGCCGGGACTTCATTCGGTTTGCTTTATATATATTTAGCATTCTATTATGATTTCCTAAGCCGTATTCTTCAGATTATGTTATCTGTATTATTTATTACTTAGATTTGAGTACTGTTTAGTTATGATTTGATTGTTATTTATCGGATATTGAACGTTTTATATTTTATCTCGCATAATTCATTTGACGCCAATTTGATTATCATGACCATTGAGATCAAAATCTCGAATGAACCTTGTATGATACGAACCAATACATGATTATTTGGAATACATAGTCGCATGACCATTGCCATTAATGACTTTATAATCATAGGATTAGGTAGTTGGACCAAAACATCTAATCACTTTAGAAATCGATGTTTAACGTTCAATATCCATTGCACTAATAACATATCAAACATAACTAGATGGTTTATTCAAATCTAAGTATTAATGTTTACTTTTATATTTTGTAATTTATATTTCCCGTAACTTTTGCCTAGGCGATGTTGATTCATTAATATAATATGTGTTGATCTAGTTCTTGATTCGAGTTTAATATCGGTTAGGATATATAACTTGCATGCTATACATATTAAATGTGGTTACAGTTTGTATTCTTGATTGCCATCTTCATATGATTAAGTTTAAATGGCCATTTAAACGTATTGATCACATGAACCGTCATGATGTATAATTGACAACTATATATCATTGGACTAGTTATTGACCATTTAACTAGGAAGGTTATTTAAGATATAAACTTGATTAGTGAAATAACTTATATCACATTTAGTTGCAACTCATGACCATTGATTGTATGAACATATCACTTTGACCATTAGGATATGGGCTATGTTTGCATGTTAGATTGTATTAATACTTGATGATTATAAGTTAATTAGTTGCATGACCATTGTGCTATTTTAACTTATTAGTCATAGAATTGGTGACTTGACCATACGATCCAATAACTTAATGCAACCTATTTTAACTCATTGCACATAATCAAAACTAGTCAACATAGGTTTATATGAATCAACAGATCCTAGACGAAAGTTCCCCTTGTTATTTTTGTTATGATCATTTATTATTTCGTCATTTATTTTATTATCAAAGTTTTACGAGTTTTCATTAAAACTCGCCCCTGTGTATTTACTTGAATAATTGTTAATTGATAATTGATTTTCTTAACTTAAAGATAGCCGTTTTCCCTTGGGTCGACAACCCGGATTTACCATTACTATACTACAATCGACTAGGTACACTTGCCTAATTGTGTTGTTCTATTCATACATGGTATTTCCCTGTTCATAAATGTAAAACTAATGTGAAATCATTTTCGAAAATCTTATAAACGCTAATAACACATCAAGTTCCTTGGTGACGTTTTTAGATGTTTTATATGTATGTCAGAATGCACAACATTAGGAATATTGCCAGAATTTAGGGGGTACAAGCAGGATGACCCGTATAATCACTTATATGAATTTATAGCGATCACCAATGCTAATACCCCTAGGAATATCAATAGGAACATGTTTAGGCTTAGGTTATTCCCATTCACTCTTAAAGACAAAGCTAAATATTAGTTTACGTCTTTACCATCAAATAGCATACCACATGGGATCAGCTCAAGGCCAAGTTCCTACTAGAATTTTATCCAGCAAGCAAAACAACGGATATCAGGAGGGTCATTCAGGACTTCCAGCAGAAACCAGGAGAAGCTTTCCACGAAGCTTTTGATAGATTGAAGGAGTTGTTATGATCCTGCCCGCATCATGAGATCCCTAAATGGCAGTTAGTTAGTGAAGTTGTTTTTTGAGGGAGTTAGCGAAACACATCAGGCTATGATAAATGCATCGTCAAGCGGGGCATTTATGTGGCAAGATCCAGAGGAAGCTTGGCAGTTCTTGGAGCAGTTAAGCAATGGCTCCAAAGCAAACTTTTCTACAAGAAAGACTGTAGGCACAGCAGCAGAAGTGGGAGCTGATGCTGATTGGAAGAAAGAAGTAAAAAAGGAAATAAGTGACTTGAATAAGAAGTTTGACAGGCTCATGTCAACGCTGCAGAATGGACAGCAGGGTCAATTACAAGGAGGTCAAGGAGGACCGAAGGTTCAGGAGGCAAACCAAGTTCATGGCCAGGGTCAAGGTCAGTACAACAATGGACGACCCTACAGACCATATATCAAGGGCATCAGCAGAATTTCAACAACCAGAGGCAGAATAATTACCAAGGTCAATCATCTAATCAGCCTAGGTCATACCAGCCTGCAAACAATAATGGAAATACAAGTGGGAATATTAACAATAATAATAGGGGGCCCAACAATGCTGTCAACAATGCCCCAGGAACTCAATAAGAGATGATTGCAAAAATGTATGAAATGTTCACTGCTACTCAACAGCAATCCCAGGCCAACGCAAAAGCTATTGCAAACATGGAGAGGCAAATTGGACAAATGGCCGAGGATCAGCAGAAAAGGGACAATGGGAAGTTGCCAAGTACTACAGCAGTTAATCCGACCCACAATCAGCGAGCCGGGAAAGAGCACGTGAATACTGTTGAAGCTGAATGGAGAAAAGTTACTTTAGAGGACTTAATGGATTCAGGAAGTAAAGAAGAGTTTGAAAAAGGAGAAACAGTCCAGGAGAAGGAGGAGACTAAGGAGATTAAAAAGGAAGGAAAGGAAAAGGAAATTCCTGTTGAGGAGGGAACTCAACCAAAGGAGGACACGGAGGTGCAGGAAGAAGAGCAGTCGACGGTAGCAGGAATTAAGCAAAAGAATAAAGATAAGAAAGGGAAGAAGAAACAAGACGCACCCAAACCAAGAGGGCCTTTCATAAACCAACCGCTGTGGGATGAACTTAAGGATGCTCCTGA
Organism: Cichorium intybus; assembly: GCA_023525715.1. Classification (NCBI taxonomy): domain Eukaryota; kingdom Viridiplantae; phylum Streptophyta; class Magnoliopsida; order Asterales; family Asteraceae; genus Cichorium; species Cichorium intybus. Next base: position 93,242,926 of record CM042017.1, on the reverse strand, counting down.
GGATACAAGAATCCTTCAGGAGATGTGTGAAAGAAATGAAAAAATTAAGACTCCCACACCAGACACCGTTAGATTGACGATTAAGGCCAGTGAGGCATTGTTGGGAACACTGCCCAAAAAGGAGAGGGCCCTGGATCGCCACTGATCACCACTACTGTAGGAGACGTGGTCATTCGGAACACCTTGCTGGATTTGGGAGCAAGTGTAAATGTGTTGCCAGGATACTTGTATGATAAGTACAAGAATGAAGAAATAGAGCCAGCAAAAGTTGTAGTACAGTTGGCTGACCAGTCAACAAAGGTATCCTGGGGGAAATTGACTAATGTCATAGTCAAGGTTGGAGACTTCTTCTACCCTGTAGATTTCTTGGTCATGGAGTATGAAAGCTTAGACGACGCGCCTGTGCTCATTTTAGGACGCCCATTTTTAGCTACGGCTGGCGCGGTAATTGACTGCAAGACGGGGGATGTGGACATCTCCTTTGGGACGCGAAAGAGAAGGCTGAATGTGTTCGGAAATCCTGTATCTTTACCGTCAAAAAATGATGGCAAACAGCTGGACAAAAGTGTGTTAATGGAGCCAGGGATCAGGAGCAAAGAAAAAATTTGGACGCGAACGGGGGAAGGAGGAAAGGAATAAATTTTGAAGGAAACAAGGAACCACCCGTTAGCCACTATTGATAAGGAGCAGTTGTTGGATATGATGGAGATGCTAGAAGCAAGACACCAGCAATACGAGAAAGAATCAAGAGAAAGGGAAGCAAAAGTTTTCAAGCTTCTGGAATCGCAACAGCAATGGACTAGTGGAGTGAGCAATAGAATGACTCAGCTCACATCCCTAATGTCGATGATGGCCCATAATTTCATACCTGGGTTTAAGCAGATGCCATCAGAAGTTCCAACAGAGGAAAAATAGAAGGAGGAGTTCTACGTCTGGCTGAAGACGTTAAACTTAGCGTTTGTTGGGAGGCAACCCATCGTGTCATAGGTTAGGTTCTATATTTCGTAGGAATAATTAGAAAAAAAATATTATTATTAATTGCAGGTATTAGTGGTCTAAGCAAGTGTGGGGTAGTGTGAAGAAATTTAAAATTTTGTTGACCGTGCCGCGTGATATCAAGTATTTTAGGCGTTGTTGAGCCCTATTCTTGATGAAATTATATCAGATATATATTGGTATTCTCACTTTTCGTGCCAGGGCTTGTTTAGAAGAAAAGAATGAAAACAGGGACTAAAAGCGTGCAAATTGGAGAAGTTTGGAAAGGAATGAAAAATCAAGGAAATACGTACGCGCGCCGCGGGAATTAACAACGCGCGACGCGGGTCAAAGGCGGTGAACCAAATTCAAAGTCAGAGAAAACGGGATCTGATAAGTACGCGCGCCGCGGTTCACTTAAATGCGCGGCGCGGCTGCGGTAAATTTCAACTATAAATAGAGGTGTTTTCAGCCGAAAACCCGAGCAAAACCTTGGTGAAGAATCGACCGTAGGGGCTCTTTGACTCCAAGAATTCGTTTTCAGCAGCTATCTTTTGGCATTTCAGGTTTTATAGTTTAATTTCCTTTTGGTAGTAAGTAGTATTTGTAGCTAAGGTCTTTGGGAGTGACAACCACTGACTTTGAGCACTTTAGTTTTCTGTTTTATATCATTAGTTACTGTATTGGACCACTGGAATTCGGTTTTGGTTAATAATAATCATTTGGTTACAATTAATCTTAGTTTTTCGGTGTTTTGATGCTTGTGTTTGATTGTGTTTGTTTGGATTGTGTTTGGATGTTATTTTGACCTTGTTTGGGACTGGTTCCCTTGCTGAATTCAGTAGCCAACTAGGTTAGCTTTAGGTATTGGACTTTGGCCAGTGCTGTTCAGTTGGACTATAGCTATTGGTTTAGGTTATACCTTGTGTTGTTTGGATGCTTTGGATGCCTTTGATTGCTTCTGATTCAGATATGTACTTCTGATTTCAGAAAGTAACTAGGCTTGTTTGAGTTGAGTTTAGCTTATGCTTGGCTTGACTTTGTTTGGTTATTGCTTTTGGGTAGTTGACAACTTAGAAACTAGATCCTCCGACTGTAGCGTGACACTACAAGTTGGTAATCTGTCATCTGGTCTAACCACGAAGCTCCTGCGGATCGACCCTGACTACCACTGTGCTAGTGTGTGTGTTAGGTTTTCTTATTTTTGACCGCACGACGACCTAGGCGTGTCATATACACACGACAACAACCACTATCCTACAGACCCACAAGAACTCTGTCCAAGAGTATCCAAACAACCAAGATCCAAACACAGCACACCACTCACACACAGCCCCTCGACTATTTCTGCGTTCAACAAAAACATATATGGAATCATCGGTTCCCCGTTCCGTTTAGCTCACAACCGAACTCGCAGGCTTTTCCCTGTTTCAGCCTTTCAGGTTATGCGCTCCGCTCAACCCACAACTGGAGTCACAGTCCTTCCCTGACTCATTCTGATTCCTCTTAGTCGTAAGAACAAATTAGGCTACCGAGAACAACACCTAACACTCGCCAATCCGCCCGCAGGGCTACACACAACCTTTCCAAATCCGCCCATAGTGCTAACACACTTAACCATCCCCCTAGGTTCTCGACATAGGATCAACTTCTTGACCAACCGCAATGAACTAAACCAGTGAATCCACGTGATTCTCACATACCGGGCTGCAACACTCGACCCTCTCTACATACCAGAACAAACAGATCTAACCGAATGTTAGTTCTATATGCCCAAGGATGATCATAAAATGATAGTACTAATAATACATGATCCTATAGGGTCACACCAACAACATGTTTGACACCAATTGATCATTTAGAACGTTAAATTTGATTTAACATCAAATGATACTAAACTTGCAATTTAATCTTGTAGGTTATTATTATTTGAGGTAAATAATAATAACTACAAAAATTAAAGGTTGATTAGTAATTCATATGTGATGAATTAATTAAGTGTAACAATTAAATTGTTTAAATTGTTAAACGATTTAATTGATTTATAAGTAAGCCTTTTATTTAATTTAATTGGTAAATTAAATAAAATATATATATATATATTGTTATATATATATATATATATATATATATGTATATATATAATTATACAATTAAGATTGTATATTTAGATGGTTTATTTATGTATATGATTATGGGTTAAATGTTATCCCATTTAAGAAATAAGAAGATGTATTAGTTATAAGCTTTTATTATCTAAGTTTTATAAATAATAACAACCCACTAGCACTTCATTTGTCATCATAAAATCTGCCATATTGGAAGGAAAAGAATGCATTAAGAACTTAAAAGAGGTGGAAGATGCTTTGTGTCTTCTAGCTTTTGATTATAGAAATCAAATGGGACTTTCTTTTAAGCTAGTTGCATGTGCTTTTCTTTCTCTTTTGTGGGTGATATAGTGGACGAATTTGAGGTGATGTTTGTGATCATTCTTGCTTCAAAAATCAGCCAAAGAAACTCCTAAAAGCTCTCTTGATAGTTAGCAAAAATTAGATTTTTGTTTCACAAGAAAAGGAGTTCTATCTTGCAAGTTGTGGAACTAGCATTCAAGGGTGTTCAAGCTTATGGTGGATCAACTATAGAGGGATTCTAATTTGATTCCTAGCTATCAAAATCATCCAAACCAAACCCAAGAACAAAGGTTATGATCTTGAACTTAATCTATGTTTGTTCTTCATCTTATCTCTACATGCATGTAGCATGATCCTCTTGAAAATGGAATTCGTGTTCATGATTTTATGCTTCCGTTGCAAACTCATGTTTTTGAAACTAATTACATGAACTATGATTTCCAACACCTAAAACCACCATCTAATACCAAAAATCTCGCAGACCCAATCGTATCCAGAGGCATACGGTCTTCCAAATATTGAGACAAACCCGAGATACACCCGAATCGAAATCACAACCACACTTCCTTACCAATGCCAATCCAACTTCCAAGCCGACAAGCTTCCCAGAGAAGATACCCAACCATCTTGATGATCATAACCCAATTCGGAACGCGACACCTTAAAACTTCCAACCAATTCCTAGATCGTTTATCCAACCGATTCTTACTACACTGCCGAGGAACCCTAAAAGTCGAACGCTTCCAATACCATTGCTCCACAAATCCGAAAGAAGATCCGAAGAACCAAAACCCGCACTTCTTAACTTTCATCAACATCTCAGTTACTTACTAGATACCAACTCGACTTCCATATTGCCAACACTTCCCAAAAGAGATACCCAGCTGTATCTCGACAATCCAAACCCGGTCCGAACTGTACTGAGATCTCTGCGAGGATTATTGGTGACCGGGAATGAAACGCGATATGGCTTGGCACGTGGAAAAATATTTGACCTGTAGGAAGGTTAAGGCGGAGCATCAGAGACCGCACAGTAAGCTTCAGCCATTGGAGATACCCGAGTGGAAGTGGGAGCACATCAATGTGGATTTTATCACCAAGTTGCCACAGACCCCGCAAAATGTAGACACTATCTGGGTTATAGTGGATCAGCTGACCAAGAGTGCTCATTCTATTATGATTTAGGAGACGTTCTCGATTCAACGGTTGACCAAAGTGTAGGTAGATGAGGTGATATATCGTCATGGTATTCCTATTTCGATAGTCTCCGATCGAGATGTCCGGTTCACTTCGCACTTTTGGAAAAAGTTCCACGAGGAACTGGGTACGCGACTCCATTTCAGTACAATATATCATCCTCAGATCGATGGCCAAAGTGAAAGAACGATTCAGACTTTGGAGGATATGTTGCTGGCTTGTGTGATTGATTTCGGTGGAAGGTGGGATTCGTACCTACATTTGGAGGAATCCTCCTACAATAACTGTTCATATTCGAGCATTGGGATGCTTCTTTTCGAGGCGTTGTATGGGAGGAAATGTCGAACTTCGAATTTTTTAGGGGAGGTTGGCCAACGAGTATTGGGGAGCACTAAAATCATGCTCAAGACGATCGAGCTTATTCAATAGGTTCGCGAAAGACTGTGCACGACACAGAGTCGGCAGAAGAGCTATGCGGATATGCGTCGATCTAGTCTTGAGTTTCAGGTGGGAGACTTTGTACTTCTTAAGGTATCGCCTTGGAAGGGGATTATTCGATTTTAGAAGTGAGGAAAGTTGGGGCCTCGGTATATCGGTCCTACCGAGTCATAGTTCGGGTAGGGCAGGTGGCCTATTGTTTGGAGTTACCCGAGTAGCTCAATCAGATTCACGACACCTTCCATGTGTCTCAGCTGCAAAAATGTATCGCGGACGAGTCCACAGTTGTACCTTTGGAGGATATTTAAGTGGACGAACATTTGAATTATGTGGAGTGACCCATGGCAGTTCTGGAAAGGAAGACTAAGACCCTTCGCAACAAGGTGATAAGGATGGTGAAAGTCCAGTGGCAACATCGAGAGGGATCTGAATGGACATGGGAACCTGAGGAGGAGACGAGGAAGCATCATCTGGAGCTTTTCGAAGGAGTGATTTCGGGGACGAAATTCCGTTAGGGGGGAGAGTTGTAAGTGTTGGAATACGATAACATAAAACAAACGTAGCGGAAACTTAAAACAAAGTCGTATTCACTCAAGATCACAGAATCATGCACACTTTTGTAACTGTAAAATCAAGAGGGTTCAAGACATACCTTTTAAATCTCAGATCTGATTTTGTTAGGATGACGAGAGCCCAAAGTAGAACTCCTCTAATGTAATCGCACCCAAGACAACGATCCAGCACTCGTTGTTGTAGTATATACATTTGCTTGAAGTTTTAGCACGTAATACTTAGGGTTTTGAAAGAAATCGGCCGTATACCGAGGGGTGGGAGGAGAGTGACGAAAATTAGGGTTTTGGCAGCCCCTACAACTCAGATCTAGGGTTGTATTTATAGTGCTCCCTTGTGGATATTTCACTTTAGTCCTTTATCCTTATTAAGTTTCTAATTAATATACCTTTACTTTGGTATATTAATAAACTTAACCATTAAGTTTCTAATTAATATACCTTTACTTTGGTATATTAATAAACTTAACCCCTCAAGTTTATTTTCGATCTCTTTTAGCTAAATCGTCTCTTGCGTGTAACCCAAAAGGACCCTACTATTTATAATAATATTACCAACTTGTTATAACGATGGGCATATAACCAACAGTCTCCCACTTGCACTTGTTATAACAGCTGTATGGTCTAATATTCATTAACCTAGTAAGGTGTATGTCATCCTAGACAAGTGTCGTGTTCATCTAATGAAACAGCCCTTAGGCAAGTGATCAAATATTCCTTTGTTCTACAAGATATCCATATGAATGTCTGACATGGAATTCTGTCAGTCTCAAACATTCAAGATTATGTTTCCCGATAGAGATTTGTGATGACCACAACAAACTGCACTTATTGATTCTATATCAATTCAGTTCGAGTACGGCTGTACATTTGCTGTCAACACCAAATCATCGAGGGGCCCACAGATATCGCTTCTCCTGTTAGGGTAGAAGGAACAAATTAAACTTTGACTACACGGATCTCGCCCACTCATCATGTCATATATGGACATTCCCTGTATGGCTGCCAGTTACGGACAACGTTGGAGAAAACCAAGACATAACAGACTGCAGGACTAAGAATCAATGCATCTCCGCTTGAAGAATATAAGATATTACCATCTTAGAATTACTCGTGACATATTCCATGAAGTAATCTCTAAGTACATGTTACTCCAATACTTAATCCCTATTAAGTAGACGTGAGAATTAGAGCATCTCTTTGCTATGTCCATCTCTATAGACAATTTACTAATTCCTCATGTCAGCCTTAAATCAATACTTACTCCCAAAAGTATTACCGACTGTGGACGTTTTGAATAATAAAATAATTATTCAGGAAGTCAATAAAACATGCAAAATTGGAACACAATGATAAACTAATGAAATGACTGCCTTCATGCATATATTAAGTTCTCCACATAATAATCTTCAAAACAAATAGAGTTTCACATTGCTTAAGTTCCCAACACGAATCAAACTAAATTAAATACACTCAAACCAATTCATTTGCAAATCTAATACCTATTGACCTAGTATGAGAATCATGCTTGGCCTGAGATAATGGTTTAGTGAATGGATCAGCAAGATTTTCTTCTGATATAACTCTACTAATCGTGATGTCTCCATCTTCAACAAGCCTCTGGATATAATGGTACTTCCGGTGTATATGCCTTGTGCGCTTGTGAGCTCTGGGTTCTTTCGCCAAGGCGACTGCACCCTCATTGTCACAGAAGATCTCAACTGGACCATCAATGCTAGGAACAATACCGAGATCCCTGATGAACTTCTTCATCCACATGGCTTCCTTTGCAGCTTCATTAACTGCAATATACTCAGCCTCTGTTGTCGAATCAGCTACTGTTTCTTGCTTGGTACTCTTCCAAGTTACTGCCTCACCATTTAGTAAGAACACGAATCCTGACTGCGAACAGGAGTCGTCTCTATCGGTTTGGAAGCTAGCATCACTATAACCACTTACAGTGAGTTCTTCCATGCCCCCCATAGACCAAAAACACTTCCTTCGTCCTCCGAAGATACTTAAGAATGTTCTTGACTGCGGTCCAATGATTTTCACCAGGATTGGCCTGATAACGACTCGTCATACTCAAGGCACAAGAGATGTCAGGCCTTGTACATAACATGGCATACATGATTGATCCCATTGCTGAAGCATATGGGATTCGACTCATTCTTTCTCGTTCATCACTAGAACTTGGACATTGGTCTCTACTCAATGTCATACAACGTTGCATAGGCACGAATCCTTTCTTGGAATCCTGCATCTTGAATCTTTTCAAGATTTTGTCTATGTATGTACTCTGGCTTAAACCAATGAGTCGCCTAGATCTATCTCTATAGATCTCTATACTAAGTATGTATGCTGCTTCTCCCAGGTCCTTCATAGCGAAACAATCCCCAAGCCAAGTTTTAACACTTTGCAACATTGGGAAATTGTTTTCTATGAGTAGTATGTCATCAACATACAGCACAAGGAAGACAACAACACTCCCACTAGCTTTGACATATACACATGGCTCATATTCACTTCTCGAAAATCCAAACTCTTTGATTATCTCATCGAAGCAGAGATTCCAGCTGCGAGATGCTTGTTTGAGTCCATAAATCGACTTCACAAGTTTACACACTCTATTGGGATATTTGGACTATACAAAACCCTCCGGTTGTGTCATATACACATCCTCTAAAAGTTTTCCGTTAAGGAAAGCGGTTTTTACATCCATTTGCCATATTTCGTAGTCATAAAATGCTGCGATGGCAAACAATATCCTAATAGATTTAATCATCTACGTCTGTCTTTATATGTGTGTACCTTTCCATCCATTGAGTATAACCCTTTGCCACCAGTCTGGCTTTATATGTGTGTACCTTTCCATCCACGTCTGTCTTCTTCTTGAAGACCCATTTACACCCAACTGTTTTAAGGCCAGGTGTTTGATCAACCAGGTTCCAAACTTGGTTATCATACACGGATTTCATCTCGCTTTCCGTAGCCTCCTTCCATTTGGCAGCATCTGGGCCTGCCATTGCTTCCTGATAGCTGGTAGGTTCATCGTTATCTACCATTGACTCATCACCTTCAGTAATATGTAAACGATAAAACTCCGGTGCATGACGTACTCTATCAGATCTCCGGACAGGAAGTGGAGGTATGTCAGATTCCTCAGCTGTACTTGGCTGAGGCTCAATAAGTTTTTCAACCTCTGATTGAGCGCTAGTGCCAACATCAGGTCCTTTATTGGTTGGATCTTGAATCTCATCAAGATCAATCTGGATCCCACTGGCCTCTTGGTGTATCAGCTCCCTCTCTCGGAAGACTGCCCTTCGTGCAACAATTGCCTTGTTTTCAGAAGGCTTGTAAAACAAATACCCAAAAGAACTAGCAGGATAACCAATAAAGTAACACCTCTCTGATCTGGGTTCTAGTTTGCCGATGGCTTCACGACGAACGTAAGCCTCACAACCCCAGACTTTCAAATGCGCTAATGAGGGTTTAGTCCCATTCCATATTTCAGAGGGTGTCTTGCTGACTTTCTTAGTTGGTACAAGGTTCAGGACTTTTGCTGCAGTCTCCAAGGCATAGCCTCAAAAACTGATTGGAAGCGTAGCACGACTCATCATGGACCGAACCATATCAAGTAATGTCCGATTCCTCCTCTCAGCTACACCATTATGTTGTGGTGTTCCGGGAGGAGTCAGTTGTGAAACAATTCCACAGTTCCTTAGATGATCGTAGAATTCTTGACTAAGATATTCTCCACCACTATCGGATCGGAGGATCTTAATCCTTTTGCCCCGTTGATTCTCTACTTCGTTCTGAAACCTTTTGAACACCTCGAAGGTTTCAGACTTATGTTTAATCAAATAAACATACCCATATCTACTGAAGTCATCAGTAAATGTGACGAAGTACCTTTCTCCATGTCTTGTGGCTGATCTGAACAGTCCACACACATCAGTGTGTATGAGGTCCAACAGATCCTTGCCTCTTTCAAAGTTCCCTGTGAATGGCGCTTTTGTCATATTGCCTAATAAACAAGACTCACATACATCATCAGACTTGAGGTCGAATGATTCCAAAATCCCATCCTCTTGGAGTTTGGCGATGCGTTTCTTGTTTATATGGCCAAGTCGACAATGCCATAGACATGATTTATCCAATACACTTTTGGATGTATCTGAATCAACATTTAAGATTAAGCTATTATTTCTTCTAATGCTCACGATAGTTTCATAAATACCATTTGTATGACATGCTTTAAAGTAAAGACAATCATTTTTGAAAACTAAAATATTTCCATTATCAAAACCAAAATCAAAACCGTCTCGATACAAAGCACTAAAAGAAATAATGTTTCTAGCCATTTCTGGCGAATAGCAACAATCTAATAAATTAATAGAAAATCCAGTAGAAAGCACGAGCTCGTAATCCCCAATCCTCTTGACAACAGTCGTATGTCTGTTGCCCATGATCAGGTCAAGCTCCCCATGCCTTAACTCTTACTTCTTCTTAGTCCCTGCACATCAAAGCAAATGTGAGTACCACATCCTGTGTCTAGGACCCATGAATTAGTAGTAGAAGTATTATGGAGTTCTATCATGTATATACCTGAGGTACCAGACACTTTGGGCTTGATCTTCTTGATCTCCTCCAGGTATTTAGGGCATGTTCGCTTCCAATGTCCCTTTTCTCCGTAGTGGAAACAAATGACCTCATCAGGGTTTGGTGACGGCACTATCATAGAACCAGCCTTGCCCTTGTTGCTAGGGTTGGAGTTGGGGTTACCAACTTGACCCTTCCCTTTGCCTTTAGGCTTCTTGGCTTTCCTTTTCTTGATTGCCCCTTCCCTGATTGCCAATACCGGAGCCGTGGAGCTGGAGTTCTTAGATTTAGACATATTTTCCTCGGCAGTTTTTAGCATGTCGTGTAACTCCATTATGGTATTTTCCAATCCATTCATATTAAAATTCAATGTGAACTGACTGAATGTACTGCTCAGCGAGTGGAGGATGATATCCGTAACCAATTGTTGAGCGATTGGAAATCCAAGTCGCTCCAATCTGTCAACGTATGCTTTCATCTTAAGCACGTGTGCACTGACAGCGGTTCCCTCCTGCTGCTTGCAATCTAGTAGGGCGATCATGGCATCGTATCGTTCCTGTCTAGCCTGCTCTTGGAACATTTCCTTGAGCTGGTCGGCCATGTCGAACGCCCCAGCGGTCTCGAAACTCTTTTGGAGTTCCGGAACCATGGTCGCCAACATAAGACAAGCAACCTCATCCGACTGATCTTTATGCTTTTGCCAAGCATCCCTAACAGCTCTAGTTGCATCGTTAGCGGGAGCCTCAGGAATAGCTGTATCCAGGACCCATTCTTTCTTATCATACCGGAGGGCGATCCGAAGGGAACGCATCCAGTCCAAGTAGTTGGATCCCGTCAGCTTATCCTTAGAGAGGAGTTGCATTAGTGAGATATTTGTAGCCGAATTCGAATTTACATTTGTGTTTGGAGCCATCTATATGAAAAGTAGATTTTAATTAGTTTGATTAATCCTTAAAAAATTAATAACCCAAAACAATAATTTTACTTAAGGCTAGAATCCATATTTCACTTCTGGTGGTGAAGAGGTATGCCGTAGTCACCCCCAAAAGTTATTTAGGTAGGCAATACTCTTTGCCAACTTCAATCTCTATGAAGCTTCTAGGTCTTTCGGGATTCATTGAATCTAATCAATGGCATGTTTAATCCCATCATGCTCATCCTCTCTCCCGTGACGGGTATTCCGCGGATCACGGGTTTGGATGGTAAATCGACCACGAAGGACCCACGTGACACCCGACCCATGATTCATGAGTTATCGCGAGTATCACATCATTTTGGCCGAGTCCAATCCGACGCGTTGGCTATAGCACTTCCCACGCCGGAAGGGCCTGGTTAAATGTGTGGTTCTTTATGGGTAGCATGAGATTTACATTTTCATAAAACGGGATTTTGTTTCGATTTGTCAAAACATTTTAACCTTTTAATTAGCATAAGGGTCAATTTAAACTTTTAAAACCGGTTTGAAAATGCCAATTTTACTTTTGAAAAATTCTATTAACTTTTAACAATTTTTCTTACTTGTGTATTTTCAGTAATACTTTTATCTTGAAACACTGTCCTATCAAACCCTTTCGGTAACTCCACTCAATAAAATGTGACAGGCGGTGAGGGTGGTAAGCAATGAATGCTATTTAAAAACCGACCTCATTAGGAATCAAATAGACCTCCTTAAACCTTCTACACATTTAGAGTAGGTGAGCATAGTCATGGTTTGACCAATGTTTTTATTTTAAGTTATACATATAGATACAATTCTAATATATATATATATATATATATATATATATATATATATATATATATATATATATATATATATATATATATATATATATATATATATATATATATATATATATATATATATATATTACTTAAACTTTTAAGTATTCTTTGAAAATTATGTTTAACAATTAATTCTATTAAACACGCAAGGATGCAGTGTTAATAATTAATTTAAACAATCATCAATTAAATTTTGAAGCATTTTAAACTTTGTGTTTAGCTATTAATCCTATTGAGCATGCAATCATTCAATGTCAATCATTAATCTAAACAATCATATAAAACTAAAATTCACTATTTAGCATATCAAGAAATATGATTTCAGAAAAAAACGACACGACCGTCGCGACACAGATCACGAGAAAACGCGACGCGGTAATCAAAAGAAACCGATCATGACAAGAACGACGCGGCGCGGAACACTAGGAAACACGACGCGGCAAAACCCCTAATGATCATAACTTTAGAAAACCCCACGACACGATATTTCAAGAACCGCGGCGCGGACGTCGAACAAATTCGATAAATCAGAAAAAACGATTTTTAACAATTTTAATCGAATCAAAACAGTACAAAATCATGATAAAGTGGCTCTGATACCATTATTGGAATACGATAACATAAAACAAACGCAACGGAAACTTAAAACAAAATCGTATTCAATCAAGATCACAGAATCATGCACACTTTTGTAACTGTAAAATCAAGAGGGTTTAAGACATACCTTTTAAATCTCAGATCTGATTTTGTTAGGATGACGAGAGCCCAAAGTAGAACTCCTCGAATGTAATCGCACCCAAGATAACGATCCAACACCCGTTGTTGTAGTATATACCTTTGCTTGAAGTTTTAGCACGTAATACTTAGGGTTTTGAAAGAAATCGGCCGTATACCGAGGGGTGGGAGGAGAGTGACGAAAATTAGGGTTTTGGCAGCCCCTACAACTCAGATCTAGGGTTGTATTTATAGTGCTCCCTTGTGGATATTTCACTTTAGTCCTTTATCCTTATTAAGTTTCTAATTAATATACCTTTACTTTGGTATATTAATAAACTTAACCCCTCAAGTTTATTTTCGATCTCTTTTAGCTAAATCGTCTCTTGCGTGTAACCCAAAAGGACCCTACTATTTATAATAATATTACCAACTTGTTATAACGATGTGCATATAACTAACAGTAAGGCCCATGATCAAGCTTTAATAATTCCTTTATTCCTTGAATATTTTAAAGATTGAAATTGTGAAAATATAGGTTAGCGGCGCTATATAGTAGTTAGCGACGCTATCGTTGTCGAGGATCTCGTCACAATCGTCTTCCCTTCGCGACGTCATGCATGCATGTAGTGGCCATGCACGATCTCCAGTTAGCGACACTAACTGTGGTTAGGAATTTCAGGAGATTTTACCCACACTTTCTTATTTACTCGTAACTGCGAATCAGGTGAGTCTCCTCACCTTCTTGATTATGGTGATGTTGATATGTTTAACTGTGAATGATTATCGATGGATCAGGGCAAGCCCGAGAGTCAGAGAATAAGTTGATTGCCGACGGATCGGGGAAAGCCCGAGAGTCAAAGAATGAGTTGATTACTGGTTGTCTGGGGCAAGCCTGGAGACCATGTTTTTATATTTATGTTTTGGGAATCTGGGGAACTCGCTAAGCGATATGCTTGCAGTTTAAAACTTATTGTTTCAGGTGCTCACGGTATTGGCAGGGAGGGCACGACGTGATTGCACAACCCCGACATCCACTTATCATGATTTCCACTGTTATCTTTTTATGACTATTTGGGATTTCTAAACACTATGACTATTTTTATTATCATTGATAAAGGAATGAATGGAGACTTGATGTCTTGTTTATAATTTAAGAAAAACAAATTTAGACCTGAATTTTGGGATGTTACATAACGCACATTCCAATCAAACTATAACACCAAAACATAACACATTCCAATATTTAACCAATTTCTATAATCTAGCAAATATGTTTATTTCCAAAACTTTATCACATGTGAGTGTCGTTCCTAACCGAGACATAAATGCAGTAAGTTGTAGTATCTATTTGCTAAGTATGTTTAATGTGTTACTAATTTAGAGCTTTAGTGAATCTTTTTGAGTATTCACGTCTAGATTGAGTGATTGAGAGAGTGGTGCGTCGTGAGATTCGGTATGAGTCATTATTGTGTGTTATGTTATGAGTTTTAGGTGTTATGATTGAGTATTAGCCTTTTTGGAAGTCATTTAACAGGAAAATGTGGAGAAAAATGGAAGAGAGTATGTTAGCGCCGCTAACATGTACAGTTAGCGTTGCTAACTGTCGTGGTCTAGACCCTTTTATTATGTTAAAGTGTATTTTCGAGCGATATGTTTAAGAAAACGAGAGATAGTGCGATTTGAGCGATTTCCTACTAAATTAGACCAAGGGATTCGTGTGGGAGCTTAAGGAAACCAAGTCTAACATCACAAGCACGTTATTGAACTTTAAATCAAATAGGTAATTTGATGTTTATGAGTTTTGGGGGGGTTTTCAAACCCTAGATGTTTGATTTCGTGAATATGAGTAAAATTTGTAGTATATCTTATTAGTAGCTTGTTAAAGGATGTTTCTCTTAGCTATATATATATATATATATATATATATATATATATATATATATATATATATATATATATATATATATATATATACATATATATATATATAACCTAAAAAACCATGAGATCTTGAGAACTCATTCTGATTGGTTAGATCATAAAAGGGCATGATAGTCATTTAACAAATATCATTTAATTTTGATTTTTTTTATTTTTGGCAACAATAATGTCAATTCCTAAAAATAAGCCTAATCAATTTCAAATTTCAAATTTTAAAAATAATAAGATATGGTCTTATTAATATCATAATTTTCCAGATTTTCGTTTTTTAAATATCAGAATTTTCGAGATTTTTTTAAATAGATTTTTGGAATTTAAAAGGCACACATTTTTTCGTAATTACAGGTGCATATATACATATGCTTAGGTGCATATATGCATATTTTCTGAATTCATATATACACATTCTTATCTTTAATATATTAATGCAAATAATAAAAAATCGATTGATTAAAAACAATAATATCCAACCGTTTTCAACGATACATACAGATTTATTAGAAACTATGAACGATACATACAAAAAAAATATAAAAACAACAAAAATCCTAGATATCTTCATTTTTCAGTATATCACTTTTCACTTCATCAATTTGTTGGATAAATTTCTTCAAAATCTGCAAGAACATTAATAAAAATTAATATAAATGTATATATGAAAACATTAAAATAAATACATACATGCATATACACATATGAACAAATGAACATTTATTTATGCATATATGCAAATACGCACACATGTGTACATGAACAAGTTAAAATACATATGGACATATGTATAAAAATGCATATATTCATACATATATGCATATATGCATATATGCAAATACGCACACATGTACAAATACAAATATAAACAAAATGACATATACACACCTTTATAAAAATGCATATGTATATGTGCACATATGTACATGGGTATATGTGCACATATGCACCTACATATATACACACATATGTACACATATACACACCTTTATAAAAATGCATATGTATATGTGCACGTATGTACATGGGTATATGTGCATATATGCACATATGCACGTGTGTTTTGGCACATATATTCACACTTGAACGGCCATATGCACATACGTTTTTACATATGTATTCTTATATGTCCATATCCATATATGTGCATATGTATATGTGCATGGGTACTTGTGTACAAATATGTATATACACACACACGTGTATGCACTTATGCACATATGTATATGCATATATGCACATATGTATATGCATACATGCACATACATATATGTATATATGTACATACGTATATGTATGTATGCACATATGTGTGTGGATGATCGACTACAAAACAATATGCACAAACGTAAAGAAAGGCAAGTATGTTATCGGTAAAGAAAGGCAAGTATGTTGTCACCAAGGCACTTCAAAGCATCTGACAAAATTCCCTGCAGGAAATATCAAGGCATATTTAAATTAGTTGCTTTTAGAGACAAGGCATGCTTATAAACTTAAACATAAACGTAAAGGCATATTGCTTTTACAGTCTAAAGTTTGTAAAAATAGCATAATAGCAAAACAATGATATGCAAAATAGAAAAGGAGCAAAGAAGAAGTTAGTTTCTTTACTTTTATAAAACCAAAAGCAAAGCAAAGCGAGAAACCTATATTTGAATCTAAGCTTTTTAGTTTTGGCATCAATTCCAAACAAATACCTAACATAATGTGTTTAATAATAGCAATCTGCATACGATTCTGATTCTTCCTATTTGCTTATGTGCTTAAGTTTATTCAAGCATCATTATTGCAAACAAAATTATTCTTGTATAAGAGTTCATAGTTTCAATCCATTAACAGAAGGAGAAAAAGAGAGTCATAAGGCTGTGATTTAGAATACAGAAAACGAAAGAAAAAAATAGGGTCTGCAGCTCGAATTTATGTTTCATTCCGTGAGAAAAAAAATTACAGCTGAAGACTGACCTCGAATTTATGAAAGAGTCAAGCTTTGACCTTTGCAAAGAATGGAAGCAATACGAGAAGTATAACCTGATTAGTATGTTTCAGTCCGTGACAAGGACGACGATGGCGACGATGGAGAAGGGAGGACCATCAGACGGCAGCGATGGAGGAGGCAGGAGGGTCAGACGGCGGCAAAGCAGAAGACGCAGGGGCTGTAGATATCGGCGATGTTGGAGGAGACAGCGGATATAGACGGCAGCGAGGGAGGAGCAAACACTTCCGGGCGGGGGCAGTTGTACCATGCTTGGCGACGACTGTGGTGGTGGTGCTTGCTATCGATTGCGAGATAGAGAAACTGAAACGGGACCAGTGGTGAAACCCCTATCGGAGGGAGCTCGGAACTCGATTGAAGATGTTCCTGATTTCGCGTGAGTAGAGAGGGAGAAAGAAAGTCAAGATATAAATGAAGAGAGATAAAAGAAAATAAATTGATTCGGTAGGGAGAGATATGATGCGTGTATCAAGGAATTTCCTAATCAGATTTTTTCTATATTCCAAAACTATCCTTGCAGCATATTTAAAAAGTCAATTATACCATTAGATTTAATATTATTTACGCAACTGCCACTATTGATCCTAGCCATTTAATTTTTTGATCTAATGGTTTCAAATGGGTTCTTAATATCTCATGGTTTTTTGATTTCTCAAAAGAACCTAACTATATATATATATATGTGTGTGTGTGTGTGTGTGTGTGTATATGTGTGTGTGTGGAAATTGATTGATTTCTTTCGCTGAATGAGTTAAGTCATGAAGTTGGGGGTTGACAGCTAAGTTAGCGAAGCTAACCCTATGGTTAGCGACGCTAACATGCCCTTAACATACTCTTGTATCTTTTGTTTGGCTTGATATTTTTAGCCAAACTTTGTGGGGATGTTTGAGGATGTTTGAGACATGATGTATGCAATTGTTTTATAACTTATACATATAGGAGATAGGGAGATACTAAAGGCACAAGTGGACCACAAGCTGACCAGACCTCATATGAGTAACTCTATTCCATTACTTATATTTGAATGGTGATGTAAATATGTTACTATTGATTCTAATTGACTGAGATAACCAATTAGCACGAGTTACACGAGATTGAGAACTCTTTGTTGTTAATTGAGTAAATAGTGTGATTGAGCACACTAATTGAGTGAGATAGTAAAAGAGTATGAGATTTAAGAGTTTATATACTTGTAAGTTGCTGAGTACTACAATATTTTGAGAAATTGTTTCATAACCACGAAATCTTGAGTATTTTTCTCACTAAGCTTTTGTAGCTCATTAACTTTGATTGTGCTGCAGGTGCTACCGGTGACAGGGGAAAGAAAGTTGCTGGGGATAAAGGACTGTTGAACTGTGACTTGTCTTTTGGGACCTATGCGATCTTTTGAAAGTTTCTTTTGAACTTGTTTGTTTTTGTAACCCAGTTATGAGATTGACTTGTATGTTATACTTGTTTTGGTAACCTATTGTATAACTTGTTACTTATATTTTGGATTACACCTATAATCCATGTGGTTATTTTGAGTAATTTAAGGTGTAATCTGAAAGTAAAAAATCGGGTGTTACATCACACTAGCCTAAAACCTCCAAAACATGCAAGTTATATTACTACAAGTCAAATTAACGATTCAAACCTGATTTCGAGTGTTAGAGATAATCCTTATATGTCTTCATCTTGTATAAAGTCGAGTTCTTTTTCCAATATCGATATCTTGATTTCATTGTAGCCTACTTCTGCTTCATATTTCTTATTCTTGTTTATTGGTTATTCATCAACCCATTCCCAAAAATCACATTACTTCTGTAGATCCTTAATATTCAAAAAATTAATTCCGATAACCAAGCAATTATCTAGGAGAAGAAAAGATTTCATATACACTTAACAAAGAGTTAGGGTAATCCTAAACCTTCTGGCATGATTAGTCTTGGTTGATGATGTCCAAATTCACGAAGGATACCCACATTTATAAGGCTTTACATCTTCAAATGTCCTATTTGTCTTAGAAATGCACGTGTTTGAGTTGGATATCATCAAATTAGAGGAAGAAGACATGGGATTCGAATTAGATGTCCAACTCAGCAATAAATGTGCCAACAAAGCAATACATATGACAACCCAGACACAAACATGCACCAACTTGTGTATATAAGGTGTTTTTTGAACATATGTGAAACACCCTCGCTTAAGGCTTTTCATAAAACATCATTTTAACACATGTTTAACATCATTGTTCCAAAAATCATCCTTTAGTGAAAACTTCAATTTCAACATCTTCAAATAAGTCATATTCTTTCAAAATCATTTTTAAAACACATGGGGTTTAATGAGAAATAAATTTAGGTTTAAGTTGCGGAAAACATCGTTTGGTCCCATTTTAGATAAAGCATTTTAGTTTATAAAGTAGCGAGGTTGTAACAATTCAAATACTATTATACAACTTAAATGATACCACACAAACCGTGGCCTTCTAAACATCCAGCTTTTCTAAAGTCATCTAAACCTCTCAACCTGAGTACACATCAAAATAAGTTAGGCAGTTGAAATGCCTAGTGAGTTTATCCGAGGTTGACCCATTTTGAGGGAGTAGTGAACTACCACACTCGGGACAAACCCCCAAAAATAGTTTTAACCCACCCTTCAAAAGTTGTTTAAGACATCATAAAGGTTTACTCAAAATAGATAGTTATGATATGCAAATGCAATGTGTGATTCAACTATCCCAACCCACGTCCATCTCATAAAAGTCCAACTCACCTCGATGGCACCTACCTAAGTTCACAAATGACACACACAAAGCATGTCACTTGATCCCCATATAGGTTAAACTAGAACTAGTGGCCATCACACTAGTCCCATGAGGGTTAGCAACTCCCTCATGCGTCTCCTCACCCTCTTTATTTTAGAGAAGGGTCAAACTCAAAACATCATAAAGGTGGCTACTTCAGCCAAACATCATTAAACATCTTTAAGGTCATCATAAGGTTCACTCGGTCAATCCCATCCTATATGCAATGCAATGCACAAATAGGATGCTCAAAACATCTTTCAAAACATCATCATACTCTTTATTTGAAAACATATTTGGAAACTCATTTTCATGCAATGCACAAGTAGTAATCGTATAACACATTGCACATAATAATATGCATGAAAAGTAATTGATAACACACACAATAGATATTAGTTGGGATGTGTACTCCCGGTAAACTCACATTAGCGTCAACTGAAAAGTCAACGATAAATCTGTATAATCTCGTCAAGTCTGGAACTATCAAGTCCTAGGCTCCTATTCTCTTCCATCCATTCTTCCTATTGTCCAACATATAAGGTTAAATATGTGACCAATAGTATCATCATTTCATTTACTAACTCAACTAGAATTTCTTCCGATATTTGATCTCATGTCAATACGGGGGTTGAGCTTAATTGTCTAGTCTAAAATCAAATTAAGCGATCCATCATGCTTAAATCATCATGTTAATATATAATCTCTTATGACAACTAATGTTTTCACCCAAAAAGTCATATACATTTAAAATACTCTTTTGGTAACTTAACCCATCTTAAAATTCCTATTATTTATAATAATAGGTTATTTCGTTTTATTTAGACAAAATCATATATGTATATATGTATATATAATTAACGGATTTGCAAAAATATTCAGGTTCACTTGTTATGAAATCGATACTAATTTATTTTAAAACTTATTTTATTTATAACTCAACAATTACAGCATTTATCCATGTAATCTAAATAACATTAATCCAATTATAGCCCAAGACTAAAGTCCAAGAAAGAAGATATATTGATCTAATCCAATAGTCCAAATAATAAACCCAATGCATTCAAAAGCCCACAAAAATAAGGTCCGATCCATCAGCACTAAACCTAATACGGGTAAAAGTCAAAGAGTGAGTCAAATACCTCACCTTCCTCAACGAGTCGCAAACTGCCGCACAAGATTCCCAACATCGGCGACATCCCTCCTCACTCCGGCGAGTCCTTCGTCTCCGACGACAAGGACCGAACCCGCCTTCTTCAACCTTCCAATCCATCCAGTCGGGTTAAACCCACTGCTGCTCCGCCCACCGCCGCCTCCTTCCCTCGACTTCGCCTCTTGCAAGCAGATCCCAGCCCCACCCATCCCTAAGATCCTTCCGGGTCGGGCATGAATCTCCATCTCCGACTGAGCCTTCTTCTCCGATGACACCGGTGGCGGTTTTGGGTTAGTCCTGCCCCAAGCTACCTCCTCCAAATACACATCAAATCTGAGAAGTTGTAGAGACATGATAAGCTCACCTTTGACAACGTCTTCACCGTGCCTCACCGTCTCACTCTCATTATCTTCCTGCTGGTGACCCATTCATCCGACTGATTCAATCCCGCATCTCACTCTCTTCTGGTCATGCTTCATCCTTTCTCTCTCGTCCTATCACTCTATGTGATCTTTCTTTTTCATTTATTTCCTCTATCACTCTCACTCTAGAGTATACTCTCTCTAATGCAGTTGATGGTCGCCGGAGAGGGCCACCGGAGGCGGAGGTTCTCCACCACCGCCATTCACTCCTTCACTCGTTCTCTCTACATGCTTTCTCTCTCTAAAATCTCTTTCTCCTCTCCCATTTTGTTGGACTGCTATGATTCGTGACTCCCACACCAGGAAGATACGAGCATGCTTGCCAAACGGGAAATTACTATATTACCCTTAACTTACATGCCTTTGTCTTTTTATGCTAATTACCATAATACCCCTCCAGGAAAAATGTATTCATCACATATCAAATTACCAAATAGACTAATAAGATGTATTGGTCCTGTTATGAAAAATTAGCAAATACCATTTTTTAAGAAGCAATTCTTTTGTTTATGAAATTACTAAAATACCTCTTTTTGTCTTACTTAATAACTTATTAAAACTTTACATGTCAACTTAATGGTTTTTAATTTAAGTAGCTAATCAATTAATTTTAATAATAAAATTCATTGTTAGAATAACCAATTTTTATATATGAAATTTCTTAAATGCCTTTTTAATTTAAATATAGATAGCTTAAATATCCATATGATGATTAACGTGGATATTCTTATAGACATAAAGTTTAACTGTTCACTTGTATAAAATAACGATTTCAAGATAAATGACTTCTAAAACATGAGTAAATTCTGAAAATAATTCACTCATTTTTTTTTATAAAATAATTTTTATTTATTTATTTTCCAAAACAACTTTTATTTTTTTTGATTTAAGTCCAAAACTCCTAGACCAAAAACACGGATGTTACAATATGATACACATAGATGGTCATATGTATACAAAAACCATAATACAATAAAGTTTTTTATACAAAAGAAACTTGAATACTATTTTTTGTACAGTTTTGATATTTAAAACTCTACCAAATCATTTTTCCTAAAGGATTAATGAACAAAATGGGTAACAAACTCTTGCTTCTGTTCACATTTAGGTAAGCATGTTTTTTTTGTTCACTTTTACCCATCGAACTTGTGGTGACCGTTTAAAAAAAGGTAATATGACCCACAATTGTAGGTTTTTGCTGATTTGGATATTATCGTATATTACGTGGCATTACGGAAATATTACGTGGCATTATCCATCAAACTTATGGTACCCGACTCGGCCCGGTTCACTGAGTCAGCTTGCCGAGATGACCGAGTCGACTCAACAGGTTGCAGATCGGAAAATGGGGGCAGGGTTTGCTGCGGATGGCCACCGGAGCTCGGAACCGGTGGTTGTGTAGCGAGAACCGGCGGCTAGGTGGGCTGAATCGGACGTTGCAGGCGGCGACTCGGTCGGTTTGGGCTCGATCCGTTGGTAGCAGCTATTCGCGAGTGAGGTGGCTAGGGTTTGATCGGGGGAAAATAAGGCGGAGGGTAGCGGGGGCGAAAGGAGAGGGACGGTGGTGTGAGCAGGTGGCTAGGGTTCGATCGGGGGAAAAGAAGTGGAAGCAGATCGCGAGTGGTGAAATGGAGGAGGAGGGTAGCGGGGGCGAGAGGAGAGGGAGGGTGATGCAGGTTTCGAAGGCGGAGGCGGAGGCGGAGGCGGTGCTCGGTTGTGGTCTTCGCCGGAGAAGAAGGCCGGAGATGGGGGATGGTGCTCGGTTGTGGTCTTGGCCGGAGAAGAGGGAAAGTGAGAAAGGGTGAACCGGGTTAGGGTAGGATTTGCCACGTAATTTAAGTTAATGGCCACGTAATATTTCTGTAATGCCACGTAATACATGATAATTCCACATAATATACGATAATACAAAAATCAGCAAAAACCTACAATTGTGGGTCATATTACCTTTTTTTAAACGGTCACCACAAGTTCAATGGGTAAAAATGAACAAAAAAAACATGCTTGCCTAAATGTGAACAGAAGCAAGAGTTTGTTACTCATTTTGTTCATTAATCCTTTCCTAAAATAGCAAAATTATGTTTCCCACTTTGATTAAATGACGCGTTTTAAGTTTTTCTCTGGATTGGATTTGTTTCCCACTTTGGATTTGATTTGGATGGAAGCGTTTTTCAATCTCCCGCCTATTTCTCATCCCATTTTCCTCAAACCCTCAGAAACACCAAAACCCTCACAGAAATCATCAGGACACAAAAATGGAGAAAGAAAGTCGTGAAATTGCTTATCCGGGGTCTCGACACAAGGATTTGAAAAGGTCGTTTACGCTTGCTCTACACGGCCTCCTCACCACCTACTCCAAAGAGGTAAAATCCTTTGCAATCAATCTATACGCATCGATTTGCTACCGTATTAGGTATCAGCAGATTGTGCAAATCCTTTCTTTCTCACAAATCGCTACTCGAAATCCTTTCTGTTGCTCCAAAGCTGAACGTTAAAGCACGCTTTAAGGTCAAACGGAATTTGTCTTACATTCCGTTTTGATTTGTATCTGTTGACTATATTGAAATTCTATAATCCGTAGAACAAATTCTAACGAAATTTCTGTAATCGGAAGAGATTGTTTTGATTCCCAAAGTTTAATTTCTTTGCAACAAGGCGCACTTTGGTTACCGAGGGAGTAAGTTGATACCCTAAGTGTGAGGAGATTGAAAGAACAGAGAAGGGGGAAGTAGGAAGTATAATAGACATGATCTTAACAAACAATGATCAATGATGTGAAATGACAAGGATTGTAATTATTTCTGTTAAACCAGTTCTGAATGAGATTATTATGAATGTCATCTATGCATATAACAAAAATTCTGCAAATGAATGAAAGGTTTTAATGATTTAGAGATTTTGGATGGAATTGGTGTCGAATGGAAACTGATTGTTTGATAAGTATCTTAAATGGATCATCTGATGATAGAAATTACTGCTTTACCCCTGTGAACTACTTTGATCAAGAAGACAGTTTGATGATAAATGCTGGATGATGTTATTACAGCATCATTAATGGTCAATGTTTTTTGGTTTATTGGCAAATTTATCACTTATTTAACATTTTCTTATGTTTGATTTTATATACTTAAAGGAGTTTTGCAAATCGTTTCCAAGATTTACACAGGCAGAACAAGAGCATCTCCATCGGCTATATATTAAGGTGAAAATCATTATTTTAATTTATTTTTAAGTACACAATTAAAAATTCAACTTTGTGAAATACTATAAATACATAAGAAAATAAAACCCCTTTTTAGGTTATTTTCTTTTGTACATTCAACATTTTACCACTCACTCAGATTTTTTGGTTAACTGCTATTTATTTTCTTTTTAATTTTACAGGTTATTGTGTCTTTGCATCAAAATATTGAGGTATAAGTTTTCTGTTTCATTTGTGCAAGCTTTATAAATATAAATTTTGTTTTTCATAGAAATTTCTCTGTAAATATTAATTTAGAAACCGTATTATGCTACTTCCAATTTAAAAATATAAATTCAGACAGAACCATATGATACTATTTAATAGCAATTTGACTTTTATTGCAAATTTACAGGAAGAGTTTGAAGTTCTATGTAAAGAGACCGAGGTATTCTTTCTATTAGTCCAGCTTTTTTCATTGTCATACACTTTTTAGAAATTTGGTCAAATAAAAGAAATAACAACGTACTTCCATTTATTTGTTTATTAATTATTATAGCAACCCACTTTCATTTCTTTCTATTACAGCATTTTACTTTGAAATATCTATCCAATTACATAAATATCATCCAAATACAAAGCAATTTTCACTGCTATAATGCATAGATTTTTCAAAGTATAAATCCGTAATATAAAAAAAGGGTTAATTACGAAGAAAGCACTATGTTTTGTCAAAAGTTCGGTTTAACCACCAATTTTTAAAAGATTTGGAAAAAACCACCAATTTTTGGTAAAAAGTTTCATTGAAGCCATTAATACCGGTTCTTCCGGTCATAATGGTTAGACTAAAACTTTTTCTAAAAATTGGTGGTTTATTAGAACAAATGAAAAATTGATGGTTTAAGCAGAAAAAGTAATGAAATATAGTGTTTTTTCCGTAATTATATAAATTAAAGTGTAAACATTATCTAGGTCTAATTACGAAAAAAGCACTATATTTTGCAAAAAAATTCGGTTTAACCACCAATTTTTAAGATTCAGAAAAACCACCATTTTTGGTAAAAAGTTTCATCAAAGCCACTGTTACCTGCTTCTTTAGGTCATAGTGGTCAGGTTGAAATTTTTTCAAAAAATTGGTGGTTTTATTAGAACAAATGAAAAATTGATGCTTAAACCAGAAAAAGTACAAAAATATAGTGCTTTTTCGTAATTTGCCCTAAAAAAAATCAAAACTACAATGCTATAATTTGAGTAGACTCTTCAAAATTTACATTTATCTCAACAAGAAAATAACTGAAAGTACAATGCTGTAAAACAAAGAAACGAAAGTAAAATGCTATAATCAACACATAAATGAAAGTACATTGCTATTTCTTGCATCTATCTTTTTGAAATGTTCTAGAAGAAATCGTTTATGGTTGCAGGTAGGAAACATTCTTGACATTGTAGAGGAACTTGTTGAAGAACAAACTATAGATCTTCTACATCCTGATAAGTATGCATCTTTTTTACAAATTTGCCCTCATTTGTTTTTTTCTTCTGTTTTCTAGTCTTATATAATTTAAAGAGTAAATTAAACAGTTTTGGTCCCCATGGTTTACACCAAATTACAGTTTTGGTCCTAGTTTTGAAAATCTTATATTTTTGGTCCGTGTGGTTTCTAAATCTTTCACTTGTGGTCCCTATGGTTTCCAAATCTTTCACTTTTGGTCCCTCCTTCTGTTACCATTTGTGTAAACCACATGGACCAAAAATGAAAATATCTGGAAACGACAGGTACCAAAAGTGAAAGATTTGGAAACCAAAGAGACCACTATTGCAAGATTTTCAGAACTAGGACCAAAAGTGTAATTTGGTGTAAACCACAAGGACCAAAACTGTAATTTACTCTAATTTAAATTTTATGTGGTTTCTAGGTCAAATTTCAAAGATGTTGTACAAGTGTTGTCCACTTTAAAGAAGAATGAGATCGAAAAATTTACAACAAGGATTGAAAAGGTGTGCTACTTGATTTGTCTTTACTTGTTGAAAATATATAATAAATAATGTAGGCCCCGTTTGTTACACATGGCGAATATTTTATATTAATTTTCACAAGCTTATCGATTTAATGGGCAACATAAGGGTTAATTACAAAAAAGCACTATATTTTGCCAAAAGTTCGGGTTAACCACCAATTTTTAAAAGATTTGGAAAAAACCACCAATTTTTGGTAAAAAGTTTCATTGAAGCCATTATTACCGGTTTATTAGACTAAATTTTTTTCTAAAAATTGGTGGTTTATTAGAACAAATGAAAAATTGATGGTTTAAGCAGAAAAAGTAATGAAATATAGTGTTTTTTTCCGTAATTATATAAATTAAAGTGTAAACATTATCTAGGTCTAATTACGAAAAAAACACTATATTTTGCAAAAAATTCGGATTAACCACCAATTTTTAAGATTCAGAAAAACCACAATTTTTGGTAAAAAGTTTCATCGAAGCCGGTGTTACCGGTTTCTTTAGGTCATAGTGGTCCGGTTTGAAAATTTTTCCAAAAATTAGTGGTTTTATTAGAACAAATGAAAAATTAATGGTTAAACCAGAAAAAGTGTAAAAATATATGGGTTTTTTCGTAATTAACCCGGCAACATAATGTGAAATTACGTTTCTAGACGGAAGCTGAGAACCAAGTCTTGAGAAGTCGTGTTGAATTCTTACGAAATCAAATACAAGATTCCTCAATTGCATCAACTGCTATTGAGAAGGTAAAATGTTGTTAGTTTTGTCATTCCTAGATCGTTAATTGCAAAAAATAGCAATTTACTTTCATTTATTTATGTTTATTATAGCATCCTACTTTTGTTTCTTCTTTATACGCCATTCTACTATTAAAAATCTATCAATTATAACAATGTCTTAACAAGGATATTTTTGAAAGTTACAACACTATAATTAGGTAGATTTTTTTAGAGTACAATGTTTTAATAAGAAAAAGGGTTTAAAAATACAATGTTGTAATAGAATGAAATAACAATAGGATGCTATAAGAAACAAATAACTAATAGTACATTGATATTTTCTTTCATTTAGCTCTTTTCTTGAATTAAGATGACACATTTGATGAATATTCATATCTTGTTTTTTGTTAGATGATGAATGTTGATTAATGGAACAAGCAATGCCACCAATCCATGATAACCACCGTAGCATCAACACTTCTCGTGTGAAACGATGTGGTCTTTTGTTGTTTGAGACAGTACGACTACTATGTTGTCTTTTGTTTCCTTGTTTTTGCTTGAATTTTATATTGTCGATATTATGCTTTGTTCTTATGCTGTTACACCCTTTTCATTGATAGTGTGGGTAATTGGTTCTTTTAGACCTAAATATTCCCATAAGTGCCAAAATAGCAACATATTAACATTTTCTTACTTGTAATTGCAACCTACTTTCATTTCTTTACCCATAATAGCAATATGTAACATGAAGACTCTAATACGCTTACAAGTATTAGATTGCATATTGCTATTATGGATGACAAATAAAGTATACTCTATGGATACATAAATATTGCTATGAGTAAATAGTACCTCGTTATTATGTGTAAAGAACATAATACATTGCCTATATTAGCAATGCGAGTGCAATATGTTGCTATTCCTATAAGTTGCCTTTTTCAGATCGGTGAAACCGGTAAATCTTTCGATCAATCACAATTCACAAGTAGAAGTTAAAGTGCTGTATTTCAACTTTTAAGTTATAAACCTTGATCTTGAAGCTCATAGTGTTTCTACACGATCATGTTTTGGGAAAATGAATACATTTGAAAGAACAATAATATATATGGAATGTGGGTGATGTAACAATATTCAATATTAGGGATGTCGATGCGATAGGTTTGAGGGTAGAGTCCCTATCCCAAGTTGGAAGATACTAATTTCTATAATTTTACCATTAGAAGATATTTTCATAATCTTGTCGGCCTTTAAAAACCGAAAAGAAAAACTGAAAGCTGTTTCTTTATGAACCGGTTTTTTAAAAGGTCTTTTTATCATGAGTTGAACTGGTTTTTTACCCCTGTTTTTTTTTTTTCCGATTAACCAAACCGAACCGGTTAAAAACCAGAAAAAAACCGGTTTGACTTACTTTCATTAAACAAAAAAGCAGCCAAAACTGGTTAGACCATAGCTATTTTTTTTAAACTGGTTCTGAAAAAACCGAAACCAGTTTAAACTGGTAAATGTGTACCTTTGGGATTGGTATCTACATGGAATGCATCTCACATGATGCTAATCGGGTGGGCAGATCAAGGGTTTGAGTCTTAACATCTACAATTAACTTTAATTACAATGTGGGTTGGGCTTTTTGTGGTCATTGAGCATTTATGGCAGCCACTTCGCGACCGTCGCGTACTTGATTTACACATCACATTATGCTTTCAAGGCGGGGCAGTGTGGGCCGGTCAATGGGTTGTTACAAGAATAGTCATTTTGCGTAAAAAAGATACTTTGGTAATTTGGATTTAAAATTTGATTTGGAACTTGTATTTAGGAGCTTGGTACGATCAAAAGGTACCACTTCGTAAAATTTCAAAGATTTGATGTTAGCAAGAAGTAAATGTAGGATTCTCTTAAGCTCTAATATAACTGATTATTAATATCCTACTTATCCTCTTAAAACTTTCTAGATCACATATCAATGAGGACTTTTTTTCGTGTTTTAAAAATACTGAATCTGGAAGTGACACATGATTGATTATACACTTCTATACAAACACTAAATGGTTAAATGCAAGAAAATTTACAAAAAGTTCATGTGCTCAGAAAATACTCACATATTGGAATTACCGTGGATAAAATGTTTATCATGTTACAGAAGATTACTGCAATAAGAGATACAGTAGTTAAAAGTAAATAACGCGACATAAAAATTTATATAATTTGGGAAGCCTTCTCTGATATCAGAGCCAGGTCTCGATCATCGGACCTGTGGGTTATAGGCCCACCAGGCTTCCGCTGCGCCACTCTGATTTGATGACTATTTTTCTATAAAATATAAAATATTCGATGCTATTTACTGGCATATTCCATTTACCTTTTAATACAATGAACCGTGACTCTTTATCCTGATAAAACTCTTGGCCCTGTTGTAATGAATTCTTTGATTCATTACAACCACATGGAGATAATTTCTTACAGTTTCAACTATTAAACCATAAATCAATTAATTTCCATACAAACGGTTAAACTAAAAAAAAAGAAAAAAAGAAATTAGACTGCAATGTCAGTGAAAAATATTCAAGGTCTTTTCTTATTAGGTAAAGTACGGTGTTGTAATTGAGTAGAATTTTCTAAGTACATTGTCTTAATAAGAAAAAAATTTGAAAGTATGATGCTGTAACATAATTAAATGAAAGTAAGATGCTTTGATAGACAAGTAAATGAAAGTACGTTGCTATTTCTTGCAATTAACAATAAAAAAATGCATAGCAGTCATCTATATCACTGCCATATTTGGATAGATTTTTATAGTACAAGGTCTTGATAAGATAAACTTCGAAAATATAGTGCTGTAATAGAAAGAAATAATAATATGATGCTATAATTAACAAATAAATAAGAGTACATTGCTATTTATTGCATTTAACACCTCTTAAAATGCCATCGGCCGTAAATGCCAAAATAGCAACATACTTACGTTTCTTTACAAATGAGATAACGTACTTCCATTTCTTTACCCATAATAGCAATATGTAACTTGAACCTTGTAATATGCTTACAAGTGGAATTTGAAATTTTGACTTTTAAACCTTGAATTTTAAGTTCACAATGTTTACACTGTTGGTGGTTTTGGGCAAATGAACACATTTTAAAACTATTGTGACTAGTTTCACAACAAATTTTTTTTTCAGTAAAATCATGTTTAATCTCTTAAAAAATTAAAAAAAGTTAGATGTTTGTTTTTTTTGTCCCCTCTTCAAGAAAATTGTAGAACAATTTTCTTTGCCCCCTCTTACTTTGTTAAATACTGAATTAAAGCGGTGAATTTTCAAGTGGTATTTGATTGATCTTACACTTCTAAACAAACAGTAAAGGGTTACATGCAAGAAATTCACCAAAAATTCATGTGCTAAAAAAAACGAAAATTTAAAAAAGGAAATTGTAACGAAAAACTGTAAAAATTTAATGTGGTTTTTGGGAAGCTTTCTCTTATATCAGAGCCAGGTTTCGATCCTGGGACCTGTGGGTTATGGGCCCACCACGCTTCCGCTGCGCCACTCTGATTTTATGACTATCTTTCTATAAAATATAAAATATTCGATGCTATTTACTGGCATATTCCATTTACCTTTTAATACAATGAACCGTGACTCTTTATCCTGATACAACTCTTGGCCCTAATGTAATGAATTCTTTGATTCATTACGACCACATGGAGATAATTTCTTACACTTCCAACTATTAAACCATAAATCAATTAATTTCCATACAACTGGTCAAACAAAAAAAAAAAAAAATTAGACTGCGATGTCAATGAAAAATTTAACATAATGGTTCAAGGTCCTTGCTTATTAGGTAAAGCAGGATGATGTAATGGAGTAAATTTTTCAATGTACATTGTCGTATTAAAATTATTTTTGAACGTATGATGCTCTAACATAATCAAATTAAAGTAAGATGCTTTAATAAACAAGTAAATGAAAGTACGTTGCTATTTCTTGCAACTAGCAATAAAAAATTCCATTGCAGTCATTGGTAGATTAAACTGTTCCAAATATGAGGATTATGTGATTCTCTTTCATATCTATATTATCCTATGTTTTCTTTAAGTTACTTGTCCTATTTAAAGAAGAATGATATCAAACACCTTACACGACTATATTAATAATTTATAAAAAAAATTGAAAAAGTTAAGACATAATGTGTATATCTTCATTTCCCTCACCATATCTATTAAGTTGCTCTTTCTACATTAAGTTAAAGAAAATATACAACTTACTAGATTAAATCATGTCCCCATTAAGTCAAAAAGAAACAAAACCCGCTAGTCATTAAAACACCATAACCGTAATAAACTCGGAGTCTGAATGTAAATATGTTGACTTTAATATATCATAAATTCCATAAAATACGGCTCCTGAAGGCACCATGGTTATGATGGACGGAAGTAAGCCTGTGGCAAATATGTAAATTTCACAAATAAGTTGAATGATGATTTTCTTCACGGGTGTGTTTACAAATTGATTTGTTAAGATGGTGGGTTAAATGAAAGAAATAGCAATATACTTTCATTAGTTTGTTTGTTATAGCGTCCTACTTTCATTTCTTCTTATTACAAAATTAAACTTCGAAAAACATATTGATTTGTACAATATTGGGTTGAATGCTTCATTTTTTATAAAATATTACGTAAATTAACAATTTTTCCCCTATAAACATGAATGCTTGGAATCTATTATCATTATGACCAAGAATAAAAGGTTATCATGAGAATAGTTAACTTCATAATACAAAGTAAAAAAAAAAAAACAGTATATATTTTTTTCCAATAGTATGATGGTAAAACAAATAGCATTCCTACGTTGTAACATTTTACAAAAAAAAATACTCGAGGGTTTATAAAAAGTAAACGTGTGGAATTATGAAATAAAAATATGTATGGTATGTGGTCGGATAAAGCATACAAGGGAACCAATTTGTATCAAATTATGAGAAAGTATATGGAAAAAGCTAGAGGGGCAGAATTGTAAAAAACAAATATTGGGAAGCTTTTCTCTGATATCAGAGCCAGGTTTCGATCCTGGACCTGTGGGTTATAGGCCCACCACGCTTCCGCTGCGCCACTCTGATCTGATGATTTATTTCTATATAATTTATAATAGAATTAATATTTATGACACTTTACAATCAACCGTCAAGCTTTAAGACTTCTTTGGTTCATATTTTATTGATTTAATATTTTTTATTTGAGAATTTGTATTTGTGGGATGTACCACGAGATTGAGATAGGGTTATCAAGCATCCAACATGCTCTCACTAGTTCCAACTATAAAACCATAAATCAATTAATTTCTAAAAGAAAAAGGAATTACACAACAATGTCAATGAAAAATCTAACTTAGACTTCGCTTATTAGTTGAAGTACAATGCTATAATTGAGTAGAGTTTTAAAAATACATTGTCTTAATACGTTTTTTTGGAAGTATGATGCTATAATAAACAAATAAAGGAAAGTGCGTTGTAAATATACTTTTGTTTCACTTGTATCCTTTATATCAAGATACTTGCTTTATTAAAAATGCATCAGAAATCCAAATTTTCTCAAATTGAAACAAACAGTCCCTCCTACCCATGAAAACCACAAACTTTCCATTTCAAATTGGCCAAGAAAGATAAGTTTTCAAGGTACAATTATTTATTTGTACTTTGTAGACATTTGAAATTCATGTTATAAAAAAAGTAAAATGATTAATACTCATGTTAACTACAAGTGCAGGTCTGGAAATGAAATATACAAAAATGAAAGTAGGTTGCTATTTTTTCCATACTTTTGAAACTTGGTTGCTATTTTTTCCAAACTCTTTCTCCTAAAAAAGTTATTACTGGTATCGCATGATTGACTATCACATTAAACATCTGAATCTCAAATTTTATGTGCTAATATGCGGAAAAAAAGTAGTTTGAAAGTAAAATACTCTACTTGGGTAGATTTTTCAAAGTACATCGCCTTAATAAGAAAAAAAAAAAAACTGATATTACAATACTGTAATAGACAAATACACAAATATTGCATCATTTGAATACAATACACAAATATTGGGTCGAATGCTTCATCTTTTTGTAATATTATTTAATTTAACTTTGCTGCAAATTTCCCCGATGAACTTGAAAGTTTGGAATCTATTATCATTATGACCATGGATGAAAGCTTATCATATTCCAAAAGCTAACTGCAAAAGAGATACAGTAGTTAAGTTCATAATACAAAGTAAAAATTAAAAAACAGTATATTTTTTCCAATAGTATGATGGTAAAACAAATAGCATTCCTATGTTGTAACATTTAAAAAAAATGCTCCAGGGTCGATAAAGATTATAAAAAGTTAAGGTGTTGAATTATAAAAATAAAGAATAAAAGTAAATTGCAGGAAACGAAGTTGTACCAAATTATGAGAATATAAATATATGGGAATAAAGCGATGTATATACAATGAAAAAGCCAAGGGGCCGAATTGTAAAAAAATTAATATATCGGAAGCTTTTCTGTTGTATCAGAGCCAGGTTTCGATCCTGGGACCTGTGGGTTATGGGCCCACCACGCTTCCGCTGCGCCACTCTGATTTGATGTACTACTAGATAGAGATAGGTTTATCAAGCATCCAACATTCTCTTACTAGTTCCAATTATAAAACCATAAATCAATTAATTTCTAAAAGAAAAAGGAATTACACAACAATGTCAATGAAAAATCTAACATAGACTTTTCTTATTAGTTTAAGTACAATGCTATAATTGAGCAGAGTTTTAGAAGTATGTTGTCTTAATACGGTTTTTTTTTGAAAGTATGATGCTATAATAAACAAATAAATGAAAGTGTGTTGTGATTTCTTGCATATATCCCTAAAAGAAGTTCATGTCAATCATTGGTGGATTGAATTGTTCTTAAAATATGGATTAAGTGATTCCTTTTCATATTTTGAATTGTGCTATATATATATATATATTTTTGTTGCAAGTGGGAAACGTTCTTGACATTGTAGAAGAACAAACTTTGGATCCTCTATATCGCGATAAGTATGCATCTTTTACTTGCTTGTTCTTACATATTCATTTACCCATAACATCAATGCACTTTAACTTGTATGATTGTATCCTTTATATCAAGATACTTGTATTTGTTACATACTATAATTATCGATAAACAAATGCAAGCATGTTGCTATCACGAGTGAAGAATTGTAAATATTTTGGTATTAGGTGTCCAAAATGTAAGTACGTTGTTATTAACCCTACAACCGTGCTGTAAAATGTGTGTTAATTGCTAGCCTTTTACTTGTTAGAAATATATGATAAATAATAACTTATATTGCATTTTAGTGTGATTGGACAAATTGCAACCTTGTCCACCAAAAAGTATGGAACAAGGGCCAGCTCTCGATCCATCGTTTTTATGCAGATATTGGAGTTTTTTGTCACACCCAAAATTGTAATTTTTTGTCCTTTCATTTATTTGTTTATTATAGTATCCTACTTTTCTTTCTTACTATTATTACATCAACGTATTTGATAAATCTGTCAATTTATAGCAATGTCATCTAATTCACTGATTTATTTGGATATATTTGTATAGTAAAATTCTTTAATAAAAAGAGTAAGACGTTATAATATTAAATAAATAAGAGTACATTGTTATCTCTTGCATTTGGCCCTCTTAAAATGCCAATAGCACTACTGGGATTTAGACGACACGTTTGATCATATTTACATCTTACCTTTTTTGTTAGATGAAGACGAGAATATTGAATGATGGAACTAGCAATTGCACCAATCCTTGATAGCCACCGGTGTATCACTATCAACACTTATCATGTGAAATGATGTGGTCTTTTGTTGTTTGGGACAATATTATGTCGTCTTATGTTTCATTGTTTTAGCTTGAATACAATCGTGTGTTTGTTCATAAAAGGAAATTGCAGGAAACGAATTTTGCACCAAATTATGAGAGTATATGGGGATAAAGCGATGATGTATATAGAATGAAAAAACTGAGGGGCCGAATTATAATAAAAAAAAATTCGGAAGCTTTTCTCTTATATCAGAGCCAGGTTTCGATCCTGGGACCTGTGGGTTATGGGCCCACCACGCTTCCGCTGCGCCACTCTGATTTGATGACTTACTTCCATAAATTATAAATATAATTAGTCTACACATTAGTACAATTCCTGGCCCTTTTTAGTGAATTCTTTGGTCTATATTCTGTTTGATTTATATTTTTTATTTGATAATTTGTGTTTGTGAGATGTATTACAAGATGGAGATGGGTTATCGAGCTTATAGGTCCAACTATAAGACTATAAATCAATTAATTTCCAAAAAAAAAATAAAAAATTAGACAACAATTTCAATGAAAATTTTAACTTAGAAGTTCAAGTACTTTTCTTATTAGGTGAAGAACAATGCTATAATGAGTAGATTTTTCAAAGTACGTTGTCTTAATACAAAAAAAAAATGTAATTTTGATGCTATAATAAACAAATAAATGAACATTGCAGTTTCTTCCATATAGCCCTAAAAATATGGATTAAGTAATTCCTTTTAATATTTTACATTGTGCTATATTTTTTTAGGGTAAGGAAATGTAAGCTCTTTCCTATACATGTGTGTTTTATTTAATGCATAAAAAACGATTTAATAGAGAATGGTATTATAAAAGTGGTTGATATCAAAAGGCATTTAGTAAAATAAAAGTGGTTGATATAAAAAAACAATCATGTCCAATGGTAAAGAGCACTTTATGAAGTTTATTATTCTAAATTGGAGTCTTTATGACTTTACAAAATTTCGACTACCTTTTTGCTTCAAGTTTTCTAAAGTTGGTGGCTCTTTTAACAGTTTTAAACGTGAATCGAAAAACATGTTTTAATGATTCTCCTCCATCACAGTCGTTGACCATTAGTTTTAGTTGACTTATAAGAAGGAAACATTAAACATAAAGCCACAAACTTAAGGGAAAAAAATATTTTTTGAATTATTGTAAGGAAATATTAGACAATTAACATGAGTTAAAATCTTCTCCATCACATCGAAAACCTCATTCTTATTTGAAGAATGAAATGAAAGCCAAAAATATAGAACACTACCACAAATATATATTTGCTAGCTATCCTAATTTTAATGCTTAAAATATTACGTAAAACTTCAAACAAAAGTTTCTTTAATCAACATGTTACTACTATTCCTACCAAAAGTCTACTATGAGGTGCAATTCCATTTTGAGAAATAGAAAGAAAAAAAAAAAAAAAAAAAGCCGACTCTTATTCTGGTTCAACTTTGAGAACAATCTTCATGAGTTCATAAACAAAATAACTTATAGCAGCTGATGGTAGCACCTGACAATGCACAACACAAAAAAAAAAAAAAAAAAAAAAACATCAGAAATAGCAATGTACTTTCATTTATTTGTTTATTATAGCATCCTACTTTCGTTTGTTTCAATTATAAATAAAAAAATCTACCAAATTATAGCAATGTCATCTAAATACAAAGCAACTTTCACTGCTATAATGAGGTTGGTTTTTTTAGTACAATTTCTTGATTAGAAATGGACCTAAAATCCAAGAATAATAAAAACAATGAATTAGATACTAAATCAATTAAATTTTCTAATCACCATCTTACTAA
Organism: Cichorium intybus; assembly: GCA_023525715.1. Taxonomy (NCBI): domain Eukaryota; kingdom Viridiplantae; phylum Streptophyta; class Magnoliopsida; order Asterales; family Asteraceae; genus Cichorium; species Cichorium intybus. The sequence goes on along the minus strand of CM042017.1, from coordinate 93,206,379 downwards.
AATGCAAACAGAACATCGACATATGTGCAGAAGTCTTTTTTCGAATTTTTTCGGACCATTGGGGTTTGATTTTTTTTTTCTTGAATTTTTCTAGAATACCCAATTTCATGTAAATTTCTAAATTCTTGCAATTCCGTTTTTTTTTTTTTCATAAACCTTCATTCTATAACTATTTAAGTATTCCATATGCAAATTTACAATGCGTAATATTGTATATACTTCAGTACTAACAATTATTACATATTAATTATATCTAGGGCTTATCACTAAAATGACCACCTTTTCAACAAATATCACAAAATAATAGCCTATGACGCAAATTACACCTTTGCAAAATTCATTTTGAAAAAAAAAAAATTCACAATATTTTCAGATTCTTTGGTAGTGTGGATAATTCCTAAAGCAATTTTGCAAAAACGAAAATTTGCAAGTTTGTTTTAACAAATGGGTGGATATATTCTGATAAATGTTAAAAAAAGGTCATTTGGTTATATAACACCAACCATTTTGATCATTTTAAAGATTAACCCTAACATATACCGTAATAATAAGGGTAAATTGCATAAAAGTCATTAACTTTTCCAATTTTCTCGATTTTGATACTGCATTTTTAGCTTTTGCAATTAAGTCATTATGTTTTCAGAAAAGTTGCAATCAAGTCATTATGTTTTCCAAAAAAGTTGCGAAAATGACCATGGTTACCAGGTCATATGGTCAGATTTGCAATTTTTCAGAAAACCTAATGACTTAATAGCAAAAATAAAAAACATAGTGTCAAAATCTAGAAATCTGAAAAAGTTAGCAACTTTTATGCAATTTATACAACTTAATCACTTTACATGCCTCATACGTGTCCAAAAAAGTAAATTTGTTGTTACCTTGGATAGTTCATCCTAACAGCCCCAAAAAAGAACATAAAAACAAAAAATAAAGTTCAATGTTACTTGTGACAAAAAGCAAGTTTGTCACAAGTAGCATTGAACTTTGATTTTTTTTTTTTTTTTTTTTTTGGTTCTTTTTTGGGGCTGTTAGGGTAAACTATCCAAGGTAACAACAAATTAAGTCATGTCCCGATTAAGTCAAAAAGAAACAGTATCCAATAATACCTGTAATAAACTCGGAGTCAATCCCGCATACAAAGCGGGAACACCGCCTTGTTCAACAATCTTTCCAAAAGTAGCAAAAGCACTCATTTTTGTCGCCCTTACTTGCAATTGAAGTTGTCTTCTCACAACTTCAAACGGATAAGTCGCAGCTTCCGCACAACATCCCGCAACCGCACCGTAAATCAGTGTTCTCATTGTACCTAATTCCATCTGCTCCAAAGCATTCAACGCGGGCCCTCCTTCCTTCATATTTTCAAGTCTTTTTATTCCTTTTGGTGAATGTAAATAAGTTGACTTTAAAATATCATAAATTCCATAAAATACGGCCCCCGAAGGTGCCATGCTTATAATGGAAGGTAACAAGCCTTTGTATAAAGAAAAGAAGCCTTCGGTTTGAATCATGTGGCGAAATGCACCGATTACACCGCCCATTGCTTCGCCACCTGGCGCCACCATTTTTGTTCTGATCTGTGGCAAATATGTAAATATGATGATGTTCTTTAGAAAGTTGAGAAATTTTGTTGAATGAGAGAAATAGTAACGTGCTTTTGTTGGTTTGTTTGTTATGGCATTCTACTTTTATTTTGAAAAAAAAACATATTGATTTGTCGAATATTGGGTTAAATGCAAGAAATAGCAATGTACTTTCATTGATTAATTTTAAAAAATCTCAATGTCATCTAAAAACAAAGGAACTTTCTCACTGCTACAATTGGAATGTTTTTTTTTTCCTTGGATAATGACTTAATAAGCAAAAAACGAAAGCACAATGCTATAGTTAGGTAGATTTTTTAAAGTACAATGCCTTAATACGAAAAAAAAGAAAGTACAATGCTCATATAGGAAGAAATGAAAGTAGGATGCTATAATATACAAATAAATGAAAGTATGTTGCTATTTTTTGTATTCAGTCCAAAAATAATAGCATAAAGGGAAACAAATCGCATACCCTTCATGGATGTGTTCACAAATTGATTTGTAAAAATAATTAATTTTGAAGGAATGCGAGAACAATAAAATACTGGATTTTATGCAAGAAATAATTTCATTGGTTTGTTTATTATAGTATCCTACTTTCATTTCTTCCTATGTCAGCATTGTACTTTGAATAATCCGAGGGTCGATTGGTTCACGGGAAATGAAATGGGATTCAATAAAAAAATTAGAATTTTCAAATTTCACTTATAATTAAGTCTTATTTATTTATTTTAGTATAGGGTTAATTACGAAAAAAGCACTATATTTTGCCAAAAGTTCAGTTTAACCACCAATTTTTAAAAGATTTGGAAAAAACCACCAATTTTTGGTAAAAAGTTTCATTGAAGCCATTATTATCGGTTCTTCCGGTCATAATGGTTAGGCTAAAACTTTTTCTAAAAATTTGTGGTTTATTAGAACAAATGAAAATTTGATGGTTTAAGCAGAAAAAGTAATGAAATATAGTGTTTTTTTCGTAATTATATAAATTAAAATGTAAACATTATCTAGGTCTAATTACGAAAAAAGCACTATATTTTGCAAAAAATTCGGTTTAACCACCAATTTTTAAGATTCGGAAAAACCACCATTTTTGGTAAAAAGTTTCATCGATGCCACTCATACCGGCCTTTTCAGGTCATAGTGGTCAGGTTGAAATTTTTTCCAAAAGCTGGTTGTTTTATTAGAACAAATGAAAAATTGATGGTTAAACCAGAAAAAGTACAAAAATATAATGCTTTTTTCATAAATTGCCCTTTAGTATATAAAAGATATATCAACAAAATATGAAACAAAAGGGCAAAAAAGTAAAATTGCAACATACGGTGTCCATGGGAATGCAGAGTATAGTAGCGGTAATTCCCGCAGCAGCACCAGCAAGAAACCTTTCAAAATTAGTTGTTTCTTGATTTTTTGTTAACTTCAAGAGTTGACTTCTGTATTTATCATAAGCATAAAAGTTGATTGCTTTAAATGGAGCTGTTCTAAGAATATTCACAAAATTTCCTTTCCAAAATCCTTTAATCCCTTGAGTGGCTGCAATCGATTTTATAAGATCAATAAGATGTTTTTGTTCTCCACGAACCATATATTCCAACTTCAGTCTCTCAAGTGGTGCCACAAAAGTTCTGATAAAAAATCATACACAAAGTTTAAACAAGAAATTAGGTTTCAAGAATAATATGTTGCAAACTTATTACACATTGCCATAACTTTCTTCTATCAAAAAACAGGGTACATGTTTGAATCCTGTTAACAAGATCAAGTGAAATTGATGCTAATCGACAACAATTCAGAGTGAAGAATACCTTGAAACCATGGCAGCAACAGCTCCAGCCCAAAGATGCTTCGTTGTATTCAATGCACCTCCTTGTTTTTGTACCTTAATCTCTTCTTCCTCCAAACCTTTGTGCTCGTCTTCATGCACCCCTCCCAAAATATGACTAGATTCACCGGCAAACCCTTCGCCACTACTACCATCTTTTACCGACAAGGTCACTGACAAAAACCCGATTCGACCACGTCGCCGGCGGCTTTTCCGCCGTTTCAGTGAACAAGAAATCGGTGCAACCGAACTAGTGTTCTGTAGCGAAATAAAGGACGCTATAGACGAAGGAACACTACCCGATTCGAGAAACAATCCACCGTTTACAAAATTGGTAGACGCCGGTAGTATTTCCGTCTGCGATCCGGATGATGCGACTAAATCTCTCATCCAAAGCTCTAACCCTTTCATTGTAAAAACCCAAAACGGGAATGTCGTATTACACGATTATTAATACAAAACAGAGATCAAAATTGTTGGATTTTGAAGGTTGTAGTGGTTTACGGGTGCTGAAATTGATGAGGATCTCGGATCGGAGTTAAAGATGGTGAATTGGGAGACGAGGGGAATTGAATACGAAGAGGAACACATAAAAGGTGTATCGAGTTGGATTCGAGGGAAAAGCGGAGAGGAACACATTGTTGTTGTGCTTTGTAAACACCGCCGTAACGCCACACTTAGAAAATCCCACCAGGGGCCGTCTCTGATTGTGTTTTGTTGTTGGTATACGTAGCATCACATGAAAAGAAAAGTGCATCTTGAAATTGTTGTTTTTATCTAAAGCAAGATACCTGATAGGAAAAAACATCGAACGATGTTGGTTTTTTGTTATTTGTTACCTCTCTAGTATCGGCTATTAGTCATAATCAACTATGACTTGTATCATCGAACGATGTTGGTTTTTTGTTACCTCTCTAGTATCGGCTATTAGTCATAATCAACTATGACTTGCATCGGCTATTAAAGCGGTTTTCGGTCATAATGAGCTAATAGCTGATACAAGTTATAGCTGATTATGACTAATAGCCGATACAAGTCATAGCCGATCATAGATCAAGTCCACAAATTTATGATTCTTTTATTCTAAATTCAAGATTCTTAATATTTAAATTTAAGATATATTGGTAGCGGGGGCCATAATCATAAATTTGCCTCTATATTGGCACAACTATAGGAAAATTCTGGTTCATACTTCAGAGTCTCCTTGGAACAATTTAGAAACATTTATAAGTTAAAGAGGAAGAATTTGGTTTTTCAATTTAAATTACGTAAAAGCAAGATAGAACTTGTGGAAAATCTAATAAAACGATATCCGAGGCTCGTGCATTTGTAAGGAATACCTATGTTACTAATGAGATTTTTGAACTAAGTTAATAAAACTACTAGTTCTACTTATATAATTAATTTCTTATTTTGTTCAAATTTTAACATTGAATAGTCATTATTTAATTTACGCATAATCTAAACTAAGTTATAAAACTACTAGATCTACTTATATCATTGAAAACTTATTTTATTTAAATTTTGACGTTGAATGTACATCTTTTAATTATGGCATATTCAAATAGAATATATAAACTATTAAACAATGAATTTCATGTCTAAACAAGGGATTATTTCTTATAATAATGATCATAATAAAAAGTGTGAAGGATGTGTTTAAGCAAAACTTAAAGGAAACATTTTCCTAAGATTTTCTGGATTGCATTTTGTGAATTAGTACATTCAAATATATGTGAACCGAATTGATAACTAACTAGAGGAGGAAACAAGTACTTCATAACTTTCATTAGCAGTTACTCTAAATATACTTATGTGTATTTATGAAATTAAAACTAATGATCAAGTCATTGATGCATTCAAAAGGTATAAAATTGAAGTAGAAACATAAAATGGTATAAAGATTCAAATACTTAGGAGTGATAGCGATGAAGAGTATTTCTCCACGAAACTTTCCTCCTTTTATGAATGTTGTGGTCTAATTAACCAAATGATAGATCTATATACAACACCATAAAATAGTGTAGCTGAGAGGAAGAATGGGTCATATAATATATTGGTGGTAAATATAATTTTTCCTGATGATTTATTGGGTTGAAGCATTACTCACTGATTGTAATGTAAACATTAGATGATTCTTAAGAAACTCAAAGTAGCACCTTATGTAATATGGAAAGGTAGAAAATCCAATATAAGTTATTTCAATGTTTGGGGATGTTTGTCTTATTATAAGGTTCCCTCACATAATATATCAATATTAGGACCTAAAGCTTTGAAAAGCATATTTGTGGGATATGTAGAAAAGTAATATGGAAAGGTAGAAAATCCAATATAAGTTATTTCAATGTTTGGGGATGTTTGTCTTATTATAAGGTTCCCTCACATAATATATCAATATTAGGACCTAAAGCTTTGAAAAGCATATTTGTGGGATATGTAGAAAACTCAAAGGCATATTACTTTTTAATTTGGATTTCAATGTTCTTCTTGAATTAAGAGATTTCAATTTTTTGAGAGTAAAGTTTGATGTAATTCAACAAGTATGGATCATCTTGTGTCTCAAGTACCACAAAGTAGTCCCACTTCATGTGACAACCGTCAATTTTGGTCAATAAAAGTCAATAAAAGTCAACTGAAGCATAAATGAGGTTCAAATATTGAAATGTAATTTTCATAATCTTTCTATTGTATTATTGGATATTATAATACTACATACGTCAGTTCGAATCAATTATCGAGTAAACGCTATAAATACGTATAATAGACTACAATAGCATAGAAATTCGATAAAACGCACAAATATTATTTTGGTATAAGTAATATTCATAATACGACGTATTCGTGCTCACGAATCCGTGGACATATAGAACGTCGAAACGGAGTTCGCATGCAAAAGTTACAGCAGTTCAGTCGCTAGGAACGATAAATATACACAGATGGGCATTTAAATGCATTACAACGTGCCTTAAACATTAAGTATGAAATATCAGAACACATTTTATAGAACGTAATATGATCTAGCATTTAATTCTATATTCTGATTATTTTTCCGGTAAAATGCCATATACCACATATTCGGAAATTTACCGTGCGTAAACGCTTATATTTTCACATAACGAATTGGGAATCAATCTAAATATATGTTTACTAATATTTTTATTGTTAATATTGATTAACATATTTATTAGTAATTATATCTCCCAAATTTATACAAATACACAACACATCTTACCACACTTTTATAAAACCCAAACTTTTATAAAAGAGACTAGTTAGTTTTTATAAAAACTAACCAAAGACATTTTTTGTCTCTTATGATCATCACAAGCCACCCTAGGTGACATACCCTTGATTAAAATAAACAAAAGATTCATACCCTTAATTAAATAATACATATGCCATGCCTTAGAGTTCCTATGCAACATACACCATCTTCCTCCCTCCTATATATGTGGGACAATTTCCACCCTCCCCACCTTCAATTCATCACCAAACTCTCTTCACATACACTCTCAAAGGTCTTCAAGAATTTCCAAGTGGTTCCAAGCTTTTCCAAGTGTTTTGCAAGAAGATCTTGGTAAGTTCATGTCTATTCCAAGCTTCCAATACCTTTTCTACCATCATCCTTTGTTATTCTTTTATTCACACTCTTGATCTTGAACCATAAACAAGTCTTGAAGATCAAGCCATACTCAAGTTACCAAGCTTTGGTCTCTTTCATTTAGTAATCTACATCATCTCAAGACAAGTTTCAATGGTGAGTTCATACCCCTCATTTTCTATCTTTTTACACGTTTTTAGGGGGAGGATACAAGTCATTAAACTATATGTTTTATTCTTGAAATATGTTATTTTTATATGTTTGGTCATTTTACTACAAAAGTGATTGGCATGAAAAAGTGTTAAGATAAACTAAAATACATGTTTAGTTCAAGAAAATAGCATATAAGACTTTTACACACCTTAAATCACTAACAAAATTTCATATTTTACTTTGTTGGTGAAATGGTCATAAAATTTGTACACTATATGATTTTTGGCAAAAAGACATGGCAACACCTTTTCACTAAAATAGTCATAAAAACTATTTTGTTATATATTGTTGGGCAAAAATCAATTGTAAAAGTTTACATAACTAAAATGGTTTAAAATAAATATATTGTTACTATCTTTACATGAAAAATGACCATTTATAAGAAAACCGTTATTTTCAACATAATAACGACTATTTGAACTTATAACGTCGTAGTAAGTTTGGAAAATGACTTTTTACAAGGAAATTGGTATTTGACATAAAAATAACCATTTTTAAAGTAGTGTATGAAAAATAACTATTTGGAAAGATTGCCATCATTTTGGTAAAAAGACAAAAACTAGAAAAAGTGGCTTGCTCATCTGAAACCTTCGCCGAAACTGGTACGCCGAATACAAGTGTTCTGCGAGGTAGTCGCGTACAAGGAGATCGTGTGCAGCTTCACGACCTCTATTTATTGTAGTCCTTCTTGTGAACCTACGTGCACTTTCAGAACTTTGTGCAGTGTCGGCTATTCTATTGGCAGTTTCCTGGACCAGTGCAGCGACTTGCATAGCCGATTCTACCAACCAATCCTCGTCTTCGGACGAGGATAACGAATCGAATAACAGATTAAAGACAGGATCCATTTATGTTTTATATGTTTGTGGTGTAGTAGATATATGTTTGTGGTTTAAAAATATTGTGGTGTATGTATATATTTATAGGTAATAAATTGAAATTTTTTTTTTGACCAACGGCTCCTCGCACAACGTCTAAAGCTCTCGCATGGTCAACAATGCGGTCTCACCACAGGGAGGGGGGGTGTTCTCTGCGGCGTCGCACGACGTCACACCCCACCCCGCACAGCACATCGACCGACCTTAGGAAAACGAGAAAAGAGAAAAGATGTGACATGTAACTTAAGTGGGTTGGGAGGGATGGAACCCCACTATCGCATGTAATCACATACTATAAAATAAATTAAACGAACTGATCCAATTACACTTGATCTCCGAGGTTAGTTGATCGGTTCCATCTGTTTAATTGGATCAAAATAATATCTACATACGACCTTATTTGAACAGGATCTGTTCTATAGGCACGTACCTGTGTATTCTTGAATCCTAAGAATATAAAAATAATATCTACATACCCCTAGTTTCCGCTTTGATTGGTGGTTCTACAATTGGCTATTATGCACTTATGCCACTAATTTAAATACCCAAAAGTGGGATGATCTTTGAGTAGAATCGAATTAATTTTGGTGTAAAAATTTGTCGAGTAATTGTATTGATTCCTACCTTTTATTCCTACCCATATTCCTACCCATGTGAAATTATGACAAGTGTCATATTTAATAAAACTAATATTATTTTAATACACATGTCATAATTTAACTTGGGTAGGTAGATTAGTAGGAATAAAAGATAGGAATAAAAACAATTTCTCAAATTTGTCAAAATCGAATTCTCTGTAAAACTGGTTGCGGTTCACAACCGATGAAGACGACTAAGTACTAACTTATGGTGATCTTTAGACGATGTTTTTAAAAAGTACATATGGTCCCGAAAACTTTCACAATCAACAAATAACTAGTCAAAATACTCATATTTCCCATATATATATATATATATATATATATATATATATATATATATATATATAGACTTAGGATCTTTTGAGAACCATAAGTTCCCCGAGAACCCGAGAACTCGACAAGGAGCGTTGGATTAGATTAACTTCATTAAGGGCAAGATGGTCATTCCGTTTTTCTTTATTCCATTTACCAATTAATCATAAATCATTTATTAATCAAAATATCATTTAACTAATTAATTAAAACATAATCTAAATATAACTAATTGAAAGATTCTTTATAGTTACGTTGACTTTTATATGAAGATTCACTAAATCATCAAGAACACGTATGAACATACTGAGCCGCCATAGCTAGATTTCTCGATTTGAACTGAAATTAAACTTTGTAGATCGATTTCTTATCTAATCGTGTCATCAAAAAGCAATATCTTGTTATCAATATCATTGAATTTCTTCTTTTCTCATTCGATTTGTTCTTCACGCATCAACAATTTTGAAATCGCAACAACAAAATTGCAACAATTACAGGTGAGTTTTTGATTTGATTTTGTAGTTTCTACCTGTTTTTTCGTTTTCCTGTTCTTTACGTGAGTTTGTAATTTGATTTCGTAGATTCTGCCTGTTTTTGATTTTTTTCTGTTGTTCACGTATGTTCGACCTTACTACAGCGAATTCCTCAATTGATTTGCGTTCTGAATCGATTTTGTTAACTAGTAATGTTAGTTTTTTATGTTTATGGTGTAATCCTCATGTTAACTTACACTTGTCGCTATTTTTTTCAATTTTTTAGTTTACCTAAAAACTTTGACTTTGTTTATCAGTTTATTCTCAATAAATAACATTAATATTCATGTGATTCAATTGTTTTATGTTACTGTTACATGATTTCTCAGGTTAACTGAATTTCTACTACTTATGGAGCCTAATTCACATATTGGAGGAGAACGAGATGTTCGATGTATCGTCTCAGGTATCAAATTCTTCATGTATTCAAATTCTCGGTCATTCTATTCAAATCATCCATAAGTAATGGAAATTCAAATGTTAACTTTGATTTGGTGTTGTATACCAGATATAGTTAATAAAGTAGCTAACAGAGTTGTGGAATCAAATGTTAGAGTTGAAAACGAAGATCATTTGAATATTATCATAGGTATTTATATACTGTATCTAATAACAATCCTATATCAAAGTTTTTTAAAGTTTGCAGAAGAAAAATACTATAATTTGTACATGTGTAAACTTTTGCACATGTACACATTTTTTTGCACATGTACACAGTTTTTTCAAAGGTTGCATAACACAAATACTATAATTTTGTTCATATGCAAACCTCTAGACATGTACACATTTTGGTGCAGATGTACACAGAGTTTTTTTCAAAGTTTGTAGAACACAAATACTACAATTTGTACATGTGCAAACCTTTGCATATGTACACATTTGTGTGCACATGTACACAAAGTTTTTTCAAATGTTCATAAGGTTTTTTTGTTCAATAAATTTTATGTATTGTTTCAATTCAGCTAATGATATCTAATGTTATCTATTTGTTTCAATGCAGCTAATGATTTGTTTAGGAAGGATTCAGATTCGTTTTTTCGTGAAAAGTCTAGCTATGATGATTCATTGAAGATTGATTCGTTGTTTTTTAAAGATTCTGATTCTGATTTTGATGAGGAATTAGCTCCTGATTTGGCAGAAGAAGTTTCAGATGAACCAGGTCATGTTTTGAGTGAAGAAGTTTCATCAGATGATATTGTTGAAGAAGTTTCATCGGATGCTATTGTTTTAACAAACTTTGATGTTGGAAATGTTTCTTCAATATCAACATCCGGTTCAGAAGATATTCCTCCTGTTCCTGCAGGTACTACCTTTTTTCTTTAAAAATATTTAGACATGTGCAAACGTTTTTCAATTCAACATGTGTTTTTTATGCACCAAGTGTGTACTTTTTTGTACTTGTATATTGTTTCTGTGCATAGATTATTTTGAAGTTTATTGTGTATCAAATATTTGCATGTGTGTAAACTTTTGCACACACACATGTTTGTTTACATTCAAGTTTACACATGTACAAAGTTTATATATTAAAACCTTTGTAAATGTGAAGACATATCCATATACAGTGGTTTGAAATACAAAAATTTGTACACGGGCAAAGTTTGTCCATGTGCAAACATTTGCACGCACACAAGTTTGCACATGTACAAAGTTTTTTAATTTTGTATCTGAACACTTTTCTTTGGGTCTGTTCATATGTTCAAAGTTTTGCTTTTGTGCTTATATGCTAACATACTACTTGTACATATCTAAATAGATTTTTGGTATTCGGGCGATACATTCAGCAATATCGGAATCAAGGCTCCGAACTCGTCTAAAACGATTTACTGGATTCCTCAAGTTCCTGAATTGTATCTTCCTAGGAAAGATATGATTTTCGATCAGATTAAGAAGGCCATTCTTGTCTACTTTAGGTATGGTGACAGAGCCGGTTTCAATTGTAGGCGGTCTTCTACAAAATATGTTGAGCCAGGGTCAAAAGAAGTTTTACATAAGTATGTGATATGTTCAAGGGGTGGTAAAGCAGAGGGGTGTAATGCTAATGGTTTGCAAGCTGAAACTGGAAAACTAAAAAGGAAATATCCAAGTCAAATGAGAGAGTGTCCAACAAAGATTGGTATCAAGATGATAGGCAAGAGTGGTAGATGTTTCACATGGGCAAACTTTTTATCCATGTGTGCCAATGGTTAAAAATGTTTAAACCTTGGTACATGAAAATATTTTACATCTGTAACAATTTGCAAAAGAACCATGTATCCATATTTAATATTTATTTTGGCATATGTGCAACTTCCAGAAGTATGATTCCTTCTTATGCAAGGTCTTATTTTTCAGAGATTTTTTGAATGGTATAAACCATTTTGCACATGTGCAAACTTTTCATATGTTTGCACATGTGCAAACTTTTCATATGTTTGCACATGTGCAACTTTCTACATTTTTGTTTGATGGTTAAAATGTTAAACATGCATAAAGATTCATGTAACTATTTTAATGCAGGTGTCTTCAAAAGTGATTAAAGAAACTGACTTTAGAAAAAGGATGAACAATCTAATTTGGAACTCATGTCTTGATCATGATGTCTTTGAGCACAACTGGAACCCGTTGGTAGCAGAACATGGACTTAATGAAAATAAATGGCTGAAAAAGATGTATTCGTTGCGTTCATCATGGATTCCGGCGTACTTCAAAGATATGCCCTTGTCTGGTCTTATGAGGACGACATCAAGATCCAAGAGTGAGAATTATTTTTTTTCAGAGCTTATTGTCAAATACATCCAACTTGATTATGTTCATGGTCAAGTTTGATGCTGCCATGGATAAAAAAAGGATTATTCAGTCAGAAAGCGACTACAACTCTATAAACAAACTACCGCCAATTCATTCACGTTTGGAGTTTGAAGTTCAGAGATCCAGGTTTTACACGCATAAAATATTTTCCTTGTTCCAGAAAGAAGTTCATGATTGCGTGTGGAGTTGCTCGGTCTCCAACTGTAGATCAATGGGTGGCAAGGAAACATTTACTGTTTTAGAGCAGATCAGGGGTAAAAATTTACCAAACCAAAGTGTGCTCTTTAATCCCAATTCATGCAACTTCAGAAGTTTGATCAGAAATCAGTTCCAATATGAGGTATGTTTGCACATGGGAAAGTTTTTGCATATGAGCAGTTTGTTTGTTTGTAAGCATAATTTGTCTATGTGCAAAGTTTTGCTTATAAGCAAATTTTTGCACACATACATATTCCCCCCCCCCCCTCTTTTTTTCTTGTTTTGCACATATGCAGGTTTTTACACTTTTACAAATTTTAGTCATTAGTTGCAAATTGTTTTCAGGTTAAGTGTTCTGCAGAAGATGACTCTTTCAACTGTAACTACATGGTATTCGAGCATTTTGGATTTCTTTGCAGACATGTGCTATGTGTAATGAAATCAAAGTTTAGGTCTAAAATACATGCAAAGTATTTTCTTAAAAGATGGAAAAAAGGTGTTATATGTTCACATGAGTTGGAAAAGTGCTACTTCATTGGTGAAGATGTTGGATGCTATAATGCATTGGTACAAGATGCATACAGAGTGATAGCAGATTTCATAAACATGATAGCACATGATCCAAATTCTATCCTTAAGTTTACCGAGTGGCAAAAGGAACTTAGGTTGAAAATTGAACAGAATCCACTGAAGAAGATATCCATACAAAAGACGATTGTATATCTTCCATGCTCGGCATAAAGAAGGTTGATAAAGTTACCATACGTAATTCTGAAGGTGTGAAGTTTAAAGGGTCTGGAACTGGTGGGAAAAGGATTCAAGGGCAAAGAGAAGCAGCAATAAAATTGGTTGGGAAAAATCCTAGAACTTGTAGCTATTATAAGAAGAAGGTAGCACTTGGAGAAAAACATGATTGGAGATGTTGTCCAGATAGACTTGAGGCTGAAAGAAAGGTGACAGAAGAAAAAGAGGCGGCAATAATGAACATTTGATTTTTTTTCATTTTTTTAGTATCACAGATGATGAGTTTTATATTGAGATTTAGTATGAATAATCTGGATAATGGTTCATTTGTTCTTTTAGGAATTTTTTTTGCATATATGCAAAGTTTAGGAATTTATAAGGTTTTAATCATTGTTTATAAATTTGTCTATATGCATTTTTGTTGATGTTTGAGAGATGTATACTGGCATTTCTTTTTTGTATGTGCTAATCTCTTTATAATTATTTTTGCTGGAAATAAATGTTTGCATATCTGCAAATTTTTTTGTATTGCTTTTGTTGTTGATAAGAAATTTTGCACATGTGCAAATTTTTGCAAATTATTTCCTCTGTTTTGCACATATACATGTTTTTCATTATTGATTATTTTACAGAAACATAAATATTGTTTTTTCTCTGAAGTATGAGATTATATAAATAAGATTTGAATTGGAACATCATTAAGATTTTGCCTATGTACAAAACCAATTAACCATAATTTGCCTATGTGCAGATTATCCTGTACATTTTTTTTTTGTGTTTATAAGTAATTTTGGACATATTAACATAATAGCAGTTTTGATTATAAGCTAAAGTAGTCCAAACAAGTTAACAAAATACAAAGAATCCTATTTATTTAGTTGATGACCAGCGACATTATCCCCTATCTCTGTATTCATCACATCATCATCATCTTTATTGGCATCACCATCACTACTGTCATCTTTGGCATCATCATTTTCCTTGTCTTCATCATCATCATTTTCATCATCTTCATTTTCCTCATCTTCTACATCATCATTATCATCATTTTCATTATGACTTTGTTGATCACCATCACTATCTTCACTATCATCATCTTCATCATCACTTTGCTCATCATCATCATCAGAACTTGTTCATATGAATTCATTATCATTTCTATCTTGATCTTCATCATTTTCATCCTCATCACCTTCTTTATCTTCATTTTTTTGTCACGATGTTGATCATCATCATCAGTATCATAAGCTTTTGGTATGTCTTCATGATCATCGTCATCACCATCTGAATATGTACCAATACCAAACATCGATTGAAACTCCCTTTTCAAATTCAAAATCTCCTCATCGTTAGGGTTCTCTTGCATGCATATCCAAAACTTGGTTGTAAGTTCACATTCATATATGGAGATCCTCTTCATTTTATCCTTCATCTCTATCAAATCTTCCTGTATACATTGTTAAATATACATTAGTAAAGTTTTAACTGTTTCATACAGGTAGATGTGTCCAAACTTTATGGTGTATGCAATTTTTGTACATGTGCAAAATTACACAACTTTGTACATGTTTAAAGTTTGTACATGTGTGTAAGTACACAACTTTGTCCATGTACAAATATATGTATTATAACATAATTCTTTGTAGAAATGTGTGTATGACTTCACAACTTTGCACATGTGCACAAGTACTCAACTTTGTACATGTGCACAATTACACAGATGTGTACATGTTCATGATTTTCACATTTTACAACAAAAGTTATATAATCTAGATAAATATTTTCAAATGTTGTTACCTGTAATGTGTTTTGAATTTGGAGTTGTCATGTTTTGATCAGGTTGAGTCTCCATTTTCTAATATTCAAGTTGAATAGTTTTCTGCATTTTTAAAACAATATGCACACATGAGTGTCAAAGTAATTTTTTACATTAGGTACAAAGTAACTTGATGCTTTACATAGATCATAACATGTTTGCTCTATATATACAGTTTTTGTAATTGTCCATTTAGAAGTTGTTCATGTACAAAACTTTTAACAGAAAGTCAGAAACAGAATAAGCAACGGAGTAAGCAATCATTAGCGCTTTAGTTTAACAGAAAATATAACTAAATCAAGTGATTAAGGTGGTATTTACTTAACAGAAACAGAAAGTCAGAAACAGAAAGTCAAGTTATCATCTAAAATGTAACAATCATGTTTAGCAATCACCACTTTAACTTAACATAAAACATAACTAAATTAAGTGGCTTAATAGAAAACATAACTAACTTAACATAATAGAAGTAAACTCACAAACCACAGTAGATCAAAAATTGAGAATAGAAGTAAACTCATGGTAGTAACGGGTAAGCTGGAGGTGATTAAGGTGATTTTAGCAACAGGTCGAGGTCAAGAAGTCAGAATCGACCATCGAGAACTTCACAATAAATCCTCAACTCCCAAGAATTTGTAATTACTTCAGTGGACTGCTGGTGAGAAAACATAGAATCAGGGCCACAGGAGCAAAAACTACAGGTGTGGGATGTCAAATTCGAGTCAAGCAAAGGAATCGAAGTCGAGTAGTCAAGCAGTCAAAGTTAAGGTTTCAAAATCAGAATTAGATAGGATGCGAGTCCTGATAAGTCTGATAACTCTCAAAATCTGATGCGAGTTTGAAAATCAGAATTAGATGGAATACAGTCTCATTTAGGACTTACATTTATGCTAATATGGTTCTGATAAGTCTAAAAATCATATTCGAGTTTGAAATCAGATTTGTGCACATGTGCATGTTTTTCTTTAAAGTTTGTCTGTGAAAACAATATATAGAAATATTCAAAGGTTTCATTATGGACACATTTTCTGCACATGTACAAAAGTTTGCATATATGTAAATTGACTATGTCCACCCTTTGCACATGTACAAATTTCTTTACAAATGTATACAAATTTGCACATGTCCAAAGTTTTGCACATGTGCATGTTTTTCATCAAAGTTTGTCCATGTAAACAATGTATAGAAATGTTCATAAGTTTTCTTTTGTACACGTTTTTGCACATGTACAAAAGTTTGCATATCTATAAATTGACTATATCCACCTTTTGCACATGTACAAAAGTATCCATATAAAGAAGAAGGTAATAATAATGTGCTTAGTTGCACCTTTTTGAAATTTTTTTATACCTGTAATGCTCTGTACAAGTGTTGTCAAGTTCTCTTCATTTATCTCATCTTCGGTGTTGTAATCTTCTTCACTGTCACTCAACTGTCTTTGACTTTTCCTCATATTTTTTCCTTTTTAACTTTTGTCCTGTACATGTAATAAATTTGTTAATGACTATTCACAGGCAGTTGCTATGATGTACAAACTTGTACATGTGCAACAAACTACATACACATATAGTCAAACAATGTGGATGATTCAGGGTTATACATGTACAAACTTTGTCAATATGCAAATATTTCAACATTTCACAAAAAAATGTGTACATGTGCAGCAAAATCCATACATATATCTGTAAGCATGATTAATTATTCAGGGTTGTACATGTGCAAACTTTTCATATGCCAATATTTGAACATTTACAGACAATTTTTGTGTACATGTGCAACAAACTACATACACATATAGTCAAACAATGTGGATGATTCAGGTTTAGAAAGTTTGTCAATATGCAAATATTTCATCATTTCATAGACTATTTTTATGATATACAAAGTTGTACATGTACAGAAAACTACATATTCACAGTGAAACAATCTCAATGTATTATGTTTTACGTCTAGCAACATTTTAGCATGAAAATATGTGAATGTTGTCCTCAAACAACTATCATTATCATAGTAGACTACTTTTTGTTGAACAAATCACAGGATAATAGCAGAAAATTAATAAGATTGTTGTATAATTTTCCAAAATCGACAAACAAGGAGTGTATTGTTCTAATTTGTACAGAAACACAGTTGAGAAGTAAAACGATCGAATCAAAGCAAGTTTGATAGATCTACATGTTTTAAATTGTCAGAAAGTTGTTTTTCATGGAAAATTTTCTTCAAATTTGAAATCCTACGACCTAGGTCGGTTTTTGGTGATTTTTGTACTTTTTTTTGTAAAACAACGTTGGATATGCAGTAATTAGTGTTCTTCAACATCAATGGAACTTGATTTTGCTCATTGATGATGTTTTGTGACTGAAAATTTTGAGTAAAAAGGAAAATTGAGAAGATTCGAAGAATGTATGAATAAACCTGTGCATTTATTGAGAAGAAATCAATTGAAACTTGCGAGAATCGATCACGTATTGAGAGGAGCCGCCATGGATGTGTTCTTCAGAGTTGTGAAGATTCAAACGTGATTCCCTTGAATTTTGGGGTAATTATTTTATTTGATTCATTTTTCTTTTTCACTTATTTTGTTTCTGATTTGTCACAATTGCCCCTGGAATGTTTAATTTGTTTAATTGATGTCCAATAGTTTTTTGTTATTTACAATCTTGCCATTAATGAATCTTGACCATTAAAATTTCTCATCTGACGCTCCTCCTCGAGTTCTCGGGTTCTCGGGCTCTCCTTGGTTCTCAAAAAATCTCAACTATATATATATATATATATATATATATATATATATATATATATATATATATATATATATATATATATATATATATATATATATATATATATATCCACAAACTCGTCAGATATTTATTAAAAGTTATTTCAGATGTTTGAGATAGCCATACAGAAAATAAAATAATAAGCGAAACAGAGTTGAGTTGACCCACAGATAAAATGGCTAGCTAGAAAAACAATATACTTATGCTTTTATTTCTTTCTATCACAACATTATATTTTAATTTTTTTTTGTTGTACCTTAAAACTTCTACCTAACTACAACATTATAGTTTCGAATGTTTTTTGTTATTACAACATTGAACGTAAAAATCTACCAATTATAGCAGCACAAATTGCTATTTATTATTTTATATTTAGATGACATTACTATAACTTTTTCCAAAGTACAATATTGTAATAGAAAGAAATGACAATAGGATATGCCATAAAAAAAGAATCAATGAAAGTGTGCTACTATTTCTTGTATTCAGTACAATTCAAAGTCAAAATATTACTTCATCTACAAAAATTCAAAAATGTTTCATAACTCCGTCCATAAAAAAAAAAAAACTATATTTTGACAATTAGGGCTCTTATTACACATCAAAAGATTGATGTTATGATATAATGTCACGTTCCTGTTTTTTGTAATTCTTTGTGAATATCTTCTGATAGTTGCTCTGAATTATATTCGAGACCAAATGTCCTAACAATTTCCAAGTTTGGATTCATTAGGTACCTATCAATCATCATACACACAAGAATACAAGTTAGAACAATTTTTATGTTTGGATTCACTAAATACCAATTTACTTTTCTTTACCGTTAAAAAAAAGTTCCTAGTACCAGGTTCTCAAAAAGGGAAAAAAAAAAAAACAATGTATTTTCACCTTTTTATTGATTTAGCCGTTGAACTATTATTATTTTGTGATTATTATTAGTTATAATAGTTCAGTTTCTGAAAATATTAAAAATAACAGTTCAATGGGTAGATCGGTAAAATTACGAAATTTTTTATTTTTGGAAACAGGGAGGCATTCTTTCAAACCATCATATAAAAGTATAATGGTTTGATCACTACCAAAAACAATTGAGTGGTTAAATCAATAAAATGGTGAAAGAACATTTGTTTTTTGTTTTATTTTCCCCTAAAAATATACATAACTTTTTTATTTATATCTAGGAATCTTAGTACGATTTCTAGTGGTTTAGAAACGGGCTAAATTCTAAATAGCAATGCACTTCCTAATGTTTGTTTACCACATCATCTTACTTCAATTTATTTTTATTACAACATTATACTTTTTATTTTTTTTCCATATTAAAGCATTATACTTTGAAAAACCTACCTTATTATAGCATTATAAAAATCTACCCAAAAATAGTAGTAAAAATTAAATTGTATTTGGATGCATTGCTATAACTAGGTATATTCTTTGAAATATTATGCTGTAATAGGAAGAGATGAATGTAGGATGCTATAATAAATAAATGAGTAAATTACGGTTTTGGTCCTTGTGGTTTACACCAAGTTACAGTTTTTGTCCTAATTTTGAAAATCTTGCACCGGTAGTCTCTGTGGTTCCAAATATTTCACTTTTAGTCCCTATTGTTACCAAATATTTCACTTTTGGTCCTTGAGGTTTACACAAATGGTAACAGAGGAAGGGACCAAAAGTGAAAGATTTGGAAACCACAGGGACCATCGATGCAAGATTTTCAAAACTAGGACCAAAACTGTAATTTACTCTAAATAAATAAAAGAAAGTACGTTGCTAATTCTTGCATTTAACCCATTCAGTAATTAATGATTTTGAAGATTCTTTTTTTTTTTTTTGAAAATTGCAGCTTACATATTGTGTGAAGATTCCACAAGATAATCATCGCCATCTTCTTCAATCTTCTTGAAGAAGACTCTGTACTCATGTGCCATTTGTCTTATAGCGCCAACCGGTCCGGTTAGGCCCATTATTCTCTCATCAAATTCTGCACTCCATATTCAAAGAAACAATAATAAATGAGAACTGATGGGATCTGGTGCATTAATGCTGGTATGATTATATCTGATAAATGAGAACTGAGAAATGACCTTTCAGATAGGCACGTAGTTGTGATGGTGTATCGCGTTGCGGATCAATCGTAACGAATACAGGTCGGATTTTAATTTTTTGTTTTGATTCTTTTGCCGGATGAAATAGAAAAATGAAAAAAAAAAAAGAAGTTAACGTTGACATCAACAATCTTAATTTATTACACAAGATATGACAAAATAGGTTGTACTGTGTTTGACGTGCATTGGACTGAGACTGATGTCAATAGGACAAGGACTCACTTTCGATTTCTCGTGTGTGCAAAAGACGTAACTGCCCTCCTCATCCTCGTCATTGAAAATAGCCCTAGATAGTTTGTCTAGTCATTCCTGTTTAACAAATGTAACCGTAGGTTGCATTTGTTTCACATGACTAGATTGGACGGAACTATACAACTTTTCTAGTTCCGTCCCACAATGTTCTACCTTTTTGTCTGTTACAAAAAGGTGGTACAACTTTTGTCTCACTGACATCAGTCCAACACATGCCAAACACAGTACAAATGTACAAGACTGTCATGTTCAGTCTTCTCTTGCATAACAAACACGACATATGCGACGAAAAAGAGGAAAAAAAAAAGGAAGGTATTATTAGAACCTAATGTATCAATAGCCTTGGCCAATTTTGAAAGTTCTGCGGGCCCTACATCAGGAGATGAAGTATAACCAAAGTAAAGAAGTATCCAATTTCCCCGAATGTCCTTTTCGGTAACTATTTTATCATCTGAATCAATTAAGCTGAAAGGACCACCAATTACCGGACCCTTTAATGTACTACATCCATCATTTGAACCTTGTCCTAATTGAATAAACCAAACATGTTAAACAAATATATCCACATACCAAAAAACACAAAAAAAAGATATTTGCATAATAAACAAATATATTGTCGATTTTTTTTGTCCCGTTAACATTATTTTTGTTCAAAAAGGCATCAAAAGGAGCCGACCTTTGTGAATAGCTCTCTTCTCATCATTCATATGCATAATAAGAAGTGCACCACCTATTCCACCTAGAACACCAGCTGGCTGCAACAAAGTTAATAATAAGACAAATGGGTAATAGGGGCAAAATAGTCAATTCTTATTTGCATACAGCAAGATTCAGAATCGACATATTTCAAGAAAATCAGAGATTAAATTTCATGTCAACCAACATACAATCAAATAAGATCGCCAAAATGGAGAAGAATGCGATTGTCCTTCAAGGAAATGTCCATTCCTATTTGACATATTTTCTGCTCTCATGTATCTTGAAGAATGAAACGTCTTTGGTGTAACACACCTACCCAAGATTTAAACAAATTGATGTTCAAAATCGGAAGGATTAATGGAAGAAATAGCAGTTAACTTTCATTAATCTGTTTATTGGAAATAGGGGCCATAAATTAAACCTTTGCAGAAACAATTTCATAGTTCCATATTAACATCTAACGCAGTAATTGGTAACTTATGGTTGTTTTAATTTCGACATTCATGGAAGTACGAATTTAGTAAGTCTGAAGGCAATATTGTGCGTAAAACAAGAGCACAAACCCAGAGTTGACCTAAAAAGTGTAGAAATCCACTTGTTCGCCATGAAACACAAATTAAATTAACAACGAAACTATGCATTCGTGTTCGAAAGTTGTAGCAAAATTTAAGAGAAAGTTGTAGATGAAAATGCGAAGGGTCACCTTGTGGAAGAAAATAGAGACTTCGCGGAGTTCTTTCCATGGGAAAACAGCGAAAACTTGAGGACAGGCATGTATGAGACGTACAATGGATTCGTGTAATCTTTAACATGAAGCAGATGAAGAATGATTATGCAATAGCATTCAAAGCTTCAAAGACCCTTTAAACCCCACTGGTAAACCTGTGGGTACCGGTTCCTTGTTGGGTGGTTTGATAGACGTACTCTTTAACAAGTATATGCATAGAAAGGGGAAATTTATTTAATTTTGTTTTCGTCTTGCCCAAGAATCGAACATCCGGTTTTAATTTTCTTAGAAGGCAAAATTGCACTTTAGCCCCATGAGGTCTTGGTTCGTGGTCGATTTGGTCACTAAGGTATTTTTTTTGTCTTATGAGGGCATGAACTTATAAATGACCTAAAAAAAACGTCCCTGACCCGTAAAAACCAGTTTTGATTGAATCGACGTGGCTAAAACATGACAGCGTGGCAAGGTCTGAGATGATGTCATGTTGCACACGTGAGCGAAGTGGGATACCGGCTACTGTACTTGCGTGGGCACTAAGGGTTACCGGGTATGAAGGTTATAAAATGGAGGCTTAAATCGACCAAATAATAAGAACTCCTTACCTTTACACAGCCAAAATCTTCGATCCCCTTCACATAATCGTCTTCGTGGTTTGGTTGCAGTCATGATTCCCATTGTCGATTTAGGTTTTAGAGAGTTTACGGTGAACGATATGCTCCCGACCCACATTTCGCTGGAGGAAAACCTGAACGTAACGCTTCAGCTTGAGCTGGCGCTGATGAGAGAGGAGGTGGATGCTGAGATGGCCATGGTCAAGGCGGAGAACGACGCCCTCCGTCGTGAAGTAATGAAGCTCAAGAAAACCATAAAATCGGTGATTTGGGGAGGATTCGTAGGGTTGGTGGCAATGGGGATCACATACGCACTGTGTAAGTGAGCGTATGTGGTCCATCGTGAAGGTGAAGCACCTTATGTTGATATTAAGCTATTAGGGTTATCGGTAGTCTAGGTTAAGGGAAGACCTGTGTTGACAGGCGTTTTGGTGATGGGTTTGTAAGATCAGTCTTTTGATGGATGTAATGGTGACCGATATATGAATATATTAACTAAGTTTAAGTTATGTTTGGTTAATGTTTATATATTTGGTGTTTTTTGGAATGGGGCTGCAGATGTGAAACAAAAATGTTGGATTTGGGATGCAGATGGAGTAAAAGTGTGTTTGGGATGCAGATCTGTCAGTAATGGCAACGTAGTTTGAATAAGTGTCTTTTAATAGCAACATACTTCGAAAATGCCATACTACGAATGGGGTCTTTTTGTCTAACAAATTAGATGGCTTGATCGAAGTTACCATCCAAACAATAAAATTCATTTAGTTAATAAGTGTGGTTGGGATGCAGATCTGTCATTAATGGCAACGTAGTTTGAATAAGTGTATTTTAATAGCAACATACTTCCAAAATGTCATACAATGGGGTCCTTTTGTTTGAAAAATTAGATGGCTTGATCGAAGTGACCAGGCAAACAATAAAATTCACAGATCTGTCATTAAAGTATATTTTGAAATATTTGCATTTTTTGGTCCTGATTTTGGTATGTCACAAGACATTTACAAATATTTACATTTTTGGTCCTGCTTTTGAAACAATATTGGTAATTTTGGTCCTACTTGTAAAGTACAATGCTATTCAAAGTTCACAAACATAATTTCATCACATAAATTCAAAACAACATTTCATACTACAATGTAACACCCAACAGAAGTTCAAAGTGACAAATTGTTATTGTTATTTCAAAATCACACAAATACTTTATATTAATACCATCATCATTCTTATCTAATCCAATTCCATCGGCTTGCCAGAAGTCATCCCTTCACCACCAGGTACCTCAACTGTTTTTGCAAGCTTTCTTTTAAGGATTCGTTCTGATCTTTTTGGCTCTGGCTTCTTCTTGTTACACACACTCTCTTGAGTCCCTCCAGCTTCCCCTCCCAAATTCTGTTGAATGCCTGAAGTGGTGCAGTTGCTTGATGTGGCTATTTTTTTACATGTTAATTTGTTGTGACCAGCCTGTTTGCAAATGCCACACAACACACTTTTACCGACTTTTGAGACAGTGTGCTTGTTGCTTCTCTCAGATGCATCCTTCTTTCTCCTTATGGTTGGCCTCCCAGGCATTCTTCTTTTTATGGGGGGTAAAGGTGGAATAAATTCTGTTTGTGGCCACATTTCTGATCCATTCATACCTTTGATTGGATGTTTGTAAGTGTTCTTATAAAATGTTGCAAGATATAAAGGATTCACAAATTGTTCAATTATCCCATTCACAAATGAAATTGTTGCCAAGGAATGCACACATGCATAACCATTGATTTCCCATAGCCTGCATGTGCAAGTCTTCTTCTCCAAGTCCACAGCATATGCCTCCCCCATATTCCTTGTTTCAAATTGCATCAAACCACAAGGCAAGACTTGCCATACCTGGTGTGTACAACATTAGTAATTTGAATGTACATAAAAAAAACATAAATAATTTTTACCTTTGCTGCACTTTTAAGTTATTTATTTTCTGTCTAAGTACTGGACAAATCTCATAGTCTGGCCAATTACTGCCTTTGAGTTGCAGTCTATGCATCCTGTCCATCACATACATCCTAATTTCTTCCAACATGGTGATGATAGGTTTTTTTCTAGCCTCAGTAATGACACTGTTAAATGTTTCTGAGAACCCATTTTCCACTGCATCACACATACTCCCAAATTTGAAGAAAGCCCTTGACCATGTTTTAGGGTTCTTCTCTAAGAGATATTCATGTGCAGCATTGCTCAACTGTTGGATTTCCTTCATTATTGCATTGAAGTGGGGTTCAGTTGTTGCCTTACTTGCTTTCCAAAAAAGGGTTTCAAATTGAGCCCCTGTAAATCTCTTTTTGAAGTTGGCATATATGTGCCTTGCACATTGCCTATGCTGAGCTTCAGGTAACACTTCTTTCACTGCCTCCAACAGACCCTACAATATTTGATAAATGGTCACAATGTTAATTTTTTTAGTATATTTACAAGTTCAAAGCAGATGTACCCCATACCTTATGCTGATCAGACATAAGTGACACACTAAGACCTGTTTCCAAGTGCAGATCATCTGCAAGATTCTCCAAAAACCATTTCCAGTTTTGTTTATTCTCTACACACACAACAGCCCAAGCAATTGGGAAGATCTGATTATTTGCATCCCTCCCAACAGCACTTAAAAGTTCCCCACTACATAACCCCTTCAGAAAACACCCATCCAAGTTAATGAGTCTTCTACATCCACTTCTCCATCCCTCCTTTAAACCAGCAAAACAAACATAAAATTTACTAAAGTAATTCTTCCCATCTGGCATGTTATTAACTTGGAGTTTCACAGTTGAACCAGGATTTGATCTCTTAATCTCCTCACCATATGACCATAGCTTTGCATAGTGTTCAACAATGGTTCCTTCAACTAAAGATAATGCATATTTCTTTGCTCTTCGACACTGACTCATACTAACCTCTATACCAAAATCCTTTCTTACCTCTTCCCTTAATAGTCTCACACTCATTTTTTGTTTGTGTAGTATCTCATTAGTGTAATGACTACCAATCCAAGCATATGTCACAAGGGAACCCATTCTATAATTCCTAGCACAATTATGCTCTTCTTTAAGGGACTTAATTTGAAAAGACATTTCCTCACTCATCCAAGAACCCCATAACCTAAATGTGCAAGCACCATTACAACATTTTACTAACAACCTTCTACTATCATTTTTTTGGTAGCATAACTGATATCCATTAGCAACAGCATAATTACATAGCATACTTTTCAGTTGTTTAGGATTCTCAAACCTCATACCTAAAACAGGCACCTGCTTCTTCCATTCAACATTGGGATTGAATCTTGATGAACACTCTTTGGATCCTGTGTTTACATCTATATCCATTTCTTCTGCTTCATCACCCACAATTTCTTCTGCATCATCATCTACATTTTCTTCTGCATCATCAACCACATTTTCTTCTGCATCATCAGCTTCAAATGTGGCCTTTTCATCCAGAGTTTTGGGTGACCCCATAACTCTACCACAATTTTCCTCATCTGGACTAATAACTCCTTCATCGTCTTCATCTATCCAGTCTTGAATCAAAACTCCTTCATGATCCATGTAAATTGGCAGTAGAACTCCACAGTGGTATAAAACCTCTATGAATTCCACGTACTCCATTTCGTCTGAAATCAAACGCAACCCATAAGGTACGTCATGGTCAGGTAGACAATAGTACAGGTTCTTGCATTCCCTTCCAGTAAACCTTTCAAGGAACTCGATACATTCCTTCAACTCCATCCCCAAAAAATCAACGTCGTCTAGGTACTGTTGCATGCCATTTATGTAGCCAAAGGGTTCCCGATTGAAGATTCCTTTGAAGTGCAACTCGACCACAACATTGGATCCCATGGTGTAGATCGACTGTAAGAATTTCTGGGCAAACAAGGGCTACAGTAGTTTTTTGGGCGAACTGGGTTTTCTTTCTTTTGAGGGTTTTCTGCTTCGATTCTGTGTTTGGTAACAACGTATGAACAGACGAATGGGTTTTAAAGTCTTTCATTTCATTTTCGAGTGACATGGCATCCTAATCACCAACTGACTAGGATTTGAAACCGGGTTACCCCTTCATTTATAGAAGAGGGACCTTTTTAACCACCAAATCAATAATTCATGCCCTCATAAGACAAAAAAAACACCTTAGTGACCAAATCGACCACGAACCAAGACCTCATAGGGCTACAGTGTAATTTTGCCTTTCTTGAAATGTGACGGTTGGATTATGACTTTTTTACTGAAATGGTGTTTTCAAAAACATATTTACCAAAAGAGTGTAGTTTTAAAAATATTTACCATTTAGGGTTAAAATCACTAAAATTAAAAATTAAATCAGGAAATAAAAAACAAAACTCAAACGTCGCTACACTCAATTTCTCAACCCACATCACTCGTCTTTTTTGATTCTTCGAATCCGGCTACCGTAGATACCGGCGAGTCAGCCTCCGCCACAATCGACGCCGGCGAGTCTGCCGCCGCCACTGTAAACGCCGACTACTTCCTCCCGCCATAGCAAACGCTTCTGATCCACCGACTGCTACAATTTCATTTTCGTATTTCTGATTTCCGGCGACTTTCTTTTCAATTCAATCAGATTTATTATTTCTTGAAACCGTTCTATGTTTACCAGATGGGTAGAAATCAGATTTTTGAAGCAATTGGTTTTGGTATTTCTATTTCGTTTTCTTCTGGCTAGAAATCAGATTTTTAAGCAATAGACCTAATTTTATTATTGAAGTAACTGACTTTGGTGTGTCTGCAATCTGATTTATAGCCAATTTTCTGGTTCAACATAGCAATCTGATTATTCATATGTTCCGGTGTTCCCATGTAGACCGGAAGAAAGCTTCTGGGGCTAGCCTTAATTGGACAATAATGCCCCTAACTTGTAAAGCAGGCTGCAAGCAGATGGAGGTCAAAAAACTGAAGTTGGGGATAAAAATTGTCTGCAGAATTAACCTACTCGTGGAGTTGATTAAATGGGTCGAGTTTAATCCGGAGGGTAGTATAAGAAATGCGTTGATTTTGGTGGTTTAACGTGCAATTATTCAGATTTGTTACAATAATCACGTCTATAAAATTTGAAAATTAAAAAAAAATATATGAAAATTTAAAACTACACCTATTTGTTAAATATTTTTGAAACTACACTTATCTAGTAAATAAAAATTAAAAACACACTTATTTGGTCAAAAACTCGTTGGATTATTAGATTTTTTTGGGTAAGGGTTTAAATATTTGAAACGACTTAAGTTTAGATGGATTTAGAATTAGATATATGTTAATATTATTGTTTGTTTGGTTGGTAATTTGAATGTTTTTATCTTAAATGATAAAAATCTTCTTTTCTATTTTTCCAATAAACATTTGTTTGTTTTATAGATAACTAGGTTATTATCTCGTGTATTACACAAGTTGGTAAATAAAGGTAAAATATTAAAATCGATGTGAAATGAAAGCTGATTGCTATAACAGAAAAAAATGAAAGTAAAATGATATAATGAACAGTAAAAAATCATATACGATTAAAAAACAACTATTCTATTAATCAGATCATATTCATGTATATTAAAATACATTTTTTTAACAAATCAAGGTTTTCCATCTATTTCTCTTTTTCATAATATTTTTGTTGGTGTTGATATTTAAGTGCATCCATTGTATACAAATAAAATTCCTTACACTTTTCATCAACACTTGCTAACACCATTTTATTTCTATTTACAAGTCTTCACAGCTCCTCTGACGCTTCCATTACTTGCATACATAATCCTAAAAGAAGAAAGATGTTAATAATACAAAAAAAAATGTAAATACATTGCTTTTAAAAGGGTTAAATGCAATAAATCGCAATACACTTCCATGCATTTGTTCACCACATCAGCCTACTTTCGTATATTTCTATCAAAAATCAATGTACTTCGGGAGTGACAAATAAATCATAATCACAATCACACCCAACAAAAAAAATGGATTTTTAAAAAATAAAATTGGTTCATGACTAGTGTTTTTTTCAGAATTGGTTCATGTTTATGACTGAATATGAATTCAAATAATATGTAACAAATATACTACACTAACATAAATACATTCAAACATAGTAACAGAAAGACACACATAAATAAATACATTCATATTTAGTGATAAACACAAAAAGTCAAATATAATCAAATACATACACACAATCATAAAAAACATAGGAACAAATAAAGTAAAAAAAAATTTACTGCTTAATAAAATATATGCTACAAAATTGCTCATTATCTAAAAAATCTTGATAATACGTATATACACACAGTAACCAATACAAAGTAAAAAAAATTAATATGATTTAAATAGAATTAATAGGAATAGGATGCTATAAATAAAATAAGGCAAATAGTAGAATGTTATATAAAACAAACAATTTCACATTCATAAACACTATCAAAGTAACATTAAAAAACAAAACAAAGTAACATTCAAAAACACTAACCCACAGTTACAAAGACATACAAAATACAATAAAAAAAAATACAAAAAATGCTAACCTGGCCGAATTATCTTAACGTACACTTTGTCCTGTAGTGGATTTAAAAACATCTTTAACCACAAGGGTGGTGCCTAGTTAGTTAGAGCTTGGTGTTCAAATGTCAAAATAACCGGGAGGTGTCCGGTTCTAATACAATGAGGAACAAAACCCCATAGTAGCCATCGAGTTTCACTCGCGATAACTCTAGGCTACTTGCAAAATGGGTAGTCGCCCTGGGATTAGTCGGCTCGCAAAGCATGTCGGAACCCTGACTCCAAAGGAGGCCAAAAAAAGTTAATGATTTTTGTAACATAAACAATGTAATATTCAGAGACTAAACAAAGAAACATTTACAAACACAATCCACAGTAAAAAACACATACAAAAACAGAGTCACAAACACAAATGTAGTAAAAAACAAATATATTATTTAAGAAACACACAATCATAAACAGACAATCACAAAGAAACAATCAATATAACTTTAATACAATCAATATAAGAAATAGATAATGTTAGATCGTATAATACTAATGTGAACTTTTCTTATACATGATTTCAAAACGACTTCATAGAGCTTTGAATGATGGTTTCTATACAACAAGGTATTGGAATGTAATCGTGAAGAATGATTTTCTTGAAAATGTTTGTGAGGTATATATAAAACGTTTAAAATCCCTGATTTTTGGATAAATTGAATGAAATTCATATCATATGATAATTTATATAAGTTAAATGCATATTTTTAAGGATTTAACATAATCAAATTTAATATGATCCTTAATTCATTCCTTGGTTAAGTGGACGGATGAGAGATAAATTGAACGAAATCCAAATCCCTGATTATTTGCATAAATTGCTTGAAATTCAAATGAATTGATAAGTTATATAAGGTAAATACAAATTGTAGGGATTTAAATTAGTCATAATTGATATGGTTGATTCCATGATTACAAGAACGCTTTGGGAAAATATTTAGATGCATAAGAAAATGACATGTGGATTCCTGAATTCTAAGGCATGTCACCTAGCAAAAGGCGACCTAAGAAGGCGCTATGTGGCAAAAAAGTTTGTTTTATTAGTGTGTGTGTCTATATATATATATATATATATATATATATATATATATATATATATATATATATATATATATATATATATATATATATATATATATATATATATATATATATATATATATAAAATATTTAGATGCATAAGAAAATGACATGTGGATTCCTGAATTCTAAGGCATGTCACCTAGCAAAAGGCGACCTAAGAAGGCGCTATGTGGCAAAAAAATATATATTTATTAGTGTGTGTGTCTATATATATATATATATATATATATATATATATATATATATATATATATATATATATATATATATATATATATATATATATATATATATATATATATATGTAAGGAACTAGAAATAGTTAAAAATAATTTTACAAAACATGGTGTGAGTTTTTGAAGGGCAATGTGGGAAAAAGGACATTTCAATTTTCATGCCCAAATTTATGGTGAATGGGTTTCTAAAATCTTAATCTTAGAGGTAGAGAAGGGTTTCATAAAAACTTTACAAAAGTGATTTTTTAATGACATAAATTTAAATTATTGTATATTATTTGTTCAGACAATGGTTTTTAAGGTTTTAAATTCCAAATCCATTTAAATTTCAACAACTCCTCCAATCCAAACACACTCTAAATGTTTTTACTTTTTTAATTTTAATCCAATAATCTAACATAATTCGGTTTTAATTTTCTTGAATTTAATATATCAATCTGTAATTTCTATAAAATACAAATAAGGATGGAGGGAATTCATATTTAAGAACTCTCTCAACCCAATTGCCACATAGACATCAAAATAGTTTCTGTTAAATTAGTTTTATTCTCCTTTTACTTCTATATTTCTCAATGCTCCCAACCCACAAAAATTCCTTTTTGTAAAAAAATATTTTTACTAACTTAAAATCTAATAAAACTGAAATTGAAAATAACATTTTATTAAAAAACACACCACTACAAATGGGATTTTAAATCCCAAAGACGATAATTGAAATCCTAAAACCCGATAATTGAAATCCTAAAACGAAAATGTGATTTGTTGTTAGGTTGTGGTTTGTTGGGAGGAGGGTTCGATGTCATCGTTTGATTCATCGTTTATACTTTGAGACGGGGATTCAGTTTCTTTGTTTGATTTGTCATTTTTGTTTTCGGGTTCACAAAAATGCAATGTGTCGGAAACGTAATATGGAGATGAATTTTGTTGGAAAAGACTATAATGTGGAGGGGTAGTCTTGAGAGAGTGTAAAATGGTTATAAATTTATTGCATCAACATTCGTTGTTGTCGGTTTTGATGTTGGGGAAAATTAGGTATTTGAGTTTTGGGAATTGATTTTGTGCTTTGCGAAATGCTTTTGCCTTAACAACTTATTCTTTAAGAAGAACCCATTTTTTTATTTTCGATGATTAGAATCCATTTGAAATTGATGAGAAATTTGTTTGAATGAAATTGGAGAGAGTTTGAATATGTTAGAAGGTTGGTGTGGTTTTTAAAATGGTTGGGGGGTTGTATTTATAGTGATAAAATAAAACAAGTAATTTTCTTTAAAAGTTATAGCCATTCAACGACCAATGGAACGGGATACAGATGATCACGAAGCTGCTTAACTTCTATATTTCTGAACCTGACTCTGGCAGAACTGTGTCAGGACTATCAGTAGCGACCATCTCCACTACCAAAACCGAAGTCGACTTTATACATCCTAACAAACCCTAAACAAATGTAGTTAAGTAACAGATTCTAAACAAAAGTACGTATCACATATATTCATTCATGAGAAGGCTAGTAAGATATTATTGTATAACGTTATTTATTATGGTCTACGCTTGAATATGAGATTTAGTATTGACATATATTTTTGTATGGATTAGATTAGTACCTTTATTTCATTGTGCACCATGAGTCGATATGTCGATCTAGATTTGGTATACGTATGCCTTGTTTAATATTTGTTGGCGTGTGTGTGTGTGGATTGAAGGCTGAAAAGGAGTATGGAAGAAGTGTTGTGTTGTAACGTCCCAAATTCCGTAATAAAATTTTCATTTTAAAAAGCGATTTAAATACATAAAATGGCTTGCCAACTAAAAACCATTCAAATTAAAGCTTAGTAGTTAACATGTAAAACGTATTTATCAAAACATTTACAAACATTATCTAGCGGAAGACCTAATCGTTGAAATCCTTAGATGCGGTACAATCGCGCCGTGCTCCAAGCTCAAGCCAGCAAGTTCATGAAAAACAATTAGGGTAAAAGGGTATGAACAAAGCTTAGTGAGTTTCTCAAAAATACCATACGATCCATCACACACACATCGTCATCGACTTTCGTCGGCAAACATCGTCATCGGCTTTCGCCGGCAAACATCATCATCGGCTTTCGCCGGCAAACATCGTCATCAGCTTTCGCCGGCAAACATTGTCATCGGCTCTCAAGCCGGCACTGTCGGCCCATAGTCCGGCAGTCATCGACTTTTGTCGGCAAACACGTAAACCACAAATAATCACATTATTACACAAAGTAATAAAGACTATCTACGCATGTAACATCACCCATAGTATAGTGAGAAGACTCACCTGGTTAGCGACCTTAAGCTAGACAACACTCCATGCGAGTGCCCACATCCCGACAGTATGCACTTCCTAACTAGGATAAACTCCACTAGAACTTCCTAAATCCCGAACAAGATTAAACTATAAGACCGACACCCAAAGCCCTCAAGTTTGACCAAAAGTCAAACTGGAGAGATAAACCTCGTTTGACTTTCAAACAGAGATAAACCCAATCTCTAAGCCATTTTTTGGATTATTTACACGCGCGCCGCGGCCTATACATTGGCACGCCGCACATGTTAATTCAACTATTGAATTGGAACAACTTTAGCCCCTGTCCTCCTGATTAATCTAATTAATGCCACAGAAATCAATCCAATTAATTTATGATTAATTATTAATCAAATAATATTATTTCTAATTAATATATTAATAATTAATTATTTCTAATTAATATATTAATAATATTATTTCTAATTAATTATTAATCAAATAATATTATTTCTAATCAAATAATATTATCCCCATAATATATTAATAAACAATATCTTGATTTATTAATCATATAATAAATCAGCCTTTCTCTCTTCTTAACTTTCTACCAAACCTCCAGCTATGAGGGCAACCCAAATGGACTAGGCTACTATTAATTAGGTAAATACTAATTATTAGTCATGGCTTAGACACCTAATCCAACAGTCTCCCACTTGGATAAGTATATGAGTATAATTACAAATTTAACCTCTAATTAATCAGCATCTGTAGCTTCCTAGAAACCGCTGCCGAACTCTGACCTAGTCAGTTCTGTCCATAGATAAGTGATCAGATGATCCTCCGTCCAACAATATATTTTCAGACATGAGACATGGATTGAGATCAATCTCTGTCTGACACACTGTTTCCCGATTTCCGATTTTGCATATGACATAAGACTTCTAATTGAACATATCAATTCAGTCCTGGCTGGCCAGCACTTTAGTCAACTTCAAATTCATCGAGAGGCCTATAGATATCGGTTTCCCGTTAGGGTCAATGGACGAATAAGCTTCGACTGATATGCTTATATCTTTTACCAGACAAATCACTCACAACAGCACGTTTTATAACATCGAGTTACCGATGCGTTTTCGTACTATCAATGAACAACCGCCTCGTAAATTATAACTCATATCTCTCCACTTCAAGATCATAAGATATTATCGTCTCAACATTGCTCGTGATGTAATCCATGAAGCAATCTATTGAGCGTGGGTTTATCCAATACTCAAATCTCCATTTCCAAGTACTCATGAACGTTGCAGCAATCTTATTGCAATGTCTAACTCCTTAGACAATCTACAAAACAATTCATGACAGTCTTCCTTCATACTTACTCCCTAAAAGTATGAACGACTGTGGATATTTGAATAATCCAATTATTCAGGAAGTAAAACATGCGAAAGCGAAACATAAAATCTGACTGACAGCTACTCCTGCTTATTACCAAGTCTCCACGAGGTAATCACCAAGTCGGATTTATCATAACTATTATCGGTTTCTTATTCTCTATTAAACTTTCAATTCAAACCTTTTATATATATGTCTATTTTAACTAAATGACGTATTTCACTCTTTCTATGTATCCAAGTGTCTAACACTTATACACTTTATTGCAGATAATCCAATCGGATACTCTTCCGATGATATCTCAATTTGCCATTCTGTCTATTTCTCTCACAACTCCATTTTGGTGATGTGTACCGTGACTGCCCATGGTTCTTGGGGTCTTTAGTCTACATGACTGCACCCTAAGACTATTTCGAGGTATCGTGATGTGCCGGTGAACCACACGTGCTCCAACAGAATGCCAACGAAACTCTTTAACCATGAAGTCCTACATCACCACGTCCTGTTGTAAACAATTACTGATTTGAAAACCCTTTCAAATCATTCACCCTAATCATTTCCCAATGATTTCTCATGTGTGTTCAAAATTCATTTAGTATTCTCAGCCAGGTCATATCCTGTATCCAACTCACTATGCTCTAAGCATCAAGTCATCAGGATATGTTCATATCACTTCTGATCGGTCCAAGGGGCTCGTGGAACCTGATGTAATCTCATTCCAAACCCTTTCGAAATCCGAAGATTACTAATAATCATTGTGTCATGACTTCCGTAAACCATTTCCTTTTGGAGACTCTTTCTTATGCATCTTGAATCTCATCAAGATCATATTGTCAATGGCTAGGTCTATACTGTCAGTTTCATCTATCCGATAGATGTCTGTGAACTACGTGAGTATACTACACCTTCTTTATTTCTTTCATGCCAAGTCATCACACTTTGCAATGATAGAAAGCTCCTTTACTGGGGTTATGCATCTTGAATCTCATCAAGATCATATTGACAAAATTTCGATCTATCTAATAGATGTTCACAACCACCTGAGTATGTTGTATCTCTTAGAGTCTTTCATAGTGAACCATTTCTTAACACCAAGTCATTACACTTTGTAATGGTAAGAGACGTTTCCTAGAACCAGTATGTAACCCACATACAGTGATAGCAGATAACAACGATACTCCCACTGGCTTTGACACGGTTATATGACTCTTTCGAACTATTCACAAAATCCAGAATTTTTGGCACATTTTGCGAAACCGAAATCCAAACCTTTCTGACATATTAATGGAAGTCTTTCAGGCTATTCACCAAATCCAAACCTTTTGGCATATTTTGAGAATCCAAATATCCTTTCTTGCAAGATGCCCATGGGACGAATCCCGAGGCCATGTACCTTTTGTAATGGCATGCTCTATGTGAGTCCCATTTAGTGTGCCGGTAACCTACACACGCTCCACTAACGACTCACACTATGCCACGCAGAGTCCTCTCGGATTTCATCTTCTATTGAGAGTGCTTCTCTCGGAATCAATTTCTTGACTCCAAGTGATGAGTCATTCAACCAGATGTTATGTAGAGTACATTTCTATGTTCCCTTCTTTTGATGATTCAATTACTCCTACTGGTTCCTAGACCAGTTGTAAAATCAATCAAACTGTCACATAAACTGTATCTCGCACTAAGGTTCTCTTATTTGGCAGCAACCGGGCTCACCAATGCTTCCCAGTAGTCGGATTACTTATCTGTACCATCTTTAGTGTTTTACCACTAATCGATATGTCATCCAGGTCATAACTCCTTATGACGGTGACCAATACTACTGGTCAAGCGAAGAGAAGGTATGCCAGGTTTAACAGGAATCCGATTCCTGGTCAAGGCCCGGTGGTGACTAAAGGTTCTTTCACTTGGCTAATCACTGAACTCATTCAGGATTATTCTTACTCCCACTGTTTTCTTAGAACTTGAGTCCTTTCAAAAGGACTCTTTTTTCAAAGGACAACCGGGATGGCCAATGAAAACGACATTGCTGATCAGTTTCAGGCTTGTCATGAGATTCGGACGAATGCTACATGACCCTGAACTTTCTATGTACTAGTGAGACGATCCCAGCTTTACATTTCAGACACTGTCGGCATAACCTACTTAGTCTAAGACATAGTCGTAATATGGTTTCTGCGGTCTGACTGGTTGAATATTCAATTCATTGAAATACTAATCGGAAATGTATCTTATACATCGAGGATCAAAACTATTTCGATCAATGCTCCATCGTCTCCCCTAAGACACATTATAACCATTAATGTTCTTGGAAGAAGATAAACTGTGAAACATTTTCTCAGTCTATGTTGTTACTTAGGTTCTGTTGATCTTATACTTCCTTTGAAATCCTTGAACACTTCAAGGTTCCAATCAATCGCTTATTCCGATAAGCGGAGCCATATTTTTCAAACCATTTGGCAAAATGTCATGAAGTATAACTAACCGTGTTCTGTTCGAAGATTTGAGCAATACACAGTAACTTATGTGTCTGTTGCTCAAAATCTTAAGGTCTTTTACATCCCTATGTAAATTTATGACTTTGTTAATATTGTTCAAGACATGCAATCATCACCTGACTCCAAGTCAACTGATTCCAAAATCCTATCCATTGGATCTTTGGGTGATTCATTTCTTGCCACAATTAATCTTATTAAGCACTCAATTCATCATGTGAGTTTAAGTCAAATGATTCGAAAGTCCAGTCCAACTGGACCTTTGGTTGAAGTGATTCTCATAAAATTCACTTTAACAATCATAAGGAACACAATTTATAAATCCAATCCCATTGGATGTGTCAACATTCAAGTTATTACCATTTATGCCATCAACACATTCACACAACATTTTGAGGATAATTAAAACAATCATGTTTTAGAAATTTTTTTATTAAACCAGAATTATCCTCAGAACAATGTACTATGCGAATCCATGTCATATGCATCTATAAACTAATAACACGAACAAATATCTAGCTTAACTCCAAAAACTGCACGAGCTCCAGATCCAATCCGAATATGCTCCCGTGCGACAACATCCCGCATCCTACAGTCCGTGCATACAGAGCAAATGTGAAGACACATCCTGTATCAAGGAAATGAGGATCAGGTGTTCCAACTTTTTAAGATATTACTGAGTTACCAGAACTGTTCGGTTTTGGAGCAATTTTCTAATCTTTCTGTGACTGTGTCCCACCTTGTGGATTCCAGTTTGAAACATTGAACAATCGGTCCAGACGATCTGGATCATTTCTTGATGTGCCTCAATACTGGACTCAATCCTGAAGCCGCTAAATCAATAAAACTATGCTTCTCCATGAACGACTCATACAGAGTCGACATAGAATGCATTTCCACGATTGTCTTATCCGGTTACCCTTTATGTTCATCTGGATGAACAGATCAGCAAGTCGAGCTAATGCTTAACTCCCAATCACTAAGGGAAACCAATTCTATACTGTTTGCCTATGTATCCCTCAATCTTGGGAACATGCAAACTGGTGCTGCTTCCTTCTAGCTTGCAACTTCAAGCTCTTTGAAAATCCTAGTTCGTTCCCTTTTTCAACCAGTTCTCGGAACCTTTCCTTAACCAGCTGTGCTAACTTATCTGACCCCAGGAATTCTAAATCCCTGCGGAACTCGGGGTCAATGATTAATAGCATAAGGCAACGAACTTCCTTGGACTCTATAGTCAAGGAGTCATGCTCATTACAAGCTGCTGTGTGATGCCATGTTTGGGAGCGGACACTGAGTTGGATATGGTTCACCAGCAAAACTAAGAACTATTCTCTAATTGCAAAACCATATCACACAGTCAAGGCCAGTCAGCCTTACCATATTTAACAGGTGCTTTCTGAAGCTCTCAGAAAAGGGTGAAGGAGGGGAAGGAGAAGAATTGACACTATCTTCAGACATATATAAAATTTGAATTTATTTGTTTAATTAATACTTTTAAATAATTACCCAATATATATTATTTAACAAGGCTAGGATCGAAAATACCCCAACTATGCTGTGAAGAGGGATGCCGTAATCACAATACAGTGGTCATTAAGGTAGATAACATTTATCAATTTTAGTCTTATGAAATTCCTAGATCTGTGAGATTCATTGAACTGTTCAATGGCATGTTTAATCTCGGATATGCCCCACTGTTTGTGACTGGGATGCCGAGGATCACAAACCGGGTGTGAATAACCATGCAAATTAGCTTGGTACTCTCGGGGTCAATTACCATCTCAAATTGATGTGCCGATAAACCACACACGCTCCATCAACAATGAGAAACCCATTGCCACTCTTTATGAAGCCCTATTGGTGTGCCGGTAAACCACACACGCTCCACCAACGTTTCATAAAGTGCAATGTGCAATTTCATGGATTAGCATCAAATTCACATTTTTCCTAAAGTAACTAGATTGGGATTTTTGTGTAAAGTGTTTTAGTACTTTGATCATTATACTTTTAATGATTAAGCGGTCCTATCAAAGCCGTTCGGCTAACGATCCTCCACTGATCAGGCGAGCGGTGGGTGAGAGTGGACGCCCATTAGACTGCCATTTTATAGGCAGTCTCCTTATACCCACTTTATAGATCAGCTTCGTGAATGAGGCCTACTATTGATTTGACTAACCAATTTATCTTATACATATAGTATTAACTTTTAATAACATATTTAAGATATATTTTAAAACCCTTTAAAATATTCAAGGTTTATCTTTTAATTTTTTTCAATTTAACTATTAAATTTAAAATTAAATTAAACCTTTAATAAATCGATTTAATCATCTTTTAATTAACAATTAATTAAATTAATTAAATCTTGATATTTTAAACCTTTTAAAATATTTTAGGATTTATCCTTTAATTTTCGATAATTTAAAATTAAATTAAATCCTTTGACTTATCTTTTAATTAACAATTAATTAAATTAATTCAAATGTAGATAGGTTTTACTAAATTAATCAAATTAATTTTAAACCTATATTAAACCCCTAAATTTCAAATTCAAACAATGGGTTTAAGGTTGTCCATTTAATTAACCAATTAAAGTTACCAAAAATAGAAAACCTCCTAAAACCCTAATAGCAAAATCGAAAATACTAAGAGGGGGGGGGGGGGGGGGGGTTAGGGTTTCCAAAACCCTAATCCAAGAAATCGATCCATAATTAAATTAGGGTTTATAAGCTTTAAACCCTAAAACAGTCATAACTATTCAACAAGAAAACAAGAACAGGCTCTGATACCACTATTATGTTTTATGCAAATCTATGAACTAAAACCCTAAGTTCACATGCAACCTAGAAAGGATCTATATTTTCTTACTTTGAACATGTAACTAATTTCCTAAAGGCCTAATAAAAGTTACTAAAGAAATAAATCAAAAAAACTAACCTTTAGATTTCTTGGAAGCAAAACAACAAATATTTCTTGCCTCA
Source organism: Cichorium intybus (assembly GCA_023525715.1). Lineage (NCBI taxonomy): Eukaryota > Viridiplantae > Streptophyta > Magnoliopsida > Asterales > Asteraceae > Cichorium > Cichorium intybus. Next base: position 93,167,049 of record CM042017.1, on the reverse strand, counting down.
AATGAAGTCACACCCAGGGAGCAGGAGGTATATGGATCGAAAATTCCAGAGAGAGAATAATAATATTAGTACTGAATATGAGGTCCAGGGGTCCCTATTTATAGGCTACCAAATGACCCTTAGAGATAAACCTCGTTTGACTTTCAAACAGAGATAAACCCAATCTCTAAGCCATTTTCCGGATTATTTACACGCGCGCCGCGACCTATACATTGGCGCGCCGCGCGTGTTAATTCAACTATTGAATTGGAACAACTTTAGCCCATGTCCTCCTGATTAATCTAATTAATGCCATCGAAATAAATCTAATTAATTTCTGATTAATTATTAATCAAATAATATTATTTCTAATTAATATATTATCCCCATAATATATTAATAAACAATATCTTGATTTATTAATCATATAATAAATCAGCCTTTCTCTCTTCTTAACTTTCTACCAAACCTCCAGCTATGAGGGCAACCCAAATGGACTATGCTACTATTAGTTAGGTAAATACTAATTATTAGTCATGGCTTAGACACCTAATCCAACAAAAACTTCATCCACAACCACATTAAGATTAGGCTTGGGTTTTTCTCATGGGTTCAGAGACAAAAAGGAGAAGAACTCATCCTTAGTATCTAAATCCCACCCTCATCCAAGATATAGAGCCATCATTGTCTTGAAAAGCTTGGAAATGACTTCATAACTCCATTAACAACAAGAACTAAGGAAAACAAGCTTCTAAACGCTTACAATGGTCCAGGAACAACAAGAACTTGACTCTTTCTAAGCACCACTCTCTCTTGAACACCTTGCTACCTTCTTCTTCCTCCAAGAACCTTCACAAACCCACAAATGAAGCTTAAACAACCATGGAAGCTTGAGAGGGAGTTTATGGGTGTTTTTTTGGAGTTTTATGGGTAAAATGACGAAGTTGGAAATGTTATATGACTTAAAAATGGCCCAGATCACGAAAATGTAGACTTTTTCCCGCTCAGCGGTAGTTAGCGGCGCTAACTTCCATGTTAGCGTCACTAACTTTCATGTCCTTTTAAACCCTGCTTCTTTTCCAGACTGAACGCGACTGTTTTGAGATTTCTTCAGGTTAGTGGCGCTAATCCTAGGATTAGTGGCGCTAACTTCCTTTTTCCACCTTTTGTCCTTATTTCACTTAATTACATGTCTTTACCCCAATACTTGGTTTCGGGCTTTACACTTTAACTCTTAAAACTCGGAACTTGACTTTTCGGGATTAGGGTCTTACAAGTCTCCCCACTTAACGGGATTTCGTCCCCGAAATCCTTTCTTAACTTGCCCTAATCACTTACCCGCAGATTAACCATTCCATGGTTAATTATATCCTTACATGCCCAAACCAGAAGGATGTCGCCACTAACTTCAAACACAATCAGCCGAAGCCGACTCCTTCAATACCAAATTCCATACCCTGCTGACCGAAAACCACAATGACCGCCACGCGCCTAATCTGTGCCGACCAACAAACTTCAGATACTCACCTCCAGAGTATTTTACCAAGCCCTAAACCTAACCAATTTAATTGCACCATTTCATAAGACATCCAACGCATAACACTAGGTCACTATACTCACGACAACAACCACCGTCTTACAGATCTACGAGAACTCTATCCAAGAGTATCCGAATAACCAAAATCCAAACGCAATACATCACTTATGCACAGCCTATCGGCTATTTCCGCACTCATCATCAACATACATGGAATCACAAGTTCCCCATTCCATTCGGTTCGCAATCGAACTCACAAGCCTTCTTGATTCATTCCGATTTCCCTCAGTAGCAAAAACAAACCAGGTGACCGAGAGCAACACCTAACACTCGATAATTTGCCTGCTGGGTTACACACAACCTTTCCAAATCTCCCCACATGGCTACACGTTTAACAGTCTCTCCAGGTTCCCGACCAAGGGTCAACCTCTCAGCCAACCGTAGCAAACTCATCCATCGAATCCACTCGATTCTCGAACACAGGGCCGCAACACTCGATCCTTTCTACATACTAGAACAAATGGTCTAACTGGAAATCAGCATCCTAAACCGAATATCTCGTAGACCCAACCGCATTCGGAAGCATACGGTCTACCAAAAACCGAGAACGAACCCAAGATACACCCAATCGAAACCACAATTATCCTTCCTTACCAAAGGTCAACCCAACTTCCAACAGGAAAAACTTCCCAGAGAAGATACCTAACCGCCTCGACGACCTTAACCCGGTCTAGAATGCGACACCTTAAAACTTCGAACCAATTCCTAGATCGGTTTCCAACCAATCCTTACTGCACTGCCACGAAACTTTCAAAGCCGAACGCTTCCACTACCACTGCCTCACAATCCGAAAGAAGATCCGAAGAAACAAACCCACACTTCTTAACTTCACCAATGTCTCAGCTACTTACCAGATTCCAGTTCGATATCCATACAACCAACACTTCTCAAGGGAGATCCTCAACCATATCTTAACAATCCAAACCCGGTCCACACTTTAACACGCTAACACCCCTAATCGCTTCCCCAGATCGGTTATCCAACCGATCCCTAACACCTCGCTTAGAACCTCCACTAACTCCTAGCACACCTTACACGGCCGATCCGTCACTCGAAAGGAACCGAATACTCGAGCCTAGCATTCCCAATGCTGAAGAACCGAGGTGCTCTTACAGCCCACAAACGAGCACACTAATAACCATCTCTGTGCTCCTACCTCTCCAGATATCCTACTGCACGCGACACCGCCACTAATCATCTCGAACTTGAACCGGTGACTCCCCCTTTAAGCATAATTAACTTATAAGAACTTACCGACGATTCCCACTCTCCTTACCCAATCAACTTTCCAAAACTCGATGACTAAACTAGCCTTGCCCAGAAACACACCTCATAACGAAGATCCACTTCCAAGACGGACACCAAGACCATCAACCTCCAGGCGACACCATAATATTAACACGGACCCAGTCGCAACTCCAAGAAATTCCCATCAATCCTATCACATAAGCACACTTAACCAACAACTGCACAACAGAACGAAAAGACAACCACCCCCGACGTAACAATCGAAGAGATCACCAAACCGACCACGAATACCGTTACCCGAATGAAACATACACAACAATGAAAGCACAACCAACTTTAACCGACTCAAATGCCGATGCAACCTTCTTATTGCACATAACAACTTCTAAACTTGTCACAGACCCTCGGGCTCTTCTACAAATCACACACTCAATGGTTATCCAAAAATGACCACACAGAGCTCGACTCAACCCTCCAACTACTAGACGTTGAACTCCCAACAACTCGCGAACAAATGACGACGAAGCTCCCACACGCTCGCTTCTGCTGCGTACGGAAATATGACACCCGGTCGAAATTCCGTCTCGTGCTCCACCTGAGCTAACTTCCATTGACTCCACACTACATAACCAAAACTCTCTACCGCCTCAAAGAACATCCTTATCTTATCGCCGCAACCTGCCTCCGTTGATCCCTCTCTATCCCAACACCGACAATGAAGCCTATACGGGGCGATCAACAGAACAGGAGATCCAAACGCTCACGGCCCAACGAAACGCTCTAACACAATTCTTCATTCTTTACTCCAGCAGTTCTCCTCCATTATGGTTCGAACCCACCACTCGCTGTCCCAACAGCCACTGCCGTTCCACTGGCAGTCCACCTTTTACTTACATACTTACACGCAACACCACAGACAACCACTTGTCTTCCCCCGCACGCTCGAGATAGATATCGACTATTTACCCGAAAACTCAGAACCAACACAAAGGCAATTAAACATGAAAGAGATAAAATCAAAATCGCGAAAGCGTACATACAAGGACCGACGAGGTTCCACCTCTACATCTAGCTGCTTAGCCCCATCTTCCAATTCCGGGTCCTCCATCTTCACCTGAAGGACACCCCCACGCTTCAGAACAACAAAACCCAAATTTTGACCAGCATCCTCAGACAATCCTGGGTAACTTGCCCTAACGTGGCCAAACTGATTGCATGAAACACAAAACTTTACCTCCAGCTTACCGTCTCGGCGGTAAGGGTCCTCTACTCAATCTAAAACTGCAGCTCGAAATTTCTTCTATGATGACTGTCCCAATTCCTGATTCTGCCTCTTCTGCCCCAGGCGAGCATCGAGCTCGATCTCCCTTGACGCCGCAGCAGACTCCATCTCAGCAAAAGTTTGTCGTCAAGCAGCGGCCATAAACCCGATGATTTCTTTCCTCGTCATAGCCTGACACTGAGCCATCATCACCTCTTCCTTCACGGCGAACTGTTCCTTAAACATTGCTAATATTTCTGACTTAATCGAATCAATAAACGGAGGGAGCATCTCAAACACAGCCCTAGTCACCTCCGCGGTGACCAAATCTCGAACATCCTCATCACTCCTCTCTTAGATCATCCCTCCTCATTCTGAAACATGACAAGAAACGAGTTACCACACTCATCTAACACATAACATACACGATTCCCTCGTTTACAGACTCCTTAGGTCCCTCGGGTCTCTCTTCGTCCTAGGTACGAACCCTGTGCTCCCAATAGTACAGGCCCTTGTACTACCTTCCACACCTATTCGTACTTGTTCCGAAGATTGTCCCGGTTCCCTAAGTTGCTTCACTCCCTTATAAAGGGCATTCAGATATCATCCCAACCACATCGCACCGAAATGCCTAGCACTTTTCCTAGTCTACCTAGGAATTCCACATCTCACTCGCACCACAAGAAGTTCCGCTTATACCGTCAGGTTGTTTCGTGAACGCATAATTGTATGCAACAAGAACAGATAGACTGTCGAATATATGTTCCTACCTCAAAGTCACAACCAAACAAGGAACAACCAGTAAGACAGGTTCAAGTATTCTAGGGCTATCCGGTCCTATTACATACAATTCTAAAGCATTCCGCCATCTTCCTAAAAGTATAAGCATAGGTCCAAAAAGGTACACAGATTCAACACATAGCACATGACACACAGTAAGAAACACACTAGGCAAAAGGCTTCCTTATGATCCAGGCCAATTCTATCATGCAATTTCTTGAGCGGATACTTAGCCTATTTCTATCATATATAATCACATTAGCACATAATATCGTAGGCATTTTGGGAGATAACACTTACTTGAGCTCCGGCCGATTGTACGCATCACATCTCATTCTTTTCGAAACCCATTATCCATTAAAATCATAAGTCAGGTATGCATATCATGCTCCAAACCCCCAAGCAACAATCAAACAAGAACATGCAAGGGAATCTTCCATATGTTATACCACCCAACTACTTAGAAATTTTAGTTAGAAACAATTTTTCATTCAAAAATCGTTTAGAAAATCTTCAAATCCCTAGTTTGAATTTGGAATCCCAGTCATGTTCATCCAAATCCTTGGAATCACATTCCTGTTCATCCAAATCCCTCAAACTAACCAAGTTGTAACGTCCCAAATTCCGTAATAAATTTTTCGTTTTTAAAAGCGATTTAAATACATAAAAAGGCTTGCCAACTAAAAACCATTCAAATTAAAATTTAGTATTTAAACATGTAAAACGTATTTATCAAAACATTTACAAACATTATCCAGCGGAAGACTTAATCGTTGAAATCCTGTTCAGCCTAAATCTCCATTAAGTGCTTAATCCATTAAGACAAAAGCCACAACTCCCAAGGGTTGTCACAAACAGTCCCTTAATTTATAAAAACATAACTTTAACCATCAATCCTAGCCAAACAAGCTCATGGTGACAAATCTAGTTCCAAAAATGAAGATTAACAACTTAAAACTTCATCCACAACCACATTAAGACTAGGCTTAGGTTTTTCTCAAGGATTCAGAGACAAAAAGGAGAAGAACTCATCCTTAGTGTCTAAATCCCACCCTTATCTAAGATATAGAGCCATCATTGTCTTGAAAAGGTTGGAAATGATTTCATAACTCCATTAACAACAAGAACTAAGACAACAAGCTTCTAAACACTTACAATGGTCCAGGAACAGTAAAAACTTGACTCTTTCTAAGCACCACTCTCTCTTGAACACCTTGCTACCTTCTTCTTCCTCCAAGAACCTTCACAAACCCATAAATGAAGCTTAAACAACCATGGAAGCTTAAGAGGGAGTTTATGGGTGTTTTCTGGAGTTCTAGGGGTAAAATGACGAAGTTGGAAATGTTATATGTGTTGGATTAGGTGTCTAAGCAATGACTAGAATTGGTATATATACTTGATTAATAGTAGCACAGTCCTTTTGGGTTGCCCTCAATGCTAGCAATTGGATAGGACGACTTTAAGAGAGAGAGAAAGAGAGAGGGGTTGATTTATTATATGATTAATAAATCAAGATAAATAGTTTATTAATATATTTTTAGGATAATATATTAATTAGAAATGGTAATATTTAATTAATAATTAATCAGAAATTAATTGGAATTAATTTTGGGATTAATTGGATTAATTAAAAGTGCAGGGCTGAATTGTAATTGTTCAATAGTAGAGCAATGTATAATTAAGGAAGGATGATGGTGAACGAAAATATAAGGATTCATCGTTATTATTTTCGCCAAATATATAGTAGATAATAAGGGTTTGAATTTAAGATAAAATATTTATCTGGTTTAAATATAAATAAGGCTTATCTATAAGGCTTACATACTATACCCTTGAGGCTATAAATAGGGACCATGGATCCCCATTTTCTGCGCCACTTCATTATTCTCCTCCCCTCTCTTTGTCGTTTTCCTGCTTGCTACTTTTGGGTGTGAACCATTTGAGAAACGATGCTTGTGGTGCTTGCTTCCAAAGAAAGCAGCTAAAAGGTAAGTAAATTCTAATATTCTTTTAGTATTTTCGATAATACATTCTATGCTTATTTTAGTGTTCTTAGTTATAGATTCAATTATAGAAAACATAGATGCTTAGGTTGCATGTGAACTTAAGAGTTTAAGTTTATTTGTTATGTCTATTTCCTATCAGTGGTATCACAGCGTATTGGCTTGTTTTCTATTGAATTTACTCTCATTGTTGAACGGTTTATAGAAATTAAACCCTAATTTCCTACAAATGTCGAATTGGGGCTAGGGTTTCCGAAACCCTAGCCTCCCCCATAATTTTCGATTTTTACTAGGTTTTTTTGGGGTTTTTTATATTTTGGGTAATTATGATTAATTAATAAATGGATAACCCTATACCCTTTGGTTTTTCAAAATTTAGTGGGTAAGTATTAGGATTAAATTATTTGATTAATTTAATTAGATAATCCTCATCTAATTTAATTTTTTTAATTAATTGTTAAGCATAAGCGTTCAATATATTTAGGTTTAAATTTAAATTTAAATTAAATTGTTTAATTCGAAAATTTAAAATAGATAAACCAAATATTTTAAAAGATTTAAAAAAATACATCTCATATATATATTATTATTAAAAGTTAATATTTATATGTATAAGAACTGGTCAGTCAAATCGCTAGTATGCCTCATTCACGAAGCTGATCTATAAGAGGGTATAAGGAAACTGCCTATAAAATGGCGGTTGAATGGGTGTCCACTCTCACCCACTGTTTCCTTGATTAGTGGAGGGTCGTTAGCAGAATGGATTTGATAGGACAACTTAATCTCATTAAAAGTATAATGCTATTAAAAAAGTACTAGAATCTGTTTAATAAAATCTCAAATGTAGTTACTTTAGGAAAAATGTGAAAGGTATGCTAACCCATGAAATTACACATTACACTTTATTAGTCGTTAGTGGAGCGTGTGTGGTTTACCAGCACACTAATGGGGACCAATAAAGATTCGTAATGAGTATATCATAAATTATCATTGTTGATGGAGCGTGTGTGGTTCACCGATACATCAAATTGAGATGATAAATGACATTAAGATTACCAAGCACATTTGCATGGTTATTCACATCTTGTTTGTGATACTCGGTATCCCAGTCACAAATGGAAGAACATAATCCGAGATTAAACATGCCGTTGAATAGTTCAATGAATCTCAAAAGACTTAGGAATTTCACTTAATTTGATTATCTTCCGTAATGAAATTGGTAAATCGTCATTTACCTACCTTTATAAAATTTACAGTTAGATTACGACATCCCTCTCCTAAGTTGTGAATTATATAGTTGGGTCCTAGCCTTAATATTTATCTTTGGGTTAATATATTATAGATTATCCTTATCTAATTAAAACTACATTTCTTTTATAGATGTCGACTTCTGCTGATGCTTTTGCTACCCCATCCGCTCCACAAAATAACCACAATAACTTCTCTTTGATCCTTTCCCTTTGCTTGAAGGTGACATTGGATGACACCGATTACAACGACTGGATGCGAAACATTAAGATGGCTCTTAGATTCGATGATAGATAGTTTGTTCTCGAAAAAGAACTTGTCGAAATCGATCAAGAAATAGCTACTCCTGAGGAATATGCCTCATATAAAAAACACTACGACGATGCAACCAAAGTGGCTTGCATCATGGTCGCTACTAGGGTCCCTGAATTGCAAAGATTTTATGAGGACTATCGGCCATACAAGATGAACAAGGACCTTATGGAAAAGTTCCATAAGCAAGCTCGTCAAGAAAAGTAAGAAGTAGTCAAGGCCCTCATAGCGTGCAAAATGAAAGAGGGAGAGTATGTCTGCGTCCATGTGCAGAGAATGCAACAATACGTGGAGCGCCTCGTGAAGTTGAATGTGCATTTTGACAAGGAGCTGGCTATTGATATAGTCCTAAACTCCTTTCCTAGTTGTTATGATCAGTTTATCTTAGCTATCATCTGAACAACAGCGAGACCACCTTGGCTCAGTTGCACAACATGATGCAGATCGCTCAAGCAGGAACGAAGGGTAAAGGTTTAGCCTCCACTTCTGTCAGTGCTCCTGTTTTGTCCATTGGATAGGGAAAGGGGAAGAAGAGGAAAGGTCTTCCTAAGAAGAACTGGAAGGGCAAGGCCCATGTCGGGTCATCTAGTAATGGCCCAAAGGCTAGGCCCAATTCTGACATTCCTCCCCTCCCAAATCCCAAAGAGGCCGATTGCTTCTACTGCAACGAGAAAGGGCATTGGAAACAAAGCTACCCAAAGTACCTGCAAGACCTGAAGGATGGCAAGATAAAGTCCTTATCTGTAGGTATATACACTATTTCTAATAACTCATCATCTTCCCATTCTTGGGTCCTTGATACAGGATGTGGTTTTCATATTTGTTCTGATTTGCAGGGACTAAGAGAAAGTGAGGAGGTGGAGCATGGAAGTATAAACTTGATTATGGGGAATAGGCGATCTTCTTCTGTTACCAAGATTAGAGTTTATAGTCTAGTTCTTAGTAGTGATGTTAGCTTAGATTTATTAAATTGTTGTTACTCGTCATAATTGACTCGGAATATTATTTCATTTCATGCATTATTCAAACAAGGTAATAGATATTCTTTTGATAATTTAAATGGTTCTATTTCTGCTTATAAAAAATGGTATTTTTATATTTGAAGCTTTACCTTGTGATGGTGTGTATGAAACTGTGACATGTGTGGACAATTTAGGCAATAGCGTATTTCAAATTGATTAGTCTAATGGTATAGACAAGGCGTGCTTGTGCATTGTCATCTTGGACACATTAACAAGAAACGCCCAACTCCAAAAGGATGGAGTGTTGGAATTAATGGAATAGTATCCAAGGTCATCAACTTGTGGTAATATTTCTGATAATGGTAGAGTCCTTTTGGGTTGTCCTCATGACCTAGAAAAACATACAGAGTCAGAATAATTAAAAAGGGAGTGATTAGTTTATTAATTTATTGAGAAATAAATTAATTAGAAACTAGATCAATACATTAATTGATAAATTAATTTAGAATCAATTAAAGGGACTGGATTGTAATTGACTAAAGGTTTAATCAATGGAACAAAGTCCAGGGGGTGCGGCCGCCAAAAGGCTCCTAAGTTTGAAACCCTAGGATCCTTGCACTATAAATATTGCCTTGGGGTTCAACTCTAAGGCATCCTATGCCTCTCATTGTGCCGCCATCTCTCCCTCCCTCCTCCTTTTTGGCGAAATCAATCCCTCTATAGGGTTTTGATCTTCTGCCTCCTTCCCAAGTGGAAGTTCTATCTGTCTGGTTTTCTGGTGTTCCTGGGTATGAGTCATTAGAGGGATTCACACTTTGGATCTTGTTCATCCTTTGCAAGATGTTGTTCATCAGATTCAAGACAAGAGGTACATTCTATTTATGTTTTGTTGCTATAACTGATATGAAATGTATGATCCTGAACTCTGTTCATGGAGATTTCTGTGATTTGATCTTGTTAGTCTTCCGCTACATATGTTTATGTGTTATTATGATCGAATCCCAACGGTGGCATCAGAGCCTCTGTTTATATGCTATTTGCACTTTTGCTTGATATGATTATCTGTTTATGTTTTATGCTAGAAACTTGCATGAACTTGCATGCTGTTTTTCGAAAATTCCATATGTTATGCTAAACTGATTCCAGAAATTGCATGTTATGAATTTTTGACTGGTTTAAGGGTTCTAGATCATTATTTTCGAAAATTCAAGGGTTTGGGAAGGGTTTCCATGCCCTTGGTGGCTAGGGTTTCTTAACCGTTGCTTGCCTTGCAAGTTTCCATAGTTAGCTTGTTTCCTTGTTTGCTTATTTGCCTAAACTGCATGCTGCCTTTTTCAAATTTTTCTTGGTTTCTTTGTGCCTCCATAGATTTCAAAATTACTAGGGTTTTAGGAGAGTTTCCTTGGCCTTTGCATGCTACCTGGCGGCTAGGGTTAATCCCTTGCTTGCCTTGCAAGTTTCCTAACTTGCTTGCTTGCTTTTTTGCCTTAATTTGATTATTTCTATTAAGGATTTATTATTAAAGAGTATTAATTGAATTAATAGATAAATAAAATACATTTATATATATTAGAAGTTTATTATATATTTAAAAGAACAAATAAAGCCAAAACATTGGTCAAACCATGACTAGGCTCACCCACATAAAATCGTGCTAAGGGTTTGAAGGAGGGTTCTTATGAACCCAAATGAAGTTGGTTATTAAGTGGCATGTATTGCTCACCACTTTCACCACCCAACACCTTTTAACATGTGGAGTTACCGAAAAGGATTGATAGGGCAATGTTTCTCTCTCTAAGCTAAAAGTATTAACTTAAAGTATTAAAACAAAAGTCGTGTTTTAATTAATAAAATGTGAGATTTTGTGCTACCCATGAGAAACTCACATTCTATTTATGATCTCCCGGCGGAGCTGTGTGGTTAACCGGCACGTTAGTTAAGGTCATAGTTGAGGGTGATGTGGCACTCGCCATTTCCAAGCGTATCTTGAGCAGGGCATCATGCGTGTTCTGCATGGTCAATTCACCGTCTCATTCATGATCCACGACATCCCTGTCATGAATTTGAGATGAGCACAAACGAGATTAACATGCCATTGACATTAGTGAATGAATCTCACAGATCTAGGAATTTCATAGTGATTGAAATTGGTAAAGAGTTATACCTACCTTGATGACCATTACGGTGTGATTACGGCATCCCTCTTCACATCACAACTGGGAGATCTTGGATCCTAGCCTTAGTAAATAAACTGAGTAATTATTTATAAGGATTAATTCAAACTAAACTAAAATGTGTCTTATAGATGTCTGTCAAACCTAAACACAAACTTTCCTCATACTCCTTCTCTTCCTCCTCCTCCATTACAATCCCGATGTAGTAAGATCAATAGCCTGACGTTTGCTGATTATCCTCCAATCTTGAGAATTGTTTCAAGAGTGTTGGGGAACAAGCAAAGCGAGAATGATTCAAGATCGTTGAATCCCTTTGGGCTTATAAACTAAAAGAAGGAACGTCTGTGCGTACGCATGTTCATAAGATGAAATCGTACATAGACAGATTGGAAAATTTGGTTCATGTCATTAGGGATTTATGAACTGTGACAAGAACTATCTGGACATGACCTTGGTTGAGCTGCACGGTTTGTTGAAAATTACCGAGGCCAGTTTAAAGTAACACCGTAGCTCATGTTCCACCGTTCCTGTCTTGGGCATTCATCATGGTGATGCTAAGAAGAAGAAAGTTTCTCATGCCAATGGAAGGGAAGGGCTAAGGTTGGACAGTCTGACCAAGGCTTTAAGAGAAAAGCTGATTCTGATATAGCACCCACTAGTGACCCGAATGAGGCCATATGTTTTATTGCCAGATGAAGGGATATTGGAAATGTAGTTGCCCAATATGCCTGAAGGATCTGAAGAAGATCCGGGTCACGGAGTTTGACACCTTAGGTATATCTAAACTCCATAGTATGTCAACTTCTCTTTATTTAATCCTTGATACAGGATGTGTTGACTCACATCTGTGCTATATGCAGGGATTAAGTGAAAGAAAGAAGTTGAAGCCTAGGGGCTTAATCTGATCATGAGATGCAGAAGCGTTGCTACTATTACAAGGATCGGAGATTACAGCTTGTGCTGATTAATGGTGTTTAGTTAAATTATTTTTTGCTACTCGCCAGTAATGGTACAAAACATTGTTTCATATTATGCATTGTTTAAGGATATTTTTGTACTTTTCCTTAGATAATAAAATGGCGATTTTGTTTATAAGCATAGTTGTTTTATTTCAAAATGAATCCTTACAATGGCATATATGAATGTGTTAACTAGTAGTAATAATAATCTTAAATGTTGATTCATCCAAAAGGTATGTTGGATAAATCATGTTTGTGGCATTGTTGCCTTGTCCATTAAACAATAATTGCATCACCAAGCTCCAAGTGGACAGGACTTGGAATCATTTAAATTAGAGTCGGATGATGTATGCAAATCATTGTCTACATGGAAGATGACAAGAATGCCATTCACAGGAAACTGTGAAAAAGGCAATGGATTTGTTGGAACTGATCCACATAAGTGTTTGTGGACCGTTCAAATCCGCCACAAGATATGATGAGCTATACTTCGTTATACTGATGATTTCAATAAATATGGATGTGTTTATACGATTAAACATTTGTTAGAAACTTTGAAGTGTTCAAAGAGTTTCAAAAACAAAGTAGATAATCAACTAGGAAAGAATGATATATTCTGCGAACATCTTAGGAACTGTGAAACGGTTCACAGGTTGTCTCCTACCAGAACACCACTGCAAAGTAGTGTGTCTGAGAGGAGAAATCGAATATTGTTTGAAATGGTTCGGTCCATGCTATTTCAAACTACACTTCCAAATTAGTTTCAAAGGGTTATACTCTAGAAACAGAAACCCGCAACTTAAACCTCGTATCCAACTAAGTAGGTTGCAAAGACATTTTCTGAAATATGAAGTGGGGTTCATCCCTCACTAGCACATAGAAAGTCCGGGGTTATGAAATCTTCATTCGTCACAAGATTGAACCCAAATCAGAAAAAGTGTCATTTCATTGGTATCCCACAAGTCCTTTGGATACTTGTTTTACAAGTCATTTGAGAACAAGGTGTTTGTGTCTCATATAAGAGGCTTTTTGGGAAAGAGTTCATATCTAAAGAAGCTAGTGGGATTAAGATTGATCTTGAAGAGCTTCAAGGATCAACCAATGAAAAGAACCTTTAGTTAACACTAGCACTTAAAGGATTAGAATCATGTTAAGAGAAACTTGACATACCTCTACCTCTTTGCAAATCCAGTAGAGTTAGTCACTCTCATGAGTATTATGATCTCATATTACTGAAAGTGACACACTGATTAGTGATAAAACACTAAGTTGTTGAGGATAAGTTATCCAACCACATGGAAGCATTGGTGAGCCTAGTTGCTGCCAAATGATAGAGGATATAGAACATGAGATTCAGTCCATGTTTTGATGGATCTTACACCTGGCCTGAAAACTAGTGGGAGTAATTGGATCTTCAAAAGAAGAACAACATGGATAGGAATGTACACACATTCAAAGCAAGACTGGTTGAGTACGACAGTACTCAGACTCAAGAAACTGATTTCGAGGAAAGGCACTCTTATTAGCAATTGAGAAAGAATCTATTAGGATATTGTTTGCCACATGTACATTTTATGTGACATGGCAAAGTGGATGTTTAAGACCACTTTCCTTAAATGGAAAACAAAGGGGTTGTGTGTGTGACACAACCAAGAGGTTTTGAACATGCCAAATATCCAAATAGAGTATACAAGGCTTGAAAGATTCATTTGTAGAATCAAACAAGCATCTCGCAGCTGGTATCTTTACAAGACATAAAATGCCAAAGAGTTTGGATTTTCATGAAGCATAGATAAGTCCATATTTATGTCAGAGCTAGTGGGAGTATTGTTGTAGTCTGCCTAGTGATGTATATAAATGACATACTGGGAAAATCGTTTCCTATAAGGAATCTAGGAGATACAATATACATACGTGGAATAAGGATATATGAAGATAGATAAAAACGTCTAAGAAAGGACTTAGCCAAAGTATATATTTAAGTATGATCTTGAATAAATTCGAGATGCATGGCTCTAAGGAAAGGGTTTTCCGCCCATGGCATAAAATTGTTTGGAGAATCAATAATCGGTCGATCATGTATGCCATAACATGTGCTTAACCTGATATCCTACATGCTTGGAGCATAGTGAGTTGATTTCAGGACAACCCTAACAGAAGTCATTGGACAATAGTGAAGGATAGTCTTAGAGTGTCTTAGGAGAACAAGAAATGTGTTCTTGGTTCATGGAGGAAAAGGAAGAGCTAAGAGTACCTGGTCATACTGATGCCAGAGATGTCTCTTGCTCATAGTCAAGATAGGTGTTCCTGTTAAAGGAGGAATAATAACTTTGAAATGTTCCAAGTTGAAATGTATAATAGCTACTATAGGAGACTTCTTCATACCAAGGGTGCAGTCGCCTTGACTAAGGAACCCGAGGACCATGATGTTGGATTAGGTGTCTAAGCCATGACTTTACATTTATATTTATCTTGTTAATTGAAGCAAAGTCCATTTGGGTTGCCCTCATAGCTGGAGGTCAGGATAGAGTTCAGTAGAGTAAAAGGTTGATTTATTAATTGTTTAATAAATCAATAGAATTAATTAAATGGTTTATTAATATATTTAAGTGTTAATATATTAATTAGAAACTATAATAATTAATTAAGATTTAATCTAGAATTAATTGGATTTAATTCAGTGATTAAATTAATTAATTAAAAGTGTAGGGACTGGTTATGTAATTATTCAGTAGTTGAATATTGACTGGCCAGTGGACAGGGGGAGAAGTTGGCGAAATTATGAGTGGGTACACTCATATTTCGAAACCCTAATTAGGGTTAAGGAAAGCCTTATCCAAATGGTTAACAGGCTTGCCCATTTGGAGGCTCCTTAGGGTTTCAGCTGTAACCCTTGGAGGCTATAAAAGGAGGCACCTGGCCACCCCAAAACCTGCGCCACTTTTGAACAAGAGAACTCTGCTGAACTGTCTTCTCTATTGCTTTGGGTGTGACTTGCATTTGAGGCAGGACACTTGTGCTGCTAGCTTCAAGAACAAGATTCAAAGGTTGGTAATTCTTGTTTTGATCTTTAGAAATTATTGTTGGCCTTTAGATATTAGTTTATTATCTTCATAGAAGAAAACATAGATCTTTCTAGGGTTGCATGCGAACCATATGTATTTTGTGTTCATTGTTTGCTAGAAAACCCTTCAGTGGTATCAGAGCTTAGACTTGTTTTCTTGTGAATTTGATATAAACTGTTTGTATGCTCATAAGGGTGATCGAAAATCATCCCCTGTGTGGCCAGGGTTTCATGTTGGCGGCTAGGGTTTGGAAACCCTAGCCTCCCCTTCCTTTTCTGCGAATTGTTTGCTTGCCATGTATAGTGGGTTGTTATTTTTGGTAATTATTGGATAATTAAATAACAGGAACCCTTTCCCATGCTTGCTAGATTTCGAATTATAGGGAAGGTTAGGAAAATTAATTTGATTAATTTTGTGATTCCCTTATTTGATTTAGTTAGTTTAATTATATTGTTTAATTAAAAGATCAATTAAATCAGCTTAAAGAATTAATTAAATTTTCAAAAAATCCCTTAAAATTTGCGAAAATTAAGAAATAATTAATTCTAAAATATTTTAATAAGATTAAAATATATCTTATATATTTATGATTAAAAGTTAATTATTTATATATAAGAAAATTGGTTAGTCTTACCGCTAGTAGGCCTCATTCACAAAACTGTCCTATAAAGAGGGTA
Organism: Cichorium intybus; assembly: GCA_023525715.1. Classification (NCBI taxonomy): domain Eukaryota; kingdom Viridiplantae; phylum Streptophyta; class Magnoliopsida; order Asterales; family Asteraceae; genus Cichorium; species Cichorium intybus. The sequence continues at coordinate 93,150,784 of CM042017.1, read as the reverse complement.
TAAGGCGACTGACTATAAAATGTTAGTCTAATGGGTATCTACTCTTACCCACCGCTCTCCTGGTTAGTCGAGTGTCGTTAGCCGAACGGGTTTGATAGAACCGCTAAGCCTCTTAAAAGTATAATGCTATAATTGAAAGTACTAGAACTTTGAACAAAACCCAATCTAGTTACTTTAGGTTAAAAATGTGAATTGGTGCTAATCCACGGAATTGCACATTGCACTTTGTGGAACGTTGGTGGAGCGTGTGTGGTTTACCGGCACGCCAAATGGGGTCCACAAAGAGTTGCAATGGGTTTCTCGATTTTGTCATTATTAACAGAGCATGTGTGGTTAACCGACACGTTAATTAGAGATGGCAATTGACTTCGAGAGTACCGAGCTAATTTGCATGGTTATTCACACCCGGTTTGTGATCCTCGGCATCCCAGTCACAAACAGTGGGGCACATCCGAGACTAAACATGCCATTGAACAGTTCAATGTGTCTCAACAGATCTAGGAATTTCATATGATGAAATTGATAAGTGTATTATCTACCTTAATGACCATTATGTTGTGATTACGGCATCCCTCTTCACACCATATTTGGGGCATTTTGGGTCCTATCCTTAATAAATAATATATTAGGTAATTATTTAAAAGGATTATTGAACTAATAAAATTTTGTTTATTGTAGATGTCTGAATCAAGTGTCTATTCTCCTCCCTCTCCTCCCTCACCCATTTCTGAGAGCATCAGAAAGCACCTGCTAAATATGGAAAGGCCGACTGGCCTTAACTGTAAAGAATGGCTTCGCAATTGGAGACGGGTTCTCGTCATTGCGGGCAAGCTTCATCTCACCGAGTATCCGATCCCGGTTCCACCAAAACAAGTTATCATAAAGAGCCTTTATGATAAGCATGACTTATTAGTTGATGAATCCGAAAAGGTTCGTGACCTCATGTTATTGACCATTGACCCCGAGTTCCGCAAGGATTTTGAATCCTTGGGGCCATATGAGTTAATGCAATCGGTTGAGGAAAAGTTCCAAAAACTGGTCGAAGAGGAACGAGCTAGGATCTTCAAAAGACTTGCAGAGTGTAAGTTAAAAGAAGGAAGTAGCATCGATTCACATGTTCCTCAGATTGAAGCGTACATAGGCGAATTGTACAAACTTGGTTATTCCATGAGTCAGGAATCGAGTGTTAACATTCTACTCACTTCACTGACCAGTAAATACGATCTGTTCATTCAGACGTATAGAAAGAAAGACCAGAAAAAGAACTTAATGGAAATGCGTCCACTGTTGACTTTATACGAGTCGCTCTTGGACAGACATAGCGCCAATGGTTCAACTACTTCTGGATTAAGTCCAGTGGAAAGACGCAGCAAGAAACGATCCAGATCGTCTGGATATGCATTTAGCTGGGAATCCACAGTATCGGATACAGTCGCGGAAAGATTGGAAGACGCTCCAAAGTCAAAATCTTTTAAAAGCTCAGGTATATCTAAAAACCTCAAAACTCATGTTCCATAATTCCTTGATGCATAATGTGATAGTCACATTTTGGTTTGTATGCAAGGAATGAGTAAGGTACGGGACATTGGCGCATAGGAGCACATTTGGATTGGATTTCCGGCTCATGCGGTTTTGAAGTTTAGTTAGATATTGAAATAATGTTATTAGCCTATTAGATGTGTATGACATTGTCTATCATATTATACATTGTTCAAGGATTTTGTTTTAATAAAATTGTCGATTTTCTTTTAACACATGTTGTTTGAAATATCCTTGAAATGTTGTATGATTGTGTTGAATGCATAATTAGTAATAACTTGAATGTTGAATGCATCCAAAGTGTTTGGATTTTAGGAATTGTGTCCCTTATGATTGTTAATGTTGTAAGAATCAATTCAACCAAAGGTCCAGTTGGACAGGACTTTGGAATCATTTGACTTAGAGTCTCATGATGAATTGAGTTCTTAATGTGTAAAGAAATGAATCAACCAAAGATCCAGTTGGATAGGACTTTGGAATCATTTGACTTAGAGTCAGATGATGATTAAGTTCTTTATAAAGCACATGTGGCAAGAAATGAATCACCCAAAGATCCAAAGGATATGATTTTGGAATCAGCTGACTTAGAGTCAACTGAAGATTGCAAGTCTTGAACAAAGTTAACAAAGTCATAAGTTTACATAGAGATGTAAAAGACATTGAGATTAGGAGCAACAAACACATCAGTTGCTGTGTATTGCTCGAATCTTCAAATTGAACACAATTGTTTGTACTTCACGATATTTGTCATTCGGTATGACGAATATGACTTCGCTTATCAGAATAAGCGATTGGATTGAACCGTTGAACAGTTCAAGGACTTCAAAGGAAGTACAAGACCCACAGAACCTGAGTGACAACATAAAATGTTTCACAGTTTATTCCCTTCCAAGAACATTAATAGTTATAATGTGTCTTAGGGAAGATGATGGAGCGTTGGTCGAAACAGTTCGATCCTCAATGTATGAGATACATTGCAAATTAGTTTCCGATACATTGAATACTAAAACAGTCAGACCATATTCTAAACCACATCTTCGACTAAGTAAGTTTTGCAGACACTGTCTGAAATGTAAAGCTGGGATTGTCCCACTTGTACATTAAAGGTCCAGGGTCTTGTAGTGTTCGTCCGAACCTCATGAGTAGCCTGAACCTAATCAGAAATGTCATTTTACTGGCTATCCCGCTGTACCTGGAAAAGAAAGAGCTCTTTTAGAAAGAACTCATGTTCTAAGGAAACAGTGGGAGTTGGGACAGTCCTGAATGAGTTCAGGATTAGCCAAGTGAAATAACATTTCGTTATCATTAGGCTTAAAGCAGAAATTAGATTTTTGTTTTAATTCTGACATAATCCTCTCTTAAACCAGTAGTATTGATCACCGTCATAAGTAGTTATGATCAGGGTGACATACCGATTAGTGGTAAAACACTATAGTTGGTACGGATTTTCAATTCGACTACTTGGAAGCATTGGTGAGCCCGGTTGCTGCCAATTAAGAGAACTTTAGGACGAGATACAGTCTATGTGATAGTTTGATTGATTTTGCAACTGGTCTTAAAACTAGTGGTAGTAATCATCAAAAGAAAGCAGCATGGACAAAAACGTACCTTCAGAACATCTGGTTGAGTGAGACGATACTCAGAGTCAAGTAATTGACTCCGAGAGAAGCACTCTCAGTAGAAGATGAAATCTGAAAAGATACTGCATAATGTAAGTCGTTAGTGGAGCGCGTGTGGATCACCGGCACACTAATGGGGACTCAAAAAGAATATGCCAGTATAAAGGTACATGGGCCCGGGATTCCCCCGCGGGCATCTCGCAAGAAAGGATATTCAGATTCTCAAAATATGCCAAAGGATTGGATTTTGAGAAAGGGCTGAAAGATTTCCATTAAGATGTCAGAAAAGTTTGGATTCTCAAAATGTGCCATAAGCCCTGGATTTTGTGAATAGTCCATAACCGTGTTAAAGCCAGTGGGAGTGCTGCTGTTATCTATCTTCATATGTGTGTCACATATTGGTTCTAGGAAACGTCTCTTTTCATTACAAAGTGTAATGACTTGGATTTAAGAGACAGATCGCTATGAAAGACTTAATAAGAGATACGACATACTCGGGTGGTTATAAACGTCTATGAGATAGATCGAAACTCTGTCAAAATGATCATGATGAAACTCAAGATGCATTGCCCTAGGAAATAGTTTCCTGTCATTGCAAAGTGTGATGGGTTAGCATGAGAGGTATGAAAGGTGCAACGTACTCACATAATCCATATATCAGATAGATGTTGTCATCAGTATAGAACTGGCCATAATAATCATGATCTTGATAAGATTCAAGATGCATGAGGAAAAGTCTCCGAAAGGATATAGTTATTAAAAGTCGTGACACAAGGATTATAAGTAATCCTAAGATTACAAAAGATTTTGGAATAGAACTGGATCGAATCCAACAAATTTTTTGGATCGATCAGAAGTGTCATGAACATGTCTTGATGACTTAATGCTTAGAGCATAGTGAGTCAGATTCAGGATATGACCTGGCTAGGAATACTTAATGGATTTTGTACATACGTGAGAAATCATTGGAAAATGATTAGGGGTGAATGTTGATAACAATTTGAAAAAGTTTTTAAAATAAGGACTTAATGGTTAAAGAATTTCATTGGCATTCCGATGGAGAGCGTGTGGCTCACCGGCACATCGTAACACCTCGAAATAGTCTTAGGGTACAGTCGTGTGGACTAAAGATCCCGAGAACCATGGAAAGTCACAGTACATAGAATGGAGTTGTTAGTGAGAATGACGGTATGACCAAAATTGAAATATCATCGGAAGGATATCCGATCGGATAAAGTGTATAAATGTGTAACATTTTAATACATAGAAAGAGTGAAAGGTCAAGTAGACATAGATACATAACACAAATTAAATAGTTTAAAAGGAATCTAGAAACCGATAATAGTTTTATGTCAAATCCGACTTGGTGATTACCTCGTGGAGACTTGGTAATTAGGCAAGAGTAGCCACCGGTCAGATTTTATGTTTCAATTTTGCATGTTTCACTTCCCGAATAATTTGATTATTCAAAAAGTCCACAGTCGCTCATACTTTTCGGGAGTAAGTATGAACAAAGACTGTCGTGAATTGGTTTGTAGATTGTCTAAGGAGTTAGACATTGCAGTAAGACTGCTACAACGTTCATGAGTACTTAGAAATAGAGATTTGAGTATTGGATAAACCCGCGCTCAACAGATTGCTTCATGGATTACATCACGAGCAATGTTGAGACGATAATATCGTATGATCTTGAAGCAGAGACATATGAGTTGAAATTTACGAGTCGGTTGTGCATTGATAATGCGAAAAAGCATCGGTAACTCGATGTTACAAACGCATTGTTGTGTACGATTTGATAAGAAAAAGACACAATCGTATGAGTCGAAGCTTATTCATTCCTTGACCTTGGTAGGGAAACAGATATCTGTAGGCCTCTCGATGATTTTGAAGTTGACTTAAGTGCTGGCCAGCCTAGACTAAATTGATGTGTTCAATTAGAAGTCCGAAAGTCATAAGCAGAATCGGAAATCGGGAAACAGAGTATCGGACAGAGAGTGATCTCAATCCATGTCTCGTGTCTGGAAATATCTTGTTGGACGAAGGATCATATGATCACTTATCTATGGACAGAACTGACTGGGTCAGAGTTCGGCAGCAGTTTCTTGGAAGTTGCAGGTTGTTTATTAATCAGAAGATAAATTAAAGTCATAGATTTATCCAAGTGGGAGACTATTGGATTAGGTGTCTAAGCCATGACTTTACATTTATATTTATCTTGTTAATTGAAGCAAAGTCCATTTGGGTTGCTCTCATAGCTGGAGGTCAGGATAGAGTTCAGTAGAGTAAAATGTTGATTTATTAATTGTTTAATAAATCAATAGAATTAATTAAATGGTTTATTAATATATTTAAGTGTTAATATATTAATTAGAAACTATAATAATTAATTAAGATTTAATCTAGAATTAATTGGATTTAATTCAGTGATTAAATTAATTAATTAAAAGTGCAGGGACTGGTTATGTAATTATTCAATAGTTGAATATTGACTGGCCAGTGGACAGGGGGAGAAGTTGGCGAAATTATGAGTGGGTACACTCATATTTCGAAACCCTAATTAGGGTTAAGGAAAGCCTTGTCCAAATGGTTAACAGGCTTGCCCATTTGGAGGCTCCTTAGGGTTTCAGCTGTAACCCTTGGAGGCTATAAAAGGAGGCACCTGGCCACCCTAAAACCTGCGCCACTTTTGAACAAGAGAACTCTGCTGAACTGTCTTCTATATTGCTTTGGGTGTGACTTGCATTTGAGGCAGGACACTTGTGCTGCTAGCTTCAAGAACAAGATTCAAAGGTTGGTAATTCTTGTTTTGATCTTTAGAAATTATTGTTGGCCTTTAGATATTAGTTTATTATCTTCATAGAAGAAAACATAGATCTTTATAGGGTTGCATGTGAACCATAGGTATTTTGTGTTCATTGTTTGCTAGAAAACCCTTCACATGAGAAGTCGGGACACATACTCAGGGATTGCTGCTGTGTTTAGAAACCGAGTTGAGACATCATAGTGAATAGGGAATCATCGGAAGAGTATTCGGTTGATTGTTTCACTAAGACTTGGACGCGGACCAAGCATGAAGGTCATACTAGGGTCAATAGGCGTCAAGTTTGTAAGAAATATGACATAAGTATTTTAGTTGTTAGTTTGATAACCGAAACATATAGCAGTAGATAGATTTTATCTAACTTGGTGTATTATTAATGGAGATTTAATAAAGAGCGGGAGGACTACCATTTGCATTAATTTATTACTATGTTTCACTTTAGCATGTTTAGAACCCGCTTCCCGAGTATTAATTTACTCAAACTTCCACAGTCGGTCGTACTCTTGGAAGCAAGTAGTGATTTAAGACTGTCATGGAGAGTTAGTATATTGTCTATAGAGATTAGACATAGCATAGTGATTGCGACTAGACCTCATAAGTGCTTGATGGAGATTCAAGTATTGGAACAACCCGCACCTAGAGATTACTTCATGGTTTAACTCACAAATAAACTAGGATGATAATATCTTTTATTCTTCAGACCGAGATACATGGAGATCTGCCTATGATTCTGTCATACATCATCTACCCAAACGCTATTCGTAACTGGTAGTTATAACGGGTATGTCCGGGTATGATATGATGAAATAGACAGAGACTATGTAGTCAAAGTTTATCTGTTCCTTCTACCCTAACAAGGAGAAGTGATATTTGTGGGCCCCTCGATGATTTGACGGTGACATTAAGTGTTTGGCCAAACCCAGACTGGATTGATGTGTTCGATCAATTGTCTGACTGGGTCATCATAAATCTCTATTGGGAAACAAAATTTTAAACCTATAGACTTGAACTTATCCATGGTCCAGGTTCATTACGATATCTTGTAGAATAGAGGAATAATTGATCAGTTATCTAAGGTGTTGTTTCTTTTCTTTGATCAGAGTTCGACAGTTGCATAGGATGACACGCTTTGCTAATTGTCAGGTTATATTGGTACCACACAAGTTGACAACTTGTCCAAGTGGGAGACTGTTGGAATAGTGTCCAAGGTCATCAACTTGTGGTAATATTTCTGATAATGGTAGAGTCCTTTTGGGTTTCCCTCATGCCCTAGAAAAACATACAGAGTCAGAATAATTAAAAAGGGAGTGATTAGTTTATTAAAATATTGAGAAATAAATTAATTACAAACTAGATCAATACATTAATTGATAAATTAATTTAGAATCAATTAAAGGGAGTGAATTGTAATTGATTAAAGGTTTAATCAATGGAACAAAGTCCAGGGGGTGCGGCCGCCAAAAGGCTCCTAAGTTTGAAACCCTAGGATCCTTGCACTATAAATAGATGCCTTGGGGTTCAACCCTAAGGCATCCTAAGCCTCTCATTGTGCCGCCATCTCTCCCTCCCTCCTCCCTTTTGGCGAAATCAATCCCTCTCTAGGGTTTTGATCTTCTGACTCCTTCCCAAGTGGAAGTTCTATCTGTCTGGTTTTCTGGTGTTCCTGGGTATGAGTCATTAGAGGGATTCACACTTTGGATCCTGTGTATCCTTTGCAAGATGCTGTTCATCAGATTCAAGACAAGAGGTACATTTTGTTTATGTTTTGTTGCTATAACTGATATGAAGTATATGATCCTGAATTCTGTTCATGGAGATTTCTGTGATTTAATCTTGTTAGTCTTCCACTGCATATGTTTATGTGTTATTATGATCGAATCCTAACAGGAATCATTCGACCTTAGGTCGGATGATATATGTGAATCTTGACTTTTGGGAAAGATGACAAAATCACCTTTCACGAGATCTTATGAAAGAGGTGAAGGTTTGTTAGATCTCATAGACACGGATGTGTGTAGACCCTTTAGATCATCCACAAGGGATGCTAATCAATTCAATGTGACTTTTATAGATGATTACAGCAGATATAACTATATTTACTTAATCAAGCATAAGTCAGAAACCTTTGAAAAGTTCAAAGAGTTCAAGAATGAAGTCGAGAATCAATTAGGCAGGAAGATAAAGATGCTTAGATCCGATAGAGACGGAGAGTATCTTAGTATTGAATTCCACGACTATCTTAAGGAATGTGGAATAGTTTCACAGTTGACTCCACCTAGGACACCACAATTGAATGGTGTGGTTGAGAGACATACCTAAACCTTGTTAGACATGGTTCGTTCTATGATGAGTCGCGCTTCTCTTCCTATTCACTTTTGGGGGTATGCCTTAGAGACAGCCGCCTACATCCTCAATCTTGTCCCTACTAAGAAGGTTGCCAAAACACCTCACGAGATGTGGATAGGGAAAGTTCCCTTGTTAGCACACATTAAAGTCTGGCGTAAGACAAGAGACTCATGACAAGCTAACAGCTAGAAGTGAGAAGTGTATTTTTATTGGTTACCGAAAGCAGTCTTTTGGATATTTGTTCTACAAACCTGGTGAGAACGTGGTCTTTGTAGCACGAAGGGGACTCTTTCGAGAGAGAGAGAGCTCATATTTAAAGAGAACAGTGGGAGTACCATTGACCTTGAAGAAATTCAGGAGTCGACCTACAAAGGAACCTTAGAAGATACTAGCACTCAACCAAAGGAAGAAGTTCCTGTTGAACCGATAAACAACTCATTACCTCTTAGACGTTCCTATAGAGTTAGCATGCCACCCGAGTTCTATGGTTTCCATATTACTACGGATGGCGACACGTTTGTTAGTGATAGGACACTGATAAATCTGGATGAGCCAGGTAGCTACAAGGAAGCAATGGCAGGCCTTGAGGCTGCTAACTGGAAAGAGGCAATGGACAGCAAGATGAAGTCCATGTATGACAACCAAGTTTGGAATTTGGTTGATAATGTACCAGGTCGAAAGACAGTTGGGTGCAAATGGATCTTCAAGAAGAAGACTGAGATGGATGGAAAGGTACACACCTACAAGGCTCGCCTAGTTACGAAGGGATTTACTCAAACCCCAAGGGTTGACTATGATGAGACCTTCTCACCGGTAGCCAAGATAAAGTCTATTAGGCTAATGCTTACTATAGGTGCATTTCATGATTATGAAATTTGGCAGATGGATGTCAAGAACGCTTTCCTTAACGGGAAGTTGGCTGAGGATGTTTACATGAATCAGCCAGAGGGTTTTGTAGATGCAAAGTTTCCCAATAAGGTGTGCAAGCTTGAGAAATCAATCTATGGATTGAAACAAGCATCTCGCAGTTGGAATCTCTGCTTTCATGAGAAAGTCAAAGAGTTTGGTTTCTCTAGGAACGAAGATGAGTCCTGCGTCTATATCAAGGCTAGTGGGAGTATAGTAACTTTTCTGGTGTTGTATGTCGATGAGATACTACTCATGGGAAATGACATTCCAACCTTGCAAGAAGTTAAATCTTGGCTTGCAAAATGTTTAGCCATAAAAGACCTTGGAGAAGCTGCCTATATTCTCGGGATAAGAATATTGAGAGATAGAAAGAAGAGACTAATTGGAGTTAGTCAAAGTACATACTTGGATAAGGTACTAAAAAGGTTTAGTATGGAAATTTCCAAGAAAGGAGAGCTACCTATCCAGAGCAATGCCAAATTGAGTAAGACTCAACCCAAGTACAGATGAAGAAATAACTGATATGAGTCAGGTACCTTACGCTTCGGTTGTGGGGTCGATCATGTATCATATGACATGTACTCTCCCTGACGTGTCATTTGCTTTGAGCATGGTCAGTCGCTATCAGGAAAATCCAGGCAGAGCTCATTGGACTGCGGTGAAAAACATTCTCAAGTATTTACGGAGGACTAAGGACATGCTTCTAGTCCTTGGTGGCTTGATACGTTGAGAGTAAGTGGGTATGGTGACGCCAGCTTCCAAACAGATAGAGACAACTTTCAGTCTCAATCGGGTTGGGTGTTTCTTTTAAACGGTGGAGCGGTTACTTGGAAGAGTTCCAACCAAGACACAGTGGCTGATTCAACTTGTGAATCAGAGTACATAGCTGCAAGTGAAGCGTCAAAAGAACCGGCTTGGCTGAGGAATTTCATCGGTGACCTCAGAGTAGTCCCGACCATTCAGGAGCCAATAGAACTTTTCTGTGATAATGAAGGAGCGGTTGCTTTGACTAAAGAACTGAGAGATCATGAAAAGTCCAGACATATCGACAGAAAGTACCATTACATCAGACATAGAGTAGAAGAAGATCACCTCATCATGAAGAGGGTATCATCTAAAGAGAACCTTGCAGATCCCTTGACAAAGGGTTTGAGTAGAGTCAAGCACTGTCAGCATGCTAGGAGCATTGGTCTAAGGGATGATATTAGTTTTAGTAATTAGATAGTTATTTTGAAACTTGTAACAATGTAAATGTAATCGACTTTTGGTGATTAAATAATGGAGAATTGTTTATGAGTATTGCTTACTGCTATTTGTCAATTGTTTATTCTTGTGTTTCATTTTTTGCATGTTTTACTTCCTGAGTAATTTGATTATTCAAAATTCCACAGTCATTCATACTTTTGGAAGTAAGTAGTGAATTAAGACTGTCATGAATTGAATTGTAGATTGTCTAAGGATGTTAGACATAGAAATAACATTGCTGCAATGATCATGAGTACTTAGAAATGAGGATTTGAGTATTGGATAAACCCACACTCAGAAAATTACTTCGTGGATTATATCACGAGTAATTCTGAGACGATAATATCTTATGATCTTGAAATGGAGATATATGAGTTGCAATTTACAAGTCGGTTGCTCATTGGTAGTGTGTAAACGCATCAGTAACTTGATGTTATAAAACATACTGTCATGCGTGATTTGATGAGTAAAAGACACAAGCATATGAGTCGAAGTTTAATCGTTCCTTTTGCTCTAACGGGAAAAGCGATATCTTTGGGCCCCTCGGTGATTTGGTGTTGACTTATAGTGCTGGGCCCAACCCGGACTAATTCATGTGTTTGAATTGAAGTCCTATATCATCACAAATCAGAAATTGGGAAACAAAGTATTGGACATCGAGATTGATTCCAATCCGTGTCTCATGTCGGAATGATATCTTGTAGAACGGAGGATTATATGATCACTTATCTTGGGATAGATAACTGACTAGGTCAGAGTTCGACAGCGACTTTTGGAAGCTAGAATTTGCTAATTAATTTAGAAGTTATACTGGCAGTTATAGTCATAGACTTATCCAAATGGGAGACTGTTGGATTAGATGTCTAAGCCATGACTCTAATTGGTATATATACTTGATTGATAGTAGCACAGTCCTTTTGTGTTGCCCTCAACGCTAGCAATTGGATATGATGACTTTAAGAGAGAGAGGTTGATTTATTATATGATTAATAAATCAAGATAAATAGTTTATTAATATATTATGAGGATAATATATTAATTAGAAATAGTAATATTTAATTAATAATTAATCAGAAATTAATTGGAATTAATTTTGGGATTAAATGGATTAATTAAAAGTGCTGGGGCTGAATTGTAATTGTTCAATAGTTGAGCAATGGATAATTAAGGAAGGATGATGGTGAACAAAAATATAAGGATTCATCCTTATTATTTTCGCCAAATATATAGCAGATAATAAGGGTTTGAATTTAAGATAAAATGTTTATCTGGTTTAAATATAAATAAGGCTTATCTGCTAAACCCTTGACGCTATAAATAGGGACCCCTGGATCCCCATTTTCTGCGCTACCTTCATTATTCTCCTCCCATCTCTCTGTTGTTTTCCTGCTTGCTAGTTTTGGGTGTGAACCATTTGAGGCACGACGCTTGTGGTGCTTGCTTCCAAAGAAAGCAACTAAAAGATAAGTAAATTCTAATATTCTTTTAGTATTTTCGATAATACCTTCTAGGTTTATTTTAGTGTTCTTAGTTATAGATTCAATTAGATAAAACCTAGATCCTTAGGTTGCATGTGAACTTAAGAGTTTAAGTTTATTTGTTATGCTTATTTCATATCAATATGACTTAAAAATGGCCCAGATCACGAAAATGTAGACTTTTTCCCGCTCAGGGGCAGTTAGCGGTGCTAACTTCCATGTTAGCGTTGCTAACTTCAAGACCTTCCAAACCCTGCATCTTTTCCAGACTGAACGCGACTGTTTCAGGATTTCTTCAGGTTAGGCGCTAATCCTCGGATTAGCAGTGTTAACTTCTATTTTTCCACTTTTTTCCTTATTTCACTTAATTACACGTCTTTACCCCAATACTTGGTTTCAGGCTTTACACTTTGACTCTTAAAACTTGGAACTTGACTTTTTGGGATTAGGGGCGTACATGTGTACGCTTGTTGAAACCAACAGTTGAGTGAATCGAGTCCTGTGGAGGTAGGTGGTTAGACCCAAAAGTTTGTTGGGTATAGACATAAAGGTAACGATTGTTGTGGCTGCTAGGTAGGTTGTTTTTCTCCTTATTATGGTTGTGTGGTCCATAGAGATTAGTTGTGTAGGTCGTTGTTGCTGTTGTTGTTCGTATGACGCCCATTATGGTTGTGACAATCCTATCTTTAGAGGCGATTAGAGCCTCTCTAGGGTCACCACTACTGTTGTTGCCATAGCCACGACCACTAGATTTGTAGTAGTGGTTATAATTAGGGTCGGGAGGGGTTGTCGTTGGAACCATGCTGCTAGTTGAGTTGATGAGAGTGGTGGTCACATTCTTTGCGGCAACATCAACTAGTGTTAAATGCAACACTTCACAAAGAACACTTTAACAATTTGTTGGTTTTGGTTCTAAACCAATATTTTCAAAATAAGTGTTGCATTAAAGTACCTTTTAAAGTGTTGAATCTTTTATTTAAAACACATTTTAAAGTACATTTCATAAAAGTGTTGCATTTATTAAGATTTAGAACCAACACTTATGTAAACGTGTTGTATTCTCAACGAAAAATCCAACACTTATTTTAAAGTGTTGTGATCATATAATTTGTACATAGAACTTTGAAGTTATTTGTCATTTTATATTATTAATATTTTTTTTCAATTAACTACATTTTCTTGTTTGAATATCACTGGTATATTAAACTTTATACATAATAGTAAATATAGTTAATTATTTATAGTTGCAAAATTTGTATAGAAATTAATCTTACAAATTTATGATTGAATTAATTTTAAAATGAAAATGAAAATTATTTCACATGTAGATATTATATTAAAATATAAAATTAGCATGAATACACTTATAAATAATTAATTGATTAAAATTATAAACTAAAAATACAAAACTAATTTAATTTAGGAAAACAATTATTTTACTTCCCTTTACTTATTTATTTTAATTTTGTGTGTGTGTTAGGACCCATGGTTGCTAGCAATGTGCGAAATAATACAATATCTAATCGATATAAAAACTGAAGAACATAAGATGAGTAATCTGATAAAAATATAGATAAAGAGAGAAAAATAATATTATATGAAGAACTTGTGGCAAGGGAATGTGTTTCCCAGCCACTCAAACTCTCTCCAATCTAAAGAATATATTTTTGGCGCACACTCAAATGACTAGCATTTCCTCTCTATTTATAAGAGAGAAGGGAATATGCCTAAATACAAAGAGAATATTCTAGCCTAACCATCACTCAACATTCCAGAGCATTTCTAAGTCCAAGATGTTGGTTTTATTTCTCTCCACACTTTGTGATCTTAGACCTAGATACTTACGTCCCTGAATTCGTCTCTCACAAACCTTCTATCTCACTCTCTAGATTCAACAATCGTGCCATCATATTAATAAACTGTCCATCGTGACCTTGCTCCGTTAAAACACCGTTATCTTGCCACTAGGAAATGAGTCACTTCTGTCCAAGGCGAAGTCTAATCCGCAAGCAGCTTGGTTGCGGACTTCTCGGCCGATGTGAATGGGGTAACTTGTGAAATACGGTTTTGTTGAGAATAATTTGTGATGAAGTCCAAGCCTGAAGCCTGATGATCTGAAGGATTTGCTCTAGAGGATCTGAAGGCTTTCAAGTAACAAACCTTATCCTCTGCATGCGTGTTTTGCAGACTACGTGTTGCACGATACTACTTTCTGATTGGATAGTACAGATTTAGAATATTCTCCATATCTTTTGTACTATTGGTATCACTGATTACGTATAAATATCAGTGATACCATCTGTGTCGAGTGTGCTTGATTCACCCCTCAATTGTAAAACGCTAAACGATTAATCTAAGCATTCAGCACTTCTTCTATTAATCACTTGTGTTCTTCATTATTGCTGATTATCATTGTGTGTGATCATTATTGTGTTGAATCATTCCTTCAGAATACTTGATTTTACTTAGTCATAAGTTGAATTTAATCTCTAACACGTGGTATCAGAGCTGGTTCAGCTCAAAAACCAGTCAATAGAGTCTTGTTCTTATCTTTACAGTTCTAGATCTGGATTGATTCCTAGATCTAGATTTCCGCAACTATTATCAATTTATATTACTTGTTTTTCTGAAAAGATTCAGTTGAGTTCAGTTGAAAAATCAACCAAAATGACTGATTCAACAGCTACATATGCGAACATGCTGAATTATGCTAATCTCATTGGTTCTTCCACCAAAGCCCTTGTCCTTGTTCCAGCCTATTATGACTATTGGTCATATCGTATGAGAGATTACTTGGAAGGATTGGATGAAGACAAAGATTTTTGGAGATCCGTGAGAGATGGAACTCACATAAACATTGAAGGTCGATTCATGGCAGTTGATGGTGAAGAGGCTGAAGTTCTTACAGCTGCTGACCTGAAAAAGATCAGAAACGACGAAAGAGCCAAGAGAGAACTGAGAAGTGGACATGGTCCTGATGTTCAACATCAGATTTCTGGTGCTAAATCAGCCAAAGAGATTTGGGATCGCCTAGCAATCAAATTTGCTGGTGATAACACTCTTTAGACCAGTATAGTTTAAGAAGTACTCGCAGATTTTGGAAATTTCAATCAACAAGAGAATGAAACCTTGGAACAAGCCTATGAAGGATACAACAACATGATTTACACTCTAGAAAAATATGGTGAGAACCGGAGTCAGCAAGAGATCAACATCAAATTTTTATATAACCTACAGAAGGAGTGGAGACCCATTATGCTGATGGTTAAATCTCACGAGAACATCAAAGAATATAAGCTAGTAGCTCTGTATAATCTGATTAAATCACATGAGCCTGATATTGTTGGAAGGCGAAGTGAAAATGCTGGTTCCTTAGCACTTGTGTCGAAGGTAGAAGAAGATGAAAACGAATATGAGCCTGATGGTTATATGGTTAACGATAATGGTGAGACAATTGCCTTGTATACAGCTAACAACAGAAGATTCAAAAAGCCATATGTGAACAAACCCAACTCTGGAAAACCATTCGTGAAAACCTTTAACAAACCCTCATACACACCAAAACCAAAACATGAGATCTATACTCCTAAAGAGGAAAACACCAAATCTTCAATTCCGAAGACTTCTGAAATAAAGCCTTCGGAAGTCCCCAAAGAAAGATCAAAAGAAAAGAAGGTTGCTGTTGACTCTGGGTATGATTGCAATTACTTTCACGGTAAAAATAATCTTGCGAAGGATTGTATGCTTCACAAAAGGAACGAAAAGCAATCCCAAGTCAAGACAAAGCTTACTACGCGAGAAAACTTGAAGAGGCAAGATAAAAGACAAAAGACCTTGCCCTGATGGCTTCGGAGAACAACATGGGAACATACCAGGTTTGGTCTTCTGACTAGGATGACGATGAAGTAAGGAGGCCAACTCATTGCGCTTTTGTCGCCATTGATGCTGGTAAGAGCTTCCTGAAAGGTGCTTTTGACGAGGATGGAGATGAAGAGGATAAAGGATGCGAAGGTTTGGAGATGAAGGATGCGAAGGCGATTGGTGTTCCGAAGATTTGGGTTGAAGATTCTTTGGATGATGATTATGAGTATTGTTTAATGGCCAAGGATGCTCGGCCAACCATTCCTGAAGTTCGAATTCTTAATAAATCTATTCCTCTACTTTAAAATGGAAATAATCAGAAGTTTTTGTTGAAACTGAAACTGAATCCGATAATGATTCGGATATGGAGGAAATTAACTGTTCTTCTTTGGTTATATCAAAACCCTCCTCTGCATCCGCATCAACTTCCGAAGGTGTTTCACAATCATGTTTGGAGGACAAAGGCAAAACAAAAATTGATTGTGAACATGAAATAACTGAAATTTCAAATGAAAACAAAGATGTTGTTAAAACCAAAACACAAATTTCAGATGAATGTGTTTCTTATGAAGATTATCTGAAAGACAATTCAAAAAGATTAGTCCATGTTGCATGTGTTTATCCGAAGATATCTTATTTTAAAAACTCAATCTTTGTAAAACCTAAAGGTGTACTTTTGGTTTACAATGATTTGGTTAAACTTGTTGAGGAGGATAATGCCACTGTTACTGAGGAATGATTCTTCTCATCATCTAAAATGATTGAAAACAATTTGAACGAAAACATTGGAGTAAAAATCAACGTTCGAAAAAAGGAATTGTATGGTCATAACATTTACTATCGTTTATGTTATGAAAAAGATAAAATTCGAAAAACTTGTCCCATCTTTTGAATGCTGAAAATCAAAATCAAAATAACAATGAAAGAAACTACACACAAATACAGATCATGGAAAAGACTGTGACTCCGAAGATGGATGTTTTTCAACTAATGGAATCAAAACGAATGTGTACCTCTTGCAAAATCTTTTGAAAATGAAGCTACAAAACCCAAAATTGCAATTTCCAAACCTGTGGTACAAAAACCTATGTTTTTTAAAAATACTAAAAACTTCGCATCCACTTCAAAATCAAAACCAGCTGTTGTGATTTCAAAACCGAAGCCTAAACCAACAGCTATGAACACAAAAGGGAAACAGGTGGTCAACCTTGTGAAAACAAAACCAATATTCGTACCAACAAAACCAGTTGATACGAAGGCTTCCACCTCAAGAACAAAATTCTTTGGTACGAAGGTTTCAAATGGGAAAACAATCAATATTCAAAACCCACCTTCGTACCAACAAAACCTAACTTTCCAAATCCAAAATATCAAAAACCTACGAAGAAAAACTTTTCAAAAGGAAACAATCTGATAGATACATTCCATTCATGGCTAGACAAAAATTTGGACTTGTTTAAAGATAAAATCTTTCACTGAATGATTTTAAACTGGCCTAGGAAGAATACCTGTGTACATCTACACTATGTAGTTCTTTATCCAGGAAATCTAGAATTGAAAAATTGAAGCCAAATTGAAAAAGGGATGACTTAAAGGAAAATCTTACTCCAAAATCAAAATCTTCTAAGTCATCAAAATCTTCAAAAACATGAAAGAAAACTTCTAAAACCAAAAATTCCAAATCATCCAAACAAATCTGGGTTTCGAAGATTACAAACATTTCAAATTCTTCGGACTCCTCAATTCTCACTGAAAGCTCTTCGGATTCATTTTCCGGTTCATCCTGTTTGTCTCATGAAACTTATGAAAACATGATAAACTTCGCAGCAAATGAAATAACCGAAGAAGCTGTTGAAAAATGGACTCAAGAATCTTTCGCTTACCCTGAGGATCCAAGATTGATTGGGTATCAAGTTCTCATTGATTAATTGCAGGTTATGTCTAGTGAGCAGTATGATTCAAAATGGTACATGGATCTTGGTTGCTGAAGACATATGACTGGGAAGAAGGAGTATCTTAGAGATTATAGAACATTGGATAATGCAAGGAATGTATGTATTGGAAATAATGGAACATGTCCTATTCGTGGTTATGGAAAAATTACGAATGGACAATTCACAATAAATAGAGTGGAATTTGTTGAAGTATTAAAGCATAACTTGGTGAGCATTTCTTAATTGGTAGTTGGAATAGGAAATGCAGTAACTTTCACCAATCAAGGAAGTATGATTACGAAGGAAGCTACGAAGGAAGGGCTGCTGAAGTCTAAAAGGAAGGGATCAATGTTTCCCTTAAATCTAAATCCTATAACCGGTGGTCCTTCGTTGTGTCTGTTGTCCAAAGAAAACTCAGATATAAGTTGGTTATGTCACCGAAGGTTAGCCCATTTGAACTTTAAGGGTATCAACAAGTTGGTGGCGATGGATTTGGTTCGTGGTATGCCTGATCTTAAATTTGATAGTGATACACTTTGCTCTGCATGTGAACATGGCAAGAAAACGAAGCAAAGACATCCAACTGTGGTCGATCCAAAGATCACTGAACCTCTTTCACTTCTATACATGGATCTTTGTGGTCCATCTGCGGTGGAATCGATTGGGAAAAAGAAGTATATTGTTGTGATAGTAGATGACTACTCAAGATTCACATGGGTTTTATTCTTAAGAAATAAATCAGATGCAGCTGAGGAAATCATCAACTTCATTAAGAACATGGAGGTAACGCTAAAGAAGACAGTCCGAACTATACACAGTGATAATGGTTCGGAGTTCAAAAATCAAACTCTGGATGGATTTCTAAAGAAAAAGGGGATTACCCACAACTTCTCATCACCATATACTCCTCAACAAAATGGTGTTGTAGAACGTCGTAATCGCTCTTTATGTGAAACAGCTAGAACAATGCTCAAATTTGCCAACCTGCCCATGTACTTCTGGGCCGAAGCCATTTCTACCGCCTGCTTTACACAAAATGGATCCTACATCCATAAAAGATTCAATATTACACCTTACGAAGTTCTGAACAGAAGAAAACCAAATGTCAAATTTCTTCATATCTTCGGTTATAGGTGTTTTATTCTCAATCTAAAGGATCATTTGACAAAGTTCAACGACAAAACAGATGAAGGCATTTTTCTTGGATATTCATCAAATTCAAAAGCTTACAGAGTCATGAATAAAAGAACATGCAAAATTGAAGAAACATTCAATCTTTAATTCGATGACTACTATATCAAGAAATCCCAACATGCTTTTCCGATGTCATCTATCTTTCCAAAACATGCTGTGGATGCATTGCCCATTCTAACCTTTGATGATGACTTTCAGCTTCTTTTTGATCCACCCGCTCAAGCTGTGGATTCTGAAGTGAAGGCACCAGAAAAAAATGTGTCCGAACTTTCCAAGCTTACCAATGGTCCTGAAGATTCACCTTCAAGTAGTATTCCAAGACCTTCTTCAGTCGAGGAGGGGTCTTTGCATAGATCTGAAAATCGCTCTGGTTTCGAGGGGGAGCTCAACAACACAAGTCTCAACAACCCTTCGCATGAAACTTCTCATATCATGTCCCTATATCCAAATACCCAGGGGAGCTAGAAGCCTTAATGCCTATCTCTTCGGATCCTGGAAGAACAACTTCTCCAACAGCTGGAGTCAAGGGGGAGCAAATTCTTAACTCTTCCTCTACTTCCTCAAACACAAATTCTCCTAAAACAAATGTTATAATGCAAGAAAATTTAATAAATGATGATTTTCCATCCACATCAGGATATCCTTCAGACACTGAGGAAATCAATGTCGAAGGTCCTCCTGAATTCGATGCCAATTTTTCACCATTAGAAAAATGGACGAAAAATCATCCTCCATCACTTGTCATCGGTAAGGTTCATGATAAAGTCATGACACGTGCACAACTCCATAAAAAACAATTAGAGTTAAACAACGCTTCAGAGTTGTGTATGTTTAATGTCTTTATCTCAAAAGTTGAACCAAAGAACGTTAAAGATGCATTTGATCACCCAGAATGGATCGAAGCAATGCAGATGGAATTGGAAGAATTTGAAAGAAACAAAGTTTTGAGACTCATTCCAAAACCTGCTAATCCTTCGATAGTTGGTCTCAGATGGGTTTATAGAAACAAACTTGACACCGAAGGCAATGTTGTCAGGAACAAAGCAAGGTTGGTTGTTAAAGGCTATTGTCAATTGGAGGGAATTGACTATGAAGAAACCTTCGCTCCTGTTGCAAGACTCGAATCTGTTAGAATATTTTTAGCTTATGGTGCACATAAAAACTTTGATGTCTATCAAATGGATGTCAAATGTGCTTTTTTGAATGGAGATCTCGAGGAAACAGTCTTTGTTTAACAACCACCTGGTTTTGTTAATATAGAAAACCCTGACCATTGCTATGTGTTAGATAAGGCTGTTTATGGTATCAAACAAGCTCCTTGAGCTTGGGTTGAGACTTTAACAAAGTTTTTAAAGCAATCAAATTTCAAACAAGGATTAGTGGATCCAACACTCTGTCGAAAGAAAGTTGGTTCACACTTGATGTTAGTCCAAATTTATGTGCATGACATAATCTTCGGATCCACTGACCCAACTCTTACCAAAGAATTTGAGAATCTGATGAAAAGTAAATTTCAGATGAGTATGATGGGGAAGATTAATTTTTTCCTTGGATTACAAGTCAAACAATCAAGAGAAGGGATTTTCATTAATCAACAAAAATATAAAGTCTACTTGAACGATTTGGAATGACTAACTATTCCAGTGCGAAGGTTCCAATGGCCGTAGGTACCAGGTTAAATCCTTCGGTTGACAAGCCGAAGGTTGATCTTCAAAACTACAGAAGCATGATCGGATCATTGCTTTATCTCACAGCAAGTCGTCTAGACATTATGTTTGCAGTGTGCAATTCTGCTCGTTATCAAGCTGATCCATGCGAACCTCATTTGGCTGCTGTAAAAACAATCTTCCAATATCTTCATCACACACGTACGTATGGCCTATGGTATCCAACAAACTCAGGCTTCTACATACAAGCTTACTCAGATTCAGACTTGGGTGGATGTTTGATAGATCGCAAAAGTACTTCTGGTGGTTGTCAATTTCTTGATGAAAAGCTCATCAGCTGGCAGTCAAAGAAACAAACCTGCGTATCAATATCCATAGCCGAAGCCGAATATGTAGCAGCTGCAGCTTGCACTTCACAAATAATTTGGATTCAGAGTCAATTGCGAGATTATGCCATCAATATGAGGAAAATCCCACTGTTCTGTGATTCTCAAAGTGCCATTCGGATATGTCATAATCTTGTTCAACATTCCAAGACGAAGCATATAGCTCTTCGCTATCACTTCATCAAGAGTCATGTTAAGGAGGGGCATATAGAAGTTCACTTTGTTCATACCACAGAACAATTGGTAGATATCTTCATAAAAGCTCTAAATGAAGTTTCACATTCAAGAATCGTTCGAGGACTGGGAATGATTGATGGATCTACTCTTACCTGATCATCATATTTGTATTTTCTTTCCTTATCCTATTCTGTTTCAAAATAAAGAAAATTGTTGCTACAAAGTATTCCGAACATTCGGAACCCTTCGCAACAGCAAAAATAGTTAATAAAATGTCATGAATGTCAAGTATCTACGAAACAACAACTATCTTCGTATCATAAACAAATAAACTTTCCATCAAGGACTTCTTTTGCTAAAAATAAATGGTGTGCAAAACAAAGTTCTTACGAAGGTCCAAAATCAAAATTTCAAAGTGCATATGAAAAATTGACATTCTTTCCTGAAAAAATCTGATTAAAGGAAAAAACTTTGATTTAAGATTCTGATAATCATACCTTATTGCACTAAAAGGTATTTGGGAATCAAATTGCAACAAAGGTAACAAAACAGACTTTGGAGAGAGGTTAAGACTATTTTACAAACCGAAGAATTATGTGATTTCAATATTCTTAACAACATGTCTATTACTAAGCTCCCTGTTGGACTCAACTCGCTTAATCATTTCACAATTCAAGAAGTTAAAATGCTTCTCAGGATATGTATATGTTTCGAAGCTTTCTTCACAAGTGAAACTTGCAATGACTAATAACAAAATTTAAAATGATTTTTACTATAGTTTTCAAAAATGAGCTATTCGAAGTTTTCAAAAATGGATTGTATAAAATTCAAAAGCACCGTCAAATACAGAATATGGTGGAATATTCAAAAAGATTTAACTTCGTAAAGAAAAGTATGAAAAAGAGAAAACAAATTCCAACTAAGAAAATAGCAAAAACATAAATTTCAAAAGATTCAAAGACAACAACAAAAGCAAAAGATAATACGAAGGAGTGCAAAGAAAAAGACAAATTCGCACTTAAAGGCATACATCTCTTTCTTAAATGAAAATACAAGGAGCTCCTATAACATAGTTGAGTACCTTCTAGAGAGTATGAACATCTTAAGTAGTCTATCTTAAATGACATTGTTGAAGTGGTATATGGATTCCGAAGGCTTGTCATCAGGGAGACATATCCAAACACTTTGACTGATGAAATGGGATAAATTTTTCAAAAAGATTTTCAATGTTCAATCCAAAACTTCAACTTTAAAATAACTTCTAATGCTCAATATAGAAGTAAAAATCTTTTCAATTTTCATGTAGTGGTTGCTTACCATCTTATGAAAGGAAATTTTGAATCATCAAATTGAATATCAAACAACTATGCAAAATGCGAAATTGATTTTAACTTAGGGGGGCTAGACTTAGCCAAAGCTTGACTAATGTTAGATCATACATACTTCGGAATGAAGATTGGGCTTCCAACATGATCCGAATGATTCTGAAATTAAAATGTTAAATCTTGGTTTCAAAAAGTTCAGGGAAGAAAAGATCAAAGTCAAAATGCATTCATACTGAAAAACCGTTATAAACACGTTTAATGATCTTCGGAACACTTATGAATTCCTTCATAAAACTCTTTTATCAAAAGGAAATTCAAACTCTTCGGAATGTTTGTATCAATCATTTACTTTCAGCTTGCGAAGATCCAAATATCTTTCATAACTATCTTCAGTGATCCGAACACAGTAATTATTCAATGATTTGGACATTTATGACAATTCAAACGACAAACATTCTTTCAAAATAAATGACCGTTTAGTGGAATTATCTATGACTAAGCAAATATTACAAAATCATAACAAACAGATTTTCTCCATATAACGGTTGAAATTTAAATTCATGATGACTGACACAGGGACGTTTCCGTTTTTGCAGGGTTAGTGGAACGTTAGGATGCTGAGGTGGCATACTATTAGTGGACCCTTTCAACACGTGCATTAAATGGCATTGGGACCACAATCAGTATAAATACCTCTACCCCCGTCTGTTCACCTCTTTACGCGATCAAAACATTCAAACTTCCTCTGCAAGAACTCTCTGAAACCCTAACTGTTCATCGTCTTCTTTGATCAACAATCAACTACAATGGCAACTGCTGGTGAAGGTTCATCCTACAGTCCTGAAGGTATGTCAATACCATCACTCAAGAACCAATCTGCAAATTTCTTTCTTCGCCCAGACACAAAACTCTACCCAAAACCGATTGATGCCCTAATCGAATGCTTGAAACATTCCATTCTGGCTCATGCTCTTACTGCTACTCCATCTGTACCGGCTACATTAGTGTACAGGGCACACTACACCTCCTTTGCCACCTACAAGGCTGATAACGTACTTGAATCTGTCACATATGAGGTTCTGAATGCTGATAACACCACCAAACGTATTCAGTTATCCAAATCTCGATTTGCCAAAGCCTTAAATCTCATAATTATCGAAAAACCCTTCACCCCTTCTCCAGAACAAACAGTGGAGATGCTTAATGCCATGGGATACGATCCTGAACTCTCCGACATTGGAAGCTTCAAGAAGAAGCATCTTCCGGATCTATGTAAATTTTTCTTTGGAATTTTCCTAAGGTGCCTGTCTGGAAGAACCTCTGGTCTCGACTCTGCTAGTCATAATTTATGGGGCTTCTTTATGGAATCTATCACGATGTCCAGGTAGATTTCACTTCTATACTCTGGAATGATTTCTGTTCTCATATCAACCATCCCCTGAAGGGAGTTGAGATTTTGAATGCTCGATTCTGGGCAATCATTGTCCATGATTACTATCAAAGAGCCGGGTACATATATGATCCATCCCATGCTGCCATGAAATACTCTTACTTAACGATACCATCAGAAGATGAGGATGCTTAGGGGTTCTGTGCTCAAATTCCTTATGAGATGCTTGCAAAAGTACCTCTAGAAAATGATGTGGTCGATGCCTATATATCAACCTTGACTATGCCTTATCCAACTCGTCCAACAACCGAAGAAGTACAAACAAGAATTCCCATGAAGTCAAAGGGAAAGAAGAAAATGGCTGGTGGTCCAAGCGTTCCGATGGCAGTCAAAAAGCGCAAAGCTTCAGAACAGACACCAGTCAAAAAACCCAACCTAAACGAACAAAGAAACAGGTCATTGAGGAATCTTCAGACTCTAGCAGAACCAAGTTCGAAGATGTCCATGGTGAAGAAGAAGAAGAACACCATAAACCCCTGTTCAAGACACCATACCACCTTCTCCACCACTAACCACTGCTCCTCAAACCTCTACCATCACCATAGAACAAATAACAACCTCCATTCCACTTACGACCATCATCCAAATCTCATCTTCGGATGTTCCTCCATCTTCCACAACTGCTGAAACACCTATAACCTCCGAACCCATCATCACCACATCAGATCCCATGCTCAACAATCCTACTTCTGGTGTAAGTACTTCTTTACCAGAGCATGATTTGTTTGAAGGCTTTGGATACGCGTCGCCACAACAGCCACCTCTTACTTCAGAAGCCTTATTTGAAGCTTTTCATATGGCTCCATTAATAGTGGAAGAAACCAACGAAGACTTGAAAGATAGAGATATTGTGCTGATCAAACAGTACAAGACTCTCAATGTGAAGCTTGACATCCTTCTCCAAACTCAAACAGGCTTTGATCCAAAGAAACCCACTGAGGGGGATATGTCAGACAAGATAGAGGAAGCAAAGAATGCTCTATCTGAACAAGTTGATGATCTAATGAAGCAGTCAGAAAAACAAATACTGGATCAGCAGGTCAGGATCCAAAGTATTCTCGAACAAAAACTCAACCTGATTGTGACTCAAGTAGAAGAGAGGCACCGACTCCTCAAGGAGGAGAATGAGAAGAAATTGATTGAAATGGTGGAGAAGATTGAGTCCTCCAACTCAAATTTGATGAAGCCTCTAACAGTCCGAAGACCGAGGCTCAATCTTGGAATTCTCAATATGTTACCAAGTTTGAAAAACAAGTTGAAGATGCCCATGCCAAAATTCAAGAGTTGATTGCTGTCCAGTCAACTTTCGAAGTTGTGAAGTTTGCTAAAGAAATTCAGAAGACAAATTGGGTTCTGAATGGTGATCTAATAGGCAAACTCAAAGCTGCTCTTCAACCTCTAATAAACTTTTCTGATCGCATGGCCTGCACTCAATCTTCCCAATCTAGACAAAGACTTATTGCTCAACCTGATCCTGCAGTTAATCCTTCGCAAGGGGGAGAAACTAGCGAATCTTTGTCTAGTGCCCATATGCCTATGGTATCAGTACCTGAAACAAAAACAACAACAACAATCGCAACAACTTACCAACCAATCACACTAGGAAGGCCCTCATTCATACCATCGATAGTGACCAAAGGTATCTTGATCCGTCCTGAATCTGCGGGTCCTACCTTCAAAACAATCACTTCAGCTGAGGCTGGTGGCTCAGGCTCAAAGCCTGAAGATAGTGAGATGCAGATTGCTCCTCACATGGAGCAATTCCATAAATAAAGAGAGGAAGAATACACCAAAATGCTTCAAATAAATATCATTGCTGAAGAAAAGAGAAAATGAACTGCTGAAACAATTGAAGCAGTTGGATTTTCTGAATTCAGAGTATTCAACAGACTTCCTCTTAAAAGCTTTGAAGTAAAAACCTCTGTTGATCAGCAACTTGATCTTCCCTATAATCCAAAAACCTTTTCCTTCTTCCAGTTTGTCAGAAATTTACCTGAAGAAGAGCAACGAGCCTTCAAAGTCAAGAAAATAGCCTTCCATGCCGAATACACACAAGAACCGAAAGTGGTATGGAGCTTGAAAAGGATAGTCAAACTAATATCCATCAAGTTGGGTGAAGTATATGAAGGTCTTCAAAATTATGAATTCTTCGTACTTCATGGTTCTAAAGAGGAGGAATCGAGATTCACAGTTGCTAACTTTCCAATCATGAATCCTCATGATTTCATAGTGATTCTCGACCGCATGAAAGCTTCCCTAGGCCTCGCAGGAGAAACCATTACAGTTTTCAACGCAACAAGAAATCATGTTTCATCCTTCCTCTGGAACTACATGCTGCGATTTGTTAAGTTTGATATGGAAGTTGTTGGATTCTTTGAACAATCCCTTGCACCCCCACTATGCAGTATTGAGAATTTTGATCATCTAAAAAATGGGCAGATAACTGAGAAGCCCTAGGGAATTGTGTTCAAAGGGATGTCAAAGGATGAGAAGGTGGTGACCAAGTTCTTCGAAGTAGACTACAAGGGTCTTTACCCTTCTGCTATGATAACCAACTTCATGTCTTTGGTGAACTCCTGCTTCATTAACTGCTATGAAGAAAAGAAGAAAATTAGAGAACATCTTAATTGGTGGTTGGCTGTTAGATATGCTTTGAAGCAGGGCTTCAAGAAACACCTTACTTAATAGGCTTTGGATGCACTTCACACAAAGGGGGACATTGTTGAGAATAATTTGTGATGAAGTGTTTACCCTTTCCGAAGACCTTACCTACTGCGAAGTCCAAGCCCGAAGCCTGATGATTCGAAGGATTTGCTCTGGAGGATCCGAAGGCTTTCAAGTAACAAACCTTATCCTCTGCACGCGTGTTTTGCAGACTACGTGTTGCACGATACTTCTTTCTGATTGGATAGTACAGATTTAGAATATTCTCCATATCTTTTGTACTATTGGTATCACTGATTACGTATAAATATCAATAATACCATTTGTGTCGAGTGTTCTTGATTCACCCCTCAATTGTAAAACCCTAAACAATTAATCTAAGCATTGGACACTTGTTCTATTCATCACTTCTGTTCTTCATTATTGCTGATTATCATTGTGTGTGATCATTATTGTGTTGAATCATTCTTTCGGAATACTTGATTTTACTCAGTCATAAGTTGAATTTAATCTCTAACAGTTTTCTAGATGCAAGTGGGTGTTAGCTAGTAGTATGGGTGCATGCCATGCTCTCTGCATGTTTGCTACATGGGCCTAGGCCTTTTATGTAAACCTAATGCTATAAATATACCCCTTTAATGTAAACCCTAATAATGATGTGAGAGTGATTCTGAGCCGTCATCAAGAGAGTGTAGTTAATACTTTGTAAAGTGTATTACATTCTTTAATAAAATCTCTCTAGTTTGTGACGGTGGACGTAGCTTGATTCTTAATCAAGTGATCCACTTTAAATCTATGTGTTAATTATTGTTTATTTTTGTATTTCTTGTCATAATGTTTTATTGGTCGTGCATGTTCTTGTCGAGGTCCATTTGTGCATGTTCTTGATATTGTGAGGTTTGAAGTTTATCGTTCTCATGTTGTTTAACCCAAAAACTAGTATAAGAGCTATGGCTAAAGAAGGTAAGATCAAGTTCGACAAGTTTGATGGTCATGATTTCGAATTCTAGAGAATAAAAATAAAAGATTACCTTTACCAGATAAAAATCCACCTCCTGTTGATCGAAGGAAAACGTGAGAACATGTTGTAGTAGGAATGGGATCTGTTGGACCGGTAGGCACTGAGAGTTTTTTGATTATCATTGTCGAAGTTCGTTGCTTACAACATCGTCAATGAAAGAACCACATTTGGATTACTCAAAGCATTGTCCTACATGTATGAAAAACACTTAGTCGTGAACAATGTTTTTCTGATTAGACAACTTGTGAACATGAAGACGAAGGAAGGAGACTCTTTGGCAGAGCATATCAATGAGTTTAGTTATGTCATATCAAGGTTGATACCGATGGACATTGGTTTTGATGATGAAGTCCAGGCCTTGTTGCTACTATCTTCACTTCTAGATAGTTGGTCTTGAACAGTAACTGCGGTCAACAATTTGTCTGGTATAACAGAAGTCATATTTGAAGGCACTCAAGATTCAATCCTTTGGGAAGATATTTGGAAGAGCAATTCCGGTGAGAGTTCCAAAAGCATGTTGGCTGTATAGGAGAGGGGAAGAAGACCATACCGAGGTGGTAATGCAAATAGAGTGTATATTGTCTACTGGTATTGCAAAGAGAGTAGACATTTCAGAAAAGTGTCTGAAGCCTTCTAGATGAGAAGGAACGAAGAAGGAAGTGAACTTTGCAGAAGATTTTGAAGATGCACTTATATGTTGTGTAAAGAGTTCCACAGAGTCCTGGATAATGGACTCAGGTGCATCCTTCCACGCATCTCACTACAAGGATGTAATCCGACAAGTGGGAAGTGTTTGCCAATTTCAAGAAGTGGAAGCTTGTTGTAGAGACTGGGACAGTTCTCAAAGTTAAATGCTTGAAATCTGACAATGGAAGAGAATACAACAGTTGAGAATTTGTTGATTCATGTGCTGAGCATGGGATCCGAATTCTAAAGACGGTCCCTAAAACCCCGCAGTAAAATGGCATTGTGGAGAAGATGAACAGAACTATGAATGAATGGGTGAGGAGCATGAGACTGCATGTAGGGCTGCCCAAGATGTTGTGGACCGACGCCGTCAATACAGTAACATACTTAATCAACTGCAAACCCTCAGTCCCCCTGGGGATCAAGATTCCTGGAGAGGACTGACGAGTTCATGAGATTTCCATTAACCACTTAAGGGTATTTGTGTGTGTCTTATATGTCAAGGTGAAGGATAGTAAGAGAGATAAGCTAGAGGCAAAGTCGGAAAAGTGTTTCTTTATTGGGTATGGATCGGATGACATAGGGTACCCATGCTGGGATAGCTAGAGTCGACGGGGGTACCAGATGTTGGGACATGACATTAAATGGGAATGCATTGCGTAAAGACACTCTTTCAAGAACCTCACACCAAAGCAAGTCATCCGAAACCAAGGAGTTAGTGGAGTTGGAAGGGTCATCCGAAGATGACATCGTGAAGCGTTCTAGAGTTGAGTCAAGTAGACACTCCAGAAGTAGTGGTAGTAAAGAAGAAGCATATGGTAGTATCAGAGATAATGGGAGTGAGTTCGAAGCAGGGAGGAAGGCAACATCACAGACCAAACAGAAGCTGATAAATTTAGAGCTGCAGCTCCGAGTATTCTTAGGAGATCCACTAGAGAGAGAAGACCTCTAGTACGGTATCCTACATTGGTAAATTACCTATTGTAGCCAAGAATGGGGAACTAGAATCCTATCCTGAAGCCTTAAGGATGAAAGACTCTGTACATTGGAAGAAGGTGATCGAGGATGAGGTATGCTCACTTGACAAGAATGAGACGTGGTCACTTGTCATGTTACCAGTTAATGAGAAGGCATTGTCAAATAAGTGTGTTTTCTGGGTTAAGGACAAAGCTAATGAGCCAAGAGGTATAAAGCATGATCGGTGGTAAAAGGGTTTTCAACAGAAGGACGGTGTTGACTACAATGAGATTTTCTCTTCCGTTGTAAAAATAACCACAATCAGAACGGTGCTTGAGATTTTTGTGTTCAAAGACCTCTATCTTGATCAGCTTGATGTTAAGACCACATTCTTACATGGTGACCTGGAAGAAGACATCTACATGGCACAACCAGAAGGTTTTGAGATACATGGGAAAGAAAACTTGGTGTGTAAACTAAAGAAAATCCTGTACGAACTGAAGCAAACTCCAAGACAGTGGTACTTGAAGTTTGATATTTCATGAGGAGTAATGGGTTCAGTAGGTGTGATAGTGATCATTGCTACTATCGGAAGAAATTCAAGTCCTCCTACATCATCCTGCTTGTCTATGTTGATAATATGTTGGTTGCGGGATCTGACATACCAGAGATCAACAGGCTGAAACAATACTTGTCTAGAGAGTTCGAGATGAAGGACTTCGGGCCTGCTAAGCAGATATTGGGCATGAGCATTGTCAGAGACCGAGCTTCCGGAGTAACCAAGCTTTCTCAATAGAAGTATATCCTTAAGGTTTTAGAGAAGTTCAACATGGCAAGGCAAGTACTAGGGTCTGAAGTACACCGTTCAGAAGCCATTGGAAACTTTTGAAAGAGCAATCCCCGAAGACGGATAGAGACAAGGAAGAAATAGCTAATGTTTCGTATGCATTAACAGTTGGTAGTTTCATGTATGTAATGGTGTGCACAAGGCCAGACATTGCTCAGACAGTAAGAGTCGTCAACACGTTTTTGTCAAATCCGGGGAAGAGCATTGGGAAGGTGTCAAGTGGCCGCTTCGCAACTTTTAGGGAACCTTAGACATGGCCTTGAGTTTCAAAAGGCAGAAGGCTATCCCAACACGTTTTTGTCAAATCCGGGGAAGAGCATTGGGAAAGTGTCAAGTGGCTGCTTCGCTACTTGCAGGGAACCTTAGACATGGCCTTGAGTTTCAAAAGACAGAAGGTTAACCTTGAGGGTTTAACCGATGCAGACTTAGGGGGTTGTGCTGATTCAGGGAAGACCACAAATAGGTTTCTCTTCACAGTTTGAGGAACCACAGTCAGCTGGATGTCCAAATTACAGAATAGGTTTTCTCTTTCGACCACCAAAGATGGATATATGGCCTTTGCAGAAGCTATCAAGGAGCTACTGTGGTTGAAGAACTTCCTATCCGAGTTGGGACTCAAGAAAAATGATTATGTGTTACATTATGACATTCAAAGTTCTATCTATTTGGCGAAGATTTTAGTGTTTCACAGCCGGACGAAAACACATCAAGATGAGGTATCATTTTATTCGTGAGAAGATAGCCGAATGTGCCTTTATTTTAAAGAAAATCCTTGGTGCGAAGATCTTGCAGATATGTTCATCAAGTTTGTTCCATTGGATAAGCTGAAGTTGTGTATGACTTCAGCAAGCCTTCTGTAGAATTAGGTGAATGCAGAGCAAACTAGAGCCGAGTGATGACGAAGAGGGTTTAACTTGGGTGGCTTGGAGATCAGATGGATCGGATTCCAGCTGGGAGATTGTTGAGTAAGAGGAGGCTAATCATCTGGGGCGACAGTTGCGAATTGATCCGAAGTGGAAATGCATCCAAGGTTGAGCGTTTCAAGTCTGTCCGTATTGGAGAAGCAACTGCGTTCCGCAACAGAGGACTTCACTGCGTTTGAAGTTGGTTGATCCAGAGCATAGTTCTGTCCAAAGTGATACGAAGTGTGCACTGTTTCTGGAGTCACTTCTGTCCGAGGGGAAGTCTAATATGAAACCAACTTAGTTGCAGACTTTTATGCGAATGAGGTAACTTCTGAAATACGTTTTTCAGATGCACGTGGGTGTCAGCTAGTAGTATGGGTTGCTTTCTGCATGTCTGATGCATGGGCTCAGGCCTAGGCCTTTTAGGTCAACCCTTTGCTATAAATATACCCCTTTAATGTAAACCCTAGTTATGTTGTGAGAGTGATTGCCATCATCAAGAGAGTGCAATTAATACTTTGTAACGTGTATAACATTCTTTAATAGAATATCTCAAGTTTGCCATAGTGGACGTAGCTTGATTCTTAATCAAGTGAACCACTTTAAATCTATGTGTTGATTCCTTTTTGTTATTGTATTTCTTGCTACAACATTTTCTTGGTGGTGTGTGCTCTTTTCTAGGTCCGTTTGTGCATGTTCTTAGTCTTGTGAGGCTTGAAGTTGATCGATCTCGTGTTGTTTAACCTCAACAAACTGGTACCAGAGTTATGGCTGAAGAAGGGAAGATCAAGATCCACAACTTTGATGGTTATGATTTGTGATTCTATAGAATGCAAATAGAATATTACCTTTACCAAAAAAAGCTCCACCTCTAGTTGATCGGCGGAAACCATGAACATGCAGTTGGAGGAGAGTGATTTGTTGAACCGGCAGGCACTGAGAGTTGTCCGGTTATCATTATCGAAGTCCGTTGCTTACAACATCGTTATTGAAAGAACCACATTTGGATTACTCATAACATTGTCGAACATGTATGAAAACCCTTAGCTGTGAACAAGGTTCTTCTAATTAGACAACTTGTGAAGACGAAGATGAATGAAGGAGGTTCTATGGTAGAGCATGTCAATGAGTTCAATTTTATCATATCAAGGTTGATATCAGTGGGGATTAGTTTTGATGATGAAATCTAGGCCTTGTTGTTACTATATTTTCTTCCAGATAGTTGGTCCGGAAACGTAACTACTGTTAAGTATTATTTTGTGTTGAAGTGTTATCCCCATCCGAAGATCTTAACTACTGCAAAGCCTGAGTCTAAAACCTGAAGGTCCGAAGGATTTACTCTAGAGGATCCGAAGGTTTTCCATTAACAAAACCTTATCCAATTGCACGCACTTTTGGCAGACTACGCGTTGCACGTTGCTGCTTTCTTATTGGATAATACTAGTATAGAATATTCTGTATAGCTGTTTTTACTTCGGTATCACTGATCACATATAAATATCAGTGATACCATCAGTGTCGAGTGTGCGAAATATTCACCCTAACTATAAAACCCTAATTGCAATACCAAGGCATTCAGCACTTGTTCTACTCAATTCTTGTGTTCATCATTGTTCTTTATTATCTTTGCGTATGTTGATTATTGTGTTGAATATATCCTTAGGATTACTTGTTCATACTCAGTCATTGATTGAATTTCGTATCCAAAACATAGTATCAGAGCAGGTTTAGCTCGAAAACATGTTAATTGAAATTTCAATCTCGTTCTTACAGTTCTAGATCTAGATCGATTCCTAGATCTAGGTTTCCGCAATTGTATTAGAAATATATTACTCGTTTTTCTGTAAAGATCCATTTGAAAAACTCAATCACAATGACGGATTCAACAGCAAATCTCATTGGTTCATCTACCAAGGCTCCTGTTCTCGTTCCAACGTACTATGATTATTGGGCAGATCAAATACAAGACTATTTGGTTGGATTGGATGAAGATCTATGTGTTGAGATCATTTGTGATGAAGTGCTGATATATCCGAAGTCCCGCCCATGAAGAAACCCCGAAGTGAATAAACAAGAGAAGACACCGAAGTCTAAAGACTCCGAAGTGCTATGCATAGAGGATCCGAAGACTTCACAGGCTGTCATCTTGTCTTTTGTGTGCACGCGTATAGTACAATACGTGTTGCATGAATCTTCTATCCTATTGGCTAGTACACTGATAGGATATTCTCTGTAAAAGTTGTACTATTGGTATCACTGATTCAGTATAAATATCACTGATACCATACCGTGTCATAGGAGTGATTACAAGATTAACTTACGAGAATTGTATATCTCCAAGATTGAAAACCCAATTGTAAAACTTTGATCAATCGAATCATTCGGCACATGTTATTCATATCTTATTTTTCAATTAAGCTCTGTTGCATTATTATTATATTATTGATTGTGTTACTGATTGCATATCAATATTAGTTCATCTATTCTCATATTTCAACACCCAACAAGTGGTATCAGAGCAAGTCAGCTCAAAAACCTGTTGATAGAGTTCGAATTCATTTGCTTCAGCTCTAAATCTGAATCGATTCTCAGATTTAGTCTTCCGCAACTGTTGCAAATCTCTACCACCCGTTTTTACTGAAAAGATCCTGTTGAAATACATCAAGATGACTGATTCCACAGCAACTTATGCCAATATGCTTAACTATGCAAACCTTATCGGTTCTGCAACAAAGGCCCCTGTTCTAGTAACTTCTTACTATGATTATTGGGCTGGTCGAATGAAGGATTACCTTATAGGACTGGACAAAGATCTATGGAGATCTGTGACTGAAGGTCCACACACAGACATTGCTGGACGATTCGTTGTACCTGACGGAGAAGAAGCCATTGTTCTTAATGCTGCGGATATGAAAAAGATTGAAAACGACGAGAGGGCCATGCGTGAACTGAGAAGTGGCTTGGGTCCCGATGTCAGCCACCACATTGCTGATGCAAAATCTGCAAAGGAGATATGGGACAATCTCGAACTCCGCTTCGGAGGAGATAAAATCCTCCATACTAGCAAAGTTCAAGAAATCCTTGCAGACTTCGGGACCTTTAAGCAAGAAGAACATGAGTCCTTAGAAGCCTGTTATGAACGTCTGAGCAACATGATTTACACACTAGACAAGTATGGGGAAACAAGATGCCAACAAGAGATAAATATCAAATTTCTCTACAGTCTTCGCAAAGAGTGGAGACCAATCATGCTCATGGTCAAATCCTATGAGAATATTGAGAAATACAAGCTGGATGCCCTATATAATCTATTAAAATCACATGAACCCGATGTGGTAGGTCGAAGAAGTGAAATGTCTAGTTCTGGACCGCTAGCTCTCGTGTCTAAAGAAGAGGAAGAATCAAGTGATGAAGACATTGCTGCCTACATGGTAGATGATAATGGAGATACTGTTGCTCTCTATGGCGCCAACAATCGAAGGTTCAAGAAACCCTTCTTCAAAAACAACTCTGGAAAGCCATTTGTGAAAAACTTCAACAAATCAAACTTCAACTCCAAGCCCAAACCTAAAATATTCACTCCAAAAGAAGAAACCTTAAAACTGTCAACCCCGAAGCCATCTGAAAAACCGGCTTCAGAGTTATCCAAAGAAAAGTCCGAAGAGAAGAAGATCTCAGGTGATTCTGGTTATGATTGCAATTATTGTCATGGCAAGAATCATTTTGCAAAAGACTGCATGCTTCGGAAGCAAAACGAAAAGAAACCACAAGTGAAGGACGAAGCCTATTACGCAAGAAAAACAGAGGAAGTTAGAGTAAGGACCAAAGACCTAGCCTTAATGGCTGCTGATGATCGTCAAGGATCATATCAAGGTTGGTCTTCGGATTCAGATGATGATGAAGTGAGAAAGCCATCTCATAGTGCTTTCATGGCCTATGATGTCGATAAGAGCTTTCTACAAGACACTTCGGAGAAGTTGAATGAAGAGGAACTGATGAAGGTTGAAGCGACTGCGGGTCTTGGGTTTGTGACTTCGGAGGGACTGAAAATAACTGCTGCTAATACTCCGAAGACTTGGTTTGAAGACTCCTCTGATGATGATGAGGAAGTGTGCTTAATGGCAAATGACAACCGTTTGACAATCCCAGAACAGGTATCAAAACATCTTTCATCCTTTAAAATTCCTACTTCTCAATCTGCTCCCATTATAAGTGAAATAACTCGTGATTGTTCTGTCATGCATAAATTACTCATTGATGCTAAAAATAGGGAAATACTCAGTGAGCAGGAGCTTCTAATCTTGAGGGGGAGAGTAGAGAACCTGAAGCTAGCATTAGAGAAATCTAATCTTAGAATCTTCTTGTTAGAAGAAAATAGAGAAAATTTTTTAAACAATCATGATGTAATCTTAAGACAGAGAAACATATTTTGTGAAACAGCTAAACGATTATATGCGCATATTACAAGAATTTATCATTCAGCCGATGTTTGTAATGTCCAACATAGACAACTATTGTCTTTTATTGAGTTTAAATTAAAGGAAGTCGATAGTATATCTTATGAATGCGAATCTATAGTATCAGGCTCCGAAGTTACTAATCCATCATATAAACATGGCCTGATATATGTGGAAAAACATCTAACTGCTGATAAATTGTTGAAAATATTGCCTCAAGAAATTCCAATCCTGAATAAGGCTGTACCTCAAATTGAAACAAAAGAAAAAGAAATTGCCAAAAACTTGTCTGAAAAGGATTCTAAAAGTGATTTGGACATGGAGGAGATTGATTGTTCCTCTTTGATTTTGTTAAAGTCATCCTCCATATCCGAATCGACCTCCGAAGACATCTCACAAATGTCTTCGGTGGACAAAGGAAAAACAAAAATGAATTGTGAATCAAAAATTCTTGAAACCAAATAAACTTCAAATTTTAAACTTCAAATCACAGATGAATCTGTCTCTTACGATCAATATCTCAAGGATAATTCAAAAAGGCTAGTCCATTTGGCATGTATCTATCCTAAGGTTTCTTACTTCAAAAACAAAATTTTTGTAAAACCCGGTGGATTATCCTTAATTGATAATGAATTACAAAAACTTCTTGAAAAGGATAACTCCACAGTTACAAATGAAGGGTTTTTCTCATCATCCAAAATGGTCGAGAATGAAATGAATGAGAAAATGGAAGTAAAAATAAATATAAGGAAACAAGAACTATACGGTCACAACGTGTATAATCGTCTTTGTTATGAAAAATAGAAAGTACCCGAAAACATGTCACACTTACTAAATCTCAAGAACGATGATCACATTTACATTAATCGAAATTACAAACAAATTCAAGTTGTGGAAAAACCCACAGTTCCGAAGATGGATGTATTGGAATTAATGGAATCTTGTGAATGTGTCTCTTTTTCACACAATCCTGAAAATGAAATTTCAAAATCAAAAGTTTCAACTAACAAAACTACACAACAAGTTCTACAAAAACCAAAATCAGCAGTGGTGATTTCAAAACCAACTCAAAAACCCACTGTTGAGAATTTGAAAACCAAGCAAACCCTAAATCTTGTGAAAAGAAAAACTCCTTTTAGAGATTCTAAACAAAGTGAAGCAATTGCTTCCACTTCTGGTACAAAGCCTGTTTGCTCAAAAATCTCAGAAGTTAAAAATCGAAATGAAAAACCAACCTTTACACCAACGCAACCTAACTTTCCGAATCCTAAATTTCGAAAACCGACGAAGAAAACATTTTCAAAAGGAAACAATCTGATAGATACATTCCACAAATGGCTGGACAACAATTTGGAAATGTTCAAGGATAAGGATCTCTCATTAAATGACTTTAAATTGGCATACGAAGAGTATCTTTGTACCTCTACGTTGTGTAGCTCAAATTCAACGAAGTCAAAAATGGAAAAACCAAAACAAAATTGGAAAAGAAATGACCTTAAAGAAAACTTAACTGCAAAAACAAAAACTTCAGAATCTTCAAAATCCTCCAAATCAAAATATTCCATTCAAAAATGGGTTCCGAAGTCTGTCACTTTGTCAGTCACTTCGGACTCATTAATTTTAACTACAAACTCTTCGGAATCCTGCTCAAACACTTCGGAATCAAGTTCATCACATGAGGCTTCGGAGAATTTGATTAATGCAAATGAAATTTCTGAAGAGGCCGTGGAAAAATGGATTCAAGAATCCTTTGCTTATCCTGAGGACCCAAGATTGATTGGGTACCAACTCCTTCTTGATTGATTGCAGGTTATGTCTGATGAGCGGTATGATTCAAAATGGTACATGGACAGTGGCTGCTCAAGACATATGACTGGGAGGAAGGAATATCTCAGGGATTACAGAAATTTGGATGATGCTGGAAATGTATGTTTTGGTAATAATGAAACATGTCCAATTCGGGGATATGGAAAAATAACAAATGGCCAATTCACTATCAACCGAGAGGCATTTGTTGAAGGATTAAAACATAATCTTGTGAGTATATCTCAATTGGTGGTTGGAATGGGAAACGCTGTAACTTTCAACAACCAAGGGAGTGTAATCACCAAAGAAGCAA
Source organism: Cichorium intybus (assembly GCA_023525715.1). Lineage (NCBI taxonomy): Eukaryota > Viridiplantae > Streptophyta > Magnoliopsida > Asterales > Asteraceae > Cichorium > Cichorium intybus. The sequence goes on along the minus strand of CM042017.1, from coordinate 93,113,176 downwards.
CAAACGAAGTCTTACTGAAATCAGAAAGGAAGGGATCAATGTTTCCCTTAAATCTAAAACCAGTGACCGGTGGGCAATCTCTATGTATTCTCTCCAAAGCCAACTCCGATGTTAGCTGGTTGTGGCACAGAAGACTTGCCCATCTGAACATCAAAGATCTGAACAAGTTGGTGGCCACGGATTTGGTTCGAGGTATGCCAGCTCTCAAATTTAACAATGATTCCCTCTGCTCTGCTTGTGAACATGGCAAGCAGACAAAACAAAGACATCCTACAGTGATCAACCCCAAAATCACCGAACCCCTTTCTGCTATATACATAGATTTGTGTGGACCATCTGCAATAGAATCAATAGGAAAGAAGAAGTACATTATGTTCTATACATAGATTTGTGTTGTTCCTACGAAACAAATCCGATGCAGCTGAAGAAATCATCAATTTTATAAAGAAAATGGAATTGATGCTCAACAAGAAAGTCCGAACTGTGCACAGTGACAACGGTTCGGAGTTCAAAAATCAGACCTTGGATGGATTCTTGAAAACAAAAGGAATTGGTCATAACTTCTTTGCACCATATACTCCTCAACAAAATGGGGTTGTGGAAAGAAGAAATCGTTCCTTATGTGAAGCAGCCCGAACAATGCTAAACTTCGCAAACTTGCCCATGTACTTCTGGGCTGAAGCTATCTCTACTGCATGCTTTACTCAAAACAGATCCTACATTCACAAAAGATTTCATATTACACCATACGAAGTACTCAACCGAAGAAAGCCAAATGTCAAATTCCTTCACATCTTTGGTTGTAGGTGTTTTATCTTAAACATGAAGGATCACTTGACCAAGTTCGATGACAAATCAGAAGAAGGCATCTTCCTTGGTTACTCTCAAGACTCAAAAGCCTACAGAGTCATGAACAAGAAAACTCGCAAAATCGAAGAAACCTTTAATCTAAGGTTTGATGACTACTACATCAAGAAGTCTCTGCACCCATTTCCTATGTCTTCAATCTTTCCAAAGCCTGCTGTAGATGCTGCTCAAATCACAACATTCGACACAGACTTCTCACTTTTATTTGATCAACCTGTGAGAGCTGCGGACTCCGAAGTCAGAGCACCAGATAACCATGAGTCCGAACTCTCCAAGCTCACAGATGGACCCGATGACTCTTCTACAAGCAGCATACAAAGACCATCTTTTGTTGAGGAGGAGCCATCTAACCAGAGTATGGTAAATGCAAGTGTTGAGGGGGAGCCATCAAACCGAAGTACTGACAGTACAAGTACTGATGGGGAATCAAACAATAGTCCAGAAGGAACCAACATTCTGATCTCTACACCCCAGTCAATCTCAAATATCATATCCATGTATCCAACAATCCAGGGGGAGCCAGAGATTGCCACTCCGAATTCAGTCACAACAATCGCTTCGGATAAAGCTACCACCTCCTCAACACCAACAAATGTCCAGGGGGAGCACATATCAAACTCAACCTCACAAATACACACCACAAACCAACACAAATTCTAATAATCACTTGCTAATTGGTGATTTTCCTTCTACTTCGGGATATCCCTCAGACATTGAAGACATCGATGCTGAAGGACCTCCTGATTTTGATCCAAACTATCCTCCTTTGGACAAATGGACGAGAAATCATCCTCCATCACTTGTCATCGGTGACGTTCGAGATAAAGTACTGACTCGTGCACAACTTCACCAAAAGCAATTAGATCTTAACAAAAATTCTGAGTTGTGCATGTTCAATGTCTTTATCTCTAAGATAGAACCTAAGAACGTCAAAGATGCATTTGATCACTCAGACTGGATTGAAGCAATGCAGTTGGAATTAGAAGAATTTGAAAGAAACAAAGTCTGGAGGCTAATTCCAAAACCTGCAAATGCCTCAATTGTCGGTCTCAAATGGGTGTACCGTAACAAGCTAGACACCGAAGGCAACGTGGTTCGAAACAAAGCTAGGTTGGTTGTCAAGGGTTACTGTCAACAGGAGGGGATCGATTATGAAGAAACTTTTGCTCCTGTTGCCAGACTCGAATCAGTTCAGATATTTTTAGCTTATGCTGCACACAAAAATTTTGATGTCTATCAAATGGATGTTAAATGTGCCATTCTGAATGGTGATCTTGAGGAAACCGTTTTTGTTGAACAACCACCTGGCTTTGAAAGTAAAACTCATTCGAATTATTTCTATGTGCTAGACAAAGCAGTCTATGGTTTAAAACAAGCTCCAAGAGCTTGGTATGAGACCTTGACTAAATTTTTAAAAGAATCAAACTTTAAACAGGGATCAGTGGACCGAACACTTTTTAGAAAGAAAGTTGGATCTCACTTGATGTTAGTCCAAATTTATGTGGATGACATAATCTTTGGATCCACTGACCCCAATTTGTCAAAAGACTTTGAAAAACTGATGAAAAGCAAATTTCAAATGAGTATGATGGGAAAGATAAACTTCTTTCTTGGTTTACAAATCAAACAATCTAAGGAGGGGATATTCATCAATCAACAAAAATATACGAAGAGTCTGCTTGAACGCTTCAGAATGACTAACTGCTCCAAAGCAAAAGTTCTTTTGCCTGCAGGTACAAGGTTAAATCCATCATTGGACAAACCAAAGACCGACATACAGCAATACCGAAGCATGATTGGATTATTGCTCTATCTTACAGCCAGTCGTCCTGACATCATGTTTGCAGTCTGCAATTGTGCAAGGTATCAGGCTGATCCAAGGGAACCTCACTTGGCTGCTGTTAAGACAATATTCCGATATCTTCATGGAACTACTGCTTATGGTCTGTGGTATCCGGCAAACTCTGGTTTCTACAATCAAGCATACTCAGACTCTGATCTTGGTGGATGCTCTATTGATCGCAAGAGCACTTCAGGGGGTTGTCAATTCTTAGATGGAAAACTTATCAGTTGGCAATCCAAGAAACAAACTTGTGTCTCTATCTCTACCGCAGAGGCTGAATATGTAGCAGCTGCAGCATACACTTCGCAGATCATTTGGATTCAAAGTCAATTGAAATACTATGCCATTAATATGAGAAAAATTCCTTTGTTCTATGACTCTCAAAGTGCAATTCGTATATGCCACAATCCAGTTCAACATTCCAAGACGAAGCATATAGCTCTTCGCTACCACTTCATCAAAATTCATGTTGAGGAGGGGAATATTGAGGTGCACTTTGTTCACACTACAGAACAATTGGCAGATATCTTCACAAAGGCTCTAAATGAAGAAGCATTCACAAGAATCGTTCGGGGACTTGGAATGATAGATGGATCAACTCTTCAATAAATTCCAGATTTGTTCACTCTTACTCTGTTCAGAAAATTTACAACAAGAATAAACTCCGCAGACCCCCGAAGTCAATTTTGACTTCGGAGCTCATCGGAGAAATATTAGCAGTTCTGAAAATTTACAAAAAGAATAAACTCGACAGATCCCCGAAGTCAATTTTGACTTCGGAGCTCATTGGAGAACTTGCTACCTTGAAAAGTTACAAAAACAATAAACTCAGCAGACCCCCGAAGTCAATTTTGGCTTCGGAGGTCATCAGAGAAAAAAAACAAGCAAAAACACTTGCTACTTCACCGCAGTATTCCGAAGTAAAATATCACTTCGGAGGTCTGTGGAACAAACTTTTCTTCAAAATAAACCATTCAAATTTGAAAATCACTTGAACAAATGTTAACTTCATCCTTTAAGGATAAAAATAAACAGCTGTTTAAGACTAAGGAAATTCAAAAACAAGAAAAATTTATACCAAACGAAAAGAAAATTCTGATGCATAATGACAAAGTTTAACTTTTCTCTCATAAATTAACCAAGTAAAGGACAAAACTTTGATTTTATATTCTGAAAATCATACCTTATTGCACTAAAAGGTATTTGGGAATCGACTTGAAACATTGGTAAGAAAACAGACTTCGAAATGAGGTCAAGGCTATTTTACACTTTGAAGCCTTGTTTGATTTCAATAACCTTAACATAATGTCTATTTCCAACCACCCTTCGAAACTTGACTCGCTTCAACTTCAAACTAATCATGTAGCCTCAAAACTACAAAGGATAATTCAAGTGCTCCGAAGTTTTCCTCAAAAATAGAACCAACATCGTTTGATAAGTAAATTTACATCTCTTTTCATTAAATGGTACAAAATTGAACTATATGAATATTTTCACTCACAAGGATTGTTTAAAACAAAAACAAAAAGCACCAAAGAAGGAAAACATATGGTGATGTTCTATATCTTCGGATAAGGATATTCATAATAGAAAACAAAAGCAAAAATCAAAATAGAAAACAAGAAAGAAAAATAGAAAACAATTGTCAAAAGAAACAAAGACAAACAAAAATCAAAAGATAACCAAGGGAATGCAAAAGAAAAATCAGCATTCAAAAGCTTATTCTTCTGTTTTAAATAACGGTACAAGGAGCTCCTATAACATAGTCGAGTACCTTGCAGAAGAATATGAACATTTCAAGTAGTCTGTCTTAAATGATAAAGTAGGAGTGGTGTACGAAGCTCAAAGGCTTTTCATCTGAGCTTAGTATCCAAACACTTCAACTGATGAAATGGAATAAAATTTTCAAATGAATCTTCAAAACAATCAAATCAAACCTTCTGAAACACTTCTGATGTTCAATTCATGAATGAAAACCTCTTTAAATTTCAAATGCAAAGGATGTTATCTTTATTATATTTGAAAAGTTTGAAGCACATAAGCACAACTCAAAACATGTTTCCTAATGCGAAATCAAGTCAGTGATGGGGTGATTAGACTTATAAATTCATGACCGATATTGAATCAAACAAACTTCCAAATGAAAAATGGACTTCCAACATGATTCGAACGACTCTGAACATTAACTCGATTAAATCATCTTTTCATATTATTCATGAAAACTAAGGTTAAACGACATATTGCATCAGTAAAAAGTAAGATCAAAAACTTATAGAAAAACAAAGAGAAAAACATATGGACTTCGGTACAGTGATGAACACTTTGCAATCATTTGTCAATCACCGAAGTGACAGAACACTCTTCGGAGTCAATAGTAAAAGCACCGAAGTGTTGAACTTTATGCTCCGAAGCGTACCCTCAACGGTCATAATTTTTCATAACTGCGAAGTCAATTAAATGTTCAAATGATTTTCACATTTATGATAAATCACAGAGACAAACATTCCTTGAGTTATAACTGTTTGCTTACAGCTGTCAATGAGAATTAAATGAAAAACATTAACCATAATGACTTCTCAAAAGATAACAGTTCAAATTTTGAATCATTGTAACTAACAGCCGTATATTTTTCCTTTTTGCAGAGATAGTGGGACAAGCAGGTGCTGAGGTGTCCACTTTCTACTGGACCATTTCAAACGTGCATTAAATGGCCTAGGGACCACGAATGCTAAATAAACTTCCCACCTCTTCCATTACACTCTTTACGCGAACACAACTCTTATTTCTCTCTACAAACATACTCTCAAAGAAATCTACTACTTCTTATCTTCTTCATCTTCTTCATCTAACCATCAATGGCTGCTGAAGCATCATCGCAAACCGCTGAAGCCATGTCTATTCCAAATCTCAAGAATCAATCATCAAACCTAGTTCTACAAAACGATCTATCTCTTTACCCCAAACCAATTGATGCATTGGTGGAATGCATGAAGAGGTCCGTGCTAGGTTACGCCTTAACCTGCACTCCCTCCATCCCTGCGACTTTGGTTCATAGGGCACACTACACGTCTAATTCTCTGTTTGACTCCAACAACCAAGTCAAGTCCGTATTCTATGAAGCTGTCGACTCCAAGGGCAAAACGAAGAAAGTACAATTAACTAGAGAAAAATTCACTGAAGCTCTTCACCTTCTTGTTTATAATTCCAAAGAAATGGTTGTACCCTCCGCTGATCAACTCGTAGGCATGTTCAATGAGATGGGATATGACCCTCCGCTCGAGAAAATCAGTCTGTTCAAGAAAAACCAACTTCCTGATCTTTGGAGATACTTCTTCAGTATCTTCCTTAGATGCCTCTCAGGAAGAACCTCAGGCTTAGACTCGGCGAGTGTGGCCTTCCAAAGTCTTCTGTATGGGATCTTCTACGATGTAAAGGTAGACTATGTATCTATACTCTGGTCTGATTTTTGCTCCCATATAAACCACAGCTTGAAGGGAACTGAAATCGTAAACCCTAGATTTTGGGCGATTGTGCACATGCCCACTACCAAAAGGCCGGATATGTTCTTGACCCTTCACTCGCTGAGATGAAGTTCACTCCTATTGTGATTCCTATTCTAGACGACAAACCTGCTCACTTCTGTGCTCAAATACCAAATGTCACGCTATCCAAAGTTCCCCTGGAATGCAATGAGGTAAACTCCTATCGCAATACCTTAATAATTCCTTACCCAACACGCGATATGAGTCAGGTTGCACCTGTGAAAGAGCTTCCAAAAGGAAAAGGGAAGAGGAAAATGGCTGGTGGACCCAGTGGTCCTAAAAAGGAAGAGAAGAAAAGAAAGTCTTCGGTGAAAACATCACCGAAGAGGAAACAGCCAAAAAGGCAAAGGAAAATCATGGTTGTGGATGAGTCTTCGGACTCAGAAAGGACTCCATCCACAGTCCATGAAGAAGAACAAGAAGAAAAATTGTTTGCTGATCAACCTCCCTCACCTACATCAACAACCAGACCTACCTCTCCATTGCAAACTACCATTCCTCCATCTCCACCTAAAACAACCAAACCACCCACACCTACTATAACTCCTCCACCACCTCCCACAACGGCTCAACAAACTACCACCATTCACACTACTACATCAGACATACCTCCTTCACCACCAACAACTGCTCCTCCAACCTCCGAAGTACCTTTCTCTGGTATTGATTTTTCATTACCTGAGTTTGACTTGCCCACATCACCCTCAAGACAAAACCCCACTTCGGCTGCCTTCTTTGAAGCCTTTCACATAGCTCCTTTGAACGTAGAAGGAGTGTCTGATGAAGACTTGCCAGACGAAGGATTTGTACTAATGAAACAGTACAAAGACCTCAACTCCAAGCTTGACACTCTCATTCAAGCTCAAACTGGATTTGATCCCACCAAACCCACCTTGGGTGACATCACCGAAGAGATTGAATCTCTGGAGTTCTCCTTGTCCAAAGAATTCAGGGATTCTATACAAAAGCTTGAACAAAAGCTCTTGGATGAACAAAATAAGATCCAATCTTCCTTCGAAAAGAAGTTGGAATCCGCTGTCACCTCCATCAACAAGAAAGTTGATGCTCTTACTGAGAAGACCGACAAAACAAACTCCGAAGTCATGAAAGCCTTGCAAGGACTTCGGAGTGAATCCCAGCAAAGTACCAAGATTGAAAAACAGCTTGATGAGGCCAGAGCAAAAATTGAAGAGCTCACAGCCACCCAAACCTCTTCGGATATCTCTAAATTCACAGAGGAACTGAAACGAACAAATGCAGCTCTCACACAAGACTTGATTGCAAAGTTAAGAGTTGCACTTCAACCTCTAATAAATTTCTCGAACAGGTTGTCTAGGCCACAGGGCAGGCCTAGACAGATCCCTGCAGCCACAGCAGGTCCTTCAACTTCAACCATTACAACCACTGCCATGGGTGCTAGTGGATCGGTTGGAGCTGGAAGCTCAACAGACCGATCGCTAGAAAACATAATTGCCCCACACATGGAAGAAACATACAAGGCCTGGCGAGCAGATTACAATTTGATGATCAAGATAAATGAATTTGCTCGAGATAATGGTGAATGGACCGTTGAGGCAATCAAGAAATTTGGATTTCAGAATCCAAATGTACTTAACAGACTTCCTCTTCGGAGTTTTGCTATTGTTGACTCCGAAGACATCCAGCTTGACATTCCATTTAATCCGAAGACTTTCGCTTTCCTTCAATTCGTCTCTTCGGTACCAGAGGATCAGAAAGCAAGTTTTTGGACAAACAAAATAAACTTTCATGCCAAATACATTCAACGGCAGAGCTATGTTTGGAGCCTGAACAAGATAAAGAAAATCATTTCAATTAAAGAAGCTAAAGACTATTTGGGCTTCAGAAATTATGAATTTCTTGTTCTTAGGGGGGCAGACGAAGTTGAATCCAGGTTCTCAATTGCAGACTTCCCAATCATGAATCCTATGGACTTCATCCAGATTCTTGATCTTCTGCGAAGCGGGGATGCTGCTCATGCTGCAATGTCTGCCCTTGCTATCAAAAATCACATACTGGGCTTTCTTAACAATTATCTTCTCCGGTTTTCAAAACAAGACCTGGAGCTATGTTCCTACTACAGACAACCTTTGAACACTCCTCCTATTGTAGTTCGGAACATAGCAAGATTCAAGAATGGAGAAATCTTAGACGAACCATATGGCGTAGTTTTCAAAGGACTTCGAAATGAAACCGATGTCACAATCAAGTTCTTTGAAATATACTACATAGGGCTCCATCCCTCCTCCTTCATCACAGGGATGATTTCTCATGTCAATGCCTGTCATGCAAATACCACCGAGAAAAAGAAGAAGTTCATAGATCATATGAACTGGTATCTTGCAGTAAGAAAGACTCTGAAGCGGGCATACAAGAGAAACTTTCGAGTATAGGCTTCGGATGCACTTCACACAAAGGGGGAGATTGTTGAGATCATTTGTGATGAAGTGCTGATATATCCGAAGTCCCGCCCATGAAGAAACCCCGAAGTGAATAAACAAGAGAAGACACCGAAGTCTAAAGACTCCGAAGTGCTATGCATAGAGGATCCGAAGACTTCACAGGCTGTCATCTTGTCTTTTGTGTGCACGCGTATAGTACAATACGTGTTGCATGAATCTTCTATCCTATTGGCTAGTACACTGATAGGATATTCTCTGTAAAAGTTGTACTATTGGTATCACTGATTCAGTATAAATATCACTGATACCATACCGTATCATAGGAGTGATTACAAGATTAACTTACGAGAATTGTATATCTCCAAGATAGAAAACCCAATTGTAAAACTTTGATCAATCGAATCATTCGGCACATGTTATTCATATCTTATTGTTCAATTAAGCTCTGTTGCATTATTATTATATTATTGATTGTGTTACTGATTGCATATCAATATTAGTTCATCTATTCTCATATTTCAACACCCAACACTATGGAGATCACTATCAGAAGGACCTCATACAGACATTGAAGGCCGTTTTGTTGTAGCAGATGGAGATAAAGGTGAAGTTCTTACTGCTGTTGATCTTGAGAAAATTAAAAACGATGAAAGAGCTATGAGAGAACTGGGTAGTGGACTTGTTCCTAATGTTAGACACCACATCTGTGGTTCTAAATTAGCAAAAGAAATCTGGGATCGACTAGCCATAAGATTCACTGGTGATAACACTCTCCCATCGAGTATTGTTCAAGAAGTTCTTGCTGATTTCGGTAACTTTCAACAGCAAGAGAATGAATCTCTTGAACAAGCTTACGAACGCTACAGCAGTATGATCTACACTCTAGAGAAATATGGAGAAGTTCGGAGTCAGCAAGAGATCAATATCAAATTCCTGTACAGTCAGCGGAATGAATGGAGACCATTCATGCTGATGTCAAATCCCACGAAAATATTAAAGAGTATCAGCTTGCTGCACTGTACAACTTGATCAAGTCACACGAGCCTGACAGTTGGAAGAAGTGAAGGGTTTCTATGCAAACAATGAACACAAAAATTCCTATGGTTCACATGCAACCCTAATATTGATCTATGTTTTCTTCTATGAAGATTAGAACTAAAAACCTAAAGGATACAGTTCAATTCTAAAGATGAATTAGAAAAACCAACCTTTGATCTTATGATCCTTCAAGCAGCAGCAAAAGTATCCTTCCTCAAACGCAAGTCACACCCAAGTGATGGAAGAATCAGTCCAGCAGAGTAACACAGAGAGAGAGAGATGGCGTGAATAATGAGGTGCCAGTGGGTTCCTTTTATAGCCTCCTAGGGTTACACCTGAAACCCCAAGGAGCCTCCAACTGGACAAGGCTTTTGACCACTTGGACCAGGCTTACCAAAACCCTAATTAGGGTTTCGCCAAACCCTGGAGGAGCCTCCAGGGTGGCGCCATTTTGGTCCCTGGTTTTACCTTGCCAGTTATTCAACTATTGAATAAATGTCAAACCAGTCCCTGCACCTTTTAATTAATTAATTTAATCTCTAAATTAAATCCAATTAATTCTAGATTAAATCTCAATTAATTAATATAGTTTCTAATTAATATATTAACACTTAAATATATTAATAAACCATATATTTATTTTCTATTGATTTATTATACTATTAATAAATCAACTATTCTCTCTACTGAACTATACATCTATCCTCCATCTATGAGGGCAACCCAAATGGACTTTGCTTTTATTCATAAGATAAATACAATTATAAGTCTTGGCTTAGACACCTAATCCAACAAGAAGAAGTGAAAATGTTGGAACCTTAGCTCTTGTTTCTAAGGTTGAAGAAGAAGAGACTGAAGATGAGCCTGATGGCTACATGGTGAATGATAGTGGAGAGACGGTTGCTTTGTATGCTGCAAACAATCGAAAATTCAAAAAGCCCTTTGTGAACAAAAACAATTTTGGAAAACCATTTGTGAAACCTTTCAACAAAACCTCATATGTGCCAAAACCCAAACCTGAGATATACACCCCAAAAGAAGAAAACACCAAATCTTCTGCTCCGAAGTTTTCAGATCCGAAAACTTCTGAAGCACAAAAAGAGAAATCTGAAGAGAAGAAGGTTATTGGAGACTCAGGTTATGATTGTAATTACTTCCAGAGGTGAAATCATTTTGCGAAGGATTGCATGCTTCGCAAAAATAATGAAAAAAGCCCCAACTCAAGGATGAAGACTACTATGCGATGAAACTGAATGAGGCAAGAGAAAAGACGAAGGATCTTACTCTTGTAGCTTCGGAGGGCAATTTGGGTACGTACTAGGTATGGTCTTCAGACTCAAATGGCGATGAAGTACGAAAGCCAACTCACAGTGCCTTCATTGTTGTTGATGCCGGTAAGAGCTTTCGGAAAGATGCTTCTTATGAGGTTGAAGATGGAGATCATTTTGGATGCGAAGGTTTGCAGGTGAAAGATGTGAAGGACTGGGATGACTCTGTTAGTGCTAAAAGTCAACTCGTTGACCAACTCGTCATTTGACATGTTCTGATGTAATGTAAAACTCTTTATTTTTATGGAATGCTAGTATTTTCATATGAATGTTTTAAGGAATGAACAAATGGTTATATCTTATGTCTGATATTTATGTATGTTGTATACTCGTAACTAATATCTCGGATAAGTCGTGTTTTGATAATATTGTAATCATCTGAAATCCAGTCTTGGTTTTCGAAACTCCAAAGAATCTCAAGATCAGAAACTACACTGCTCAGAAGAAAGAGTTCGGAAGACCGCACTCCGAACTAACTCAGAATATCAAGACATACATAACCATATTTCCAAGATACTCTGATTCAAAACTGCCAGGACTCCGAAATCCACTATGGATTTCAGACTATCAATATCAACAAATCAAAGGAAATATCATACTTAATCATTCAACAAAGAAGATTGCAGATCAGAAGAACATCTGAAAGATAAGGCAAAGGATAAGCACTTCAACGTATAGGATATGATTAGACTAGATCAGGCATGGCCCCTAGAAGCATGTCTGTTGTACTTAGAATACTATTATATTATAGAAAAGCCACCCTAGTCTGACATTGTATTATTATATTAGCTTCACCCTCTCTTATCTGACTGAAGAGAGACGTGTTGTCTCCTCTTCAGTCCATAAGTTATTATCCGAAGGTCCTCTCTTAATATATAAAAGGGAGACCAAGTTCATCTTTAGTCCTCATGAGTTTGAGAGACTTTATGTAACACTTTCATATTTATCAATACAATCTCTCATTCCTTCAACTCTCATGTTCTTATCTGCATTTCTTATTGTCCTTACATTTCTAGCACTTTTAACTTTCAGTCTTTATATTTTCAAGTTATATAACTGTTAACCCATATTATTTATTGTTGAGCTATTAAGATCTATTCTAAGTATTACTTCTTCATTTTAATTCCGCATCCATATCAAGTCTTCGGACTTGTCCATCTCAAGTCTTAGGACTTGTCCACTTCCGAAACCTCCAGTTTCGGACCTTTATTTCCGCAACTTTTCTTTCCGTACTTACTTAGAATATTTGGCGACAACAATTGGTATCAGAGCCTGAATAGCTGTCTATAAGATTCTAAGTGCCTAGTTTGCTCAAAACCCTGGCTGTAGCAACAACCTTAGAATCCTCTGTGGATCATTGCATGCTATTATAGCTCAAACTCTCTCTCATCTCAAAAAAGTTCAAAACCTCTTCTTTTACTCAAAAATGCAGATGAACTACTCTCTAAATGTTGCTAACAGTGTCGGAGGCTCTAATCGAGCTCTCATACTCATTCCTACTGAGTATAATGGCTGGGCATCTCGTATGCGCAACTATCTCAAAACAAAAGGAAAAGATATATGGCGATCCATTGAGGAGGGACCTCATGTTCCCAATTACACCACTAGAGCTGACACTGCTGAAGAAGCTCTAGGTGGTGCTCCTCAGCCAAGATTGACTCCTCTTGATATTGAGAAAATGGACAATGATCAAATCGCTTTCACCGAAATCCAATGTGGAATCCCTCCGGAACTCTTCGATCTTATATAAAATTGCACAACAGCCCAACAGATTTGGGTTCTCTTACAAAACATGTTCTTAGGAACGGAGGAAGCAAAAGATCAAAAGATGGTGTCAAGCCTTTCAGAATACACCCACTTCTCAACATTTGCCGGAGAATCACTAAGACAGGCATTCACCCGGTTCTCTATAATTGTCACGAGACTCCTAAGCTCAGGAGCAGAAAGAACCCATCAAGAAATTAATCTCCGATTTCTTGAACGACTTGGAAAGGACTGGGTGCTTGTTAAAATGATTCTTCAAGACTCTGGAAAGTTAAAAACTTTCAACATGTACCGACTGTACAACAATCTCATTGGACAAGAACATGACATAAAGGGTTCTCAACAGCAAATGCAACTCGGAGGTCCAATGGCCTTAATAGCAGATCACAACTATCTAACTATGGCCAACAGTCCTCAACAACCAGTACAACAGCTGCTAACAATTCCACAAATTAACAATCCAAACTCTATTTCACCTCAGATTGTCTCAAATAAGAACCCTCAACAAATTCAACAACCAACTCCAATACCATCTTACCATCTCTCTCAACCACAAATTTCTTACCCTTTATATTATCAAATCCCAACAGTACAAGGCCAACCATCTCCAACTACTTACCACTCTAAAACTTCAACTCTTGCTCTCCCTGCTCCAGACCAAATCTCAGAATCATGCTATTCTAAATATGATGAAGCTGAAGAAGCCGCATACCAACACGAGATTGCAATGATCTGTCAGAAGTTCAACAGAATCCCATCCTACTCTAGTCCAAAGAAGAACTTCCGACCATCAACCAAGAAACAACAATCAGAAAGGATATCATCAATCTGGTCAAAATCGTTTTTATCCGAAGTCTGAGGAGCAACAGCAGGAGAAACCAAAAGCAGCTCCAGATGTCAGCACTAATCAAGTTCCAACTCCTGAAAAGAACGAATCAGAAGTAATTAAATGTCATAACTGTGGAGGACTATGGCAGTATGTTGCTGATTGCAGAGCTCCGAGGAACTATCCGAAGGGAAAAGAAGAAGAAAAAGTCAAAGCATTTTCGCATCCGGAAACGTCGAGATCTGGTCTTCTGGAGATGATGATGAGCACTTTGAAAACAAGAGAAAAAGAGGAAAAGGATTCGGTGAATGCATGATGGTACAAGCTAACCAAGGAACTCCAATCCCAGGGATAACAAGCTCCAAACATCCTGAGGACACTGCTGAATCCTCATCCTCCTACAGGCCAAGGAACTACGCATTTATGGCCAACAACAGGACTGGCAAAGGAGTGAGCATCATCGAACAGGTACGTAACATGCTTCTCACACATAACATTTATTCTAATAATCTAGAACCTGCTCTAGAAAAAATATCTAACACATGTGCAGATGCCTTAGCTGCATATCAACGGGTTCTGGAGGAAAGAGATGATGGGTATGATGAGGTGATAAAGTTGAAGAATAGGTTAGAGGATAGAAAACTGTTTTGTGATAAACTTACTGCTGATTTGAAAATCGAACAGACTTCTAGGACTTTGTTAGAAAACTCAAATCAGCTTTTGACATCGTAAAGTGATTTAGCCCAGAGCGATAATGTAAGATTAAACAAATTAGTAGATCAGTTGTATCATGCAACAGAAGTCTTCAAATCTCCTGCTAACACTAATTCTTCAAAAAACACCTTTAATTGGGGATGGGCAAGAAAAGCCACAAATAAAAACTACCCCATATACAACAAACAGAGTCCGTTTTTTCAATACCCATCAAATGAATATGATGATAAACACGACGAGGACTCAACCAAGAATTTTCCTAAAACTCCAACCGATGAATCAGAAAACGCCCTTTCTGAGTCAAAGGAAGGAGTCAAAATTCCATTCTCATACTTCTCAGAAGAAGACACTGCCGAAAGCAGCAAATTGTCCACAAATTCGGTCCCATTCATGCCTAGACACATGACCTCGGTCCTAAATAATCCATCGTCAAAATTTCAACAACACTCTTTCTTAGATAAACTGCAAAGTAACTGTGTTACTGAAGAATTCAATCCATGTCTCAAGGACTTGAAAACTTCAAACAAAGAAAATGTTGATGAATAAATCGAAATGGAAAAGCGTCCAAATAGCATCATCATTAAAAAAAAATTTAACAAAATTATAATCAGAGATCCCGATGCTGTTAACTCATCTAATGTGACTTCTGAACCATCATGTTCCGATTCCAAGTCATACTTAGACGCTTTACAACATAATTTTTCAAATGATGTAAATCTGATAAAAACCATGCTCGATAAAATTAAAGTTAATTATGAAGAGTCAGACTCTTTGAATGATTCTTTATCTGACTCTTTTCCAAAAGAAAATTTTCAAAAAGGAAAATGACAAAACTTAACCAAAAATGGAGTAAAACCAACCTTAAATCAAAAAGACATTCGATCGCCTCGATCACATGCAAGATTTGAACAAAGAAATTGCTTCTACACTCAGAGAAAGCCAAGAGTTAACTCAACTTTTGTCACTTCTAGTCATACTCAGAAATCTACTCTTCCCACACTCCGAAAGTATATTCACAAGGGATTACTTCTGACTCCAAATATCAAACCCATTCAGTATTTCCAAAATGTCAGAAACTCATATTACAACTCAGAATTTCCAAAATTTACAAGAAATTCAAAAATAGTTCAAAACAGTCCCACAACTTCTAAACAACCTGTAAATGAATCCTTGATACCAAAAGCCTCATTTTCCGGTATCATGAGAAGCAACAAAGAAATTCCAAGCATTATCGGAACCAATATTCAGAACTATAATCGTTCTCAAACTACTCCGAAAATTCTGAAACGACAACAAAATAATACTTGTTGTCATTGTTGCAATCATAATGCTAAAACAGTCATTGTTACCAATTCAAAAAACTTCAAACACCCAACAAAAATTTATTCTCCGAAATCTGCAAAAAGATTTATTCAAAAATGGATCATAAAATCACCTGTTTTTGAACCAAAATCAATCATCAATATCTCAGAAACTAAAATTTCTTTAACCCAAACAGACAAAGCTCGCATGTCAGGAAAAACAAATGGGCCCAAACAAGTTTGGGTGCCCAAACTAACTATCTAATTTTTAGGCATTCAGTGCTGAGGAGCAGGATGACGAATGGTTAATTGACAGTGCCTGCTCAATGCACATGACCGGAAGACTGTAATTTCTAAGAGACTACCGAGAAGTCAGCTTTGGAGGATACGTCACTTTCGGAAACGACGCAAACGGCATCATCAAAGGCTATGGTGTACTAACAAACGGAAACTTCACCATTCAGAAGGTTGCCTACGTTCTCGGACTCAAACACAATCTCATAAGCGTGGGTCAATTGCTCGGCACTGGTCTTCGAGTTGAATTCGACAATGAATTTAGCTACATTATGACGGGTGCCCGTGACAGATGTCAGATAAAATCTCCAAGACAACTCAACATGTTTCCACTAGATATCTCCATGTTTCTAGAAAAACCCAGATTATGTCTATTATCCAAAGCCCACTCCGAAGTCAGCTGGTTATGGCATCGGAAACTAGCTCATCTCAACTTCCGATATATGAATCAGCTTGTCACAGGAGAAATGGTCAGAGAAATGCCCCTTCTGAAGTTCGATAACGAGAACCTGTGTGCAACATGTGCATTAGGCAAGCAGAAGAAGAGACCTCACAAATTAATCACCGACTCGAACATCACTCATCCACTAGAACTTCTTCACATGGATCTCTGTGGTCCATCAACAGTTGCCAGTCTGAATCATAAGAAATATATTCGCTTTACCTGGGTATTCTTCTTAAGATTAAAATCAGATACCTTCCTTGAACTCCGAAATTTCATTACATTAATAGAGCTCAAAGTGCAACTACCAGTAAGAAGAATCCGAAGTGACAATGGTACTGAATTCAACAATGGACAAATTGAAGAATTTCAAGCAGCTAAAGGGATAGAGCACAACTTCTCAGCACCATATACACCTCAACAAAACGGTGTAGTAGAAAGAAGAAACAGAACCTTAGTAGAAGCTGCTCGATTAATGCTAACCTTTGCAAACCTTCCTCTAACGTTCTGGGCAGAAGCCATCGCAACTGCATGCTTCGTTCATAATCGATCCATCATCAACAAACGACTTAAGAAGACACCTTATGAAATCTTAAACGGAAGAAAGCCCAATGTCAAAATTTTCCATTTTTTTGGCTCCAGATGCTTCATTAAAAATAACAAAGATCACTTAGGAAAATCTGTACCCAAAAGTGATGAAGCAATCTTCATGGGTTATTCATCAATATTAGTTGCCTATCGTGTTCTAAACAGAAGAACTCGAGTTATTGAAGAAAGTTTCGACATAGAATTCGATGATCAATATCAACGGAGAAAGAAAAATCAAGATACTCTATATGTAATGGAGAATGATGTTCTAGTGGGACATCGACCCATTCATACAGTTGAAATTGATTACGACTTACTCTTTGATGCTCCAGAAACTGCAAAAGATGCCGAGGTTGTCCACTCGCCTGACACAATTCAACAAATTATTTCAGCCTCAGGACCATCTAATCAGTCGGAACCTACGTCAACCGAAAATCAGGCAGAATCATCAAACAACGCATCCACACTTGAAGAAGATTCTTCGTCTCATTCACAAATTCATCAGGTTCAGAAGGAACCCTCACTCCCGGCAACTGCTGAGGGGGAGCCCTTACTCCCTACTCATGTTGATGGGACATCTCAATCCGAGGGGGACAATCAACCCTCAGAAGCTGCTGTGTCAGCAGATGTTCCATCAGGATATATATTAATCAATTCTTCTGATGTTGCACCAGTCTTCACCTTTGAAGCCGATGACAACACATCCGCTGAAGAATCTCAAAATCAAAACATTTCGCCTGATGACAACGATTTCATTCAAGATATACCTCCCCCTGTCTTCGATCCAGCTCTACTTCTAAGACTTCATAAGTAGACTCGGAACCATCCTCCGAACCAAATCATCGGAGATCCCTCTACCAGAGTTCAGACAAGATCCAAGAAATCTATTCAAGACGAATGCCACTTTACTGCGTATATCAGCAAAATTGAACCAAAAACAGTTGTAGATGCTCCAGAGGACGATGACTGGATCAAAGCCATGCAAGAAGAACTAGCCGAATTCAAAAGAAACAATGTATGGGATCTTGTTCCGAGACCATCCAATCACAGAGTAATCGGCACTAGATGGGTCTTCCGAAACAAACTAGACGACATGGGAACAATAGTCAGAAACAAAGCCAGATTAGTAGCAAAAGGCTATAGTCAGATCGAAGGACTTGACTATGATGAGACTTATGCACTAGTAGCGAGACTAGAAGCCATTCAGATCTTTCTGGCCTATGCAGCACACAAGAACATTATTGTACATCAAATGGATGTGAAGAGTGCATTCCTTCAAGGTGATCTTCAAGAAGTAGTCTATCTTCAACAACCTCCTGGTTTTGAAGATCTATCTCGACCCAATCACGTGTATCGTCTGAATAAGGCAGTATACGGTTTAAAACAATCACCCAGAGCTTGGTATGAAACACTGTCAACCTTTTTAGTCTCATCCGGATACAGAAGAGGAGTCATTGATCCTACATTCTTTGTCCGATCATATCAAAATCACATTATGATTGTACAAGTCTATGTAGATGATATCATCTTCGGATCAACGAATCAATCGATGGTCGATGAATTTGCAAAAGTAATGACAGACAAATTCCACATGAGTATGAACAGAGAAATAAATTTCTTCTTGGGCCTCCAGATCAAACAAACCAAAAGAGGAATTTTCATTCATCAAGAAAAATATACAAATGAACTACTGAAGAAATTTTCTCTTGAAAACTGTTCTACCGCCAAAGTTCCGATATCCACTAATCACAAAATCTTTGCAGACCCCGAAGGCAAACCTGTAGATCACAAGTTGTATCGAGGAATGATCGGTTCACTCTTGTACTTAACCACAAGTAGACCCGACATCATGTTTTCAACTTGCCTATGTGCTAGATATCAAGCAGCTCCGAAACTGTCCCCCACCACCTCACGACACCTCATCGATTCGAGATCAGTAATATAGAGATGCGCTACATGATTTGACCACGTAACTTAAACAGTCGGCGCCATTGATTATCTCTACCGAAATGACATGACAATTATTCAGTTATCCATTAAACTGACATACTCAGAAGGCAGCCTCCGAGTTTGCGTCTCCGAACTACCATCAGAACCTCCACGCCTATACCACTTCTGATTACTAGCCTTCAGACATCTCTCTCTCTCTAATAGTCTTCTGATCAATAGCCCTCAGAAATACTACTCCCTTCTCCGAACCTCAAAACTCAGAACTCCATTCTCTCTCTAGCTGAATCAATCTTTCTGATACATTCCCTTACCTCAGAACCACCGTATTTCTAACTACACTCAGAACACCTGCATTCATTTCAAATCGTACCTCAGACATTTCAACAGGACAACTTTAATGTAAGAATGAAAATTAAATACAAACCACATTTAATTTCCAATAATTGAACACAATACAATCGGCATTTCCTTGACGGATATACTCTCTGCCACACATGTCCGTCCTTTAATGGACTATTCCCTGTCATCATTACACAACATTTAATGCCAAGCATACTCTTTTCTGACACAACTGTTCACACGTCCCTTCATTCTCTTAAGCCGACGGTTTCTTACACGATTTCAAAATTGTTATAACCGTTCCCTCTTATTCTAATCTCACACACTATTTCATCCCTTCCAAATTTCCTTCTCTATCATCATATCTCTCTCTCTCGCCGCCGTCTCCAATCTCTCAACCCTAAATATCTAAAACTTCCATTACTCTTCATCTCTCACATCATACCTCTCCAAGGGCTTCACAATCAAAAAGCGACAACGACACAGTACTTGTTGCCATCACCAATCTCTATCTCTCACAAGATCTCAACGTTTACAAGCAACATCTACGCGTACTCATTCACATACTATCCAGACACAAACTGGTTAGAACTTTCTTTCATCCACCCCCTGCTATACCCGTCTCTTTACTTCAAGATATTGTCTCCACCGCCACCAAATGTTCAACCGGTTACACCATAACCCTACACGATGGCCGAAACATCATCCTCGACAAGAAAATATTCGCCGCAGCACTGCAACTTCCATACCACGAATCCACCTTTGACCACCCAACCAATGCCCAACTTGAATCCATGATCTACAAGATGGGATGCATGTATGACTTGCCAAAACTGTTTCAAAAGTCTAAAGGACACATCTCACCCTTATGCCCCAAAACCAGACCCCATATTTGGAAAAATTCGTAGACTACCTGACTCGCTTCTGAGCTTAGCCGATCAGACAGAGCCTGCTGTCACTTTCCACCTCACTACAACAAAGGGAGTACCCGATTACCCCCTCAGTCTCTCAAAGAATGTGTAGCCCCCAGGAAACCCAAAAAAAAAAAAAGCTTCCGAGTCCTCACCATCCAAACAACCTCCTAAAAAGAAACAGAGAAAAAGCAAAACGGTACCACTTTCTACACCCCCCCCTTTTCTAACTTTTTCAGAAGTTTCTTACTTCTGAACCCCCTTTCTATCTTTTTCAGAAGTTTCTTACTTCTGAACCCCCTTTCTAACTTTTTCAGAAGTTTCTTACTTCTGAACCCCTTTTCCGAAATTTTTAAAAATCTATTATTTTTAATCATCCTCTGATTTCTGATTTCAGAAGTTTTCTAAATTCTGATTTTGCTTATCTAGTCTCTCTCTGTTTCTGTCCAACCTTCCTAAATTATAACCATGCTCATTTAAAAACAACAATTGGACTCACTTTCAAAAATTAAGTGTTCTGATCATTGACACTTAAGAAATCCAAGTATCCCACTGCTTGGTTACCTTATTCTAACTTCATAATGTGTGTGTAAATGGAGATCATAAATCTACAATATTGAATATCCAAATCACTTTTGATTCAAATATATCTTTAAGATTGATTTCCCTCAGGTATGTGGTACATTTGGCATACGTTTCTACCATCTAACTTGTGATTTTTCTTGTTAGACATCTGAACCATCTTCTAAAGATTCCGAGTCAGAAAATTTGGAGGAAAGACAGAACTCTCCAGACTCGGAAGATACTCAGGACGATATAATTATGGTGGAAAAATAGAACTCACCTTCAAACTCTAAAGAGAAAGAACCAATCACTGAAGACAACCCTACTGTTACCCGTGTCCCAGATCTCACTCAACCTCCAACTGACGCATCCGAATTTGACAAATGGAGATTCCAGACCGCAGTTCATGAACAAAAGTTGTTAGTTGACCGTCTTAAACAACAATTTGCGCTTAAACAAAAGGAACTTCAAATGCTTTCAACATTTGGACCACCATCCGACACTGACTCAGAAACTATCAAATCCGAACGAAAGCGAATCAATGCCCTTACTCTCCAGATTGATTCCTTTCTGAGTTCCTCTCTCGAAAAACTGGTAGACACCCCATGTATCTGTTTGATACCACTGAAACCGATTGGTCGAAGATTGCCTCAGCAATCGTCCCTCTCACTTGGGACAAATTTCTTGCTCTAGATCTTCAGAAAAAGACAATACTGAAGAACACAGTCGAACAACCCACTGAGTCCGGCTCCAGACTGATTATCTCTGAAACTCAATCAGTGCCTATCGGAACCTCCCTCTTTGGTGCTGATCAAGAGGTCGATAAACCTTCTTCATCCCAAATGAATCTGGTCGACCTTAGTGATACCAATTCATACTCCGATAAAGCTACCACATAAATTCCCCCCCAATCAGTCACCTCCCTGCTTAAAGACGACTCTTTACATCAGAAGGTTGACGCTTTAACCACCCTCCTGCCTGAGTTAAAAACCTCACAAAATCAGGAGGCTCTGATCAAAGAACTTGCTGAACTTAAAAATCGAGTCGCTGCACTAGAGAAAAGAGACATTCTTCTACATTGCGACAGTCAAGCTGAGAAAATCATCCAAGATGGTCTCGCAACAATTGATGCTCAACGGGAATCAGATGCAGAAAACATGATGAAAACAGCCCAAAAGATGGTTGACGAGGTTGAAAAATGTCAAAAGCAAGTTCCTGAACTCGTTAACATCGTGCAAACCAAGCTCACCGCCTTAATGGACCATATGTCCAAGTACCTTAATGGGGTCCTTGCCGAAAACTCCTCCCTCAGAAGAACTCATGCCCTCCTTCTTCAAATGGTTACACACTCATTGCAAGCCATCACCGGCACAATGGAAGGTCCTATTGAGCAAATCAAACTTTGCACACACTTAAACATGCAAGTTATGGAAGATCTCCAAACAATGTCAGCTACACCACTTCCTGACTGTATCAAAAAGGAAGTTGATAATGTCTCTGCCAAACTCGACTCCATCTTGGCCCGCCTGCCTGTGCCCCCTTCAGTTCCTGCAGGTTCCCCAGGAGGGGGAGAGGCGGACAAATCCAAAGAGACTCCGACCAATGACATGCTAGTAGACACAATTGCTGGTCCAAGTGGGACCAAAGAAAACAATGAAGAAACCATGTAAGACACTACATGAGACACCAATGAAAACGCACGAGTCTGCTGAGAGAAAGTCAACAGAGGAGGAAACAATTCAGAAGGAGATTCCGAAAGAAACTTCAAAAGACTCTCCAACAAAAACTCCAATAGATGAGTCTACACCTCATCTCTCTCCTCTGAAAATTCAGACTCCAACAGATGAAGCTCCATCAGAAGACAAAATTCTCGTATTCTCGCCCATCAAGGAATCCGATCCCCCAGCGGTCAAGAAAAAGAAATCGAAATTTTTCGATTCTCAAGCTCTTAAACATGCTGAAGAATTTAGTATCGAGTCAGATTCTTACCCAAACCAAGCTGATCCAACTTGTCCCAGCAGGCCCATCTTTTCAAACATCTTAAGGTTCCGACCATTGACCGATTCTGATTACAAACCCTTCAAGTCAAACAATCCTCCCCCCACATCCAAACACAACTGGGACATACCGTTGACTCCAAACGGAGAGAAATACCGTTACACTCTCAATTTCACAGGAGAATCTGGAGCCAACAAAGAACTAGCTGCTTACTACAAAAATCAGCAATTCTTCAAAACATGGACCAAACCTCAAGTTGATACATGGTCAGACGAAGTCATAACAGCTGTTCTAAGTGTCAAAAGAAGAAAGTTTCAGAAATCAGAATTCTTCGAATATGAGCTGGTCCGAAACTACAACTACGACAAGAAGATTATGATAACAGAAGCCGACTTCCGAAAAATAAACCTAGCAGACATCTTCACAATTGTTATGAAGCTGTCCAACAAAGAAAAACAAGACGCCAGAGAAGCCTATGTTGCAGCCAGAAGATTTCTACATGGCCTCGTAGAAGAATTCTGCTTTACTGATGCAGAAATGTACAAAATCATCAAGAATCATCCAGATCAGCAGTTCACACACAAAGTTGATCTATCTATGTAAGACACAGAGACAACTGGAAAAGAGGTGCCACCTTCGATCCTGTACTCGGACTGGTATACAAGAACCTTGCAGAAAAAGGATCCTTCCTGTTTCTTCGTGTTGATCAGATCAGAAGGGTTTCTAGTGCAATGCTGAAAGAATACATCAAGGTCGTGAAGAAATCAACCTCATCAGACCCAGAAGCTAAGAAAGAATTACTTCTCAGAATGCAATGGCTATTGGAGATCAGAAAATTCTGGGGATATGCTGCAAAACAAGGTGTAATGGACAAAATCTGAAGATGCTGAATCAAACTCCTCGATTGGTCACCGAAGGGGGGATTGTTAGTGCTAAAAGTCAACTCGTTGACCAACTCGTCATTTGACATGTTCTGATGTAATGTCAAACTCTTTATTTTTATGGAATGCTAGTATTTTCATATGAATGTTTTAAGGAATGAACAAATGGTTATATCTTATGTCTGATATTTATGTATGTTGTATACTCGTAACTAATATCTCGGATAAGTTGTGTTCTGATAATATTGTAATTATCCGAAATCCAGTCTTGGATTTCAGAACTCCAAAGAATCTCAACATCAGAAAGTACACTGCTCAGAAGAAAGAGTTCGGAAGACCGCACTCCGAATTAACTCAGAAGATCAAGACATACATAACCATATTTCCAAGATACTCTGATTCAGAACTGCCAGGACTCCGAAATCCACTCTGGATTTCGGACTATCAATATCAACAAATCAAAGGAAATATCATACTTAATCATTCAACAAAGAATATTGAAGATCAGAAGAACATCTGAAAGATAAGGCAAAGGATAAGCACTTCAACGTATAAGATATGATTAGACTAGATCAGACGTGGCCCCCTAGAAGCATGTCTATTGTACTTAGAATATTATTATATTATAGACAAGCCACCCTAGTCTGACATTGTATTATTATATTAGCTTCACCCTCTCTTATCTGACTGAAGAGAGACGTGTTGTCTCCTCTTCAGTCCATAAGTTATTATCCGAAGGTCCTCTCTTGATCTATAAAAGGGAGACCAAGTCCATCTTCAGTCCTCATGAGTTTGAGAGACTTTATGTAACACTTTCATATTTATCAATACAATCTCTCATTCCATCAACTCTCATGTTCTTATCTGCATTTCTTATTGTCCTTACATTTCTAGCACTTTTAACTTTCAGTCTTTATATTTTCAAGTTGTATCACTGTTAATCCATATTATTTATTGTTGAGCTATTAAGATCAATTCTAAGTATTACTTCTTCATTATAATTCTGCATCCATACCAAGTCTTCGGACTTGTCCATCTCAAGTCTTAGGACTTGTCCACCTCCGAAACCTCCAGTTTCGGACCTTTATTTCCGCAACTTTTCTTTTCGCACTTACTTAGAATATTTGGCGACAACAGACTCTTCGGATGATGAAGATTTTTGCCAGATGGCCAAGGATACCCGTCTAACAATTTCGGAACAGGTATCAAAACTTCTTTCCTCTTTTTAAATTCCTGCATCTAAATACTCGTCTGATATTGCTGAAATTACACGTGATTGCTCTGTGATGAATAAAATGTTAATTGATGCTAAAACTATGGCGAAAGTCGGTGAGGAGGAGATTCTTCAGTTGAGGGGGAGAGTAGAAAGTTTGAAGCTGTCCCTAGAAAAGGCCAATTTAAGAATCTCAGTATTGGAAGAGAATAGAGAGATATATTTAAATAATGGTGATGTAATATTAAAACAACGAAACATATTCTGTGAAACTGCGAAGAGGTTGTACTCACACATTACTCGAATCTATCATTCTGCTGACATTTGTTCTGATCATCACAAGAAACTGTTACCTTTCATTGAGTTTGATTTGAAGAATGTAGACAATATTTCTTATGAATGTGAATTGATTATTTCTAGATCCAAAGTACCTAATACTTCGTACAAGCATGTTTTAATTTCATTTGAAAAATTCTTGAATGCTAATGATCTATTGAAATTACTGCCAAATAAAGTGTCAATTCTTAAGAAATCTGTACCTCAAATTAAAAAACAACCAGATGTTACTATTGAAATAAATCTGATAGTGAATCAGATATGGAGGAAATTGACAGTTCTTCAATTGTAGTAAAAACTTCCTCTGTATCCGCATCACCCTCCAAAGGTACTTCACAATTATCTTCGGTTGACAAAGGCAAAGCAAAGATTGATTGTGAAAATGAAACAACTGAAATCTTAAGCAAAAACAATGTAATGGTGAAATCCAAAACTCAAATTTTTTCTCTTATGAAAATTATCTCAAAGACAATTCGAAAAGACTAGTACATGTGGCGTGTGTTTACCCGAAGGTTTCTTATTTCAAAAACTCAATTTTTGTACGACCTGGTGCATCGCTTTTGATTAACAATGATCTAGTTAAAATTGTTGAGAAGGTAAATTCCACAGTTACTGAGGAAGGATTATTCTCATCATAAAAAATCATTGAAAACAATTTAAACGAACACTTGGAAGTAAAAAATTCATGTCAGAAAACAGGATTTGTATGGTCATAACATTTACAATCGTTTGTGCTATGAACAAGACAAATTTTCAAAACAACTGAATCATCTTCTGAACGATAAAACTGAAAATTCTTCGGAGAGATATTACGAAAAAATTCAAATCATGTCTGAGACTGTGAAACCGAAGATGGATGTTTTTGAAGTTATCGAATCAAACGAATGTGTTCCTCTTGAAAAAACCATCGATAATGAGATTTCAAAAACCAAAAACAAAATTTCCAAACCGATGATACAAAAACCCATGATTTCGAAAAATTCTCAAAATATAGCATCTACTTCAAAAATCTAAACCTACAGCTGTGATTTCGAAAGGAAAACAGTCTAATTCTCTCTTGAAAACAAAATCAATATTCGTACCAACAAAATCTGCTGATACGAAGGCCTTAACTTCAGGAACAAAACTAGATGATACGAAAGTTTCTAATTCTAAAACAAATCAATATTCAAAACCCACATTCGTACCAACAAAACCAAACTTTCCAAATCCAAAATACCAAAAACCTTCAAAGAAAACTTTTTCAAAAGGAAACAACCTGATAGATACATTTCACACATGGCTAGACAAAAATTTGGACTTGTTCAAGGATAAAAATCTTTCATTAAATGATTTTAAACTGGCCTACGAAGAGTACTAATGTACTTCCACATTATGTAGCTCTTTGTCCAGGAAATCCACAATTGAAAAATCAAAACCAAATTGGAAAAGGGATGATTTGAAGGAAAATCTTACTCTAAAATCAAAATCCTCTAAGTCATCAAAATCTTTGAAAACAACTAAAACAAAGAAAACTTCAAAAGCCAAAAATTCCAAATCATCCAAACAAGTTTGGGTTCCGAAGATTACAAACATTTCAAAATCCACTTCTTCGGATTCTTCAATACTTACATATAGCTCATTGGATTCATTTTCTGGTTCATCTTGTTCCTCTCACGAAACATCTGAAAACATGAAAAACTTAATAGCAAACGAAATATCTGAAGAAGCAGTTGAAAAATGGATTCAAGAATCCTTCGCTTACCTTGAGGACCCAAGATTGATTGGGTACCAACTTCTTATTGACTGATTGCAGGTTATGTCTAGTGAGCAGTATGATTCTAAATTGTACATGGACAATGGCTGCTCAAGACATATGATAGGAAAGAAGGAGTATCTTAAAGATTACAGAACATTGGATGATGCAGGGAATGTACGCTTTGGTAATAATAAAACATGTCCCATTCGTGGTTATGGAAAAAGTACGAATGGACAATTCACAATAAATCGAGTGGCATTTGTTGAAGGATTAAAGCATAATCTGGTGAGTATTTCTCAATTGGTTGTTGGAACGGGCAATGCGGTAACATTCAACAATCAAGGAAGTATCATCACGAAGGAAGCAACGAAGGAAGTGCTACTAAGTCTGAAAGGAAGGGATCAATGTTTCCCTTAAATCTAAAGCCTATAACTAGTAGACCTTCGCTGTGCCTTTTATCCAAAGAAAACTCAGACATTAGTTGGTTATGGCACTGAAGGTTAGCTCACTTGAACTTTAAGGGTATCAACAAGTTAGTGGCGATGGATTTGGTTCGTGGGATGCCAGCTCTTAAATTCGATAATGATACACTCTGCTCTGCATGCGCACAAGGCAAACAAACCAAGCAGAAGCATCCAACCGTGATCAATCCAAAGATCACCGAACCTCTTTCACTTCTATACATGGATCTCTATGGTCCATCTGCGATTAAATCAATAGGGAAGAAGAAGTATATCCTTGTGATTGTTGATGACTTCTCATGATTTACATGGGTACTATTCTTAAGAAATAAATCTGATGCAACAGAAGAAATCATAAATTTCATCAAGAATATGGAAGTAATGTTGAACAAGACAGACCGAACAGTGCATAGTGACAACGGAACCGAGTTCAAAAATCAAACCCTTGATGGTTTTCTGAAGAAGAAGGGGATTACACATAATTTCTCAGCACCTTATACACCACAACAAAATGGTGTTGTAGAACGTCATAATCGCTCTTTATGCAAAGCACCAAGAACAATGCTCAATTTTGCCAATCTGCCCATGTACTTCTGGGCCGAAGCTATCTCAACAGCCTGCTTTACTCAGAAAAAATCCTATATCTACAAGAGGTTTCACATAACACCATGCGAAGTAATCAATCGAAGAAAACCAAATGTCTAATTTCTTCACATCTTCGGTTATAGGTGTTCTATTCTCAACTTGAAAGATCATTTGTCAAAATTCAATGACAACACTGACGAAGGCATATTTCTTGGATATTCCTCAAATTCTAAAGCCTACAGAGTCATAAACAAAAAAACACGCAAGATTGAAGAAACTTTCAACCTTAAGTTCGATGACTACTGTAACGCCCCAGAATTTGTCTTTTTTTTAAAGAAAACTCAATAACGTTGAGAGCGCATTTCGTCAAAAGCGCATTTCGCCAAAAGCGCACAAATGTTAAGAGCACATTAGCGCCCAAAAGTGCATAAACGTTAAAAGCATATTGGCGTGATCATTAACATAGTTTTCAGAAACTTGTTATATTGATATGGTTTCAATACGTTCATGTCTATAAGACATGAATACCAAAATAGGGTTTAACAAAAACATCAAGTTTGCAAGTTCACAACCATGGGCATTACAATTTCATATCAAATACACCATAGCAAGCATGGAGAGGATTAACCATAAACAAAAGCTGGAGATTATATAATGTTCCACTCCATCTAATCTCCCAAAAGCATTTTAGCATAGCAGTCTTGACATCTTAAACTTTCGATCTTGAACTTGAAATACATGGCATTAAAAACAAAATACGTAAGACAAAATGTCTCGTGAGCTACATGGGTTTTAGACTCATAGAAAATTTTGAAACTTAAACAATATATTCGGGTCAATACGGATCATACAAAATAGATGCACATACAATGCATGATTCTCACACTAATGCAAGCTGGCGGGTTTTTCCTACCCATGTCTTAGGTCTAAAAGACCGTGTCACAATCGTGACAGTAGCTGGCGGTTATATACCGCGTCTAGAGGTCTAAAAAGACCAAAGGTGACCAAAATAGGAGAACAAATCATCCTATAATGACGTCTAGAAGACTTCTACTTCGCGACAGGAGGTACCATCCTAGTAGAGTCTTATTGTCCCGTTACGGGGACGTGTCCGGACCTTATGCGACTCATATGCATTCACACTCCGTGCATGCTCAAAGTACTGTTTTTCTTTTATACAAAATAATAGTACAATGTCATGAGATGCATGTGTAATAATACAAACAATAGAAATATTACTAGTTTGACTTTTCACAAGCTTTGCATAAATTCTCATTATATTTGTCACGGTCTTTTAAAGAAAAGCATATCAAGACATATAACGCATCTTGGAAAATTCTCACATAATTGCATAAATATAGTTTCAAAAACCATAAACATTTTTCTTATTAAAGCCATGTATCCCGTGATGGGAAAAATCCTCATGTACTCACCTTGGTAGCTAGGTTCTTCTAGCTACGCCACTCCACTAGCTCTTGCCTTATTTGCCTCCGAGCACTCGTTAACGTCTATATCGATAATATAGGAAATTAGTAATATATTCAAATGTTAACATACTTCATATGTTAAATGAGTCTCGTTCGTATAACCCTTATCAAAAGAGTTTAAGATTTACGTTATTCTAAAATATTCCAATTTTAGTCTTTCGACAATTTAAGCGTTCTTTATAAGTATACTATTTCAACATTTGTAAATCAAAGACTACAACGTATCTATACACAACCATCACCCTGATGGCCTAGTGGATAAGACTTAGGACTCCTTCTCTTCCCCCATAAGGAGGTTCCGAGTTCTAATCCCACTCCCTCCCTTTCCCCATAGGGAGTGTTAGGTTTCAATCAGGAGATGGCCACTGGCCACCTCTCTACCCCCGTAGGTGATTGACCCGGACCACTCTGCTGCCAGGTGTGCGTGGACCCCGAGGTTGCTTCATCAGGGTCATCCAAAGGATGGGTCGGGTGGGGTCCTCGGTTATCAAAAAAAAAAAAACGTAAGTATACACTAACTTTTTAGCTTTTAACATGGTGTGTTTTTCACACATTTTGGATCCAAGGAATCACAATTCCATCATGTCGATTCCATTCCATTGTCCAAATTCCAATGTTTAATTAATATCTTGTTTTACCGATTCGTAACATTTCTAGCCTTCTTGTGTTTAAAAAATCAACATGGTATACTTGGTTTACCATGGGTTCTAAAAAATTTCGACTAATTATGCTAATGGTGTATTTTTAACTTTTAACATAACATAATATTTACACTATGTTCCGTTCTTGGAAGTCTACAAGTTCAAGCAAGACGAATTCCATTCCAACCTTTTTCAAAGCTTTAATTCATCTGTCTTCGCGAATTCTCGAGTTAAAACTGAATATTTGACTTAAAAACTAAGTCATACTCGATAAACAAAAAGGGTTCTTCACCCATTTGACCATCTTGTTGACATGCATCCAAGAATTCAACCCAAGTGTTCAAGATATACAACCTTCAAGTGTTTTTGAACTCAATATAACAAAAGAAACCAAAATCCATGTTCAATTTCGACATGCATGTACCATTTTCGGATTTATCACTTAGGGTTTGAAAGATTAATTATGACCTTTTTGAAATTTCTGTCCAAGACTTAAAATTTTCTGAAATTGAAATGGATTAAGCATGAAATCGGACAAAGTATAAGTTTTCCTTGGCTCACCCCTAGCTACCGCCAGCCGGAGGGGCCTTTTCACCGGAGAAATCACGCCGGCAGTGGAGTTCTTCAACCTTGAACATGCTGTCATCGATGGCTCCTGCTATAGTAGCTTTGGCTTGTCTTCCCTTGCTCGAATCTGCTCCCTGGCTCGCTCTCTTGCTTCCTTGATCACGATTTCACACACAAGTGTGTGTGCGTGAATGTTTTCCCCGCTCACGATCTTGCTTCTCTTTCTTTTCTTTCTGATTTTCTAAACTTACGTGTTTGGGGAAGAAAGCACAGCCCACAGATGGTAAAAAATACGGCTGCTGGGTTTTTAATTTCCATTTTATGAAAATACACTCGCTTTCCAGACTTGGTGAATATTTCGCCTTTATTCCCTTATTTTTTTTCTGATTTTCTTTCAATCATAACTCTCTCATATGGTGTCCAAATGTTACATACTTTATACCTCTAGAAAGCTGAGAATGAGCTCTACAACTTTCCTCTACTGAAATTCGTCTGTTCTTGATGGATTTTCCGTTATTACCCCTTGAAAATGACCCCTTGGTCATTTTTGTCATTTTTGGGTTATTTTAAAACCTTCATAACTCCTTCGTTATAACTCCAAATTGCCCGATTCTTTTTCCTATATTTTTGTTATCTCAAATATTACCAAAGTCACCTTGATGACCTTTTCCTAATTTATTTTAGATTTTGAGATATTAATTTTTAAAGATTGCTAAATAAAAATTTCACTTTAGGTCCTTTATGCGATTTCATTTCTACTCGGGCTCATATGTTATCATTATTTTACTAAAGTTACTTTCTTATTACTATAAGGTTATTATGATACTTTTATGCGCATATAAAATATTAGATTTTGTGAAAGACTACGTTCATGAAATTTAAGAAAGTTTCTAGTTGTCACAATTACCTCCCCCTTAAGCGGATTACGTCCTCGGAATCGAATTGTAGTCCACAAGATCGGGGTATCTCCTCATCATTTCGTCTTTCGTTTCCCAAGTGAGATTGGCACCAAGAGAATGCTTCTACTTGACCAAAACTAAGTCAATTTCCTTATTCCTTAACTTCTTGGTCTTGAGTTCCAAAATAGCTTCAGGTTCTTCTACCAACCTCTTTTTCTCATCAACCTTCAATTCTTTCCAAGGAATTGTCAATTCCTCCTTCCCAAAGTACTTCTTCAAGTAACTCACATGAAAAGTGTCATGAATACCTTGAAGCTCTTGTGGTAGCTCCAATTTGAAAGCTTGTGTACCAACGACCTTTGAGATCCTAAAAGGGCCAACATATCTTGGACTTAACTTGCCCTTCTTACCGAACCTCATCACCCCTTTCCATGGTGAAACTTTCAGCATCACCAAGTCTCCCACATTCAAGTCATAAGGTCTTTGCTTTAAGCTCGCGTAGCTTCTTTGTCGATCCTGGGCCGCCTTCATATTTGCTTGTATGACCTTGATCTTTTCATTAGTGATTGCAACAATGTCGGGACCTGTAAGTTTATTCTCTCCCGCTTCAAGCCAACAAAGGGGAGTTCTACACTTCCTTCCATACAATGCCTCAAAAGGTGGCATTCCAATGCTCGAGTGATGGCTATTATTGTATGAGAATTCAACTAAGGGTAGATGATCATCCCATCTCCCGCCAAAATCAATCACGCATGCACGAAGCATGTCTTCCAATGTTTGGATAGTTCTTTCGCTTTGGTCATCGGTTTGGGGGTGATATGTTGTACTCAAATGTAGTTTTGAACATAACGCTTCTTGTAAGGACTGCTAAAACCTCGCAATAAATCTAGCATCTCGATCTAAAACTATAGTCAACGGTGCACCATGAAGCCTCACAACTTCATCCACATAAATCTTGGCAAGCTTCTCTAAAGGAGTAGTTTCCTTTATAGCAAGGAAAAGTGCACTTTTGGTCAATCGGTCAACAATAACTCATATGGCATCATGCCCTTTGCTCATTCTTGGCAACCCCATAGCAAAATCCATAGTAACATCATCCTATTTTTCAGCCGGGATCTGGAGTGATTGTATCTTTCCATATGGCAATTGGTGCTCCGCCTTAACTTGAGCACAAGTGGAACATTTGAAGATGTACTTCACTATTCTTGGCTTCATTCCAGG
Organism: Cichorium intybus; assembly: GCA_023525715.1. Taxonomy (NCBI): domain Eukaryota; kingdom Viridiplantae; phylum Streptophyta; class Magnoliopsida; order Asterales; family Asteraceae; genus Cichorium; species Cichorium intybus. The sequence continues at coordinate 93,080,418 of CM042017.1, read as the reverse complement.
CCACCAAAATTGTCTTCTTAAATCTCGATACGTCTTAGTTCCTCTTGGGTGGATGGAATACTTGGATTTGTGGGAATCATCGAGGACTACCTTCCGCATTCCTCCATGCTTGGGGACCAAAACTCGTCCCTTGTGGGTTTTCAACCCTTGAGTGTTCGATTCAAACTCAATCTTCTTTCCAAGCTTCTCTTTCTTGACGTTTTCTTCTTTCATGGCCTCATCTTGGACCTCCTTAATCTTTTGAATTAGACTTGACACCACTTCGATTCTCATAGATCTTCGTTTAATAGTTCCTTCACGAACTTTTCTACTTAAAGCATCAGCTACCACATTGGCCTTCCCTTCGTGGTACAAGATTTCACAGTCGTAATCATTAATGAGTTCAATCCACCGACTTTGCCTCATATTTAACACTTTTTGCGTAAAATGTATTGAAGGCTTTTATGATCAATGTACAACTTGCATTTGGTCCCATAAAGATAATGCCTCCAGATCTTAAGAGGAAAAACGATTGCAGCTAACTCTAAGTCATGACTGGTGTAACGGGTTTCCGCATCCTTCAATTGTCTCGAGGCATTACCTTGCCTCGTTGCATCAATACACAACCAACGCCTTTAGCGGATGCATCACTATATACTACAAAATCATCCATACCTTCAGGTAAGGACAACACAGGGGCTTCACATAATTTCTTCTTCAAAGTTTCAAAGGCTTCTTGTTGCTTCTTGTCCCATACAAACTTCACTTCCTTCCTCGTTAGTTGGGTCAACGGCACCACGATTTTGGAGAAATCTTGGATAAACTGCCGATAATAACCAGCTAGCCCGAGGAAGCTCCTAACCTCAGTGGGAGTTTTTGGGGTTCGCATTTCATAACTGCCTCAATTTTTGTAGGGTCAACTTTGACAACTTCTCGAGAAACAACATGACCCAAAAATTGCACTTCACGCAACCAAAATTCACATGTTTAGAATTTTGCATATAACTTTTCATCCTTTAAGGTTTGCAGAATCTCGCGCAAATGCGTCTCGTGCTCCTTCGCACTTTTTGAGTATACCAAAATGTCGTCAATAAAAACGATGAAGGACTTATCAAGGAAAGGTTTGCAAACCCTGTTCATCAGGTCCATGAAAACTGCCGGAGCATTCGTGAGACCGAACGGCATCACTAGAAATTCATAATGACCATATCGGGTTCAAAAGGCAGTTTTCTCGATGTCATCATCCCTCACGCGTATTTGGTGGTATCCCGAACAAAGATCGATTTTTGAGAAATAATCGTCTCCTTGGAGTTGATCAAACAAGTCATCTATACGCGGTAACGGGTACCGGTTTTTGACAGTCACTTTGTTAAGCTCTCGATAGTCAATAGACATGCACATTGACCCATCTTTCTTTTTGACAAATAGGACGGGTGCGCCCCACGGGGATGAACTAGGACGAATGAATCCCTTGTCAAGAAGTCCCTGAAGTTGAGCCATAAGCTCTTGCATTTCAGTAGGGGCCAAACGATAAGGAGCTCGGGCAATAGGGTTTGCTCCTTATACAAGATCGATTCGAAACTCGACTTGTCGGATGGGTGGTAGACCGGATAAGTCGTCGGGAAAAACTTCAGGGAATTCCTGAACCACCTTCACATCTTCTATTTTCTGCTTTTCTTTCTTGCCATCCATCACATAAGCAATGGAGGAATTACATCATTTAAGAAGGCATCGTCGAGCTTTGGTTGCGGAAATTAAACTTTGCATATTATTATGGCGTTCACCATATACATACACTTTGTCACCGTCGAGTGCTTTGATTGCCACCATGCGCTTGCCATAAAGTATCTCAGCATCATACATTCCCAGCCAATTCATTCTTAATACTATGTCGAATCCCTTGATTCCTATCGGTAACAAGTTAGACTCAAAGATTTTTCCGTTAATTTCGACGAGACATTGTTCGAATACATGCCTCACCGTCACAAACTCTCCATTAGCGATCTCTATGACATATGCGACATCTAAGGGCTTGAGTGGTATGCTAAAACGCTTACAAAATTCATGCGATACGAAGGAGTAATTTGCTCCTGAATCAAAGAGTACATGTGCAGGCAAGGAGTTTACGAGCAGTGTACCTTCAACCACGTCATGCGTTTCCTTGACTTCCTCCAATGTCATCTGAAAAGCCCTGCCTTTAACTTTTCCCGGTTCTTCTTTCTTGTTCGCCGTTGACATCAATGTTTCATTTCCCTTCTTCGGACATTTGCAACTGTAATGTCCTTTATCGTGGCAAGAAAAACATTCAACATCTTTGACATCCTTCACCTTGCAGTCTTTAGCCATATGACCGGTACGTCCACAGTTGTAACAATCCCTCGCTCTCTTTTTACATTCCCGGTCATGTTTTCGTCCACACTTTTGGCAATCTTTAGGATTGCCTTTCTTCGTGCTACCCGAAGAATACTTCCCCTTTTTGTTCGAGCCAAAATGACTGCTTTGCTTTCGTTTCTCACCAAAGGCCTCTCTCTCCTGAGTTCACTTCAGAATCATATCTTCAACACTCTAGGCTGCAAGAATTGCCTCATCAAGGGTATTCGCTTTCCTCACTTCCACCATATACTCAGCAGGTAGACCGTTAAGGTAGCGATTAATACGGCCTCGCTCAGTAGGGAGAGTTTCCTGAAGAAATGGCAGCATATCTGTGAACTTCTTGGTGTATTCGTCAATAGTGGTACTGTCCTTGCGGAGTGCAAAGAATTCATCAACAAGCTTTTCTATGTTTCGAGTCGAACAGTACTTTGTCTTTAGCCGCCCAACAAACTCTTTGCATGATAAGGGAGGAGTGTTATCATTCTTGAATGCATGGCTGATCGCATTCCACCAAGTTAAGGCATCACCTTTCAACATTTGGGAAGCAAATAGTACCTTCTGCTCCTTATCACAACGACAAATCTTTAGGATTTGCTCCATTTCGTTAATCCAACGCATTGTCACTTTAGGGTCATGAACACCCTCATACTCCTTAGGTCTGCACGTCATGAATTCTTTGAAAGTACATTCCCTCTTTGGTTGAGCAATTTGAGTACTACCTCGAGTAGAGTTTTGAGATGGCGGTTCGTTATCGGGAGTCTTACTCCGTGCAGAGGTTTCAGTATGAGAGTGGGAACGGGTTACCAAACGTTCATCAAGAATTTGATGAAGTTCTGTTTTGTTTTTCTCTTGCATTTCATTCAGAAGCTTTTGTATTGCTTCCGTTGTAACCAGAGCGGGATCGGGGTTATCCCCAGCATTGCCACCCGCTTCGGCTTGAAGTCGCCGATTCACATTGAGAGGCGCCCGGTTAGCCTCTTGATCGTCGTTGCGTGACCCTTGACCACTTCTCGTACGCATCCTTTCTATAAAATTTTGCATTACTTTAATATTCCATAATATATATTCTTAGATTAGCATGGCATCAGCCTAAAATCAGGCATTTACACAATTCAAGTGTCCTATAAATTCTTATTTGCTTAAGGCATGCAATGCTATTTTTCTAATACTATAGAGTTTAAGCCTAAGAGTGGAATGATCCAATCCTAATTCGCTTAAACTATGGCTCTAATACCAACTTGTAACGCCCCAGAATTTCTCTTTTTTTGAAAGAAAACTCAATAACGTTAAAAGCGCATTTCGCCAAAAGCGCACAAATGTTAAGAGCACATTAGCGCCCAAAAGTGCATAAACGTTAAAAGAATATTGGCGTGATCATTAACATAGTTTTCAGAAAGTTGTTATATTACTATGGTTTCAATACGTTCATGTCTATAAGACATGAATACCAAAATAGGGTTTAACAAAAACATCAAGTTTGCAAGTTCACAATCATGGGCGTTACAATTTCATATCAAATACACCATAGCAAGCATGGAGAGGATTAACCATAAACAAAAGTTGGAGATTATATAATGTTCCACTCCATCTAATCTCCCAAAAGCATTCTAGCATAGCAGTCTTGACATCTTAAACTTTCGAACTTGAACCTGATATACATGGCATTAAAAACAAAATACGTAAGCCAAAATGTCTCGTGAGCTACATGGGTTTTAGACTCATAGAAAATTTTGAAAGTTAAACAATATATTCGGGTCAATACGGATCATACAAAATAGATGCACATACAATGCATGATTCTCACACTAATGCAAGCTGGCGGGTTTTTCCTACCAGCGTCTTAGGTCTAAAAGACCGTGACACAATCGTGACAGTAGTTGGCGGTTATATACCGCGTCTAGAGGTCTAAAAAGACCAATGCTGGCCAAAATAGGAGAACAAATCATCCTATAATGACGTCTAGAATACCTCTACTTCGCGACAGGAGGTACCATCCCAATAGAGTCTTATTGTCCCGTTACGGGGACGTGTCCGGACCTTACGCGACTCATATGCATTCACACTCCGTGCATGCTCAAAGTACTGTTTTTCTTTTATACAAAATAATAGTACAATGTCATGAGATGCATGTGTAATAATACAAAAAATAGAAATATTACTAGTTTGACTTTTCACAAGCTTTGCATAAATTCTCATTATATTTGTCACGGTCTTTTAAAGAAAAGCATATCAAGACATATAACGCATCTTGGAAAATTCTCACATAATTGCATAAATATAGTTTCAAAAACCATAAACATTTTTCTTATTAAAGCCATGTATCCCGTGATGGGAAAAATCCTCATGTACTCACCTTGGTAGCTAGGTTCTTCTAGCTACGCCACTCCACTAGCTCTTGTGTTATTTGCCTACGAGCACTCATTAACATCTATATCAATAATATAGGAAATTAGTAATATATTCAAATGTTAACATACTTCATATGTTAAATGAGTCTCGTTCCTATAACCCTTATCAAAAGAGTTTAAGATTTACGTTATTCTAAAATATTCCAATTTTAGTCTTTCGACAATTTAAGCGTTCTTTATAAGTATACTATTTCAACATTTGTAAATCAAAGACTACAACGTATGCATACACTAACTTTTTAGCTTTTAACATGGTGTGTTTTTCACACATTTTTGATCCAAGGAATCACAATTCTATCATGTCGATTCCATTCCATTGTCCAAATTCCAATGTTTAATTAATATCTTGTTTTACCGATTCGTAACATTTCTAGCCTTCTTGTGTTTAAAAAAATCAACATGGTATACTTGGTTTACCATGGGTTCTCAAAAATTTCGACTAATTACGCTAACGGTGTATTTTTAACTTTTAACATAACATAATATTTACACTATGTTCCGTTCTTGGAAGTCTACAAGTTCAAGCAAGACAAATTCCATTCCAACCTTTTTCAAAGCTTTAATTCATCTGTCTTCGCGAATTCTCGAGTTAAAACTGAATATTTGACTTAAAAACTAAATCATACTCGATAAACAAAAAGGGTTCTTCACCCATTTGACCATCTAGTTGACATGCATCCAAGAATTCAACCCAAGTGTTCAAGATATACAACCTTCAAGTGTTTTTGACCATCTTGTTGAAAGATTAATTATGCCCTTTTTGAAATTTCTATCCAAGACTTAAAATTTTCTGAAATTGAAATGGATTAAGCATGAAATCGGACAAAGTATAAGTTTTCCTTGGCTCACCCCTAGCTACCGCCGGCCGGATGGGCCTTTTCGCCGGAGAAATCACGCCGGCAGCGGAGTTCTTCGACCTTGAACCTACTGTCGTCGATGGCTGTTGCTATAGCAGCTTTGGCTTGTCTTCCCTTGCTCGAAACTGCTCCCTGGCTCGCTCTCTTGCTTCCTTGATCGCGATTTCACACACAAGTGTGTGTGCGTGAATGTTTTCCCCGCTCACGATCTTGCTTCTCTTTCTTTTCTTTCTGATTTTCTGAACTTACGTGTTTGGGGAAGAAAGCGCAGCCCACAGATGGTAAAAAAAATATGGCTGATGGGTTCAGGGTCGTTCCAAACGTATTTTGGGCCCGGGGCAAGAAGAAAAAAATGGGCCCCTCAAAGTAACAAATACACTACCATTTAAAAATAGTCATAATATTTACAAAATAACTAAGAATATTAATAAAAACACAATTATACCCACAAAATGTACCTATTAACTAATCAAAATTCGAAATGTATTATTCAATTTCAGAAACCTGAAAGAAGTAAGAAAAAAGCATTCAACTTCAAGTTCTAATTCAGATTTTCAAACAATAAAACCGATTACTTTAGTCTGTTACCTGTTTGAAATCAGATTCAAGAACGTGTGAATTTCAAACCTCAGAATTCAAAAACCAAAAGGTCAGTGTTTAGAAACCTGATAGAAGTGAAGAACCGAATCAAAATCAGAAATCACAACCAAAATCAAAATAGCAAAATGCAATCAAGTTCTAATTCAAAGTTTCGAATAATCAAACCTCAGATTCTCATTTCTCAGAACCATGTGCCAGTCTGCTAGAAATCCAAAATCAAGAATCATGTGAGGTGTTATACAGTGATAGATATCTGAACCGTATGCGTTAAATTGAAACAAGCGGTAGATTCTTACTCTTGTATCGTAGGCAATCAATAACAATCACATATTGCAAATCCAAATAAAATTGGGGGCGTGAAGTTGAAACAGAACATGGCCTGATGATGAGATTATCGAGATTCAAAATTAGAGTGAATATGATTCGAGTGTCGAGAGAGATAAAGAGATTTAGAAGGAGAAATACCATATAAAAATTATGAAGAACCACTAACCATGGCCTGATTTCAACTCTGATTTCTCAAGTAGTCTGGCGTGATTTCAATTAGGGGTGTTCAAAAATATCCGTATCCGAAAATCCGATCCGAAAATCCGAAAATCCGATGCTAAATTATCCGAAAAATCGGATATCCGAAATTTCGGATATCCGAAATTCGGATATCCGAATTTTCGGATTCGGATTCGGATAGTGATTTTACAAAATTTCGGATATTTCGGATATCCGATATCCGAATTCGAAAAAATATATTTTCTTTTTTTTATATATATTACTATGTTTTGTCGATTAATCTCATACTTTTTTTCCTTCGTTTGGTTTTGAATACCACAATGTAATATCGAATATGTTTATTTTAATATATTTATTGGATAATCATTTTTTTACGCTAATTTAATTAAATTTGAATTTTTTTTTTATAAAATCGGATATCCGAAATGATATCCGAATCCGAATCCGAAATTTCGGATATCCGAAATTCGGATATCCGAAATTTCGGATACGGATTCGGATATCAATATTCACTATCCGAAATTTTCGGATATCCGAAATTCGGATATCCGAATTTCCGGATATCCGAATTTGAACACCCCTAATTTCAATTCTGAAGAACCGTGAGTAACGTTCATGAATCACAAATTGATTACACACGCTGGACGAGGCAACGAATTGCTGTTTCTGATGAGCGATTTGGGAAAGGTTAAAGCGTTTAATTTCTTCCCGCTTCCGCCTAATTGCGGTTTCTGATGAATCTATTTCTCCTGATGTAGACAGACAAATCAATTAATCATATCAAAACAAGTGAACTCGGATCAGCAAATAAGAAGCCAATCATCAAATCGAATTTCATTTAATTAGATGAAGAGGCAGAACCGAGATGATGGAGCGAATTTCAATACCTGATGATATGAATTGAACCACTCTGATGATATGAATGGCGAATTAGCAATGGCAATCGAACCAGGGCCGGAGAAACAACAATTGTCGAGATTGTCGTCAATATGAATGAATCCAACCAGGAACGGGCAGACAGTCTGTCGAGATGATTGTCAATATGAATGAATCGATGATGAACGATGAATCGAAGATTGTCGAGATGATTGATAGCGGAGAAACAGAAATTGAACGATGAATCGATGATGAACAATGATGATGTAGACGATGATGAACGATGATGAAAAAGAATCGACAATCGGTTCCCTGGGGCTTTTAATTCACGACGTTTGGGTTTTTTAGGCCCATACTTATTTACATACCCTAGAAAAAAAATAACTATACGCAAAAAAGAAGAGAACAGGATTCGAACCTGGGCCTCTTGTGCCTACATATTCAACGCGTTTTCCATCTGATCTACCATGACTTTGTATTTATTTTGCTAAAGATAATACATATACTAAACATGTATATATATAAAAGGATCGTAACCCGTCGGGGCCCCGAGATTAGACGAGGCCCTGGGCGGTCGCCAAGGTTGCCCATGCTCCAGGGCCGGCCCTAGCTGGGTTTTTAATTGCCATTTTACGAAAATACCCTTGCTTTCCAGACTTGGTGAATATTTCGCCTTTATTCCCTTATTTTTTTCCTGATTTTCTTTCAATCATAACTCTCTCATATGGTGTCCAAATGTTACATACTTTATACCTCTAGAAAGCTGAGAATGAGCTCTACAACTTTCCTCTACTGAAATTCGTCATTATCTTGATGGATTTTCCGTTATTACCCCTTGAAAATGACTCCTTGGTCATTTTTGTCACTTTTGGGCCATTTTAAAACCTTCATAACTCATTCGTTATAACTCCAAATGGCCCGATTCTTTTTCATATATTTTTGTTATCTCAAATACTACCAAAGTCACCTTGATGACCTTTTCCTAATTCATTTTATATTTTGAGATATTAATTTTTAAAGATTGTTAAATAAAAATTTCATTTTAGGTCCTTTATGCGATTTCATTTCTACTTGGGCTCATATGTTATTATTATTTTACTAAAGTTACTTTCTTATTACTATAAGGTTATTATGATACTTTTATGCACATATAAAATATTAGATTTTGCGAAAGACTAAGTTCATGAAATTTAAGAAAGTTTCTAGTTGTCACAATTACCTCCCCCTTAAGCGGATTCCGTCATCGGAATCGAATTGTAGTCCACAAGATCGGGGTATCGGACATCATTTCGTCTTTCGTTTCCCAAGTGAGATTGTCCATTGATGCTGATTTACAACTTCTTTTTGATCCACGTGTACGAGTTGTGGATTCCGAAGCTATGGCACCAGACAACAATGTGTCTGAACTACCCAAGCTCACAGATGGTCTTGAAGATTCACCTTCAACCAGTATTCAAAAACCCTCTTCGGTTGAGGGGAAGTCTTCCAATAGATCTGCTGAACGCTCTGGTTTCGAGGGGGAGCTCAACAACTCAACTCACAAAAACCCTTCACATGAAATCTCTCACATCATGTCCTTCTATCCAAATGTTCAGGGGGAGCCAAAAGCCTCAACGCCAAATTCTTCGGATCATGGAAGAACAAACTACCCAACTGATGCAGTCGAGGAGGAGCAAATTCTAAACTCTTCTTCCACTTCCTCAAATACCAATTCTCCTCAAACAAATGTCACAGACGAAACAACTCAAGAAAACTTAATAAATGATGATTTTCCGTCCACCTCAGGATATCCTTCGGACACTGAGGAAATTAATGCCGAAGGTCCTCCTGAATTCGATCAAAATTTTCCACAGTTAGAAAAATGGATGAGAAATCATCCTCAATCACTTGTCATTGGAAACGTTCACGATAAGGTTCTGACACATGCACAACTTCATCAAAAACAACAAGATTTAAACAAAACTTCGAAGTTGTGCATGTTCAATATTTTCATTTCAAAAATTGAACCTATGATTGTTAAAGATGCATTTGATCACCCAGACTAGATCGAAGCAATGCAGATGTAATTGGAAGAATTTGAAAGAAATAAAGTTTAGAGACTTATTCCAAAACCTGCAAATGCTTCGATCGTTGGTCTTAAATGGGTTTATAGAAACAAACTAGACACTGAAGGCAATGTTGTCAGGAACAATGCAAGGTTGATTGTTAAAGGCTATTGTCAACAGGAGGGAATTGACTACGAAGAAACCTTCGCTCCTATTGCAAGACTCGAATCTGTCAGGATCTTTTTGGCTTTTGCCGCACACAAAAACTTTGATGTCTATCAAATGGATGTCAAATGTGCTTTTCTAAATGGAGATCTCGAAGAAACAATCTTTGTTGAACAACCACCTGGTTTTGTAAATAAAGATCACCTTGACAAAGTTTTTAAAGCAATCAAATTTCAAACAAGGTTCAGTGGATCCAACACTTTTTCGCAAGAAAGTTGGTTCACATTTGATGTTAGTTCAAATTTATGTGGACGCCATTATCTTCGGATCCACTGACCCAAATTTAACCAAAGAATTTGAAAACATAATCCTTCTCTCTAAAAAAGAATCTATAATCCTTCTCTAAGGTTTTATAGCGAGCTTTTCTTAATAAGATAATTAAGATAATTAACCTTTGCTTCGACTTTTGGGTGTGAACCATTAGAGGCACAACATTTGTGGTGCTTGCTTCCGAGAGATCAACGAGACAAGGAATAACTGTTATTTGCTATAATAACAATAAGGTATGTAATTCTGAAACCCTCTTTGTTAATTTTAATTATACTTAGGGTTTCCTTTAGATGTTCTTATTTATATGTTCAACAGAGAAAACATAGATCCTTTAGGTTGCATGTGAACTTAAGAGTTTAAGTTTATTTGTTTGCGTGTTCTCCATCACCTGCACTGTCGGCCCATAGACAGACAGTCATCGACTTTCGTCGGTAAACACGTAAGACATAAACAACACATTATTACACAAAGTAATAAAGCTACCTACACACGCAACATCACACATAATATAGTGAGAAGACTCACCTGATTCGCGACCTCAAGCTAGGCAGCACTCCACGTGAGTGCCCTCATATCGTGACAATACGCACTTCCTAACAAGGATAAATCCTACTTAGAATTTCCTAAATCTCGAACAGGATAAAACCATAAAACCGGCATCCAAAACCCTAAAGTTTGACCAAAAGTCAAACTTGTCGAAAAGTCAACGGTCAATGTCAAAGTCAACCTGTCAACAAAGTCAACTGTCCCAACATTAGCGTCGCTAACTGTTAGTGTTAGCGGCGCTAATGTCTTTGTTCAGCCAAAAAATCTCCTAAAGTGCTTAATACATTAAGACAAAAGCTACAACTTTCCAGAATCATCCCAAGTAGTCCCTTGACTCATAAAATCATGAACTTTGCCAACCAATCATTGCCAAACAAGCTCATAATGAAGATCTAATCCCATAATGGTGAGTACAAAGCTTAAACCACACCCAAAATGATACTAAGACTAGGTTAGGGTTTATGAACAAAATTTCAGGAGCTAAAAGGAAGGAGAACTCATTCCCTAGCTCCCTAATCCAACCCCTTTCAAATATATAGAACCATCATTGTCTCAAGAAGTTCTTAAAAGTATTATAACTACAATTTCACACAAAACACTCAAGAGACAGAGATTGAATACTTACAATGGTCCAGAGCACTAAGCAATCAGATCTCCTTGCTCACACAAGCTCCTGTAGCACCCTTGCTTCCTTCTTCTCTTCTAAAATCCTTCAAAACTTCAAGGAATGAGACAAGAACATCAATGGAAGCTAAAGAGAGTTTCTTAGGGTTTTCTCCAGGTCAAAACTGAAGAATTGTAGCCCCAAGTGGGTTTTTATCTCAAAAACGGCCCAGGTCCACGAAAATGAGGATTTATCTCGCTCAGCGACCATTAGCGGCGCTAACATGAAAGTTAGCGTCGCTAACTTCGAGTACGTCCAAGGTCACTATCTTGTTCAGAACGATCTCGTGGCTGATTCACGATCCTCTCAGATTACCGTCGCTAATAATAGGATTAGCGTTGCTAATCATAGGATTAGCGGCGCTAATCTCCTTTTCCAATTTTTGTTCTTAAGTTAAATATTTAAATGCCAATACTTCAATACCTGGTTCCGGGCTTTACACTTTGACTCTTTAAAACTCGGAACTTGAATTCTCGGGATTAGGGTCGTACAGTGTAGTATTGTATGTTTAGATGGGTGTGCCTTGTGTTATTGGACTGTATGTTGGTAATAGGAACCCGATGGGTTAGGCAGTATGCTTAGGCTTCTATGTTTGTATATGTTAGTCGTTGGATTTTTCCTGGCAACTGAAGAATGACTGCGGATCGGGGCAAGCTCGAGAGCCGAATGAATCGGGGTAAGCTCGAGAGTCCAAAGAATGATTCGATTGATGGCGGATCGGAGCAAGCCCAAGAGCCACGTTGTTTGGGGCAAGCTTGGAGACGTGTGTGAATGTGCTTTATGTGATGGATCGTGTAGTATTTTGGAAAACTCACTAAGTTTTGTACTTACTCTTTCACCGTAAATGTTTTTCAAGTACTTGCTAGCTTGACCTTGGGGCACGACGCAACTGTATCCCATCTGAGGTTTTGGTATTCAAGTCTTCCGCTGGATAATGATTACAAGTTGATAATCTATTTTTTTAAAATGTGTAGATTAGATTAGGGTTCATTTGATTATTGTCATTTTAAGTGAACAAGTCATGAACACTTTTCAAAAGTCAAAAGCATGTGATTTTTTAGAAACCACTTTATGAAGGTAATAAAAAGTTTTTTTTAAAAGCACTCGTGTATTTCTCAAACACTTTTTTAAGTCTATTGGTTTTTTGAAAACCTAATATAACATTTTTCAAACACAATTATAAACACTCCTTTAGACTTGTCTAGTGGTCAAATAAGAAAAAAAATGAAGTCTACGCACTAAATATGACAAAGGTCCGTAGTTTAGAGAATAAATACCTCCTTTTCCCTTCCGTTCCTCCACTTTGAACGATCTCATGGAGTTTGATGGTTAGAGATAGAATTTTTTATGAGTTTGAGGAGAGTTGAAGAAGAGATTAAAATACCCTATAATTTGGTTGATTTGAATTGCAAATTATCTGCTTTAAGTCACAATTTACTTTAAACCTATAATGACATTTATCATTATATGTATGTGTTGAGTAGAAGTGTAAGGAACTATTCATAGAAACTAGTCCACAATTGATCTTTATTTTGATCCTCTTCTACTCTAACAAAAGTTTGAAATTCTTTTCATTTTTTTAACAAATTATTGTTGAAATTTAATTTATTAGATTGAAACGAGCAATGAGATCTGATAATACACTCAACTTACATGAGGTTATTTTGATGATTAAGTTTTTAAAACTAAATAGTTATCTTCTAGTTATAACGTTTTAAAGATAAAATAAATTACAAGGTTTATTTGAGACTTTTACTAAAGTTGAAAATAGTACTCTAAATGTTTAAATTTAAAACATCGTTTCTTCACGTTAAATCATATAATTACACAATTCAATAATTATAAATAAAATAAAAATATATCAGTTCAATTATATTAACTATATATTTCAATAAAATTTAGATAAGATGATATTTTCGTCCGATTCAATTATATAACTAAACATTTTAATAAAAAAATGGATAAGATGAGAATATATCATTATAAATAAAATTGGACCACCGAGATATTAACCGATTTGGTAAACAGACTTTGACCGGAAAATTTTAGCTTTATATCTCAAAACATGTGAATATTTTTATATTTTTATATATACATATAAAAAACATTTATTAAATATTTTAGTAACAAGTCTTCAATTCAAGTCACTTTTTAGATTTTCATCATTTACTTCAAGCAATAGTCGATCTCTACATATACCACAAAATTTACTTCAAGCAATAACCGAATCTCAACATATCAAACAACTTTATTTTCCAAAAATTTCTTCTCAGCGAAAATTCCCTATGAAAATTTCATTCAAAAAGTTTATGCACATCTCAAATGGCAGAAATTTTATTTCTTGGCAGCAAAAACTTTTAACCCAATCACAGAAGGCCGAGTCCGACCACCTTCGGGACGTACAACAGGGCCACATACGGTGACGCCATAACCACACGCTCTTCATCCGATGAATCTTTTTTCATATCGTAATTCTCCCTATGATTTAACATTTCTGAACCTTCACGGTTAGGATTACTCGATTCCTTGACCCAATACCCATCCTCATATATTTTAAATTGGATGCGACTGTTACCAATATTTTGCATCGTAAAAAAAAAATTAACCGCCGCACCGATCATTCGGGGAGGGGGGGGGGGGGGGAGGGGGCGGGACACTGCGAGGAGTCCATATAGTACGCGGGTCAAACTCTTTATACAAGATCGAAAAGTCACCATCCACTTTAATCGCAGCAATTGGACTACCTTCACGACACAGTTTGTAACAAAGACTTTTGGAGGTGATATGCCGAGAGGAGCAGGGGAGTGGAACAATCGATTAAACGCAGGAAAGAAAGAAGACCTTGGAGACAAGAGGAGGAACCTCCCGTGGGAAAATGACGACGTGGGTGGAAGGGCCACTACCTTCTTCTTCACTAACTTTCCAGAAGAATGGGACGAACGGTGCTTACGGTAAACCTTCAAAATGTATGGCAAGATAGTGGATGTCTTCATTCCCAAAAACAGAAATACTCTGGGAAAACGCTTCGGCTTTGCGCGCTTTTTGGGGATTGAAGAAGCTGATCGATTTGTTAAGAGGCTTATTGGAATATGGATGGGTTCATTCAAGCTAAGAGTCAACATAGCCCGGTATGGAAGAAGAATTTAGGCGGGAAGCTTTAAGCAACAACCGAGAGTCTATCTTCAATCCATGCATAAGAGTCTGGTGCCCAAGCCTAAGAGATTGAAAAGTGTAGTAATATCAAATGAAGAAAGGATCAGAGAGGAGCTGTCATATGTGGATATAGTCAGAGGTGCAAAAAAAGATAAGGACAATGTGGAAGGCTTAGATGTCGAGGATAGTCAGGTGGCTACTGTCGATGATGACTTTTTTGAAATAACGGTCATTCTCAAGGAGGAAGACGAAGTGTCGATGAAAAAGGTTTTAATAGGTGAAGTAAAAAGTTATGACTTGTTACAAAATATCTTTGACATGCCAAAGATCGAAGGCCTTCTTAACGTCAACATTCATTACCTTGGCGGCTTGTTTGTGATTATGGAGTTTGAAGCGGAGGAGTCGGCTGATGATTTCTTGAAAAAAGCCAAACCTTCATTGAGTAATTGGTTCCATGATTTATTCAAGTGGAATCATAATTTTAAAGTTAATAAAAGGCTTGCTTCAATTACTATTTTTGGAGTCCTGTTACATATTTGAAATTCTGATGTCTTTGAAGAAATTGCTAGATTATGGGGTATGCCTGTGAGAATAGATAAGGATGAGGATATAAGTCTTAATAAGGAAGCTAAAAGAGTGGGAATATTAACCAACGAGGAGCCTTGGATCAACGAGTATGTTAACATTAAGATCAAAGGGAATTACTTCAAAGTCAGGGTGGTCGAAGATCCCTCCCGTTCGTTCGGTTTGGCCCCTAAGCTCAATTACCAGGATTTGGATCAATCTTCAGATGAAGGATGGTTGGACTTGGATAACGAAAGGATGGGGATGGATGAGCACATCGAGGAGACAGAAAAAGTTTAAATTTATGAAGATTCGGAGGATAAAGTAGCGAACCGTTCAGCTTCCCTACATGCTCACTCGGTGGAAAGTAGAATCGGTAATGAGTGGGGAAGGGAACTGAATTCGAGAATAGACGTTGGTGTTCGAAAAAAATTGGACTACCTTCAGGTATTTCTAATTCAGACACGATCAAAGGTATTTCTAATTCAGACACGATCAAAGGTTCCTGGCAGTCACACTACAAAACTGTTGGGAAAATTGCCTCAATAATCCCTACAAAACCTCCCAAAGACAATAATAGAAAAGTAGACTTAACACAAGAATATACGTCGGAAACTCCAAAACTGGAGAAAAACCATAGGCCTCCAGAGAGAAAGATCAAATATATGATAAATTGTTACAATCACTCTCAAAGTTGAAGTACCACTTTCACCACTCTAAAATAAGAGAAATAAGAGAAAGAAAGAAATAACCAAACACTTCATAGTGTATTGAATGGTTGGGGTGCTTTAAAACCAAAGCCTTTGTCCTTATTTATAAGCTTGGAGACCTCCTAAGCTTTCATCCTTCTAGAAATGTGGGATGGGAGCATTTTCTTCATATAGCCAAAAACCAACAAAAACAACATTATTAGACGTATTCCTCACTTTCACAACACATTAATTCTAACCCTGATTTAAAAAATCTACCCCCTTGAATTACATGTAATGGCTGTCAGAACCATTTCCCAATATCCATCTTCATCTGTTGGACCCTTAGAACAAGCGGTGCTGTCTTTTAAATTAGAGGTGTGCATGGGTCGGTTTTGGGATAAAAACCGAACCCAAACCGATCAATTTGGTTTTTGGGTTCTAGAACCCGTTGATTTCAGTTTTTAAGTGGGTTCGATTTCGGTTTCTAAAGTCGGTTTTGGAACGGTTTCGGTTTCAACCAATGGGTTCGTGGGTTTTGGATTTCAACCCGTGGGTTTTGGGTTGGAACCCAACTTCCAACAATTATAAAAAAATTTATAAAAATAATAAACACATTCTACCAATGATTTTTAGTCATCATTTACATGGAATAACAATTTGATACAATTTTATGCACTTAACTGTATAATATATAATAAACTGATGTAACATTTGACGTATTCAAGTGCACATTCTAACGGTTATTAAAAACTCGGTAAAAGATATGGAAAAATAAATAAAAACACGTCAATCTACATTACCAATGCATGTTACAAGTTTCATTAACTTGACGTAATCAATACCCTAACATACTACAATATATATCAAGTATTAATAATATTTTAAATATTTTTGGGTTTGGGTCGGTTTTTGAATCGGTTTCGGTTTTAGTGGGTCGGTTTTGGGGGGGGGGGGGGGGGTGAAACCGAACCCAAACCGACATTTTTGGTTTTTAAAATTTCAAACCCAAACCGTCGCTTTTTGTTTTGGTTTCGGTTTTGTCGGTTTCTCGATTTCTGGTTCGGTTTTGCTCACCCCTACTTTTAATTGATTGAAATGCTTGGAGTTGGGAAGAGTCACTCATTTAACTTTATCGGACCCTTAGAACAAATAAACATAAAAAATAAAAATTGTACCTTCAGCTGTAATGGGTGTGTCTCACACCAATCAACCATAACAGCAATCTTGTGGTTACATTTGTTACACTTATAGGTCAAATAGCTCCCAGCGGGGAGCAGGTCTCCAATGACGTTAACTTGAGAATGGGTAACGCAAAAGACGTATCCTGCTAAACCATTTCCTGCATAAAGAATCAAGAACATTCAATAAACCAAATAAAAATAAATTTCCATTCATAATCAAACAAAACCAGTAAAAACACAGTCGTCTAATGTGACAAATATTAAACACAGATACCGAACAGTACATCTGAGGCAGATCTAGTGAATAAGTACAACAAAAACATATTGTACAAAAACTCGCAATTGTAGAACCAAAATATGATGATCTAAAGTAGATCCTGTCTGGATCACTAAGTTTAGATCGAATGACAATAAATCGTAATGTTATTTGGATAAACGACAGATAAAGAAATTGTTAAAAGATCGGTCTGAATCAGTGTATAAAATACGTTGAAGCCGAGATCCAAGAGGTAAGAAAATGAATCGAGAGGATACAAGAAAAAGAAATTATGTCGGAACTCTTAACGATCGATCACCGGAAACTGTCGAGAACAGAACACTAAACCTAAAAATCAAAGTAGAGAAACGGTTACAATACGTTGAAGTCGAGAAACGGTTAGAACACGAAAATGAATAGAGAGGATAGAGGAGAAAGAGAGTTCACCAGGAATACAGAAATTATACGGAACTCTAACGATCGATCACCGGAAACCGTCGAGAACAGAACAAGCTCGCACGCCTAGACAAAGTACAGAACAACGGAAGTCATGTAAACAAAGATGAAATCGAAAAGGGTTATTTTATTCATATACCCCCTACCGTATGATTTGATTGTGATGCTACTTCTTCCATACCCGTAAGTACTTAATCTAGAAAAGTCACATATCATAGTTTGCATAATATGCATGAAAATGTGTACTAAATATTTTCAAAATATTTTCTCAAATAACAAATGGTCAACAGCATAAAATAATAAAATTTATCTATAGTTGATTAATTGTTAAAAACACCTTTATAAATGTGGTTTTACAAGTGTTGGAAAAATAACGTAACGGGTAAAATTTAAAATAATTTATACGAAAAGTTAGTTATATATAAAGTTTTATCTATTTTTACTATAAAAATGTATATAAATTACATATAAATAATCGGTCACAAATATTGTCAAGTGTAAATCGGTCTGTTAAACCCTTTAGTTTCGGATTTTGACGAAAATTATCGTCAGAAATGAGCTTTTTTTAGAGGTAGTTTTAGTAGGGCTACCTCTAAAAAATATGTGCTACACCTGAATAATAAAAAAATGATTTGTATAATAAAAAAATATCATGTGGTCTTTTTATAAAAAGCTAGACTTGAGATCGAGTTAAATGAATCCGAGACGAACTCAAGCTTAGTTTTAGACTCATTTATTAAACTGCTGGAGCTTCATCTGTCGAGATTGATTAAGCTCGCGAGCCTAAATGAATATATATATATATATATATATATATATATATATATATATATATATATATATATATATATATATATATATATATATATATATATATATATATATATATATATATATATATATATATATATATATTTATATTGCAAGTTAAGGATGAATCCGATTACATGAGTCGTAATATTCTACAGCTACACTAGGTACATCAGGCTAACTACGGTTCTTCGTCTTCAACCCTTCGCCGAGGAGACTGCACAGAGACTAGACCCACACGCGCAACCGGCAAACCTTGGTGCATAGCACACGCCCACCCCGTAAGGACGCCCTGCAGGCAACTGACTGGGTAAACCCAGCCCCGGGTACACACACCGCCGGCTAGCACAGAGGCTACAAGTAGGGCATTAATATCTTTAGCCACCACTTGCACTTGGCAAGGTTCGAACCCACAACCTCGCATACGCGAGGCATGAGTCTTACCCGCCAGGACCACCGCTGAGTGTGTGTGTGTGTGTGTGTGTGTGTGTGTGTGTGTGTGTGTGTGTGTGTGTGTGTGTGTGTGTGTGTATATATATATATATATATATATATATATATATATATATATATATATTTGAACCAGCAAATCTATCATACTTCTACTCCTACTCTAATTCACATATAAACCACATATTCCCCCTAGTGAGGATTGACCCTCAACCTCAAGGTTAGAGGGCGATGCCTTACCACTTGGCCAAGAGGCCATTGGCTATACATATTTATATAATATTAAATATCAAATAGTTATAAATGAGCTCTTTTAGTGCGCTTTTGTAAAACAACACCAATGAGCTCGATATTTGGCTATTAACCGAGGTGAGTTCGTGGTGAGCTTAGGTTCAACTAGGCTTGCTAGACAAGTGAGCCGAGCTGGAATATGTAATATCCTCCACGAGCCGATCTCAATCTTAAAAGTTAAGCTCAAAACAAGCTCAAGCCCACGGATTTAAACAATATAAAGTAAATAAATTTTGAAATCGAAAACATATTATATTTGATATATATATATATATATATATATATATATATATATATATATATATATATATATATATATATATATATATATATATATATATATATATATATCCTGAATTGAGATAAATTTATGTATCATTATATAGATAAAAATGAGATGGTCACAATAATATAAATGAATTTACACAAAATATTATGCAATAAACCTTATAATTAACAATAAATAAAATTGTTTAAATTAATTATATATGTAAAATAATCACTTTTTATTAATGAAATATAATATAACTAGTTACTGAATTCTTTGATACTTTTAATTTTTTTTTTTTTTTTGATATTTTGATTATTATAATAAGGTTATTATATATTACGTTGTTATACATAATTTGTTTTAATAAGAAAATATTCAAAATAAAATGACTTTGACGAATGACGATGATGTGACGTCCCCTTTTACAGGAGATATGTAAATGGTCATCTTAAAAAAACCCTAACATTTTTAACAGATGATGTCTATCAATTTGGGTTTCTTTTATATATATATATATATATTAATTATGATATTTTTTAAATTATTTTGTTTTTTTGTAATTTTATAACTATTATTAATTTTTTTAATATAAATACTTGTTTTGGTATTTAAAATTTAAATATTATTCTAAATTTTTGACGTTTAGTTCGAATAC
The DNA here is from genome assembly GCA_023525715.1 of Cichorium intybus. NCBI lineage: Eukaryota > Viridiplantae > Streptophyta > Magnoliopsida > Asterales > Asteraceae > Cichorium > Cichorium intybus. Next base: position 93,060,289 of record CM042017.1, on the reverse strand, counting down.
GTTTTGTAATGTGTTTTTTAACGTTTTGTTCGTTGGTATTATGTAACGTTGTTTCGTTTAAGGTTTTGTTTGGAAACATTTTTGACGTTTAGTTTAACGTTCGTTGTATCATTTAACGTTGTTTCGTTTAACATTTCGTTTTCTAATGTGTTTTTTTCTAATTTTTGACTTTTTGTTTGGAAACATTTTTTAACGTTTTGTTCGTTTATATCGTTTATATGTTTTGTTCGTTTCTAATTTGTGACGTTTTGTTTGAATACATTTTCTAATTTTTATAATTTTTGATGTATTAATTTTCTAAATTTTTAATTTACATCAAAAATTATAAAAATTAGAAAATATATTCAAACAAAATGTCAAAAATTAAAAACGAACAAAACATATAAACGATATAAACGAACAAACCATAAAAATATTTCCAAACAAAACGTCAAAAATTATAAAATGCAAACTCATAAGTGTAATCAACATTATTTAATAACTTTCCACCGATATAAACGAACAAAACATATAATAATATATTCAAACAAAACATCAAAAATTAGAAAAAAAATACTAAATTACAAAGTTAAATTGATACCAACGAACAAAACGTTAAAAAAACAAATTAGAAAACGTATTCGAACTAAACGTCAAAAATTTAGAATAATATTTAAATTATAAATACCAAAATAAGTATTTATATTAAATAAAAACAATTAACAATAGTTATAAAATTACAAAAAATAAAATAATTAAAAAAATATCATAATTAATATATATATATATATATATATATATATATATATATATATATATATATATATATATATATATATATATATATATATATATATATATATATATATATATATATATATATATAAAGAAACCCAAATTGATGAGACATCATAAGTTAATAATGAGATGTTTTTTTACCAATACCCGTATAGGATCAAAATTTAGAGGATTTAGGGATTGAGACAGTAGAATATGGAACATGGTATATAGATAATAACCATTTTTTGGGCCAGAAGCTCACAATCTACAACATTGTGCGACCCTGTGGCTCCAAACTCAAGTGTTCACATCTATTCAAGACCTAGCCCAGCAGGTGAAGATTGCCGAAATAACTTAAATTATGGCCTCATTAGGCCTCGTCCATCAAAGGAAATTGGCCCATCACTGGGTATCCAGTTCAGGCCAGACTCAATGGATGGATTTGAGAATAAAGATGCGGACACATGAATTGAAGTCATTAACTCTATGGGTAGATTGTAACCGGTTTTTTAAAAAAAACAGAACCGGTTTTTTGTATAATCGGTTTGAGCTTAACCGGTTTCAATTAAACCGATCTGTCGGTTTTTATCGCTTAAAGATTTATGTTGGACTGGTTTTTTGAGGCCGGTTTTTAAACCGTAAATAACCGGTTTTGTTTCTTGACTGTTAGAAAATGGAAAATACGAAAAAAAATCTAATTTTTTTACCATTTTATATAAAACCTCAAAAATTACCATTTTAGCCCTCTATGGTTAGTATAAATAGGTATTAGTTCATTTGGTTTCAACACCACGCAAAAAACGTTCACTAGTCTCGACGTTTTTGGCATTCTCGATCTATTTTCTTGAAATTTCAAAATGGCTTCATCACAAGCTTCCGCTTTCGCTTCAATTGGTAGTTCCAACGTTACAAAAAACTATACCAACGACGACATATTGGAAATCAAAACCAACAACGTGAAACCCCGAAGTTTGGTCAAATTTCGATTATTGCATTATGAAAGATCTTTTGAAAAAAGCTCGGTGTAAATAATGTGGGAAGTTTTATGCGGCCGCGAGCAACTCAACTTTGAAGACACACAAAGAAAGTGCATGCAAAGCAGCCCAACAAAGCAATACCGATCCAACACAAACAATGATGCGGTACGAGAAGTATTTGCCAAGTTTTTCATGCAAGAAGCACTTTCATTCGACCACTTCGACAACCCTCGGCTTACGGAAATCATCAAAACGAAACTTCAACCCTAATATTTTAGTTATCCTCGTACCGAAATAATTATAGGATTTGCAAACTACAATAGTTTGTTGTCACTTACTTGTGATGTTTGAACCGCTCCCCATGGAAATGACAATTCCTACTTAACCGTTACCGCATATTGGTTCCATCCCGAAAGTTGGTTAATGATGAAACAAACTATTTCTTTTAAATTATTTGGTTATCCTCACATCAGTGCAAATTTAAGGAAAATTTTACAAGACATTACAATGGAATATAATTTAGAAGATAAATTTTATTCAATTTCACTCAATAACGCTTCAAACAACATAAACGTCATCAACTGACTAAAATTAAGACTAAAACCACTTTTAAATGGCGAGTTTTTTCATACCCCATGTGTTACACATATTATCAATATAAGTGTGCAAGCCGAATTCTTGTTTATGATCCGTTACGTACGAAATTTAAAAACTTATTATCAACAATTTATGAATCAAGTAACGAACCACAAGCAAATTACCAGTATTTTTGTCATCAATGTAACGAACATTGTTTAGGCCCTAACTATGACAATAATACAAGATGGAACTCTACTTGTGTTTTGTTTGAAAGTATTTTATGACAAAAACTCACACTTAACGCTTTTAATGAAATATTTATCGAAAAACGCCGATCAGTTTCAATCCTTGAATCGGATTGGGTAGTATTTCAAGAACTAACCACTTTTCTACAAGTTTTTAAAGAGGCAACAACCTTATTGTCAGGGCTTTTAATATCCTACAAGTCCTTGAGTTCTAACTCAAATTTTTGTTATGATCGAAAAATTGGCAAATCACGATATGTCATCAAATGGAATGTTTTCTAACATGGTTCTTGCTATGAAAACTAAGTTTTTAAAATATTTTCGGGAATTGCCTTTAGTTTTTACCAAGGTTGTAAAAATCGCTTGATGGTAGTGTTGGGTGTTGAATCCAATCAAGGGATGGATTGACTAAGTGTTTTACAATATGAATCGAAATATAAACAACACACACAATTAATTATAGAATGAACATTGAAGAACTCAACAATAATTGGATAACATGTGCCGAATGCTTGTATTTAACGATTAGGGTTTTACAATTGGGATGATGATCAACTCCACTCGACACGGTATGGTATCACTGATATTTATACATGATCAGTGATACACATAGTACAACTTTATTACAGAGAATATCCTATCAGTGTACTATCCAATAGGATGCTAGATTCATGCAACACACAATGTACTATTATGCGTGCCTGCAAAAGGTATTACAGTTGGAAGTCTTTGGATCCTTCGGGAAAATCCCTTCAGAGTCTTCAGACTTCGGGGTCTTCTATTATGCTTTTACTTCGGGGTCTTGATCTGGGACTTCGGATAGTTGGGCACTTCATCACAAATACACTTCAACAATCTCCCCCTTTGTGTGAAGTGCATCCGAAGTCTATGGCTTGTAGTGAGTCTTGTATACTTCCTTCAAGACGTATCTCACTTGCAGCCACCTGTTAAGGTAATCTTTCACCTTCTTCTTCTCCTCCGCAGTGTTCACAAAACAGTTGGTTACAAGACTTAACACTTGTGAAATCGACTTCGAAGGGTAGAGGCCTATGTAATCAATCTCAAAGAATTTAGTGACCATTGTCTCACTGTCACTGTATAATCCTTTAAAGATAATACACCAGGGCTTGTCCACAATCTGCCCGGCCTTCAAGTGCCCAAAATTTTCAATTATTGTTGGTGAGGGTGCCAGTGCATGTCCAAAGAGTTTTGCATGGTTATATCAAACCTGGCAAATCTCATCATGTAGTTCCTGAAGAATGAGGAGATATGGTTTGAAGCATCAGTGAAGATCGATATTGATTCAGCTTCATTCCTAGATGAGTACTTCAGAAGGTTGAGAAGCACAATGAAGTCATCTGGATTCATGATGGGAAAATCTGCAATAGAAAATCTTGAATCCTCTTCATTGATCCCCTGAAGCACAAAGAAATCAATATTCTTGAAGCCCACGAATGTCTCTTCTTCTTTACTGGAGATGATTTTTACTATCTTCTTTTCACTCCATACATAGTTCGGAGCTTGTATGAACTTTGCATGGAATGCAACCTTTCTCTTCTTGAAGTCAGTCAATTCTTCCTTCGGTACATGCCTTTCAAATTGAAGAAAGGCAAAGGTCTTCGGATTGTATGGAAGGTCAAGTTGACGACTGATTCTTGATTTGGTCTCAAAGCTTCGGAGAGGAAGTCTGTTGAAAATTGTGAAGTCGTTGAAGCCAATAGCTGTGATTAACTCCACAGTCCAGGTTTGATTTTTATGAGCAATGTTGTTTATCATGAGCATCTTCCTGTAATCTTCCTCTCTCTCTCTCTTTATAGACTTGCTCCATGTATGGAGCAATCCTTAGCACTTTGCCTTGTGGTTTTGAACTGGAACCACCTGCTTCTGTTGTGGTGGTGGTTCCGAAGGCAGGACCAGCTGTTGAGATAGTTTGAATAAAGGATGGTCTCCCTAGAATTATGGTTTGAGGGGTGGTTTTTGATGTGGTGGTCGCAGTGCCTTGTGCTTAAGTTTTTAAGGCAGCTGTGACCAAAGCTTGAGTAACAAGGACTTGAGTAACCAAAGCTTGGGATTTTGGAGCTGCGGGTCTTGAGGCTGCGGATTCTCCCCTTGTGAAGGTTGAGCCATTAGTGCAGCCTGAGCAATTTCTTGAGGACCCTGCCTTGCAGCTTGAGACCTTTCCATCTTTAGAGACACATTTATCATTGGCTAAAGAGTTCTCCTCAGTTTCTCAATGATATCCGAAGCAATGGCAGCATTGGTTTTCTTGAGCTCGTTTGCAAAGATTGTGACTGCTGAACGGATTGTTCAGCAGTAAGCTCTTTAATGCGCTTGTGGGCATCGGATAATTGTTTTGCAAAGCTGGTTTGGTACTGAGAATTGAAGGAGTTGGTGTTCTCATTGAGTGTGGTCAGAGCCTTGACCACTTCGGAGTTGGAGGCTTCCATTTTCTCCACCAAGTCCTTTATGCTTTTCTCAGTTTGCTCTTTAAGGAGCCCGTGCCTTTCATCAATTTGTTCAATCGCTGTGTTGAACGTTCCTTCCATAACACTCTTGAATTCGATCTGATGATCGAGAATCCTTTTCTCCGAGTCCTTGACCATTTTCTCCATTTTGTCGGTCAGGGCCTTCTGAGCTTCAGCCATTTGATCCTCAAGATTTACCTCAGTTCCTCTTAAGGGATCAAAGCGAGTGTTGGACTGGAGAAGAGCATCTAGTTTTCTATTAAGGATTTTGTATTGTTTTCCAAGGATGAAGTCCGAGTCATCAAGACTGTCATCCTCTTTTTCTATTGTGAGTGGTGCCATGTGGAAGGCAGCCACTGTTTCTTCTGTGGAAGGGGGTTTTGAAATTGTGGCGGTTTCAAAATCGAAATCATCACCGAAGGGAAAATCAGGGAGTGATTTATCCACTTCGGAAGATGAAATGTTTAACAATGGTTCAGAAGTGGTTGTGATGGGTTTGATGTTTGAGCAGCTGATATAATGGGGTTTTCTAGCAAACAATGAACACAAAATACCTATGGTTCACATGCAACGCTAGAAAGATCTATGTTTTCTTATATGAAGATAATAAACTAATATCTAAAGGCCAACAATAATTTCTAAAGTTTAAATCAGAAGAACCAACCTTTGAATCTTGTTCTTGAAGCTAGCAGCAAAAGTATCCTGCCTCAAATGCAAGTCACACCCAAAGCAATGGAGAAGACAGTCCAGCAGAGTTTATCTGGTGAAAGTGGCGCAGGTTTTAGGGTGGCCAGGTGCCTCCTTTTATAGCCTCCAAGGGTTACAACTGAAACCCTAAGGAGCCTCCAAATGGGCAAGCCTGTTAACCATTTGGACAAGGCTTTCCTTAACCCTAATTAGGGTTTCGAAATCCTTGTGGTGGCACCACAAATCTCGCCACCTTTAACCGCTAGACTGGCCAGTCAATATTCAACTATTGAATAATTACAAAACCAGTCCCTGCACTTTTAATTAATTAAATTAATCTCCAAATTAAATCCAATTAATTCTAGATTAATTTCTAATTAATTATTATAGTTTCTAATTAATATATTAACACTTAAATATATTAATAAACCATTTAATTAATTCTATTGATTTATTACACAGTTAATAAATCAACCTTTAACTCTATTGAACTCTATCCTGACCTCCAGCTATGAGGGCAACCCAAATGGACTTTGCTTCAATTAACAAGATAAATATAAATATAAAGTCATGGCTTAGACACCTAATCCAACAGTCTCCCACTTGGATAAGTCTATGACTTTAATTTATCTTCTGATTAATAAACAACCTGCAGCTTCCTAGAAACTGCTGCTGAACTCTGACCCAGTCAGTTCTGTCCATAGATAAGTGATCATATTATCCTTCGTCCAACAAGATATTTCCAAACACGAGACATGGATTGAGATCAATCTCTGTCCGATACTCTGTTTCCCGATTTCCGATTCTGCTTATGACTTTCGGACTTCTAATTGAACACATCAATTTAGTCCAGGCTGGCCAGCACTTAAGTCAACTTCAAAATCATCGAGAGGCCTACAGATATCTGTTTCCCATCAGGGTCAAGGAACGAATAAGCTTCGACTCATATGGTTGTGTCTTTTACTTACCAAATCGTACACAACAATGTGTTTGTAACATCGAGTTACAGATGCGTTTTCGCATTGTCAATGCACAACCGATTCGTAAATTTCAACTCATATGTCTCTGCTTCAAGATCATACGATATTATCGTCTCAACATTGCTCGTGATGTAATCCATGAAGCAATCTGTTGAGCGCGGGTTTATCCAATACTCAAATCTCTATTTCTAAGTACTCATGAACGTTGTAGCAGTCTTACTGCAATGTCTAACTCCTTAGACTTTCTACAAACCAATTCACGACAGCCTTTGTTCATACTTACTCCCGAAAAGTATGAGCGACTGTGGACTTTTGAATAATCAAATTATTCGGGAAGTGAAACATGCAAAATTGAAACATAAAATCTGACCGGTGGCTACTCTTGCCTAATTACCAAGTCTCCACGAGGTAATCACCAAGTTGGATTTTACATAAACTATTATCGGTTTCTAGATTCCTTTTAAACTATTTAATTCGTGTTATGTATCTATGTCTACTTGACCTTTCACTCTTTCTATGTATTCAAATGTTACACATTTATACACCTTATCCGATCGGATATCCTTCCGATGATATTTCAATTTTGGTCATACTGTCATTCTCACTAACAACTCCATTCTATGTACTGTGACTTTCCATGGTTCTCGGGATCTTTAGTGCATATGATTGCACCCTAAGACTATTTCGAGGTGTTACGATGTGCCGGTGAGCCACACGCGCTCCATCGGAATGCCAACGAAATTCTTTAACCATTAAGTCCTTATTTGAAAAACTCTTTTCAAATTGTTATCAACATTCACCCCTAATCATTTTCCAATGATTTCTCATGTATGTACAAAATCTATTAAGTATTCCCAGCCAGGTCATATCCTGAATCTGACTCAGTATGCTCTAAGCATTAAGTCATCAAGACATGTTCATGACACTTCTGATCGATCCAAGAAACTTGTTGGATCCGATCTAGTCCTATTCCAACCCTTTTGGAATCTTAAGATTACTTATAATCCTTGTGTCACGACTTTTAATAACTATAACCTTTCGGAGACTTTTTTCCATGCATCTTGAATCTTATCAAGATCATGCTTACTATGGCTAGGTCCATACGGATGACAACATCTATCTGATAGATGTCTATGGATTATGTGAGTATGCTGCACCTTCTTTATATTTCTCATACCAAATCATTACACTTTGCAATGACAGGAAACTCCTTTCCTGAGCTGTGCATCTTGAGTCTCATCAAGATCACCTTGGCAGAGTTTCGATCTATCTCATAGACGTTTGTAACCACCTGAGCATGTCGTATCTTTATTAAGTCTTTCATAGTGATCCGTCTCTTGACACCAAGTCATTACACTTTGTAATGAAAAGAGACGTTTCCTAGAAACATTATGTAACACACATATGGAGATAGATAACAGCAACACTCCCACTGGCTTTGACACGGTTATGGACTATTTACAAAATCCAAAGCTTATGGCACATTTTGAGAATCCAAACCTTTCTGACATCTTAATGGATATCTTTCAGCCCTTTCTCAAAATCCAATCCTTTGGCATATTTTGAGAATCTGAATATCCTTTCTTGCGAGATGCCCATGAGATAATCCCAGGACCACGTACCTTTATGCTGGCATACTCTTTGTGAGTCCCCATTAGTGTGCCGGTGATCCACACGCGCTCCACTAACGACTTACAATACGCAGTATCCTTTCGGATTTCATCTTTTATTGAGAGTGCTTCTCTCGGAGTCAATTACTTGATTCTGAGTATCGTCTCACTCAACCAGATGTTCTGAAGGTACATTTCTGTCCATGTTGGTTTCTTTTGATGATAACTCCCACTGTTTTAAGACCAGTTGTAAAATCAATCAAACTGTCACATGGACTGTATCTCGTCCTAAAGTTCTCTTAATTGGCAGCAACCAGGCTCACCAATGCTTCCAAGTAGTCGGATTGAAAATCCGTACCAACTATAGTGTCTTACCACTAATCGGTATGTCACCCTGATCATAACTACTTATGATAGTGATCATTACTACTGGTCAAGAGAAGATAATGTCAGAATTTTTAAAACAAAATTTGATTTCTGCTCTAAGCCTAGTGATGACTAAAGGTTATTTCACTTGGCTAATCCTGAACTCATTCATGACTGTCCCAACTCCCACTGTTTCCTTAGAACATGAGTTCTTTCTAAAAGAGCTCTTTCTTTTCCAGGTACAGCGGGATAGCCAGTGACAATCCCAACTTTACATTTCAGACAGTTTCTGAACCTTTAATGTACAAGCGGGACGAACACTACAAGACCCTGAACCTTTAATGTACAAGCGGGACAATCCCAACTTTACATTTCAGACAGTTTCTGCAAAACCTACTTAGTCGAAGATGTGGTTGGAATATGGTTTATATGGTCTGACTGGCTTAGTGTTTAATTTACGGGAAACTAATTGGCAATGTATCTCATACATCGATGATCGAACTGTTTCGACCAATGCTCCATTATCTTCCCTAGGACACATTATAATTATTAATGTTCTTGGAAGAGAATAACTGTGAAACATTTTCCCAGTTTAAGTTGTCACTCAGGTTCTGTGGATCTCGTACTTCCTTTGTAGTCCTTGAACTGTTCACGGTTTCAATTCAATCGCTTATTCCGATAAGCAAAGTCATATTCGTCATACCGAATGACAAATACTGTGAAGTACAACCAATTGTGTTCTATCTGGAGATTCGAGCAATACACAGCAACTGATGTGTTCGTTGCTCCTAATCTCAATCTCTTTTACATTTCTATGTAAACTTATGACTTGTTAATTCTGTTTAAGACTTGCAATCTTCAGTTGACTCTAAGTCAACTGATTCCAAAATCCTATCCTTTGGATCTTTGGGTGATTCATTTCTTGCCACATGTGCTTTATAAAGAACTTAATCATCATCTGACTCTAAGTCAAATGATTCCAAAGTCCTGTCCAACTGGATCTTTGGTTGATTCATTTCTTAACACATTAAGAACTCAATTCATCAGTTGACCCTAAGTCATGTGATTCCAAAGTCCTGTCCAACTGGACCTTTGGTTGAATTGATTCTTACAACATTAACAATCATAAGGGACACAATTCCTAAAATCCAAACACTTTGGATGCATTCAACATTCAAGTTATTACTAATTATGCATTCAACACAATCATACAACATTTCAAGGATATTTTAAACAATATGTGTTAAAAGAAATTAAACGATTTTATTAAAACAAAAATCCTTGCACAATGTACTATATGATGGACAATGTCATACGCATCTAAAAGCTAATAACAATATTTCAATATCTAACTAAAGTTCAAAACTGCATGAGCCAGAAATCCAATCCATATGTGCTCCTATGCGCTAATGTCCCGTACCCTATTGATTCCCTGCATACAAACCAAAATGTGACTATCACATTATGCATCAAGGAATTATGAAACAGGAGTTTTGAGGTTTTTAGATATACCTGAGCTTTCAAAAGATTTTGACTTTGGAGCGTCATCCAATCTTTCCGCGACTGTATCCGATTTTGTGGATTCCCAGCTTAAGACATATCCAGACGATCTGGATCGTTTCTTGCTGTGTCTTTCCACTGGACTTAATCCAGAAGTAGCTGAACCATTGGAGCTATGCATGTCCAAGAGTGACTCGTATAAAGTCAACATTGAATGCATTTCCGTTAAGGTCTTTTTCTGGTCTTCCTTTCTATACGTCTGAATGAACAGATCGTACTTACTGGTCAGTGAAGTGAGTAGAGTGTTAACACTCGACTCCTGACTCATGGAATAACCAAGTTTGTACAATTCGCCTATGTACGCTTCAATCTGAAGAACATGCGAATCGATGCTACTTCCTTCTTTTAACTTACACTCTGCAAGTCTTTTGAAGATCCTAGCTCGTTCCTCTTCAACCGGTTTTTGGAACTTTTCCTCAACCGACTGCATTAACTCATATGGCCCCAAGGATTCAAAATCCTTGCGGAACTCGGGGTCAATGGTCAATAGCATGAGGTCACGAACCTTTTCGGATTCATCAACTAATAAGTTATGCTTATCATAAAGGCTCTTTATGATGACTTGTTCTGGTGGAATGACACGCCTTGGTCATCGTGCGGTCAAAAATAAGAGAAAACCTAACACACACACTAGTATAGCGGTAGTCAGGGTCGATCCACAGGAGCTTCGTGGTTAGACTAGATGAGAGATTACCAACTAATAGTGTCACAGCTATAGTCGGAGGATCTGATTTCTATTTCCCTAATCACTAGCAAATGAGACAAGAATCAAACACACCAAAGCCAAGCTAAGCTATGTCCAAATGACCTAGTTACTTTCTGAACTCAGAAGTACATCTCTGAATCAGAAGCAATTGAAGGCATCCAAACTAGCAAAACCGAGCACAGCATAAACTAGCTAAAGTTCTACTTGAACAATTACTAGCTAAGATTTAATGCTAAACCTAACCAAGTTAGCTACTGTTTTCAGCAAAGGAAAACAGCCCCAACCGAGTCACAAACACAATCTAATCACAAACAAATAAACAAAACACAAACAAGCATTCAAAATACCGAAAAACCAATATTAAATGTAACCGAATGATTTCATTCACCAAAACCAATATCCAACATCAAATCAGTAACCAAATTGTTTCAAAATTAAACCCTAAGTGCTTAAAGTCAAAGTCAGTGGTTGTCACTCCCAAAGACTTAGCTACAAAACTACTTTCTACTAAAAAGAAAATTAAATCCAAAAACATAAAATACCAATTGTGAGCTTGCTGAAATGAAATCCTGGAGTCAAAGAGCTTCAAGGTCGATGTTTACACCCGGTCTTTGCTAGGGTTTTCGGCTGGAAATGCCTCTATTTATAGTTGCAAATTTCCCGTGACCGCGCCGCGCAGAAGTGAAATCCGCGGCGCGCGTACGTATCCATTCCCCGTTTTTTCGTCATTTAAATGTGTTCCACCGCCTCAAGCCCGCGTCGCGCGTAGTTGATTCCCGCGGCGCACGTACGAGTTTTCTTGATTTCTCATTCCTTCCCAACTTCTTTTCTTTTGTACACTTTTAGTCCCTGTTTCTATTCTTTTTCTCCAAACAAGTCCTGGCACGAAAAGTGAGAATACCCAGGCATATTTGATATAATTTTACCAAGAACAAGGCTCAACAACGCCTAAAATACTTGATATCACTAGGCGTTGTCAAACACCCCACACTTGTGCCTTGCTTGTCCCCAAGCAAGAGAGTTTTTAACAAATTATAATAAAGAATCAAACAATTTCTGACTGTGTTCAGTTTCAAAGTTTATTGCTCTTTTGAGTTAGAGTGGAATAGTTCGTGAAAACATAATTGAGTTGTTCTTTGGAATTCATGGTTTTCTAAAGAACCCTTGATCACAAACTTTCTGTCCACAATGAAGTGTACTTACTCATTCAGATTCTAAAGGCCATTAAGGAATTGTCCATGACTTTCGATGTTGTCCGTGTAACGAGCTTTCAGAAATACCATCCCAGACCAGACGATCTTAGGTGGTAAGGTGCGTAAGGTCCACCCATTTTAGACCTACCGGCTCGAACAACAAAGGCCACAGATTGACTTTTCCTTCCTAAATTCCAATCCTAAAACAACTCAATCTTCTTAAACTCATAAAGCTCAACTTATTTGACCAACTGATAGCATGATCACAACTAAACAATATTCCTTGAAAAATACTGATGCTATCACAATCCCAAACCATTCATTTCAAAATTGTAATTCATTAAAAATTTTGAAAAATATTGCTAAAAATTGAAAAATTGATCATTTCTGCAAAAAATTTCAAAAATTTCTCTTTCGACCGTCCACACCCCACACTTAAAACCGTACAACGTCCCCGTTGTACAAAAATTATTTCAAAACAAGGGAGAAAGAGTTACCCCTTTTTGGACGGTAGACTGCTTGGTGCTCAATATCACAGGTATAATTGCGTACAGAAGGATCCTCGATTTCATATGCTGGAGTTGTAGCGCTACAGTAGGACACGCCGGTGGTCAAGACAAGTGGAGGGGGCACGGTGACCCCACACTTGTCTGAGACAACTCCTTCTCAAATTGGTATAACATGTATAACTCAACAAACAAATTAAAAGCAACATGGCAAAAATAAAATATAAACAGAATATACAAATAGAGGTGTCATAAGTTTTGTACATATATCCCAAAAAATATAAAAAGAAAGAAAGAAAAAGTACATCAATCACTACCCGGTGACCTGGAGGGTCCAGCCTCGTGATCGTGGGACCTGGCTGGGAATGGTCGGGGGCGTCTGCTCTGTGCTGATGCAAGCTGTATAAGTACCTCCCCAATCCACTCGAGCTGGTCCAAGACTATCGTGAGCTGACCCTCAATCCGCGTGACTCTGGCATCCAACCGGCGGAGGGCTGGTGAGCCATCCTGCTGTGGCTGTGGCTGTGCCGGCTCTGGTGCTGCTGGCTCTGGTCTCCGGCGTCTCCTGCCGGGCTGGGCGTATGCAGGCTGGGGTCCCTGAAGAGGCTCGATCGGTGCCCAGATGTACTGCCCCGGGCGCTGCAGCTCAATGAGCCGCATCCTCTCCAAAGTGCGTGCTGTAGTGCGTGATGGAGGCAAAGCGGTCAAGGAAGCTGCCACGGGGGCAGTGAGAATACCAAATGAGCAGGCCAGGCGGGTAATGAAATACCCCCTGGCTAATGGGCTGCTGGAGGAGGCGCCGGTCGAGTGGGTGGAGAAGGCGATCGCAAGGGCGTAGGGGAGATGGAGGAATCGGGACGGGTCGAGGAGGATCCACAAATAAGTCATGTCGTCGCCCGACACCTTCTCGCCCCCTTCCCGATGCATGATGGAGGTGGAGACGATCCGGTGCATAATGCGGTGAAGTGGATCACGTAGGTGGCTCTCCCTCGAGGTCCCCGCCTCGTACATAACATTGGACAATGGTGTCCAAACCTCCATGTTGGGAGGGCGCTCCGGCTCCCCCTGAATGCATGACCCAAAGAACCGAGTGAAGAAACGGTGCTGGAGGTCCTCTGGAGTGTAGATGCCTGCGCGCCTCCCGAAGTCTCGGAGGTTGCACTCCCTGTGCACACCTCCCAAGCGAAAACGTACCAGCCTGGAGCGTGGGTCCCCCGCCCGAGGTGCGAACTGGACAGTGGAAATGAACTCCAGTAGTAGCTCTGTGTAGACCACGTCCTCATCCGTGGCCATGATCCTATCCCAACCTCGGCAGGTGAACGATGCCTCCTCGTGGGTCCAGGTGCGATGCAAAAACGGCTCGATCGCACCCCAGAGCCCTGCATCCCTCATGATGTCTCGGTCTATAACCGTCGCCTCGAGAACCCGGCGATTGGTCAGTGCATCCCGCCGCGAAATGTACTCCACTGAACTGTCACGCTCCGCGGGAAACTCGAGGAAGGCGTGGTCCAATCTGAACATCATCTGCAAAAAGAAAACACATAGCACAAAACAAAATTTTTTGCAAAATTAGTCCTTTTCTTCCCAGCCGCACCGCGGCGCGGCCCAAGAGCAAGGGCGCGGCGCGGCGTGCGGCTGTTTCAAAACCCCGGATCAAATCCTCATTTTAACCTGCTAAATCTCAATTTAATCATACCACAAGGTAGCCTAGGTACTGACTAACTCATCTAGGGTCTCTATTTGGCAAAACAAACACCCTATAAGCTAGCATTAGTGATTCTAAGTTTTTGAACTTTTTGAATAAAACCCTAAAATTAACTACTTAATAACTAGTTTAAACAGCTAATAAGTAGTTAAAATAGCGTACCTTGGCAGTAGAAACACAATAAGCAAGAAAAATTGCAAGAAATTTTTGATCACCAGAGCTCCGAGTCGTGTGATTTGAGTTGTGAGCCGCGGCTCACCGTATAAAGGGGAAAACCGTCTGATCGTTTCCCGCGGCGCGCATTTCCCTTTTCCGCGGCGCGCGTGTCGCCAAATCAACCCCTGCGCATCAGGTTGAGTTCCGACCCCGCGTCGCGCAGTACAAAAATCGCGGCGTGGTCTTCAAAAATTTTCAAACTTCTCACATGACCCCACACTTATTTCAAACCACTAGTACCTGCAAAAAAATTGATGTATTTTTGTTTTTTATTTAAAGAAATATGTCCTAACTTATGACACGATGGGTTACCTCCCAACAAGCGCTAACTTTAACGTCTTCAGCCAGACGTTCTGCTCCTAAACTGACCCTTCTTCTTCTTGACCTCTTGATGACATTTGCTGGTATTCTGGCATGAAATTATTAGCCATCATTGTCATAAGGGATGTGAGTTGGGTCATCCGATCACTCACACCGCTGATCCATTGTTGTTGAGATTTCAAGAGCTCGAAAACATTCGCCTCTCGTTTTCTGGATTCTCTTTCATATTGCTGATGCCTTGCTTCCATCATCTCTATCATTTCCAGCAATTGTTCCTTGTCGATGGCGGATAACGGGTGGTCCTTGGTTTCCTTTAAGATTTCCTCTTTTCCTCCCTCTCCCGTACGTGTCCATATCTTTTCTTTGCTCCTGATTCCTGGCTCCATTAATGTTTTCCTGTCTGCTGGTTTACCATTTTCCTCTGAAGGTAGTGATATCGGGTTCCCAAACATATTCAATCTTCTTTTCCTGGTCCCGAAGAAAATATCCATATCTCCAGTCTTACAATCGATCACTGACCCAGCGGTAGCTAAAAATGGATGCCCTAAGATGAGCGCAGGCGCATCGTCCGGACTCTCATATTCCATGACCAAAAAATCTACAGGATAGAAAAAGTCCCCTACTTTGACTATGACATTTGTCAGCTTCCCCCTAGATACCTTAGTTGATTGGTCAGCCAGCCAGCTGCAGTACAACTTCTGCTGGCTCAATTTCTTCGTTTTTGTACTTGTCGTACAGGTATCCTGGCAAGATGTTAACACTTGCTCCCAAATCTAAAAGGGTGTTTCGGATAACCATGTCCCCTACAGTTGTAGTGATCAATGGTGATCCGGGGTCCTTTTCCTTTCTGGGCAGTGTTCCCAATAACGCCTTGCTGGCTCTCACAGTTAATCTCACCGTTTTTGGCGTAGGTGCTTTGCTTTTCTCATTCTGTTCACACATCTCTTGCAGAATCCTGGTGTCCTCAGGGGCATCCTTAAGCTCATCCCATAGGGGCTGATTCATTAAGGGTCCCGTTGATCTGGGTACTTCATGCTTCTTTTTTTCTTTCTTATTCTTCTTCTTCTGCTTGATCACTGCTATTGTTGGTTGCTCTTCCTTTTGGATCTCTTTGTCTGTTTCTGATTGAGTGCCATTCTCAACCGGAACTTCTCCTTTTTTGCTTTCCTCACTTTCTAGAGCCTTTCCTTCTTCCCCTGGTCTCATCCCACTCCCTACTTCGAACAAGTCCTCCAGAGTGACCTTTCGCCATCCTGATTCGACAGTATTGACTTGTTCCTTCCCTGGACGTTGATTATGCGTAGGGTTGACTTCAGTAGCACTTGGCAGCTTGCCACTATCTCTCTTTTGCTGATCTGCAACCATTTGACCTATTTGTCTCTCCATATTTGCGATGGCCTTTGCATTCGCTTGAGATTGTTGTTGAGTCGCAGTGACCATATCATACATCTTAGCTATCATCTCTTCTTGGGTCCCTGGGGCGTTGTTGGCAGCATTGGTGGGCCCCCTGTTGTTGTTGTTGTTGCTATTTTCGTTGTTGTTTCCATTGTTTGCAGGTTGATGGTTTCTAGGCTGACCACTCGATTGATTCTGATAATTGTTTTGCCTGAAATTTTGTTGCTGTCAAGGTTGTATGGCCTGTAGGGTCGTCCATTATTGTGTTGACCTTGACCCTGGCCATAAACTTTATTAGCTTCCTGCATCTTAGGTCCTCCTTGACCTTCTTGTGATGAACTTGGCGGTCCATTCTGTAATGTTGACATAAGCCTGTCAAACTTCTTGTTTAGTTCACTGGTTTCTTTTTTCACTTCCTTTTTCCAATCAGCATCGACTCCTACTGCTGCCGCCGTACTTGTAGTCTTCCTGGTGGAAAAGTTTGCTTTGGAGCCATTACTCAACTGCTCCAAAAACTGTCAGGCTTCTTCTGGGTCCTGCCACATAAATGTCCCACTGGATGAGGCATTTATCATGGCCTGGTGTGTTTCGCTAACTCCCTCAAAGAATAACTTGACCAACTGCCATCTGGGAATCTCGTGATGCGGACAAGATCGCAACAACTCTTTCAATCTGTCAAAGGCTTCATGAAAAGCCTCCCCAGGCTTCTGCTGGAAATCCTGGATAATTCTTCTGATTTCAGTTGTTTTGCTCGCTGGATAAAATTCCTGAAGGAACTTTGCCTTGAGCTGATCCCATGTAGTGATACTGTTCGATGGCAACGATGTGAACCAATATTTGGCTTTGTCCTTAAGGGTGAATGGAAACAGTCTAAGCCTAAAAATATTTCTATTCGTGTTTCTGGGATTATTAGCATTAGCGATCGCTAAGAATTCATATAAATGGTTATAGGGGTCATCCTGCTTATATCCTCTGAATTTTGGTAATATTCCTAATAACTGAGGTCTAATCTCTACTTGCGAATCTATGTTATCAGGAATATAGATCGGCGACGAATCATCATATTCCCGCGGTTGGAAATGTGATGCAACCGATTGCCGTCTCGGTTGTGCAAAATGTAAAGGTTGGGCGGGGTTACCGTAAAGATGATCATTGTACTCCCGCTGACCTGGTGGTGGATGTTGTGGCGTTCTTCTAAGAGGTCCCCGACCTCGATTCCATTGTGGAACTGGTGCTTGTGGCACCCATCCTTCATCTTCCTCGTCATACACTTCTTCCGTCTCTGGGTAATGGTATCGTGGCTGAGGCGGTGGTTGAAAGTGTATAGGTTGTGTTGTTTGGTATGTGGGTTGAGGTTTAAAGAGGGCTGGTTGTGGTTGGGATGTTGGTGTATGCTGTCTAGGAGCTGGGGTGCCATCTCGGGTCGGCTCTCCCCAAGTCATAGCAGAAGTAAAGGGATTGGTGGATTGGGGTTGTGAAGCGGGTGTAAATGATGGGACAGATGGTGGAGTGCATGATGGTATGGGTGCAGGGGCTGAAACTGCACCACCAGAAGCACTCGTGCTCCCAAACTAAAATTCTGAAAGCGGGGGAATGGAAAACATCCCCGTTGCCTCACCTGATGGATCCTGGGCAACACTGACCGGACTACTGCTAACTTGACTATAATTCATGATGCTTAAACGCTTGCGGGCACGGAGTTTGCGCGCAGTACGCTCAATCTCAGAATCAAACTGCAATGGGGATAATTGCTTCCCCCTGCGGGTACGCATGCACTAGTGCAACACGCCCACAGAAATCACAAATCAAACTTACCAAAATGAAATTTCAAAAAGAAACGAGTTCCTACTGCTCACCTAACCTAAGCTCACAGCTCCCCGGCAACGGCGCCAAAATTTGACACGCCTTAGTCGTCGTGCGGTCAAAAATAAGAGAAAACCTAACACACACACTAGTATAGCGGTAGTCAGGGTCGATCCACAGGAGCTTCGTGGTTAGACTAGATGAGAGATTACCAACTAATAGTGTCACAGCTATAGTCGGAGGATCTGATTTCTATTTCCCTAATCACTAGCAAATGAGACAAGAATCAAACACACCAAAGCCAAGCTAAGCTATGTCCAAATGACCTAGTTACTTTCTGAACTCAGAAGTACATCTCTGAATCAGAAGCAATTGAAGGCATCCAAACTAGCAAAACCAAGCACAACATAAACTAGCTAAAGTTCTACTTGAACAATTACTAGCGAAGATTTAATGCTAAACCTAACCAAGTTAGCTACTGTTTTCAGCAAAGGAAAGCAGCCCCAACCGAGTCACAAACACAATCCAATCACAAACAAATAAACAAAACACAAACAAGCATTCAAAATACCGAAAAACCAATATTAAATGTAACCGAATGATTTCATTCACCAAAACCAATATCCAACATCAAATCAGTAACCAAATTGTTTCAAAATCAAACCCTAAGTGCTCAAAGTCAAAGTCAGTGGTTGTCACTCCCAAAGACTTAGCTACAAAACTACTTTCTACTAAAAAGAAAATTAAATCCAAAAACATAAAATACCAATTGTGAGCTTGCTGAAATGAAATCCTGGAGTTAAAGAGCTTCAAGGTCGATGTTTACACCCGGTCTTTGCTAGGGTTTTCGGCTGGAAATGCCTCTATTTATAGTTGCAAATTTCCCGTGACCGTGCCGCGCAGAAGTGAAATCCGCGGCGTGCGTACTTATCCGTTCCCCGTTTTTTCGTCATTTAAATGTGTTCCACCGCCTCAAGCCCGCGTCGCGCGTAGTTGATTCCCGCGGCGCGCGTACGAGTTTTCTTGATTTCTCATTCCTTCCCAACTTCTTTTCTTTTGTACACTTTTAGTCCCTGTTTCTATTCTTTTTCTCCAAACAAGTCCTGGCACGAAAAGTGAGAATACCCAGGCATATTTGATATAATTTTAACAAGAACAGGGCTCAACAACGCCTAAAATACTTGATATCACTAGGCGTTGTCATGGAACCGGGATCGGATACTCGCTAAGATGAAGCTTGCCTGCAATGACGAGAACCTGTCTCCAATTGCGAAGCCATTCCTTACAGTTAAGGCCAGTCAGCCTTTCCATATTTAGCAGGTGCTTTCTGATGCTCTCAAAAATGGGTGAAGGAGGAGAGGGAGGAGAATAGACACTTGATTCAGACATCTACAATAAACAGAATTTTATTAGTTTAATTAATCCTTTTAAATATTTACCCAATATATTATTTATTAAGGCTAGGACCCAAAATGCCCCAACTATGGTGTGAAGAGGGATGCCGTAATCACAACATAATGGTCATTAAGGTAGATAATACACTTATCAATTTCATCTTATGAAATTCCTAGATCTGTTGAGACACATTGAACTATTCAATGGCATGTTTAGTCTCGGATGTGCCCCACTGTTTGTGACTGGGATGCCGAGGATCACAAACCGGGTGTGAATAACCATGCAAATTGGCTTGGTACCCTCGAAGTCAATTATCATCTCTAATTAACGTGCCGGTTAACCACACACGCTCCGTTAATAATGACAAAATCGAGAAACCCATTACAAGTCTTTGTGAACCCCTATTGGTGTGCCGGTTAACCACACACGCTCCACCAATGTTTCACAAATCGCAATGTGCAATTTCATGGATTAGCACCAATTCACATTTTTGAACCTAAAGTAACTAGATTGGGTTTTGTTTGAGGTTCTAGTACTTTCAATTATAGCATTATACTTTTAAGAGGCTTAGCGGTTCTATCAAACCCGTTCGGCTAACGACACTCGACTGTCCAGGAGAGCAGTGGGTAAGAGTGGATACCCATTAGACTAACATTTTATAGTCAGTCGCCTTATACCCTCTTTATAGGACAGTTTTGTGAATGAGGCCTACTTGCGGTAAGACTAACCAATTTGCTTATATATAAATAATTAACTTTTAATCATAAATATATAAGATATATTTTAATCTTATTAAAATATTTTAGAATTAATTATCTCATAATTTTCGCAAATTTTTAAGGAATTTTTGAAAATTTAAATTAATTCTTTAAGCTGATTTAATTGATCTTTTAATTAATAATTAATTAAACTAATTAAATCTAAGATAGATATTATAAATTAATCAAATTAATTTTATCTATTAAAGGCCCCACAAATTTCGAAAATTACAAGCCAACAAATAAGGGTTCCGGTTATTTATTAGATACAGTTACCAAAAATAACAACCTACTTATAAAAGGCAAGTAAATCAAGCAAATCAGGGGGGAATAAAGGGGTGGCGGCTAGGGTTAGGAAACCCTAGCCTAGGCCACGAAATTAAGGCCATCCTTGGTGACGTTCATCGCAAAAAACACCAAGGCAAAAAACAATTAAGCAATTTATATCAATTTCACAAGAAAACAGCCTAAGCTCTGATACCACTGAAGGGTTTTCTAGCAAACAATGAACACAAAATACCTATGGTTCACATGAAACCCTAGAAAGATCTATGTTTTCTTCTATGAAGATAATAAACTAATATCTAAAGGCCAACAATAATTTCTAAAGTTTAAATCAGAAGAACCAACCTTTGAATCTTGTTCTTGAAGCTAGCAGCAAAAGTATCCTGCCTCAAATGCAAGTCACACCCAAAGCAATGGAGAAGACAGTCCAGCAGAGTTTATCCGGTGAAAGTGGTGCAGGTTTTAGGGTGGCCAGGTGCCTCCTTTTATAGCCTCCAAGGGTTACAGCTGAAACCCTAAGGAGCCTCCAAATGGGCAAGCCTGTTAACCATTTGGACAAGGCTTTCCTTAACCCTAATTAGAGTTTCGAAATCCTTGTGGTGGCACCACAAATCTCGCCACCTTTAACCCCTAGACTGGCCTGTCAATATTCAACTATTGAATAATTACAAAACCAGTCACTGCACTTTTAATTAATTAAATTAATCTCCAAATTAAATCCAATTAAATCTAGATTAATTTCTAATTAATTATTATAGTTTCTAATTAACATATGAACACTTAAATATATTAATAAACCATTTAATTAATTCTATTGATTTATTACACAGTTAATAAATCAACCTTTAACTCTACTGAACTCTATCCTGACCTCCAGCTATGAGGGCAACCAAAATGGACTTTGCTTCAATTAACAAGATAAATATAAATATAAAGTCATGGCTTAGACACCTAATCCAACATTTTCAATGGTGGAGGGGATTGGAGCAGCAGTTTGAGTAGAGGAAGTGGGAGGAGTTTCTGTGGTGTGAATGGTTGAAGTATGTGGAGCTGTGGTTGGTGGCACATCCGAAGTGGTTGTTTGTATTGTTGTGGTTTGTTCGGATGTGATTGTGGCTGTGGTAGGGGCTGTTGTTGGTGGTGGTGAAGGTGGTCTTGTGTCATGTTGTTCTTCTTGTTCTTCTTGAACAGTGGATGGAGTCTTCTCTGACTCTGAAGACTCGTCTACTATTTTCAGTTTCCTTGATCTTTTCGGTTGTTTCCTCTTCGGAGTAGTTTGCTTCGAACCTTTTCTCTTCTTTTCTGCCTTCTTTGGACCACTAGGTCCACCAGTGGCCTTTCTCTTGACTCTGGATTTTGTTTAGGCTTTGGCTGGTGCAGCTTGAGTGATTTCACGAATAGGGTAAGGCACAACGAGTGTATTGCGGTAGGTGTTGACCTCATCACAGTCCATAGACACCTTCGTGAGAATCTCAAGAGGAATTTGTGCACAGAATTCAGCAGGTTGTTCATCCAAGGCTGGAACAGTGATGGCTGTGTATCTCATTTCAGGAAGGGAAGGATCAGAAACATAGCCTGACTTCTGATAATAGGCATGAACAACTATTGCCCAAAATCGAGGGTTGGAGATCTCAGTTCCCTTTAAACTGTGGTTGATGTGAGAGCAGAAGTCGAACCATAAAATAGATGCAAAATTAACCTTAACATCATAGAAAATACCGTACAACAGACTTTGAAATGTTGAGCTTGCAGAATCTAGAACAGATGTCCTTCTAGAGAGGCATCTAATAAGGAAGATGCTAAAGAAATACCTCCATAGATCAGGTAGCTGATTCTTCTTGAAAACGCTGATTCTTTCGAGTTGAGGTTCATATCCCATAGCGTTGAACATGTCTACCAATTGGTCAGCAGTAGGAGTCACAACTTCCTTAGGATCATAGATAGGAAGATGAAGGGCTTCTGCAAAATTTGCTTTGGTCAACGGCACCCTCTTGATACGTCCCTTGCCATTGATTGTTTCAAAGTGCACAGACTTGACAATGTTATCCGAGTCGAACAGAGCATTTGAGGTGTAGTGTGCTATGTGAACTAGGGTTGCAGGAATAGATGGAGTGTAGGTCAGAGCGTGACCAAGAACCGATTGCTTCAAACATTCAACCAGAGCAACAATTGGTTGAGGGTAAAGGTTCAAATCAGGGCGAAGGAACATATTTGCTGATTGATTCTTGAGGTTAGGAATTAACATAGCTTCAGTGTTTTGCGAAGAGGCTTTAGTTGCAACAGCCATTGTTGAACAGACGAAGAAGATGAAGAGATTTTAGGGTTTCTTGTGAGTAATTTTGCAGAGAGAGTTTGATAATTTTGTTCGCGTAAGGAGAAGAACTGAAGCGCTGAGAGGTTTATATAGTGTTCGTGGTCCTAGGCCATTTAATGCATGTTTAAATTGGTCCAGTAATACCCGGACACGAGTCAATACTCTATCTTGAACGTTACCGATGACTAGTGATGGTGGATGATTGTTCGTCCATTTGTCCAAAGGAGGATAATTTGGATCAAAATCAGGTGGTCCTTCAGAATCAATATCCTCGATATCTGAAGGATATCCCGAAGTGGATGGAAAATCAACCATTATTAAATGATTGTTTAAGTTAGTTGTATTTGTTTGTGGTGTGTGCAATTGTGAAGAGCAGTTTAGAGTATTCTCCCCCTCGACAGCAGTTGGTGTTGAGGAAGTGGTTGCTCTATCTGAAGCGACTGGTGTTGCTGAGTTAGGAGTGGAAATCTCTGGCTCCTCCTAAATTGATGGATACAGGGACATGATATGAGAGATTTCGTGTGGGGGTGAAGTTTGACTGTTGTTTGGCTCCCCCTCAACACTAGCATTCTCTTCACTTTGGTTTGATGGCTCCCCCTTAATAGATGATGGTCTTTGTACACTACTTGTAGAAGAGTCAGCAGGTCCATCTGTGAGTTTGGACAGTTCGGACACAAGGTTATCAGGTGCCCTGGCTTCGGAGTCCACAGCCCTCATAGGTGGATCGAACAAAAGTGCGAAGTCTGTATCAAATGTAGTGATTGGTACAACATCCACATCAGGCTTTGGAAAGATGGATGACATGGGGAATGGATGCAAAGACTTCTTGATGTAGTAATCATCAAACCTCAGGTTGAAGGTTTCTTCAATTTTTAGAGTCCTCTTGTTCATCACTCTATAAGCTTTTGAGTCTTGAGAGTATCCAAGGAAAATCCCTTCTTCTGACTTTTCATTGAACTTTGTCAAATGGTCTTTCAAATTCAAGATGAAACACCTACAACCGAAGATGTGAAGAAATTTGACATTTGGTTTTCTTCGGTTGAGTACTTCATAAGGTGTAATATGAAATCTCTTGTGATTTTAGGATCTATTTTGAGTAAAGCATGCTGTAGAGATGGCTTCGGCCCAGAAGTACATGGGCAAGTTTGCAAAATTAAGCATTGTTCTAGATGCTTCACACAAAGAACGATTTCTCCTTTCTACAACACCATTTTGTTGTGGTGTATATGGTGCTGAGAAGTTGTGACTAATCCCCTTTGTTTTCAAGAATCCATCAAGAGTTTGATTTTTGAACTCCGAACCATTGTCACTGTGCACAGTTCGGACCTTCTTGTTTAGCATCACTTCCATCTTCTTTATGAAGTTAATGATTTCTTCAGCAGCATCTGATTTGTTTCTTAGAAATAAGACCCAAGTAAACCTTGAATAATCATCAACTATCACAAGAATGTACTTCTTCTTTCCAATTGACTCTACTACGGATGGACCACACAAGTCCATATAGAGAAGTGAAAGGGGTTCAGTGATTTTAGGATTGATCACAGTTGGATGCCTTTGTTTTGTTTGCTTGCCATGCTCACAGGCAGAACAAAGTGAATCATTATCAAATTTGAGAGCAGGCATTCCACGAACCAAATCCATAGCCACTAACTTGTTTAAGTCTTTGAAGTTCAAATGAGCAAGTCTTCAGTGCCAAAGCCAGCTAACATCAGAGTTGGCTTTTGTGAGAGGACATAAGGATTGCCCACCAGTTACAGGCTTTAGATTTAAGGGAAACATTTATCCCTTCCTTTCAGATTTGAGAAAGACTTCGTTTGTTTCTTCTTTTGTGATGACACTCCCTTGATTGTTGAATGTTACTGCGTTACTTGTTCCAACCACCAATTGAGATATACTCACAAGATTGTGTTTTAACCCTTCAACAAATGCCACTCTGCTGATTGTGAATTGGCCATTTGTTATTTTACCATAACCCCGAATTGGACATGTTTCATTGTTACCGAAGCGTACATTTCCAGCATCATCCAATGTTCTATAATCTCTAAGATATTCCCTCTTCCCTGTCATATGTCTTGAGCAGCCACTATCCATGTACCATTTAGTATCGTACCACTCAGTAGACATTACCTGCAATTAATCAAGAAGAAGTTGGTACCCAATCAATCTTGGGTCCTCAGGGTAAGTGAAGGATTCTTGAATCCATTTTTCTACGGGCTCTTCTGGTATTTCATTTGCATTTAAGTTGATCAGATTCTCCGAAGCCTCATGTGATGAACATGATTCCGAAGAGTCTGAATAAGATTCAGAAAAGCTTTTTGTCAAATTTGATGAGTCTGAAGTAACTGACAAAATGTAAGATTTCGGAACCCATTTTTGTTTGGATGATTTTGACTTCGAGGTTTTTGAAGTTTTCTCTTCACTTGAAAATTTTGAACTCATTGATGATTTTGAAGATTTGGTTTTTGCAGTGAGATTTTCTTTCAAATAATTTCTTTTCCAGTTTTGTTTAGAATTTTCAATTGTCGATTTCTTTGATATTGAACTGCACAACGTAGATGTACAAAGGTACTCTTCATATGCCAATTTGAAATCATTTATTGAGAGATTCTTATCTTTAAACAAATCCAAATTTTTGTCTAGCCATTGATAAAATGTATCTATCATATTGTTGCCTTTGGAAAATGTTTTCTTTGTGGGTTTTTGGAATTTTGGATTGGGAAAGTTAGGGTTTGTTGGTGTAAAAGTTGGTTTGACATGTTGATTTTTGACTTCTGAAACCTTTGAGTTAAATGGTTTTGTTCCAGAAGTTGAAGCAATTGCCTCAGTTGGTTTCAAACCTCCGAAGGGAGTTTTTCTTTTGATAAGATTTAGAGTTTGTTTTGATTTCGAGTTTGCAGCAATAGGTTTCTGAATTGATTTTGTAATCACTATTGCTGGTTTTGATTTTTGGAGAATTTGAGGTCTTTTCAAAATCTGAGGCTTTTGTACCAGAGGCTTGGAAACAACAATTTTTGGTTTTGAAATAGCCTTTTCAGAAGATTGTGACAGGGGTACACATTCACATGATTCATTAATTGAAAGACATCCATCTTCGGAGCTATGGGTTTCTCCGTAGCTTGAATTTGTTTGTGATTTCGATTTGTGTAAATGTGATTATCATTTTTGACATTCAAAAGATGTGACATGTTTTTGGGAATCTTTTCTTTTTCATAACAAAGACGATTGTAGATGTTATGGCCATACAAATCTTGTTTTCTTATGTTGATTTTTACTTCCATTCTTTCATTCATTTCGTTTTCAACCATTTTTGAAGATGAAAATAATCCTTCCTCAGTAATTGTGGAATTATCCTTCTCAAGAAGTTTTTCTAAATCGTGTTCAACCAAAGGTAATC
The DNA here is from genome assembly GCA_023525715.1 of Cichorium intybus. Classification (NCBI taxonomy): domain Eukaryota; kingdom Viridiplantae; phylum Streptophyta; class Magnoliopsida; order Asterales; family Asteraceae; genus Cichorium; species Cichorium intybus. Next base: position 93,034,070 of record CM042017.1, on the reverse strand, counting down.
CACCTGGTTTCAAAAAGATGGCTTTTTTGAAATAAGATATCTTTGGATAGATACAAGCCACATGAACTAGTCTTTTTGAATTGTGCTTAAGATATTGATCATAAGAGACACAATCATCTGAGATTTGTAATTTTGATTTCAAAATTTCTTTATTTTCAAAAGTTTTAGGTTCACAAACAACTTTTGCTTTTCCTTTGTCCACCGAAGACAGTTGTGATATGTCTTCGGAGGGCGGTGCGGATGCGGATGATGATTTTAATAAAGTTAATGAAGAACAATCAATTTCCTCCATATCCAAATCGCTTTGAGAATCATTTTCAGATGCAGTTTCAACAATAACTTTTTCTTTGTTTTCAATTTGAGGAACATTCTTTTTCAAGATTGGAATTTCTTGTGGCAATAATTTCAACAAGTTATCAGCAGTGAGATGTTTTTCTACAGATATCAAACCATGTTTATACGAATAATTGGTCACTTCGGACCCAGATACTATAGATTCACACTCATAAGATATACTATCTACTTCCTTAAGCTTAAAGTCAATAAAAGGTAATACTTGTCTATGTTGAATATTGCATACATCAGCTGAATGATAAATACGTGTAATATGAGCATATAAATGTTTTGCAGTTTCACAAAATATATTGCGTTGTCTAAAAATTACATCATGATTGTTCAAAAGTTTTCTCTATTCTCTTCTAGCAATGAGATTCTTAGGTTGGACTTTTCTAGGGCTAGATTCAAACTTTCTACTCTCCCCCTCAAGCTGAGAATCTCCTGCTCACTCAGTGTCTCCCTAGTTTTCGCATCAATAAGCATTTTATGCATCACAGAACAATCACGAGTTATTTCATTTATAATAGGAGTTGATTGAGAAATAGGAATTTTAAAAGTTGAGAAAAGTTTGGATACCTGCTCAGGAATGGTTAGGCGTGTGTCATTTGCCATCAAACAAATCTCCTCATCATCATCCGAAGTGTCGTCAGACCAGGTCTTCGGATTCCCAGCATCAATCATCTCATGCACCTCCGAAGTCATGAAAGCGCTATGAGTTGGCTTTCTTACTTCTTCATCTTCTGAATCAAAAGACCAGACTTAATAAGATCATTGATAATCCTCAGCAGCCATCAGGGCTAAGTCTTTGGTCTTTTTACTCACTTCTTCAATCTTTATTGCATAGTAAGCTTCATCCTTCACTTGAGGTTTCTTCTCATTTTGTTTGTGAAGCATACAATCTTTAGCAAAATGATTTTTACCTCGACAATAATTGCAGTCATAGCCTGAATCACCAGAAATCTTCTTCTCTTCGATTTTTGACATCGCAGCGGTCGTCATGCGGTCAATTTTAGTAAAATAACCTCACTCTCACTTAGCACAGTGGTAGTCAGGGTCGATCCACAGGAGTTACGTGGTTATGGTAGGCAACAGATTACCAACTGTAGTGTCACAGCTACAGTCAAAGGATCTAGTTTCTGACTTATACCCAAACTAATCCCAAAAATCACAAATCAAGGAATCTAATACAAGCATTAACCAACTAAACCAATAACTAATCCTAATTACCTACTGAAATCAGAAGTATATCTCAAAATCAGAGGCAATCAAGACCAAACCAAACATCAAACACAATCTAAACATCCACAAAAGCATTCAAGAGCAATAAATACCGAAAACTGAGCAATTACCATAAACTGAATGACTATCATAAAAACTCAGATCTCAAAGGTTCAAAACAGTAAACATCAGATTTAAAAACTAAAACCTAGTGCCAATGGTTGTCACACCCAAAGACACTCACTAAAGCTACTGAATTAACTAAACTATTTGGAAATTAAAAGAGAAAACATGAAAATACCAATTAATGGTTGCTGAAAGCTGAAACTCAGAGTCAAAGAAGCCTTGGGAGTTGTTCCTATGCCAGGTCTTTGCTGCTTTTTTCGACCTAAAACCCTCTATTTATAGTTGCAAAAATTAAGCGACCGCGCCGCGCACAGATGAATTCCGCGGTGCGGGTATGGGTCTAACCCCGTTTTCTCGGCATTTGAATTTTCTCCACCGCCTCATCACCGCGTCGCGCCTTTGTGAATCCCGCGGCGCGCGTGCGAATTCGACTGATTTTTCTTTATCTTCAAACTTCTTCCATTTTGTACGCTTTTAGCCCCTGTTTACATATTTTCTTTCCAAACAAGCACTGACACAAAAAGTGAGAATACCAAAGCATCTATGATACAATTTCACTAAGAATAGGGCTCAACAACGACTAAAATATTTGATATTACTAGGCGTTGTCAAACACGCCACACTTGTGCCTTGCTTGTCCCCAAGCAAGAGAGTTTTTAATAAATTCTAATAAAGACTCAAACAATTTTTGAATGTGTTTAATTTCAAAGCTTATTGCCTAAGGACTTAGAGTGAAATAGTTCGTGAAAACATAATTGGAATATTCTTTGGAATTTATGACTTCTAGAGAACCCTTGATTACAAATTTTCTGTCCACAATGAAGTGTACGTAGTCATTCAGATACTAAAGGCCATTAAAGAATTGTCCATGACTTTCGATGTTGTCCGTGTAGCGAACTTTCAGAAATACCATCCCAGACCAGACGATCTTAGGTGGTAAGGTGCGTAAGGTCCACCCATTTTAGACCTACCGGCTCGAACAACAAAGGCCACTGATTGTCAATTCCTTCCTAAATTCCAATCGTAAAACACTCCAATCGTCTAACTCCTAAAACTCAACTTATTTGACTAAACTAATAGCATGATAACAACTAAATAGTATTTCTCGAAAAATACCAATGCTAAAACATTCAGAAACTATTTGTTTCAAAATTACAATCTATTAAAATTTTGAAAAAATTGCAAAATTTTTGAAAATTGATCCTTTTCCGCAATTTTTTTTAAAAAACACTCTTTCGACCGTCCACACCCCACACTTAAAATCGTACAACGTCCCCGTTGTACAAAAATAATTTTAGAACTAGGGAGAAAGAGTTACCCCTTTGACGGTAGACTGCTTGATTGTCACAGGTACACAAACACGAACAAAAAGTCCTCGATTCGGCATTCAGGAGTTGTAGCGCAACAGTGAAAACACGCCGGTGGTCAATGCAAGTGGAGGGGCACGGTGACCCCATACTTGCTTGAAACAACTCCTCCAATTGGTATCACATGCATGACTCATAGCAAGCATTAAATGCAAACAGACAAAAAATAAAATATAAACAAGCAAAAAGATAGTAGAGTCATAAGTACAGTACATATATCCCAAAAAGTGAAAAGAAAAATACATCATTCGTCATTCCGGGGGGTCCCAGATGGACCTGCCCCATCATCTCCTCCAGAGGGGTGAGGTGGAATGTCATCGATCTGCATCTGGAGCATGATCATCCTTTGGCTCAGGTCCTGGATGGCTTCCAGCACATCGGATAGCTGTGGCTGTGGCTCTGGCTCAGCTGGTGCTGCCGGTCTCCGGCGTCTCCTGCCTGCCTGGGCGTAGGCTGGCTGGGGAGCCTCGGTCTCCACCCTCACGTACTGGCATGGGCGCTGCTGCTCGATCAGCCCCATGTTCTCCAGGGCTCGCGCCGATGTGCGAACTGGAGGGATCGCCGTCAGTGTCGCCGTGATCTCCGCGGTGAGCAGGCCATAAGATCTGGCCAAACGGGTGATGTAGTGCCTGCCCACCATGGGACAGCTAGAAGATGCACCTACAGCTCGGGTGGATAGGGAGACCGCCAGGGAAATTGGTAGGTGTAGAAATCTGGTGGGGTAGCCCACATATACGTCATGTCCTCCGCAGACACCTTCTCACCTCCTTGCTTCTACATACCAGAAGTGGAGATGATACGGTGCATGAGGCGGTGAAGAGGCTTGCTGAGCTGGCTCTCCTTAGCCGACCCCGCCTCGTAGTGAATGTCCGACAATGCAGCCCAGATGACTGCGTTGCTGTCCCGATCTGGCTGCCCCTGGAAGCACGCCCGACTAAAAGGCGCGAAATGGCGGCTCTCCAACTCCTCCGTGGTATAGATCCCCACGCGTCTCCCGAACTCCCAGAGACTGCACTCACGACTCTGCCCCCCAAACGGAAGCGGATAATCCTCCCCCTCGGCACCTCCGACGCTAGTGTGTAGCGAATGGTGGATAAGAACTCTACCAACAGCTCTGTGTAAACAATGTCCTCCGCCGTGGCTAGCAATCTGTCCCAACCGTGGCAGGTGAATATGAAGCCACCTGCAGACCAGGTGCGGTGCAAAAACGGCTCCAACTCTGCCCATAAACCATCCTGGCCCAGAATGTCTCTATCCAAAATTGTCGCCTCAAGAACCCGGCGGGGAGCTAGCTCATTTCTCCTCTGTCTGTACTCCGGTGCCCGATTCAAAACATCAGGGAACTGTAGAAACGGGTGTCACGTCTGATAACCATCTGCACAACAGAACCACATAACATAAAATTTTTGCAAAAATCAATCCTCTTCTTCCCCAACGAGCCGCGACGAGGCCCAAGAACCGGGCGCGGCGCGTCGATCGTCTGGTTCGAACTTCGAACCTCAACTCATGATTCAACCTGTTAAAACTCAATCTAATACTACTACAAGGCAGCCTAAGCACCGACTAGCTCATCTAGGGTCATTATTTGGCAAAATAAACACCCTACAAGCTAGCATTGCCGATTTCTAAGTTTTTTTCAAATTTGGAGAAATCAACCAATTTCTAGGCCTAAATAGTTGTAATACTCAGTAGAAATGAGTTAGAACAACGTACCTTGATTGCAGGAATGAAATACAAAAAAAAAGAAACAAGAAAATTTTCTGATCACTCGATGCTCTGGAGCGCGGCGTGGTCACAACTAAGCAGAGTCGTACCTTATAAAGAAGAAAATTGTCCGATCGAATTCTGCGTCGTGGGCGAGGGTTAGCCGCGGCGCGCGTGTCTCCAATCCAACCCTTGCGTATCGGGTTACATTGCGATCCCACGGTGCGCCAATCTCCATTTCGCGTCGCGGTTTTCAAAATTTCCAAATTCCTTCGTGTGACCCCACACTTGCCTTAGACCAATTACACCTGCAATGACGATGAAATAATCTTCCTAAGTACTCCTAAGAAGTACATCACCTAACCTATGAAAGATGGGTTGCCTCCCAACAAGCGCTAAGTTTAACGTCTTCAGCCAGACGGAGAGTCCTTCTTCAGCTATGGTGGATCGTATGCCTTCTTCCATTGCTGATTTTCAGTCACCATCGTCCCTTCGTTGTCCCAATGTTCCTCTAACTTTCCTGGGTCGAATGGCTTGCCGGTCCTCCTGCTGCTTCCCGGTTGCAGTCTTCTGATTACTTCCCGCGAATGCTTGGAGGTAGCTTTGAACCTCCAAGCTCGGTCCTTCCTTGTGCATCTCTTCAAAACTACCGGTTTGACGTGGAGCGTCCCCAATGCTGCTCCCAGCAGTTGTTTTGCGCCTCGTTTGCTAGTGTCTCGCGTGCTATCTTCAGTTTGCAATTTTGGCTTGCAATACCAATAAATATTTTCCAATTGAATGGGATCGGAAGGCAACATATGGGATGCTTCCATATGTCCTCATCGATGGTATTGATTACATCTAATTTTCCATTTATGAATGGATCATGTGTGGCGATAAAATCATGTTTATTATTCTCAAAGACCAACTCGTCGGCATCATCATCTTGGTCATCGTCCAACATGTGGATTGGCACCAAGAGTGAGCGACTGGTTTGATTTGGTGGTGGTATAAAGTCACCCATCTCCAGATCCTTACTTTCAAAATACTCAAAATTTTAAAAATTATAGGTTCAGGGGTAGTATTGTTATCTACACCCCTTCCCCAATAGTATCAACAACTTCAACAATTTCAGGAATCGTTGGGCTGGGGTCTGTACTGTAACTTACAACCTTCTCCACAACATTCTCCTTAACCAAATTGTCTGGTATGGTATAGATTCACACATCACCAGATCAACATTACTAATACTTTCAAAAACATCAAAAACATCAAAGGTTGCTGAGTTAGAGGTAGCATTGTCAACTGTAACCTCTTCCTCAACAACCGTTTCGACCATTTCAATGGTCTTTTGACTTTCCCCAAGTGTATGCCCTTCCATCACATATTCAGGTGATGCAGGTTCACACACAGTATCATTGGTATAAAAATCACTCGCCTCAGGTTCTGGCGAGGGTGATGAACATTTCCAGTTTTCCTCTAACTTATCTAATGAAACTTGCAATTTTTCAAGAGCTTCAGCCTGGTCCTTCTGCACTTGGTAGGTGTTATACATGAGTACCCAAAGTTGGGCCCAAGTTGCAGGATTCGCAGGTTGAGATGACTCCTCGGTCCGCCATCCATTGTCATCGAATGATCTATTGTAGCAATCATCCTCGTAATAATTGTCGGCCGGATTTTCATAATACTCATAATACTGATCCGGGTACATGTAATCACCCATTATGAGGATGTACACATACCAAAAATCAGCGAACTAAAATCAAACATCAAAAATCAGAAACTAAGTCCTACAGATCGCCTACTCTTAAGCTCACAACTCCCTGGCAACGACGCCAAAATTTGACATCGCAGCGGTCGTCATGCGGTCGAAAATAGTAAAATAACCTCACTCTCACTTAGCACAGTGGTAGTCAGGGTCGATCCACAGGAGTTACGTGGTTAAGGTAGGCAACAGATTACCAACTGTAGTGTCACAGCTACAGTCAGAGGATCTAGTTTCCGACTTATACCCAAACTAATCCCAAAAATCACAAATCAAGGAATCCAACACAAGCATTAACCAACTAAACCAATAACTAATCCTAATTACCTACTGAAATCAGAAGTATATCTCAAAATCAGAGGCAATCAAGACCAAACCAAACATCAAACACAATCCAAACATCCACAAAAGCATTCAAGAGCAATAAATACCGAAAACCGAGCAATTACCATAAACTGAATGATTATCATAAAAACTCAGATCTCAAAGGTTCAAAACACTAAACATCAAATTTAAAAACTAAAACCTAGTGCCAATGGTTGTCACACCCAAAGACACTCACTAAAGCTACTGAATTAACTAAACTAATTGGAAATTAAAAGAGAAAACATGAAAATACCAATTAATGGTTGCTGAAAGCTGAAACTCGGAGTCAAAGAAGCCTTGGGAGTCGTTCCTATGCCAGGTCTTTGCTGCTTTTTTCGACCTAAAACCCTCTATTTATAGTTGCAAAAATTAAGCGACCGCGCCGCGCACAGATGAATTCCGCGGCGTGCGTATGGGTTTATCCCCGTTTTCTTGGCATTTGAATTTTCTCCACCGCCTCATCACCGAGTCGCGCCTTTGTGAATCCCGCGGCGGGCGTGCGAATTTTATTGATTTTTCTTTATCTTCAAACTTCTTCCATTTTGTACGCTTTTAGCCCCTGTTTACATCTTTTCTTTCCAAACAAGCACTGACACAAAAAGTGAGAATACCAAAGCATCTATGATATAATTTCACTCAGAATAGGGCTCAACAACGACTAAAATATTTGATATTACTAGGCGTTGTCAGTTTTCTCTTTTGAAGACTCCGAAGCCTGTGTTTCTGATAGCTTCAAAGTTGAAGATTTTGAGTATTCCTCCTTCGGAGTGTACATTTTAGGTTTTGGTTTAGAATTGAAGTTAGGTTTGTTGAAATTCTTGACAAATGGTTTCCCTGAGTTGTTTTTGATGAATGGTTTCTTGAATCTTCGGCTATTTGCAGCATAGAGAGCAACAGTTTCACCATTGTTATAAACCATATAAGCAGCAACTTCTTCATCACTATCTTTGTCTTCTTCTTTTGAAACAAGTGCCAGTGGTCCAGATCCAACAGTTTCACTCCTTCGACCAACAATACTAGGTTCATGAGATTTGAGCAAATTGTATAGGGCAGCTAACTTGTACTTTTCAATGTTCTCATAAGATTTAACCATTAACATGATGGGTCTCCATTCCTTACGAAGACTATAGAGAAATTTGATGTTGATTTCTTGTTGGCTTCGGGTCTCACCATAGTTATGCAAGGTATAGATCATATTCCTAAGACATTCATAACATGCTTCAAGGGACTCATTCTCTTCTTGTTTGAAGTTCCTAAAGTCTGCTAGAAATTCTTGAACCTTGCTTGTGTGAAGAATCTTGTCACCTCCAAAACGAAGTGCAAGATTATCCCACATCTCTTTGGCAGATTTCGCATCGGCTATGTGATGACTGACATCTGGACCCAGTCCGCTTCGTAGTTCGTGCATGGCTCTTTTGTTATTTTCAAGTTTCTTCATATCTGCAGCATTCATAAGTACATCTTCTTCTCCATCAGGAACTACGAATCGACCGGCTATGTCAGTATGAGGACCATCAGTCACTGATCTCCAAAGATCCTTATCAAGACCTATTAGATAGTCCTTAATTCTTCCAGCCCAATAGTCATAGTAAGAGGTTACTAGAACAGGGGCTTTTGTTGTAGAACCAATGAGATTTGTATAGTTGAGCATGTTTGCATAAGTTGCTGTAGAGTCAGCCATTTTGATTGATTTTCAACTGGATCTTTTCAGAAAAATTTATCAAAGAAGGTTGATTACAGTTGTGGAAACCTAGATCTAGGAAACAAGCTAGATCTATAACTGTAACAAGAAAAATGAGCTTCAATGGAATAAGTTTTCGAGCTGTCTTGCTCTAATACAACTTGTTGGGTGTTGAATTCAATCAAGGGATGGATTGACTAAGTGTTTTACAATATGAATCGAAAGATAAACAACACACACAATTAATTATAGAATGAACATTAAAGAACTCAACAATAATTGGATAACATGTGCCGAATGCTTGTATTTCACGATTAGGGTTTTACAATTGGGATGATAATCAACTCCGCTCGACACGGTATGGTATCACTGATATTTATACATGATCAGTGATACTCATAGTACAACTTTATTACAGAGAATATCCTATCAGTGTACTATCCAATAGGATGCTAGATTCATGCAACACGTAATGTACTATTACGCGTATCTGCAAAAAGTATTACAGTTGGAAGTCTTCGGATCCTTCAGGACAATCCCTTCAAAGTATTCAGACTTCGGGGTCTTCTATTATGCTTTTACTTCGGGGTCTTGATCTGGGACTTTGGATACTTGGGCACTTCATCACAAATATACTTCAACATGTAGCTTGGCGGTCGAGTGTGGTTAAGGAATTAATCAGATTAATCGGGGATTAGTCGTGGAATAATCGGAGACCATAAATTATAAAAGAATTCATTTAAAAATAGATAAATATAACAAAATAACAAAGTTTGATTCATTTTATTCTGAGATACACATCAAAGATTATACATTTGTTTACTTTTATTCTTTAATTTTGATTTTTTTTCAGTTTTGTTGAGTTATTAAAGAGTGTTTGTGTTGTCATTTAAAAATAAAATAATAAATAAAAAATAAAAAATGACCACCATGATCGATTAATTGGCAGCCAAGGAACGCCACGGCCGATGTTTGACCGATTTTTGCAGCAAACCGTCAAGCTAACCTAAATCGTAATTGGTTGAAGACCGACAAGCGACTAATCGCCGATTAATCGGCCGCCAAGGCCGATTTCTGCAACACTGGTTTTTACATGTGTCGCGACTCTAAATCCAACTATAAATGTAGGTGGTGTAATAGTTTTAATGAGACAAATTGCCGCAAACTTAGGGTAAATGAACTCGAACCACATTTCGTTGAAACTCAAGTTTTAAATTCAATGATCATTTTTAACAATTATTCCACCATTACGCAACAAAGTATGGTCAACTAAGTAATCCAATACTTGATCATATCCGGAGGGGGATGGCGGGATCATCTTCAAGTGCTAGAAACACCGATATTCAACTATATAACACTTTGATGGAGGACGCGACTAAACACCAACGAACTTCGACCCTAAGTAGAGAACTGGGAAATTGTATGACATCAAACTTTTTAGCCTACTGTACCGTCGAGAAATTTCGTAACCTTGACATTTTGGCTTGGTGGAAAGAAAAGAAACCTGAATTTCTGAATCTAGCCGCCATGGCCCGTGATTTACTAACCATCCAGCTTCCACTGTAGCTTTGAAATCCGCTTCTTTTAGTGGCAGGGTCATAACGGAAGGAAGGTCCAAGCATACCGCTCAATCGATGGAACGAAGATCGAAAGGATACAACATTGTGTTTCACTTTAAGGGCTGCTTTTACCGTTGGTTTGAGAGTATATCCACGAAGAAGATGTTGCATCAGGGATATCACCTCCAATGACTGAAGTAGATGAGGGTGAAGTTGAAGGGTTATTGGATTAAAAACGTTTGCTTTCATGAAGACGGCCAACTTGAAGACTATAATTCCTACTATTTTATGTATAGACGCTTATGTAATTTGAAGTTTAAACTATGTTATTCGAAGTTGAAGACTATAATTCCTAGTATTTTTAGTATCGAAGTTTACGTTTATGTCATTCGAAGTTCAAACTAGGTTATTCGAAGTTAAAGACTATAATTGCTACTATTTTTCGTATCGACATTTATGTTTATGTAATTTGAAGCTCAATCTATGTTATGCAAAGTTCAAACAATGGTGTTTCTTATTTTATATACTAAACTAAATACAATAGAAGTTATTATGTATTTTTGTTGTTAAACCGAAACCAGTTGTTAAAATAACCGGTTTTTTACATAATCGAAACCGGTTCGACCGGTTATATATTTCATAGGAGAAAACCTGTCTAAAACCGGTCCAGTTAAAATTTATATTGGAATTTGGGGGTCATAGTAACTGTGAAATATAGATCACATTTTTTCTAAATCTCCAACCTACCCAAAATTATCCTATACAAAATAACGAAAGATATGTGAATCTAAAGATAATCAAATTCATTATCCATCATAAAAATGAAAACTATAAATAAAATATAGAAAAAATCTTTGAAAACAAAACCCAAATTCAATCAACAAAAGATTCTTTCCAACTACCCCTTTAGTTAACAATACAACTAGACCACATTTCCTGTATACTTGCTCCATACAAAAGAAAAGCAGAAAAATAAATCCAAATAGGTAATAACATAATTCAAATATTGAAAAGGAACCTTTTTCAAAGAAATTAGAGTAAAATATTAATTTTTCATGGTTTTTTCATATAGTCCGCTCATCGTGGTGGTGAAAGATGTAGTTGTGAATCAGAAACGAATTTGTTTCCTTTTGGAGGGAAGACCAACGACAGTGGTTGTGGTTGTTGGGATTTGATCACATAAACACATAACACATGCAGTGGAAAACATATAAGATCAAATCACATAAATTCTATGAACATTGTTCAGGATCATGCAATTCATAACATATTATAGCAACTTAAAACTTAAGCAGGATATACCTCAACAAGTCTTCTCATTTGTGCTCTAGTCAGGGCCATAATTGCAAGTATGATCAAGATCCAAAGTGTGAATCCCTCTAATGGCTGGTACCCGGTGACCAACGACAGTGGTTGTGGTTGTTGGGATTTGATCACATAAACACATAACACAAGCAGCGGAAAACATATAAGATCAAATCATAGAAATTCTATGAACATTGTTCAGGATCATGCAATTCATAACTGATTATAGCAACTTAAAACTTAAGTAGGATATAACTCAACAAGTTTTCTCATTTGTGCTCTAGTCAGGGCCATAATTGCAAGTATGTTCAAGATCCAAAGTGTGAATCCCTCTAATGGCTGGTACCCGGTGACCAACAGAAAACCATGTAGATCAGAAGCAAAGAACTGTAACCCTAGAGAGGGAATAGATTTTGCAGAAGGAAGGAGGGAGGAGGGGAGTTGGTGGCTCAAAGGGTTTCAGATGCCTTAGGGTGTCACCCCAAGACCATTATTTATAGTGCATGGGGTCCTAGGGTTTCAAACTTAGGAGCCTTTTGGCGGCCGCACCCCTGGACTTGTTTCCTTTGATTATATCTTTAGTCAATTACAATACAGTCCCTTTAATTGATTCCAAAATAATTCTAGATTAATTTATCAATTAAATTATTCTTTTAGTTTCTAATTAATTTATTTTCCAATAAATTAATACACTAAATATCATTTCCTTTATTTTGACTCTGAATGTTTTTCTAGGTTCTGAGGGAAACCCCAAAAGGACTCTACCTTTTATCAGAAGTATTATAACAAGTTGATGACCTTGGATATTATTCCAACAATCTCCCACTTGGACAAGTTGTCAACTTGAATATAATCTGAAAATCAGCAGAGTGTGTCATCCAATGCAACTGCCGAACTCTGATCAACGAAAAGAGACGACTCTTAGATAAGTAATCTTTTATTCCTCCGTTCTCAATATATCATGATGAACCCGAGCCATGGAAAAAGTTAGATCCTGATAGTTTAAATTTTGTTTCCCGATAGTGATTTATGATGACTCTGTTGGACCACAAATCGAACACATCAATCTGGTTAGGGCTTGGCCAAGCGCTTAGTGTCAGCATTAAATCATCGAGGGCCCGTAAGATATCGCTTCTCCTTGTTAGGGCAGAAGGAACATATAATCTTTGAATACATAGTCTCTGTCTATCATGTCATACCCGGACATACCCTTCATCACGACAAGTTACATATAGCGTTTGAGTAGGCCGATGTATGATAGAATCATAATGCAAATGCCTATATATCTCGGATTGAAGAATAAGAGATATTATCATCCTAGATTACCTATGGCTAAATCCATGAAGTAATCTCTAGGCGTGGATTGTTCCAATACTTGAATCTCTACCAAGTACTCATGAGGGTTTGTCGCAATCACTATGCTATGTCTAATCTCTATAGACAATCTACAACACTCATGACAGTCTTGAATCACTACTTGCTTCCAAGAGTACGACCGACTGTGGAGGTTTGAGTGGGTTAACACTCGGGAAGCGGGTTCTAAACATGGAAAAGTTAAACACATTGACAATTCAATGAAATGGTGGCTAATTAGCCTTTTTATTAAATATCTACTAATAAAGCACCAAGTCATGTACAATTAACACTACTCTACGTTTTGATTATTCAAACTATAAACTAAACATTTAAGACATTTCGCTAGCAAGCCTAATGCCTATGGTCCTCGTATGCTCGTCATGCTTGGGCCGCGACAATGCTTTGGTGAATGGATCAGGTAGATTATCCTCTGATGGTACTCTGCCCACCACGATGTCTCCGTCTTCAACTCAGTTTCGAACATAGTGGTATTTTCTTAGTATATGTCTTGATCTCCCATGGTCCTTAGGTTCTTTAGTCAATGTGACTGCACCCTCGTTATTGCAGAAGACTTCAAGGGGATCCTTGATGCTTGGGACAACGTCAAGATCACTGATGAAGTTCTTCAACCATGTAGCTTCCTTTGCAGCTTCGCTTGCTGCTATATACTCGGACTCGCATGTTGAGTTAGTTACCGACTTTTGCTTCAAACGTTTCCAAGTAACTGCTCCTCCGTTCAAAATGAACACCCCTCCTGATTGTGGGCAAGAGTCATCTCTGTCTGTTTGGACTTGCGTCACTAAACCCGGTTACTCTTAGCACATCTCTTCCTCCATATACCAGACACATGTCTTTACTTCTTCTTAGATACTTAAGAATGTGTTTCACTGTCGTCCAATGACTTTTGCCAGGATTGTCCTGATATCGGCTCACCATGCTTAAAGCATATGAGACATCAGGTCGAGTACATATCATGTCATACATGATCGATCCTATAGCCAAAGCATATGGGTTCGACTCATTCTGTCGGGTTCACTACTGGTCCTAGGACATTGCTCTTTACTTAGCTTTATCCCTAGTTGTATGGGCAAGAATCCTTTCTTGGAGTCAAGCATCCTTAATTTCATCAAGATCTTGTCCATGTATGTACTCTGGCTTAGTGCTATTAGACGTTTTGATCTATCTCTATAGATCTTTATACCAAGTATATATGATGCATTTCCCAGATCCTTCATAGCGAAACACTTCCCAAGCCCAGCCTTTACACTTTGTAAGGTTGGGATGCCATTTCCTAGAAGGAGTATGTCATCGACATACAGTACTAGAAATACTACATTACTCCCACTAGATATGACATATACGCAGGATTCATCTTGACTTCTAGAAAATCCAAACTCTTTGACCTTTTCATCGAAGCAGATGTTCCAGCTGCGAGAAGCTTGTTTAAGTCTATAAATGGATCTTTCAAGCTTACACACTCTATTTGGATACTTGCTGTCTACAAAACCCTATGGTTGTGCCATATACACATCCTTTAAAGCGGTTTTGACATCCATTTGCCAGATTTCATAGTCATAAAATGCAGCATGGCAAGTAACACTCTAATAGACTTTATCTTGGCTACTAGAGAGAAGGTTTCATCATAATCAATTCCTTGAGTTTGAGTGAAACCCTTCGCAACCAATCCGACATGAATGTGTGTACATTCCCATCCATATCGGTCTTCTTCTTGAAGATCCATTTACACCCAACGGTTTTGAGACCTGGTGTTGGATCAACCAAGTTCCAAACTTGGTTATCATACATGGACTGAATCTTGATCTCCATGGCTTCTTTCCATTTGGCAACCTCAAGATCTACAATCGCTTCCTTGTAGTTGGATGGTTCATCCTCACTAACCAGTGTTTTATCACCGATCAATGTGTCACCTTCTATAGTAATATGGAAACCATAAAACTCAGGAGGCAGACGTAATCTACTGGATCTGCGAAGAGGCAGTGGAGATATGTCAGTTTTTCTCAACAGGAGTCTCATCCTCAGGTTGAGTACCCGTGTCAACTATAGGTTTTTCATTGGTTGACTCTTGAATTTCTTTAAGATCAATTTTACTCCCATTAGCTTCTTTGGATATGAGATCTCTTTCCATAAACGCTCCTCTTCGAGCAACTAAGACACTTTGTTCTCGGAAGGCTTGTAGAACAAGTATCCAAAGGACCTTCACGGGTAACCGACAAAATAACACTTCTCTGCTCTGGGTTCAAGTTTTTCATGATCTTCGCGCCGAACGAAGACTTCACAACCCCAGACTTTTATATGTGCCAGCGAGGGACGTTTATAACTCCCGACATTTCATACAAAGTATACCCAAAACTTTCAAAAAATAAACACATTTAAAAAGGGTATACTAGTACTCAAACCGCGAAAACAAGATGTTATAAAAAATTTAATTACACAAAAAGGTCCTCAAAAAGGACCAGGTATTACAAATAAAATCCAACACAACTAAAGGACGGCTCAAGTCATCCTTCTTTCTCTATCACATGCCTTACCCTATCACTGCTACAGATACCTAAAAAACAACATACAACTCAAGTGTAAGCTTATAAAAAGCTTAGTGAATAATCTCCCTACTTGACATCAACACAAGATGTGTTAGTATACTGATAAATAAAGAAATGGTATCAACCAAATCTTACAACCACTCTACAAATCTATCTCATTACATATTCTCATCATCAACCGCTCTTGCTAATCTCATTAGCAATTGTATATATCTCCTCTCTATAACTGAAACCTGCAATTTCATTAGCTTCACAAACACCAGCTAATTATTAGCAAACATCAACTCAACAGTAAGTATCATAACTAATATTGCTCATAACTCACTCGCATGAACTCATTCTACATCCAATCATGCTCCATCTCATCAACCCTCATAGCTATATAATCTGACTCAAAACTTTGTAACACAACCACTCTACCTCTACTCTGTCTATACAATTAATATGTATATTTAACTCAGTTATTGTTACTCACATATAACAATTCACTCTACCAGAGGTTACAACAATAACAACAACATAGCACACACGCACACACACACACACACACACATATATATATATATATATATATATATATATATATATATATATATATATATATATATATATATATATATATATATATATATTGATGTAAACCGGTCCTTTGAAGAAGCTCTTCGATCGGATGAAACGTAGACCCGAGTTCACAACAACGGAGAAGATGGTTCTGTCGCACTCCGGGAGGCGACCCCGGAAGGGCGCTCCGACGGTTAAATCAGTACGGTGATCGGAAAAGCGAATGAATGCGAATCGAGAGAGTGAGAGTACAGATTACGATGATGATCTCTCCATGGGGTCGATCATCATATACTGTTGTACCTTTGTGGGGACCAATTGTCAGTTAGGTTAGTGGGCCTTTCCTGATTGGTTGATCCTCTGTCATTGCTAGTGATTGGTTCGTTAGGTCAATCAGGTAGTGATTCGTGCATTACTGGGATCGTTTGTTAACGGCAAGTCACACGTTGATCGACTGTAGGGTGAGGTGTCGTCTTTTCATTGGTCTACGTAATTCCCGGCTGTTCGAAGCTGTTGAACCAAGTGACGTTCAACCAGGCAGGTCGCGCGGCCCCCAGCGGCTGGCTAGACGTTAGGTTAGTACTACAGACGTGCTGGCGTGTAGGCGTGCTGGCGTACGTATCACTTATGATATGTTATCAAGTCCCCCCAGTCTAGTAGTCAAGGCAGTGGTGCGGACTAGCCTTGATGTTCTAGAATTGGGTAGCGGCGGTTCGCTTATCGAGTAGGTTTCCATAATTATGCCTGACGTGAGTGACATGACGTGTCAGTTTTCATCATTAGTACATTTCGAGTTTCCCGCTTCTTATCTTTATATATTATTTTAGGGTTTTTCAATCCTCATTTTTTTTCCTCTTCCGTTTCTTTCTTTTTCGTTTCACCTTCTTCTTTCGCAGTTCTCTCATTATGGCTGAAGTTGTTAACCAAGAAATCGCCGACGAGATCTACGGTCCACTCGTTGAAAAGTACGATTTTCAGCCCGAGGACGGCATTTTAGTCCCTTCTGACGGTGCCGGCTTCTCCCTCCCCCCTAAGGGAAAGGTCGGTGTTTTCTTGACAATTTTACAACGCTGGTTATCGACTCCCAACATCGGATTTCACTGATGAGGTTCTCCAGCGAAATAGTGTTGGTCTCCATCAGTTGACCCCTAACTCAGTCAACAAATTGTGGCCTTTGATTTATTATGCCGCTCGCAGGTTATTGTTCCCGACTTCTTCGCCTTTAAACATTATTTTTGCTTTGCCGCTGTTGGAGATAATTATGCTTTTTATAAGAGGACTAGCGTCCATGTTTTGGTGCCTGAGCCCAGATATTCGCCTAAGCACTGGCAGGATCGGTGGTTATCGGTGAATGCTTCGAGAGTAGGTGCCCGGTATCATCGCTCCGGTCCAGTGTCTGATCAGATTCCCAAGTTATATCCTCATCAGGAGGCAGTAGTGAAGATTTTGAACAGTTTTCGTGTGGTGCCCGAGGAGTTCCCCAAGCATATCTTGGCCGGTGGGGGTATGAGCACTTCCTAGAGGATGCGGGGCAAGATGCCAGAGTTTTTTGTGGTTCGTAAAGGTGTGCTATTGTTCTCATTTTCTTGTTGGTTTTCGTATTTATTGGTTTTCAAATTTTTTATTTTTTTGTTCATACGCACTATGTGTTTTGTATATAGGCGGTCCTTCCAAAGTTCATTTTGAAGATGTTCTTTCAAAAGATTGGAAGGGCGATCTCCAATATTGTGAAGTTGATCTGATTGACAAAGTGCCCCCTTCGTTTGCTTTTCGGAATCCCGATACGATTGCTCGTGTTGAGAATGTTCAAGCGGAAGAGAATGAGAAGCTTGGGGAAGAGAAAGTTGGTGACGTCCCATTGATTGATGCGAAGGTTGAAGGTTTGTCTAGGGGGACCGCGGGGGATCCAATGAGTCGGTGTATGATAGTAAGGAGGGCATTCTTGAAGAAACATCTAAGTTATTGAGTAAGTGAAAAGTGGTTTAGGACACTCTAGAAGGGTCAGAGAGTTCTTTGGAAACAAGATTGGTGAGACGGGTTAGCCGTCGCAAGTTGTTTAGTAGTCTGAAGGAGGACAATTTAGGTATTATTGAGATTCCAGATGACGATGTTATAGTTGTCAAAGATTCAAGGCTCCATCTGATTCTGAAGGTGTTGGTGATCAAGGTAAGAAGGTTTCTAGTGGTGAAGTGATGTTAGCTGAGTCTGGAGGTATTAAGGATCGAGGTAAGAAAATTGCTAGTGATGCTGGGCCCGTGAAGGATGATATTGGTGGTACGAATGAATTTAGTTCTGGCGGGGGTGAAGGTTTTGGCTCTGGCGGGGGTGGAGGTTTTGTTTCTGGCGGGAGGGGGGGTGATGCTTTGGGCACCCATGTTTGGACTGATTACGCGTCTTTGCCTTTTGTTCCTGACTGGAAGCTTGTGAATGGTTCCCGTCTTTCCTAGCAGGAGACTGCCATTGATTTTACTCTCTACGTCGTTCCTCCAGCCGCTGATTTAGAGATGGAGGGTTTTACGTATGATAATCTAGTCAATTCTATAAGGTTTGCATCAACTCAATCCGCTTATTATCTTGCACCTGCAGCGAAACGAATGGAGCACTTGTTCGCTTCCACTGCTAACTAGGAATCTTTTAAATTGGAGGCTCGCAATGCCTTAGCGGAGAATGTGCGCTTGCACGCGTCAATGGAGGAGATTAAGGTCCAAGTGGCGAACTCAGAAAAGGCTGCGCGTGAATTCGATCACAAGTGCGAGCTCCTGGTTGTCGAAAAGATGTCCGTCGAGAAGCAGCTAACTGGTACCCAGGATAAGTTGGATAAGGCTGGGCGAGAAAACGAAGTGCTAATGATTTGTGCTGAGAGCTTCGATTCTGAGTTATGTGAGAAGGATCGTGTCTTTGAAGAAAAGACTGCAGCTTTGGCCAAAGCGGAAGGAGATTTGAAGTGGATGGTCGAGGAGGGTGTGGTGAGAGTTGTGGAGAAGATTTTTATGATCCCAGAGCTAATCCATGGTGTTAATCGCATCAGGCGGACCAGTTATATTGCTGGAGAGTAAGCTGGCCGCCGTAGTCTTTATTGGGAGCTGCAGATCAGTGGACCTAATGCTGGAGAGAGTAGTGCTCGGCCAGGTGATGGAAGAATTTGCATCCCTGGATTACGTTGGATTACTGCAATGCCTTAATAGGTGTGGTGCTCGGCCATAATCGTTAAGATTCGACTTAATAGGTGTGGTGCTCGGCCACAATCATTAAGATTTGACTTAATAGGTGTGGTGCTCGGCCACAAACATTAAGATTCGACTTAATAGGTGTGGTGCTCGACCACAAACATTAAGATTCGGCTTAATAGGTGTGGTTCCCGGCCACAAACGTTAAGATTCGAATTAATAGGTGTGGTGCTCGGCAACAAACGTTAAGATTCTTATGTAAGTTAGCTGTTGCTCGGGTGATCAGTCCGGCCAACTTACTATTTAATTATGAAGAGAGAAAAGAATAGTGTAAACGTGGATGCATATTAATAGCCCTAGAACTCGGTTCCTTAAGGGGGGGGGGGGGGCTAAGCCATTACACTGAAAGTTAGAAAATTAACTGCTGAAACAAGCGTTTTCTAAAAGTTTTCTTCAAAAGTAAAATTTTTTCAAGTGCTGGATGTTCCACGTCCTTGGTATCACATTCCTATCAAGGGTTTCCAATATGTAGGCACCGTTTCGATGTGCCTCCACCACCCTGTAAGGGTCTTCCCATGTTGGTCCCAACTTTCCCCTGGGCTAGGTGTGACTCACGTTGTTTTTCCTGAGTACGAAATCTCCCACCTTGAAAACTCTGCCTCGCACCCGTTTATTGTAGTATCTTTTGTCGCCAAATATTCTAAGTTAGTGCGGAAAGTAAGATTACGGAAAGTAAAGTTTTGAAACTGGGAAGTTTCGGAAGAGGACAAGTCCGGTGACTTGAGTTGATTTGTGGAATGTAATGAGTACTTAGAAAAGATCAATAGCTCAACAATACATAAAGTAAATTAACAGTTAGATAATAAGAAATGTAAAGACAGGAAATTTGAGATGCTGGAAATATAAAGACTGAAGGAAATGCAGATAAGAATTGGAGAGTTGATGGAATGAGAGATTATATTGATAATTGTAAAAGTGTTACACAAAGTCTCTCAAACTCATGAGGACTGAAGATGGACATGGTCTCCCTTTTATAGGATAAGAGAAGACCCTCGGATAAAGACCTATGGACTGAAGAGCAGACAACACGTCTTTCTTCAGTCAGACAGGAAGGATAAAGCTATTATAATAATACAATGTCAGACTAGGGTGGCTTATCTAGAATAAAATAATATACTAAGTACAACCGACATGCTTCTAAAAGGTCACGCCTGATCTAGTCTAATCATATCCTATATGTTGAAGTGCTTATCCTTTGCCTTATCTTCAAGATGATCTTCAAATCTTCAGTCTTCTTTGTAGAATGATTAAGTATGTCATTCCTATAAGTTGATCATATTGATAATCCGAAATCCTGAGAGGATTTCGGAGTCCTGGCATTTCTGAATCAGAGTATCTTAGGGATATGATCTTTGTTGGTCTTGATTGGTCTTCTAAGTTAGTTCGGAGTATGGACTTCCGAACTATGTCTTCTGAGAAGTGTACCATCTGATCTTGATATTGATTTAATTTGAAGTTCCGAAATCCAAGACTGGATTTCGGACGTCTATAAGGATATCAGGACACAACTTATCCGAGACAATAATTATAGATATAAAGCACATTCAAATATCACATTCAAGACATAACTATTTGTTCATTACTTAAAGCATTCATACAAAATACTTGTCTATCATTCCATCAAAACAAAGAGATTAGAACTATTCGCAAACACATCAAACAACGAGTTGGTCAACGATCTGACTTTAGCACTAACAATTCCCCCTTCGGTGACCAATCGAGGGGTTTGAGTCAACTTCTTCAAGGTTTATCCTGTACGCCTTGTCTCACAGCATATGACCAGAAGTTCCTAACTGCCAACAGCCACTCTATTCTCAGTATCAGTTCCTTCTTTGCTTCTACGTCTGATGATTGTGACTTTTTAATGGCTTTGATGTATTTAATTAGGTTCCCGCTAGGGATCCTTCTGATTTGATTAGCACGAAGAAAGAAAAGGGAACCTTTCTGCTTTGGGTTCTTGTATACTAGTCCAAGTACTGGGTCAAAGGTGACACCTCTTTTCCAGTTGTCTCGGTTTTCCGGCATTGATAGATCAACCTTTTCTGGGAATGGTTCTGTCGGATTAACAAGTTTGAACAATTCAGCATCGGCAGTGCAGAATTCTTCTAAAAGACGATATAAGAATCGTTTGGCTGCAACATAAGCTTCTCTAGAAACTTGATATTCTTTGATTGACATCTTTTAAACGATCGTGAAGAGATCTGCTGGGTTTATCCTTCGAAAGTCAGCTTCCGTTATCAGAATTGGTTTATCATAGTTGTTGTTTCTAACTATTTCATATTCGTAATAGTTAGACTTTTGGAAGCTTCTCTTCTTGATGCTCCGAACTGATGTTATTGGCTCGATTGACCATGTATCACTTTGAGGTTTGGTACAAGAGCTTAGGAATTTCTGATTTCGGTAAAATGCTTCTAGATCTTTGTTGAATCATGGGGCTTGTGTGAAATTAAGTGAGTAGACATACTTTTCTCCGTTTAGAGTCAGAGGTATGTCTCAGTTGTGTTCAGAAGTAGCAGGAGGATTGTAGTTCATGAAGGGTTTGAAGTCGGAATCGTTCAATGGTCGGGGCATAAGAATATTTGAGAAATTGGGTCTGACGGGGGGTTTGCTGGGACCACTTGGGTCAATTCTGTTTGGATCAGGATCAGACTCGGAACTGAAGCCTTCAGCGTGTCGAAGAGCTTGAGTATCGAAGAATTTCGATTTCTTGTCCTTGACTTCTGGGGGGGTCTGATTCTTTGATTGGTAAGTACACGATAATCTCATCTTCTGATGGAATTTCAACTGTTGGAATCTGAATTTTCAGAGGAGAAGAATGAGGTGTTTACACCTTTGCTGGAGATTTTGAGGAAGTTTCTTTTGGAGTCTGATTGATGAGAGGATCTTTTGTTGGTTCCTCAACATCAGTTTCTTTATCAAATTCATCACCCCTACCAGCATGGGTGTCTTCCTGAGTATCTCTTTCTCCTTGATGTTTCTAATTTTGATCTTCTGTTGTATCCACCATAGTTTCATCATCATTTTCTTCGGTCCCACTTGGACCTGTTTCGTCTGTTTGACCCGCCCTTCCCCCTCCTGGGGTTCCTTCAGAAGTTGAAGGGAGCACAGGTAGGCGGCCCAAAATTATTTCGAGATTTGTAGTTATTTGGGTGAACATTTTTCCAAGATCATCTGCAAGAGTTCTAGATGCAAAATCCTTGAATTGTTCCATGACATCTATGTTGAGACTGGTGCAGAGTTTGATCTGCTGAATGGGTCCATCTATGGTGTCAGTAATAGAGGTAAGAGTGTGAGTGATGATCTGAAGGAGAAGAAGTGAGTTTTTTGGATAGAGATGTTCTCCGAAAGGACGCCGTGAAGATAGCTTGAAAGGTGATTAGTGGTTGAGGTTATTTTGTTGTCCACGACTTCCATAAGTTCTGGAATTTTCTATTGACATTTCTCGACTTCTAGTTGTAACGTTTGTGCGGTTTTCATCATGTTTGTAGCGTCTGATTGGCGATGGGCGTCAATGTTTGCTAGGCCATCAGAGATGACTTTTTCAACTTGGTTGTCGAGATGAAGAAGAATGTCTCGATTCTCAAGAGCAGCAACTCTGTCTTTTAATGCAGCTATCTCTTTAACCAAGGATTCCTGATTTTAGGAAGCTTTGAAGTCAGTCAGAAGAGTGGTTAAGGCATCAACTTTTTGATGTAGTGCGTCATCTTTTACTGGGGAGGTGATGGAGGGGGGAGCTTTTGTGTCGGCTTTGTCAGAAGATGAGTTCGTGTCACTAATGTTGATTTGAAGCATTTTGGAAGAGGAGGGTTGGGGTTGGTCTACTTCTTGATCGTTACCGAAAACAGATGGTCCGACTGGCATGGATTGGGTTTCTCAGATTAGAAAACGGGAGCCGGATTCAGCAGGTTGCTCAAGGGTGGTGTTAATGGTTTTCTTCTTTTGAAGATCTTGAGGAAGCAACCTGTCCCAAGTGAGGGGAACTATATCTGATGCAATTTTTGACCAGTCCTTCTTAGTGGTGTCAAAAAGATAGACGGGAGTGTCTACCAGGTTGTTGAGAGAGGCACTTAGAAAAGAGTCAATACGTAAAGTGAGTGCATTGATTCTTTTTCGTTCTGATTTGACTGCTTCTGAATCATCGTCGGACGGTGGACCAAATGCTGAGAGAGTTTGGAGTTCAGTGTTCTTTAGCTCAAACTGCTTTTTAAGGCGTTCCACTAATGTCGCATGTTCATTAACTGCAGTCCTAAATCTCCATACGTGAAACTCAGCTGCATTTGCAGGACGTTGAGTGGGATCTGAGACGATGGTTACAAAAGGTGTATCTTTGGAAGTTTCAAACACTTTTTCTTTTCCTTTAGGTGGTGAGTTCTGTGTTTCCACCACAATGATGTCTTCCTGAATATCCTCCGAGTCTGGAGAGTTCTGTCTTTCCTCCAATTTTTCTGACTCAGAGTCCTTAGAAGATGGTTCAGAAGTCTAAAAAGAAAGTGCACGAATTAGAATATGGAAACAAATTCCAGAAGTAACACATACCTGTAGTGAACCAAACATAATGTATCACAGAGATAGTAAAGTTCAGACCAAAAGTGATTTGGATTTGACTTATAAGAAAAGTGATTCCAATTGTTGTTTTAAATTGAGGATAGTTATAAGATAGGAATTTCGGAGATAATGAGAAGGAAGTTAAGGAATCAGAGGGCAGAGGCAGAAGTCTTAATAAAAATTTCAGAAAACAGGAATCAGAAGATGGTTCAGAAATAATATATTTTTGAAGATTCAGAAAATGTGAGAAGAAAGATGTGCCATTTTGTCTTTTTTATGTTTCTTTTTAGGAGGTGGTTTAGATGGTGAGGACCCGGAAGCTTTATTTTTAGGTTTCTTTGGGGCTACACAGTCTTTAAGAGAATGAGGAGAGTAAGGGGGTACATCCTGTGTTGTAGAGTGGTGAAAGAGTACAGCAGGCTCTGTCGGATCAGCCAGGTTTAGAAGCGAGTCAGGTAATTTTTGGATTTTTCGAAAAATTGTGTCTATTTTTGGGGCATATGGTTTGGCTTCAGGCATTACTAATTTGTCCTCATGGGATTTGGGTGAAGGGATTGGGATCTGAAGGGATTGATGGATATGTTCGATGCACATGGCCCAAATACGTGCAGAATGGATTTTTGCTTTCGACTTTTGAGAGGTGGGAATGTAAGAGAGAAAGTCTTCAAATAAGATTTCTACATGATCGTTTTCATAGCCTGTATAGAGGCTCTAAAGAAGTTCTAGATGACGTTTGCTTAACTGATCTATACCACCTATTTTACCGGTTAAGCATTTGATGATATAATGAATCAGACATTTCCATAGGGGCGAGATGTGCCCTTTGGATAGTTGGAATAGTTTTGGGAATTTGTACATGTATCCCATCTTGTAGATCATGGATTCAAGTTTGTTAGAAGTTGGATGATCAAAAGTGATTTCCTGGTATGGAAGTTGTAGGGCTGTGGTGAATACTTTCTTGTCCAAGATGGTTATTCTGCCGTCGTGTAGGGTGAGGGTATAACCGTTTTGGCATTTGGTGGCGGTTCAAAGAATATCTTGGAGCAGGGAAAATGGAACTGCAGGGGGTGGATCAAAGAAGGCTCTGGCCAGTTTGTGTCTGGACAAGATGTGAATTAGCACTCGTAGATGTTCCTTGTAGATGGGGAGATTTCTTGAGAGATAGAGATTGGTGACGGAAACTAGAACAGTGTCTTTGTCAGGTCCACTGCTTTTTGATTGTGAGGCCATTAGAGAAGGTATTGTATGAATATTGTGAGAGAGAAGAAGAAGAATGGAAGTTCAAGATTTTTAGGGTTGCGAGATTACAGATGGCGGCGAGAGAGAGTGATGAGAATAGAGGGGAACTTTGTAAGAGATAGAAAGATGTGTGGGAGATGAATAAGAGGGAACGGTTATAACAATTTTGAAAATGTGTAAAGAACCGTCGGATAAGAGAATGAAGGGACGTGTGAACAGTTGTGTCAGAAAAGTGTGTGCTTGGCAATTAATGCTAGGTAATGATAAATAGTGAGGGTCCACTAAAGGACGGACATGTGTGGCAGAGAGAATATCTGTTGGAGAAATGCTGATGGTATGTGTTTTAATTATTGGATATTAATTGTAACTTGTATTTAATTTTCATTCTAACATTAAATTTGTCGTGTTGAGGTGTCGAAGGTACGGTTTGTTATGAATGCCTTGGTTCTGAGGTTAGTCAGAAGTAGAGAGAATCAGAGATACAACAAAAGGAGAACCTCATTCAGAATGTGAGTGGTTCTGAACCAAGTTTCGAACCAAAAAGACTGACTCAGAGGGAAGATTGAGTTTTCTGAAATCGAATCAATATTTCTGAATGTTAAGGTTCTGAAAGAAAGTTGAAGGAAACATTCTGATTAGAATACTGAGAGGGGGGATTTGGAATCGACATTCTGATATTAGAATCCAGAAGTTATATAGTCGAACATGTCAGTTTAATGGATAACGCAAGAGTTGTTATTTATGTTGGTTGGGGTCATGTATCACTGCAGAGATAATAAATGACACCGACTGATTAGGCTAAACAGTCAAATCATGCATCTCATCTCATGCATCTCATCTCTATATTGGTAATATCTAAGCAATGAGGTATCGTGAAATGGTGAAGAGCGAGTAATGATTTGTGTGCCTATAAAAAGGGGGTTGCTCTTAACCAAAGAAATCACACAAAAAAATTGGAAGATTAAGATGGCAGCAAGACGTCCTTTCAATCGTGATGAGAAAGTAGAAGTAAGAATGCAAGATGGAGAATTGGCAGGAGCAATGTATGGAGGGATAATCAAATCAGTGTGGAATCATCGCTATGAAGTGGAGATGACTACTATAACTGATGGGTCTACTAGTGGTCCTTTGAATGACCATGTAGAATTCTCATATCTGCAACCGGTTCCTCTTAAGGTGTTGGTGGAGTTTAAACATTTTGACTTTGTGGAGTTATGGTATCTTCGTGGGTGGTGGCCGGCTGCAATTGCAAGGAAAACGTCGTTTAATCAGTTCCATGTGATCTTGGTGGATGGAACACGACTGTTTGTTGATGAGTCGGAGCTGAGGATTCATTAGAGGTATCGTCTTGGAGAGACTCCAATGTTGCAACATTATAAGCTCTGATGGTTGAGAAGGATTGCTGATCTTCTGGGAAAACATGTATTTGCTTTATGATGTTCTGTTTGTGTTGATGTTAGTTTTTAAGTGTTGTTGTTATTGCTTTCATTTGATTTTGTAATAGTTTGGGTTTGGATGAATGAAAGCATGTTGTTGTGTTTAAGTTTGTTGAAAACTATTGCGAATGTAAACAGAAATACTCAGAAGTTAAGATTCAGAGTGGATAAAAATAACTTGATTTGGTAAGAAAATTTTTGAGATAAAAGGATTCAGAAGTATGAAATATTGAAAAGAAAAAAACTTTTCTCGTATCTAGAATAGAGAGAATGATTAAGATAAGATTAGGTGAGGATATGTTAGTTCTAGAAGAAAGGAAAATTTGTATTGATTTAAGGGAGGTTATCGATTACGCCATCAGAGGCGCCGAACCGTCTAATCAACCACTTTAGCCACGATGCTGATGTGACAAGTGCATTAACTGTCCACTAGGGTCATTATGACCTTTAAGGCATTGATTTAGAGGAGATAAACAGGCACGCAGTTAGCTTATAAAAGGGAGGTTGGCTAATCGTTAACAATTTGTACCAAGAGTAAACTTTCACAATGGCTCGTTATTTGTTCAAGTGTCTGGATGAGGTTGAAGTGAAGCTCACTCAAGGTGATTTTGCTGGGAGATTCT
This sequence comes from Cichorium intybus, assembly GCA_023525715.1. Lineage (NCBI taxonomy): Eukaryota > Viridiplantae > Streptophyta > Magnoliopsida > Asterales > Asteraceae > Cichorium > Cichorium intybus. The sequence continues at coordinate 93,007,116 of CM042017.1, read as the reverse complement.
ACGAAGGGGTGATTACCAAGACCTGGAAGCGGAGGTGTGAGGTTCGACTGCGTTGTCTTCCAGACAACACTACGAAGGGGTGATTACTGTCCCATTCCTCCCATGGTGCTTGTGGAGTACAAGGTGGGGGATTATGTGGATATTTGGGATCGTCAAGGCTGGTGGAGTAGTGTTCTTGACGATGTGATAGGAGATGATGTGTACGATGTGTCGCTGTTGATGGATGGTAAGCCAGTGCGTGTGTGTGATTTGTCTGTGCGAATTCCGCAAACCTTCACTTACAGCAGTCCTCCAAAGTGGTAATATAGTAAACACTTGGATGATATGGGTGAAGTCTTAATTGTTTTTACTGTTATTTAGAGTCTTAAGTCATAGAATTTTGAGTTTTCCTTATGGTAGTGACTATGACTTAATGAACTTTGGTTATGTACTCACCTTTTAACTTAATGAAGTGTGGTTGTATGTTTTCTTTCCTGAATTTGAATTTTGCTTTAAAGTAATAATGCATATTAAAAAAATGTTATTGTAAATTATTTTAGAAAAATATTCAGAAGATGTTCAGACCTTGAGATGTCTGAGGATATTGTTGGAGTAGTAGAATGCTAATCGGAGGTCAGGTTCTAAGGGAAAATTGGGAAGTTGTTCCGAAAGAACAGAATTTTCGAAGTAGGTAATATTCAGAAGATGAGTTTCACTCTCTGAAGAATTCTGAGTCAGGATTTAACATCCCTAGTTTATCCAGGAAGTTGTTAAATTTTGTGGAGTCTAAAGCCTTAGTGAAGATATCAGCAACCTGTTCTTCAATACGAATAAAATAAAGTTCAATGTTACCTTGTAAGATCTGATCTTTGATGAAGTGATACCTAAGGTCGATGTGTTTCGTCATAGAGTGCTGAATGGGATTTTGAGAAATGGCTATGGCACTCTTGGAGTTACAATAAATGGGAACTTGAAGAAACCGATAACCATAATCCAGGATTTGAGTTTTCATCCAAAGAACTTGTGAACAACAGGTAGATGCAGCCACATATTCAACTTCTGCTGATGATAAGGCAACACAGTTTTGCTTCTTTGAAGACCAACTGACTAACCTTCCACCCAGAAATTGGCAGCCTCCGGAAGTGCTTTTCCGATCCAATTTACATCCGGCATGATCCGAATCGGTAAATGCTTGAAGTTTGAAATTGTCTCCGACTGGATACCACAGACCCATTGCCTTTGTACCTTTAAGATATTTGAAATTTTGCTTTACAGCTGTCAGATGTGACAGTTTAGGAGCTGCTTGATATCTAGCACAAATGCATGTTGAGAACATGATGTCAGGTCTGCTTGCTGTTAAGTATAAAAGTGAACCAATCATCCCTCGATACAACTTGTGATCTACTGGTTCGCCTTCTGGGTCTGCATAGATTTTATGATTGGTGGATATCAGAACTTTGGCAGTAGAACAATTTTCAAGAGAAAATTTCTTCAATAGTTCATTTGTATATTTTTCTTGATGAATGAAAATTCCTCTTTTAGTTTGTTTGATCTGAAGACCTAAGAAGAAATTAATTTCCCTGTTCATACTCATGTGGAATTTTTCTGTCATCATTTTTGCAAAGTCATCAACCATTAATTAATTCGTTGAACCGAAAATGATATCATCTACATAAACTTGTACGATCATGATGTGATTTTGATGTGATCGAACAAAGAATGTAGGATCTATGAATCCTCTTCTGTATCTGGATGACACCAGAAAGTTTGATAATGTTTCATACCAGGCTCTAGGTGATTGTTTTAATCCATATACCGCCTTATTCAAGCGATACACATGGTTGGGTCGAGACAGATCATCAAAACCAGGAGGTTGTTGAAGGTAGACCACTTCTTGAAGGTCACCTTGATGGAATGCACTTTTTACATCTATTTGATGTACAATAATGTTCTTGTGTGCAGCATAGGCTAGAAAGATCTGAATGGCTTCCAACCTTGCTACAGGTGCATATGTCTCATCATAGTCAAGTCCTTCGATCTGACTATACCCTTCTGCCACTAATCTGGCTTTGTTTTTTACTATTGTCCCCATGTCGTCTAACTTGTTTCGGAAGACTCATCTAGTACCGATTACTCCATGATTAGATGGTCTTGGAACAAGATCCCATACTTTATTTCTTTTGAATTCTGCTAGTTCTTCTTGCATGGCTTTGATCCAATCGTTGTCGTCTAAAGCATCAAGAACTATTTTTAACTCAATTTTACTGATATATGCGGCAAATTGGCAATCATCCTGAATTGATTTCTTGGATCTTGTTTGAACTCCGGTGGAGGGATTTATCATAATTTGGTTTGGAGGGTGATTCCGAGTCCATTTGTGTAGTCTTGGAAGCATAGTTGGATCGGAGACAGGAGGTGGTATGTCTTAAATCAAGTTAGGGTCTTCAGAAGATATATCTTGAATGTGTGATTCTTTAGCTGAAGTGGCTTCATCGGCTTCAAAAGTGAAGACTGGTGCATCGTCGAATGCATCTTCAGAAGAATTGATTATAGCATCTCCTGATGGAGCGTCTGCTGATAAGGCATCTCTTGAGGGTTGATGGTCCCCCTCGGATTGTGGTATCCCATCAACATGGGTAGGGAGCATGAGCTCTCCCTCAGCTCATGTTGGGAGTTAAGGTTCCTTCTGATTATCAGATGACATGGGTTCCGAAGAAGTTGATGGTCCTCAGGCTGAAATGATTTTCTGAATTGCGTCAGGAGAGTGGATGACCTCAACATCTGTTGCGGTTTCCGGAGGATCAAAGAGTAAATCGTAGTCTATTTCAACTGTATGAATGGGTCGATGTCCTACTGGAATATCATTCTCCATTACGTATAGAATATCTTGATTTTTCTTTCTCCATTGATATTGATCGTCGAATTCTATGTCGAAACTTTCTTCAATAACTCGAGTTCTCCTGTTTAGAAAACGATAAGCAACAGATTTAGGTGAATAACCCATGAAAACTGCTTCGTCACTTTTGGGTACAAATTTGCCCAAGTGATCTTTGTTATTTTTAATGAAGCATCTACAGCCAAAAATATGGAAAAATTTAACATTGGGTTTTCTCCCGTTTAAGATTTCATAAGGTGTCATCTGAAGTCGTTTGTTGATGATGGATCGATTCTGAACAAAGCATGTTGTTGCGATGGCTTCTGCCCAGAAGGTTAGAGGAAGATTTGCAAAGGTCAGCATTGATCGAGCCACTTCCACTAAAGTTCTGTTTCTTCTTTCTACTACGCCATTTTGTTGAGGTGTATATGGTGCTGAGAAGTTGTGCTCTATCCCTTTAGAGGCTAGAAATTCTTTGATTTGTCCATTGTTGATTTCAGTACCATTGTCACTTCGGATTCTTCTTACGGGTAGTTGTACCTTGAGCTCTACTGATGTAATGAAATGTCAGAGCTCTAAGAAGGTATCTGATTTTAATCTTAAAAAGAATACCCAGGTAAAGTGGGAGTAATCGTCCACAATAACCAGGATATATTTCTTATGATTCAGACTGGTAACTGTTGATGGACCACAGAGGTCTATGTGAAGGAGTTCCAAAGGATGAGTGATGCTTGAGTCTGTGACTGACTTGTGAGGTTTCTTCTTCTGCTTGCCCAGTACACATGCTGCACATAAGTTTTCGTTATTGAACTTCAGAAGTAGCATTCCTCTTACCATTTCTCCTGTTACTAACTGGTTCATATATCGGAAGTTGAGATGAGCTAGTTTCCGATGCCATAACCAGCTGACTTCAGAATGAGCTTTAGACAATAAGCATAGTCTAGGTTTTCCGAGAAACATGGAGATGTCTAACAGAAACATGTTGACTTGTCTTGGGGATTCACTAAACATCTGTCCCGGGTACCCGTCATAATGTAGCTAAATTCATTGTCGAATTCTACTCGGAGACCGGTGATGACCAGTTGAACCACGCTTATTAGGTTGTGTTTGAGTCCGAGAACATAGGCAACCTTCTGAATGGTGAAATTTCCATTTGTTAGTACACCGTAACCTTTGATTATGCCGTTTGTGTTTGTTTCTGAAAGTGACATATCCTCCAAAGTTGACTTCTCTGTAATCTCTCAGAAACTCCAATCTTTTGGTCATGTGCATTGAGAAGGCGCTGTCAATAAGCCATTCGTCATCCTGCTCTTCCGGACTAAGTGCCTGAAAATTAGATAGTTAGTTTGGGTACCCAAACTTGTTTGGACCCATTTGTTTTTCCAGACATGGAAGAATTGTTTTTGACTATTTGTTTGGTAGGAGTTTCTGTTTCAAAAAATGATTTTAGTTCCGAAGTGGATGATTTTATAACCCATTTTTGAACAAATCTTTTTGAAGGTTTCTGAAAGGCATTTTTCGTTTGATGATTGAAAGTTTTTGTTTTGGTGAGAGAAGGTATTTTGTGGTATGATTGCAACAATGATAGCCAATATTACTTTGTTGTCGTCTCAAGATTTTCGGAGTTTTTTGAGAATGATCATAGTTCTGATTTTTGGTTCCGATAGTGCTTGGATTTTGCTTGTTGCTTCTCATAAATTCAGAGAAAGAAATTTTTGGTTTCAAAAACTCGGTATCAGGTTTCTTTGAGATTACTGTAACATTTCATGTTGTTTTCGTATTTTTTGTTATTTTTGGAAATTCTGAGTCGTAATGTGAGTAGTTGATATTTTGATGATACTGAATGGGTTTGATGTTTGGAGTCGGAAGTAATCCCTTGTGGATATACTTTCGTGATGTTGAAGCAGCAGGTTTCTGAGTATGACTTGGAGTGTTGAAACTTGACTTGGCTTTTGGTTTTCTCTGAGTATAGAAGCAATTTCTTTGCTCAAACCTTGCATGAGATCGAGGTGATCGGAGATCTTTTCGGTTTAGGTTAGGTTTTACCCTATTTCTGGTTAGGTTCTGTCTTCCTCTTTGAAAGATCTCTCTTGGAGAAGAGTCAGATAAAGAATCATTTAAAGAGTCTGGCTCTTCATGATTAACTTTAAGTTTTTCGAGCGAGGTTTTGTCTGGATTTGAATTGTTTGAAAAGTCATGTTGTAATGCATCTACTTATGACTTAGTACCGGAACAGGATGGTTCAGAAGTCGTATTAGATGTGTTAACAACATTAGGATTCTTGATTATTATTTTGTTAAAATCGTTTTTAATGATGATACTACTTGGACGTTTCTCTATTTCGATTTGTTCATCAGCATTCTCTTTATTTGAATTTTCCAAGTCCTTAAGACATGGATTGAATTCTTTAGTAACACATGGTCATGTGTCTAGGCATGACCATGTCCTTAAGACATGTTGTTGAGAGCTTGACGATAGATTATTTGTGACCATGGTCATGTGTCTAGGCATGAATGGGACCGAAGCTGTGGACAATTTACTGCTTTCGGTAGTGTCTACTTCCGAGAAGTATGAGAAAGGAGTTTTAACTCCCTCCTTTGACTCAGAAAGGGCATTTTCTGACTCATTGGCAGGAGTTTTAGGAAAGTTCTTGGTTGCGTACTCATCGTGTCTATCATCATATTCGTTTGAAGGGTACTGAAAGAATGGACTTTCTTTGTTGTATATAGGGTAATTTTTATTTGTGGCTTATCTTGCCCATCCCCAATTAAAGGTATTTTCTGAAGAATTGGTGATAGCAGGAGATTTGAAAATTTCAGTTGCATGATACAACTGATCTACTAATTTGTTCAGTCTTACATTATCGCTTCGGGCTAAATCCCTTTGCGATGTCAAAAGCTGATTTGAATTTTCTAACAAAGTCCTAGAAGTCTGTTCGATTTTCAAATCAGCAGTAAGTTTATCAAAAAATAGTTTCTTATCCTCTAGCCTATTCTTCAACTTTATCACTTCGTCATACCCATCATCCCTTTCTTCCAGAACCCGCTGATATGCAGCTAAGGCATCTGCACATGTGTTAGATATTTTTTCTAGAGCAGGTTCTAGATCATTAGAATAAATATGATGTGAGTGAAGCATGTTACGTACCTGTTCTATGATGCTTACTCCTTTGCCAGTTTTGTGGTTGACCATAAAAGCATAATTCTTTGACATGGAGGAAGATGAGGATTCAGCACTATCTTTAACATGCTTGAAGCTTCCTAACCCTGGGATTGGGGTTTTTGGATTTGCTTGCACCATCATGCATTCACCGAAGACTTTTCCTCTTTTTCGCTTGTTCTCAAGGTGTTCGTCTTCATCCCCAGAAGACCAGATTTCAACATTTCCGGATGCGACGAATGCTTTGACTTTTTCTTCTTCTTTCTCCTTAGGATAGTTCCTCGGAGCTCTGCAGTCTGCGGCATAGTGCCAGAATCCTCCGCAATTGTGACACTTGATCACTTCTGATTCTTTCGTATAGTATCAATTCTGTCCTGATTGATGGTGTCCTTTCTGATAGTTGTATTTTGATTGATGTCCTCCATTCTGGTTAGAGGGACGGAAATTTTTCTTTGGACTAGCGTAAAAAGGAATTCTGTTAAATTTCTGACTAATCATGGCAATTTCGTGTTGGTAGGCAGCTTCTTCAGCTTCGTCATATTCAGAATAGCATGATTCAGAGGTTTGAACTGGACCAGGGAGAGCAAGGGTTGAGTCTTAGATTGAATGGAGGGTTGCGGAGATGGAGATGGTTGGTATTGAATTGTTGGAGTTTGATAGTAGGAAGGGTAAGAAATTTGTAGTTGTGAAGGGTGATACGATGGTACAGGAGTTGGTTGTTGAACTTGTTGTGGATTCTGAATGAAAACGATCCGAGGTGCAGAAGTATTCTGGTTGATTAGTTGCTGAGTTGTTTGCTGATACTGTACCAGTTGTTGAGGAGTGTTGCCCATCGTCAGATAGTTGTGTTCTGCAACTAAGGCCAAAGGTCCTTTGAGTTGCAGTTGCTGTTGAGTGCCCTTTATATCATGTTCTTGTCCAACGAGATTATTGTAGAGTCGGTACATGTTGCATGTTTTAAACTTTCCTGAGTCTTGAAGAATCATTTTGACAAACATCCAGTCTTTTCCGAGTCCTTCAAGAAATTGGAGATTAATCTCTTGATTGGATCTCTCTGCTCCCAAACTTAAGAGTCTTGTGACTATTATGGAGAATCGAGTGAATGCCTGTCTCAGTGATTCTCCGGCAAAGGTTGTGAAGTGGTTGTACTCTGAAAGACTTGACACCAATTTTTGATCTTTTGCTTCCTCCGTCCCTAAGAACATATTTTGTAAGAGAACCCAAATTTGTTGGGCTGATGTGCAATTTTGTATGAGATCAAATAGTTCCGGAGGGATTCCACATTGGATCTCGGTGAAATCTATTTGTTCGTTGTCCATTTTCTCAATATCAAGAGGGGTTAATCTTGGCTGAGGAATACCACCTAGAGCCTCTTCAGCAGTGTCTGGTCTAGGGGTGTAAGTGGGGACGTGAGGTCCTTCCTCAATAGAACGCCAGATATCTTTTCCTTTGGTTTTGAGATAATTGCGCATTCTGGATGCCCAGCCATTATACTCGGTAGGGATGAGTATAGGGGCTCTGTTAGAACCACCGACACTGTTTGCAACATTTAGAGAGTAATTCATCTGCATTTTGAGTAAGAAAGGAAGTTTTTGCAACTGTTTTGAAACAAAAGAGAGAGTTTTGAGAGTTTGAGCTATAATAGCATGCAATGATCCACAGAGGATTCTAAGATTGTTGCTACAGCCAGGGTTTTGAGCAAACTAGGCACTTAGAATCTGATAGACAGCTATTCTGGCTTTGATACCAATAGTTGTCGCCAAATATTCTAAGTAAGTGTAGAAAGTAAGATTGCGGAATGTAAAGTTCCGAAACTAGGAAGTTTCGGAAGACGACAAGTCCGAAGACTTGAGTTGATTTGCGGAATATAATGAGTACTTAGAAAAGATCAATAGCTCAACAATACATAAAGTAAATTAACAGTTAGATAATAAGAAATGCAAAGACAAGAAATTTGAGATGTTGGAAATATAAAGACTGAAGGAAATGCAGATAAGAATTGGAGAGTTGATGGAATGAGAGATTATATTGATAATTGTAAAAGTGTTACACACAGTCTCTCAAACTCATGAGGACTGAAGATGGACATGGTCTCCCTTTTATAGGATAAGGGAAGACCCTCGGATAAAGACCTATGGACTGAAGAGCAGACAACACGTCTCTCTTCAGTCAGACAGGAAGGATAAAGCTATTATAATAATACAATGTCAGACTAGGGTAGCTTATCTAGAATAAAATAATATACTAAGTACAACCGACATGCTTCTAAAAGGCCATGCCTGATCTAGTCTAATCATATCCTATACGTTGAAGTGCTTATCCTTTGCCTTATCTTCAAGATGATCTTCAGATCTTCAGTCTTCTTTGTAGAATGATTAATTATGTCAGTTTCTATAAGTTGATCATATTGATAATCCGAAATCCTGAGAGGATTTTGGAGTCCTGGCATTTCTTAATCAGAGTATCTTAGGGATATGATCTTTGTTGGTCTTGATTGGTCTTCTAAGTTAGATCGGAGTATGGACTTCCGAACTATGCCTTCTGAGAAGTGTACCTTCTGATCTTGATATTGATTTAATTTGAAGTTTAGAACACAACTTATCCGATACAATAATTATAGATATAAAGCACATTCAAATATCACATTCAAGACATAACTATTTGTTCATTTCTTAAATCATTCATACAAAATACTTGTCTATCATTCCATCAAAACAAAGAGATTAGAACTATTCGCAAACACATCAAACAACGAGTTGGTCAACGATCTGACTTTAGCACTAACAGTATCGTTCGGTGTTAGATTTGTTTGTTTCTTGCCGCATGTTAGCAAGTTCTTGTTTTTCTTCCAACAGGTCCAAGTTATGCTGCAAGTCTTCTTCTACTTTTTCTGGTGCAAAGGTGGAGATTCTGAGGGAGGTCACCATAAGTTCTGGCGGGAGTACATCTTCCGTGCCGTATGATGGGCTGAATGGTGTCTCTTAGGTGCTGGTTCTAGGAGTTGTGCGGTACGACCATAAAACGATCGGGAGCTCTTCTACCCAATTGCCTTTAGCTTTACCCAGTCGTTTCTTGATTCCATTAAGGATGGTTCAGTTGGTTACCTCCGTTTGACCGTTCGCTTGTGGATAGGCTACTGATGTGAACTGTTGGCGAATTTGTCTTTCCTCGCACCACCCTCGGAATGGGTTTTCTGTGAATTGTAAACCATTGTCGCTGATCAACACTCGTGGCATGCCGAACCTTGTCAGTATATTCTTCCACATAAACTTAATGACACTCCTCCCAGAGATGGAGGCTAGAGGTTCGGCTTCCACCCACTTGGTAAAGTAATCTACTGCCACGATGAGGAATTTTACCTTCCCAGGGGCCTCTGGGAATGGCCCGACAATGTCGATTCCCCATTGACAAAAAGTTCAAGGGCTAATGATACTTGTCATGGGAGCTGCGGGCAAGTTTTGGGTTGGGGAGAAAGTTTGGCAATCTGTGCATTTTCGTGCTACCTCTGTTGCATCGTGGTGAATATCTGGCCAGAAGATCCCCATTCGTAAGATTCTTCCAGTTAATGCTCTCGCCCCTTCGTGGGCTCCTGCCAGTCCCGAGTGTGCCTCGTCCAACACTCGTTGTCCCGCTTCTTTAGTTATGCATTTTAGCCATGGGGCTAAGTATCCTTTCTTTTATAATGTTCCTTCATTAATTGCAAAGTTTGGGGCTTTGATTCTTATTTTTCGTGCCTCCGTGTAATCTTCCGGTAGCGTCCCATATCGAAGGTATTCCAAATATGGTGTCATCCAAGTTATTCTTTCGCTTGTCGTTTCGCAGACTCGCTTCTCGTCGATACTTCTTTTTGGCAGGACTTCGACCAGTACCTGCTTAGTCAGATGGTCGAAGGAGGTCGATGCTAATTTGCTTAGGGCGTCTGCTCTTCTATTTTTTGACCTTGGGATTTGTTTGATGGAAAAACTGTCGAAAGATTTTGTTAGTTTTTGGACTGCATCCATGTATTTCTGCATCCGTTTACCTCTAGCTTCATATAGACCATTGATCTGGTTTGTTACAAGCATCGAATCTCTCAATGCTACGATATCCTTCGATGCGTTTTCAATCGCTAGCGTTAGTCCTGCTAGCAGGGCCTCATATTCTGCTTCATTGTTGGAGGTCTTGAAGTCGAATCTTAGAGCATATGTGATTTCCTCTCCCTGTGGGCTTTTTAAGATTAGCCCTGCTCCTGATCCCTCCTTGCCAGCTACTCCGTCGGTATAAAGAATCCATTCGCATGGCTATTCAGTTGTGAGAATCTGCTGGTCGCTTGGGACCTCTAGTTGCGTTCGTTCTGGAATTTCAATGAGGAAATCAGCTAAGGCTTGACCCTTGATGCCCATTCGTGGTCGATACTCGATATGATGCTCTCCTAGTTCTATCGCCCATTTAGCCAGTCGGTCGGAATTTTCTGGCTTCAGAAGAATTTGCTTAAGTGGTTGGCTAGTAAGTACTTCGATGTGGTGCACCTAGAAGTACCCTCGAAGGCGTCTGGCGGCGTACACGAGCGCTAGCACTAACTTTTCAAGTATTGGATAATTAATTTCTGGGCCTTGGAGCGGTCGGCTCACAAAGTATACTGGAAGTTGTTTGGTGTTTCTTTCCACCACCAGGACTGCTGAGATTGCCTCTTGTGACGCCGACAGGTAGGCCGACAAGGTTTCTCCTGGAATAGGGCTGGCAAGCGTGGGCAAGTTACCAAGTGTTGGTTTCAGTTTCTCCCACGCTTCGTCGGCTGCTGATGTCCACCTAAATCCTTCTTTATTGACTTGAACTTTCAATGTGTTAAAGAGTGGTAGTGCCTTTTCTGCTAACTTGGCAATGAATCGGCCCAACGCGGTCAGTTTCCCATTAAGGCCTTGCATCTCCTTCAGCGTAGTGGGGCTTTGGTTTCAAGGGCATCCTAGACTTTTGCTGGGTTGGGAAGGACGCCTTGATTAGTTACATAATATCCCAGGAACTGACCTTCCTCGACACCAAAAATACACTTCGTAGGGTTCAATTTTATTTTTTCTTTCTCTAGCGTTTTAAGTGTTTCTTCTATGTCAGCCATTAGTGTTGTGGCTTCCGGGCTCTTGATGACCATGTCGTCGACATAGACTTCGATATTACGTCCAATTTGATTACGAAACAATTGATCATCTAGCCGCCGGTACGTTGCCCCCATGTTTTTTAGGCCAAACGACATTTTCTGGTAGCAAAACGTTCCTCTATCTGTATAAAATGTTGTTTTTTCCTCGTCTTGTTTCTTCTTTCTTCATCTGTATCTGGTGGTAGCCTTTGTATGCAACTTAAAAGCATTTCCATCTGAACCCTTGGAGTGATTCTACTTTCTGGTCTATTTCCAGCAGGGGATAGCAGTCTTTTGGGCACGCTTTATTCAGGTCTGTGTAATCTATGCACATACGCCAGCTGCCGTCGTGTTTTTTGACAATCACTAGGTTGGCGATCCACTCAGGGAAAATTGCTTATTTTAGTATTCCGGCAGCTACCAATTTAGAAACTTCTGCGTTAATTGCAGCATTGCGTTCGCCTGCTTGGCCTCCCTTCTTCTGCTTAACTGCTTTACTTCCTGCCTTGACATTTAGGTTGTGTTCTATGACTCCTCGATCTACCCCCACCATGTAGGATGGTTTCCAGGCGAACACATGCTGGTATTGTCGTAGGAGGGTGATGATTGCTTCTCTCGTGGCTGCAGGTAGCATAGTACCTATCCTGACCAGCTGCTCGGGATGGTCCTGGTTGATGATCTCCTGGTCGGTAGGTTCTTCTCTTCTGTTTTTCTTAGTCGGACGTATGATGTCTGCAGGCTACATAATTTGGCAACATCTTAGATTCTGGGGGTTAGCGGCTTAGACGTAGGCTGTGCCACCGGGGGCTCTGAAATTGAGTAAACCATGAACCGTGGATGCTACCGCGCCAAACTTCAGGAGTCTAGGGCGTCCTAAAATCATGTTGTGTTCTAACGGCACTCGCATGACAACGAATTCAATGAGGACGATTTTGTATACCTTCTCGTCAAAGCTTCGCAAGGTGAAAGGAAGATGTATAGTCCTTATTGGCCAAATGCTGTGACCTGTGAATCCTATGAGCCACCCCCTGGCTGGTTTCAATTCGTCTTTGATTGTCTGGGGGAGCAACTTGAAGCAATGCTCATGGATAATGTCAATGACACTTCCGCCATTAACATATATCCGGTGGATTTTGATGTCTTTAACGTATCCGGTAATGACCAGAAGGTTATCTCCTAGCCAGTTTTCTGGCCTCAGATCATTGACGGAGAAGTTGACGTTTAAGGATCCTTGGTAGTGACACGCATCCTCGCTGCTAGCGTGAGAGACTCGCTTCTGGATAGCGCGAATGGCTAAGATCTCAATACCTCGGCCGGTTCCTTTGTCTTCCTTCCGGTTTCTCCCTGTGTTTCTTTCCGCCTCGTATTGCTCTTGCAACCTCTTTGCCGTTTCCACTAGGTTTCCTTTGTGTTGTTTTTCTTCCATTTCTCACTTTAACATAGCACAATCGAGCGTATCGTAGGCTATGCTTTTGTGATACTCGCAGTATCGTGACTTGCTATCTTGGGCTTTGCTTGTGGTGGTTTCCTTTACTGCATAGATATATGTGTGTCGGTTTCACGATTCGTTCCTGGGGAATGGGTTCTATCGTCATGGAGGCCTCCCGCCCCTCGATGGGGGCCCGGTGTGGTCCGATCGTCGGCCGTGATGTTGGTAACAGTCACTTCGTCTGTGGTAGGTATCTGTAGCTGCCTTGAGGTACAACTGCTTTTCTAATGTTCCCTCTTCCTGTCGAAGGAAGCGTTCTACCGGCTCTTTCAGCTCATGACGAGTTTGGGGTGGTTTTCCTAGAAATTTTCTGGATAACGGTCCTGGCAATAGGCCCCAAGTGAATGCACCCGTTACCATTCTATCATCTTGCCCTGACACGTCCAGGGTGGCTTTGTTGAAGCGTCTGAAGTAATCTTTCACTGACTCGCCTTTTTGCTATTTGCATCCCATAATAGCATGATTGTCTCTGACTTGCATGAAATTCGTGAGGAACAGTTGCTTCAATTGTTCAAAATTGTATATGTTGTTTGGTGCCAGGCTTTTAAACCATGCACCTGCTTTTCCATCCAACGTTCTAAGAAAGTACGTGCACCAGAATCGCTGATCCAGCTTCAGTGACGTCATATGCCACTCGTAAGTATCGAAGTAGCTATCAGGGCATGTCGTTTCGTTGTATATTTTTAACGTCGGCAGTTTGGCCGTGGTTGAAATCTCATAATCCATCAGCTCTCTGACAAAGGGGGAACGGCTGTTTGTTATCGTTGGAATTGGGGTCGGCGTTTGTTGTTGAAAAGGTGGTTGAAGCGGTACGAAAAGGTATTGCGGTGTCATATAAGGCGGTGTGGGAGTTATGATCGGAGGTGTTGTATAACCACCGAATAGTATAGCGTCGGCCCGAATTGAGTTTGTAGTGTAGGAGCGTTAACGAACATATTTTGGGGAATTGTGGGTATTGGAGAAGGAGTTGAAGGTATTCCTGCGATGAAAGGTGCCAGAATTGTTGATAGAAGGCACTGTGGAATAGGGAGATTCGTCGGTGTTGTTGCTGTCGTAGGGATGGCCATTGGAGGTGTGAACAGCGGTGGAGTTGTCGATGTTCCTGCATGGAGAAAAGGGTTGAGGTATGCTATTGGCGGCGTGAGGGGGTTTGGCATCGGCGGTTGCCATGGTGATATAGCAGATACAGTGATTGTCGGGAGGACTGCGTTAAGTGTAGCTACCGAGTCTGAGGCGTTGCGGCATCTAGGGACGTCATCGGTCGAATTGGGCTTGCCACGGTGCTACTTTGCTGATTTTTCGGCAGTGTACGAGAGTGTGATTCTTGCGTTGTCGCACAACGGATGACGCCAATGATGTAAACCGATCCTATGAAGAAGCTCATTAATCGGATGCAACGTAGACCTGAGTTCACAACAACCGAGAAGATGGGTTAGTCGCACTCCGGGAGGCGATCCTGGAAGGGCGCTCCGATGGTTAAATCAGTACGGTGATCGGAAAAGCGAATGAATGCGAATCGAGAGAGTGAGAGTACAGATTACGAGGATGATCTCTCCATGGGGTCGATCATTATATACCGTTATACCTTTGTGGGAACCAATTGTCAGTTAGGGTAGTGGGCCTTTCCTGATTGGTTGATCCTCTGCCATTGCTCGTGATTGGTTCGTCAGGTCAATCAGGTAGTGATTCGTGCATTACCGGGATCGTTTGTTAAGGGCAAGTCACACGTTGATCGACTGTAGGGTGAGGTGTCATCTTTTCATTGGTCTACATAATTCCAACTGTTCGAAGCTGTTGAAGCAAGTGACGTCCAACGAGGCGGATTGCGCGGCCCCTGGCGGCTGGCTGGACGTATCACTTATGATACGTTATCATATATATATATATATATATATATATATATATATATATATATATATATATATATATATATATATATATATATATATATATATATATATATATATATATATATATATATATATATATATATATATATATATATATATATATATATATATATACCATACATATCTCCACATATATCAAATATAACTCTACTCAAGTACTAGGGAGTACTCACCTGGTGGTGGATCCACACGTATTACACCCGAGCTTCTCATATTAGACTCCTTCCTAAATGTATTAGCTGGGGTAAAACATCAAATATCATGTCTCAATTACTCCTAAACATCCCAACAACTGACACCTAAGCTCAAACATTTGAAAAAGGGTGAAAAACCCCAAATCATACAGTTAGCGCCGCTAACATAGAAGTTAGCGCCGCTAACATAGAAGTTAGCGCCGCTAACATAGAAGTTAGCACCGCTAACTTGGCTGTCTAGCCTAAAAACACGACTTTTTGGTTTCAGCCATGAAAACCTGATAATTTTCGCACCAACAGTTTAGGAAAACACTCTGTTAACATATACTAACATCATATAACACAAAAATCACTCAATTACTCGAATTTAAACATCTAGGGTTTCAAAAACCCAAAAACTAAATCAAAACACTTACCTCTTGTAACACCACGATACTTTTGCCAAGTATTAATATGTTAATCATAGTGTATTTATGATTTAATATGGTGTTCTAAGTATTAGAAAGTTAATACTAGAAAAGGGTAAATTGGTCATTTTACCATAAAAGGGTAATTTGGTCATTTGACCAAGTGAAGGACCAATTATGTAAAAATATTGTTGCTTGTGGCAAAAGTATAAGAAAAGAGAGTTTTATTGTGATAAAATGTGATAAAGGTGCCAAAAGTTCAAGAAAATGAACTTAAGGACTAAATTTGTAAAGTTTGGAAGTATAAATAGGAGAGTTGACTCTCCTATGTGTGGCTGAACATTTAGAGGCTACGGGAATGGTTTTTGAGAGCAAATTCTGGAAAATCTTTGAAGCTTGAAGCAGGAAATCGGAATCATAGCTTGGAATTGGTGATTCCTAAGTTAAACAAGGTTAGTATTTGAATTTTAACCAAGTTCTTGAAAGTGTTCTTGATGGGTTTTATAGAAACTGAAATCTGCAATTTCAGTTATGATTATGTGGTTTAAAATAGCTTAATACTTCCAGTAAGTCATGCTAAAAGGACTTAATTCAAAAATATGGAAGTAGGTTGCTATTCTTGATGAATTGAGATTTTGATCAAGAACCCTAATTCCTGCATTTGATTGATTGAATTGATTTTAATTGATTAAAACCTTGTATTAATTGAGGGTTTTAGTCAGGGAACAAACCCCATATGATTAAGAACTGGATTAAGGACTTAAAATGTCAAAACTGAATGCTATAGTGTACAATCGCGACTGGTCTGGAACCCTGCCCAGGCGCAAGGCGCGGTGCGCCCAGTTCCAGGCGCAGTGCGCCCTCCGGACAGGGACCTCAAATGTGTGAATTCTCATTTGGCTTGTCCGAATTACCTCAAACTTAAACCATAAGTTTCTAATGGTCTGAAAAGTCTGTGAAAAATATTAAATTGAGTTTTCGACTTCCCGGGGGCACTGTAGAACGATACGAATGCCTCGGGAATGTGTATAACTCATGAAAAGATGGTAAATGGAAAGTTTATCATCTAGGGATGGTTTGTAGCTGCATAATATTTGACTCTTATGTATTAGAGTCAACTGAAATGGTTATTAACCTATTATCATTTGATATGTAAATGAATATATAGGTACGGGACAAATAGTTGTGGTGCATGCGAAGGCAAGAAACAACCGGGATTTAAATGCAGCTAGCATCCAGGTGAGTAATCTCACTTATACCACATATGATATGTGTTGATTGGATTGTTACAGATTGAAACGGCCTTGGGGGACGAAAATGATAATTTTTAAGATATGGTGAAAAGGCAATATCGGATAAGCCGTGAGTCAATGAAATGACAAGAACTTATCCGTGAGCCATAAACGATTACAACATGAAATGTTATTAAATGGTGCGGCCACTTGTGGCTATGATATTGGATGTTATATCCAACTGGTGCGGCCTATATGGCTATGATTTTGGATGTTATATCCAACTGGTGCGGCCTATATGGCTATGATATTGGATGCTATATCCAACTGGTGCGGCCTTTATGGCTATGATATTGATATATGGGAATGGTGCTGCCTTATGGCTATGAAATCGGGTTATGATAACCAATTGGTGCAGCCTGAGGGCTATGATAAATGTTGAACTTGTTCTGGTGCGGCTTGTATAGCTACGATACATGGTGCGGCTTATATAGCCATGATAAATGGTGCAGTCAACTGTGACCAAGAGGTATGGGACAGAAGTGGTAATTGAGAATTTATATGTTTATTTTCTCTTGTATATATGTGGATTTATGTGGCTAACAGCTTTGATTTGATCAATGTGCAAATAACAGGTTAGATATGATAGTTATCCTTGAAATTAAATGGTACGGTCTTAGGACCATGATTTTGGGCTATTGAACCTAAATTGGTGCGGCCTTCGGGCTATGAGCTAAACGATGAAACTGTTGGTGCGCCCTTAGGGCTATGATCTGAACAGGTTAAATATTTTGGTGCGGCCTTTATGGCTATGATATATGGTGCGGTCAACGACGACTATGATTTGTGGGACAAAAACTGTTTGAGAGTTTAATTGTTATTATTCTCTTATATATGTATGGCGTTATTTGCAGATATGATTACTCACTGAGCTTTGTAGCTCATACCGTTTGTTAAATGTCCCTGCAGGTTAGCATAACCCTGATAAGGGTAGGGATAAAGTCCGTGACTCAAGAAGTAGACTTGTAGATGCTGTCAGTAGCAGCCCGGCTTATAAGGAGGTTACTGTATTTATACTCTCCTTGATACACTTGTACGCGTTTTTATTAAAAATATACCCCTTTGTTTATGGTTTTACGTATGGAAACCTTTGATTTTAAAAAAAAATTTCAGGGGTGTTTTGTTTTAAAAGCCTGGTGTTACAAGTTGGTATCAGAGTCGTGGTTTAAGTGAACTAGGTGTCTATAGAGTAGATTCCTGGACTTAAACCTTGAGATAGTAGACATGATATATAGTTAGGTGTATATAAGTTGATATTATATATATAACCTAACTGTTGCTGACTTCTAACGTCTAAGAAGTATGAGCAGCGAATCTTATTTGGAGGAATTTAGGGCGTGGAGCTTTAAGGAGTAGACCAGCCCTTTCTCAAGACTCCATTGAACGGGGGCAAAGAGACAAGTAGCAGAAAATCCACATGACAAGCAATAGTAGCTGCTGTGGTCAGAGAAAGAAATTAGGTGCTAACCTTGACTGATATTCAAGGTGAAAGAAAAGTAGCTGAGACTACAAGAAAAGCAGAAAAATGTTAGTGGACGCTTCAGGAGAAGTTACCACGATTTAGGCCCAACCTTAAAGGGAAGGGACCAAAATGAAAAAGGCGATGCGATGTAAGAAGTGCACGAAAAGCACTAAGAAAATTTGTAGAGTTTTGACTCTACCGCTGAATTATTGAAATTGCAGGAAAAGGGAGCATATTCCTCGAGTTTGTTGTATGGAACGGAAGTGTTTCCAGTGTGGAATTATAGATCACTTTCTTATGAAATACTCACATGCTAAATGTGGAGTAACGGGTGATGAACCCAGGAAAGAACGGGGAGGAAAGAAAGAAGAAACGAAAGGTCGAAAAGGACCAGTGATACCATGAGCATTTCAGCAGACTGTGGGAAAAGCTCGTGAGTAGACTGATATGGTCTCAAATATAATTGTTTTGAATATACTCCCCATATACGTTATATTTGATCCATGGAGCTATGCTTTGGATCGGTGACTTTGATGGCATGTCTGAATATTTCATCAACGATTATGGATGAAATGTTGAAAGTAGCTATAGCAGTTAGCAAATATATTCAAGATATTGAACACCTGGAAGGTAGTTTACTTAAGATTTACGGGACCATTTTTCCCTATAAATCTGAAGCCGATGACTACCAATGAATCTGAAGCAATTGTGTGTATGAATTGGTTAGCAATGAATTATGCTAACATGAATTGTAGAAATAAGAACATTATGGTTCTAAAATCAGAAATGAAATGGACCAAAATCCATGGTAAATGACCGTTGTTGAGAATACCGGTTGTTTTCCTTTGCTTAAACTCGGAAAAGAGTTAGTAAAGGAATGATGTTGTAGTTGGCATACGTGGTATTGGCCAAGTTAAATAAAGCAGTGATAGTAGTGTACTACTTTAAATAAATTCTCGGATGTTTCATTTGAAAAGAACTTCGAGGATTTCTGCCAGATTGGCGAGAAGAGTTTATGATTAAACTGATTTTGGGAGCCGTTTTTGGTATACAGGCTCTGTACTGATTAACATCTGCAGAGATGGCAGAGTGGGAAAACAACTAGAAGAAATTCTTGAATTAGGGTCTCTTATGGCCGAATGTGTCATCATATGGAGCCCTATCTTGTTTGAAAAGAAGAAAGACGAGTTGATGTGTATGTGCATTGACTACTGAGAATCTGATATTCTCGAAACCAGACTGAATATGAGGTACATTTGTACCAGATATTGGAGTTACTTCACTGAGTTAAGTGATATGTAAAATTTTCCAAGTATGAAAAATTTGGCTAAAGAAGTTTCATATTCTTTGGGCATGTTATTAATGCCGAAAATGTTAAAGTGGATCCAGTAGAAATGATGCTATGATAAAACAGAAACCGTCTTGGAATTTGACAGAAATTAGTAGTTCCCTTGGATTGGCGGGTTACTATAGGAGAGTTGTAGAAAACTGCTCCTTGACTATTGTTCTATTGACTAAAGTTGACCAATAAAAGTGAAAAGTCTGAGTGGTAGAAAGACCACATGTAACTTTTCAAAGGTTGAAACAAACCTTATGTGAAGCTCCGGTGTTAGCATTATCGCTAAGCGGAGAAGATAAATTGTTTTATAGAAATGCATCCAGAGTTGATTTTGGATACATGATATTGCAATAGCAATTATGACTTTGACATTGAAGCTTTGGAGACACTACTTATATGGTGTAAAGCTTACTGTTTATACGAAATCATATAAGTTTGAAGTACTTAACTGATTAAAAAGGAAGCTGAATATGAGATAGTAAAGATAGATGGGTTACATAAAAATTTTGGTTATGAAATCTTGTACCATCTCGGTAAAGCAAATGTGGCTATAGATGCCTTGAATTGAAAAGAAAATATCCTTTGAGGGTTATATCCACATGTATGAGTGTGGCGAATTGATTACCTGAGTTGATTCAGGTAGCACAAAAAGAAATGTGCAGATCTGAAAACGTGAAAAGTGAATGAATGATTAGCTATCGAAAGAAGCTAGTTAGAAACTCATGACGATTGAAAACCCTTGGGGTTGTGTATGTGAGTTCCAAGCAAGGTGAGATATGAAATCTACCCTTAAAAGATATATATTGGGATAGATATGCAAAATGTCCGGGGCAGTACCAAACTGTGTAGGATGATATAACCTATGTATTGGTGACCGGGACTAAAGGAAGACATTGAAAGACATGTGAAAAGTGTTTGACTTGTGTGTAACTACAGTCAAATCATTAGAAACATACGGAAAATTTAGCCGTTATGGGTCCCAAAGAAGAAATGGGACGATATTATTATAGACTTTGTAATAAAGTCTTTGCAAGTACCGCATGGGTATGATACTATATGAGTAATAATAGACCGGTTGGTGAAATCAATGTAGATTTATACCGACTAGGGAAGAAATTAAGGTTGAAAAAGTAGTGAAAAACTACATAGAAAGAGTAATTTGTCGACGTGAGTTACCGGTGCCGACTGTATCGGGTCGAGATAATAGAATTATTCGCCGATTTTGGCATAAATCCTAAGAATAATTGGTTCAAAAGTACTAGTAAGTACTGTATATGATGTACAGATTGATAAACAAGGTGAAATAGTGACGCAGACTCTAGAAGATATGCTTGAAATTTGCACAACAGGCCCTGGTGGAAGATGAGAAGATCGTCTATCGTTGGTAGAATTTGTAAGAATTAATAGCTTACATACTAGTATTCTACTGGCTCGTATGAAGTGTTGTACAGAGTACCGTGTTACCCTTCGATTTATTGGATGGAAGATGTGAAAAAGCCGTTGGCTACATCCTAGATTTTGAAACAAGTTAAAAAGAAGACTTGATGAATACGAGAAAAATTTGAAAATGGCTAAGAAGCAATAAAGGTAGTACATGAACCAAAGAGTAAGAATTGTGGTGTATTAATTGAAGTTTCTTGATGAACATCAAGATACTCATAATGTTTTCCATGTGTTCCAACTGCGGAAAACATTGCATGATGAATATCTCTTGCTGAAATTGAGGCAGATGAGAAATTGAGGTACCCGGGACAACCCAAGAAGGTGTTTGACCGGAAGATAAGACAGTTGCGAAATACGAAGATTAGTATGGTTAACGTGCTTTGGCAATACCATAGAGGTTCCCATATGATAGGGGAGACCGAAATTGTCATGAGAAAGAATTACCCTCGCTTGTTTGTATGATTTCGGGGACGAAATCTTTTGAAGGAGGGGAGAATTTGTAACACCACGATACTTTTGCCAAGTATTAATATGTTAATCATAGTGTATTTATGATTTAATATGGTGTTCTAAGTATTAGAAAGTTAATACTAGAAAAGGGTAAATTTGTCATTTTACCATAAAAGGGTAATTTGGTCATTTGACCAAGTGAAGGACCAATTATGTAAAAATATTGTTGCTTGTGGCAAAAGTATAAGAAAAGAGAGTTTTATTGTGATAAAATGTGATAAAAGTGCCAAAAGTTCAAGAAAATGAACTTAAGGACTAAATTTGTAAAGTTTGGAAGTATAAATAGGAGAGTTGACTCTCCTATGTGTGGCTGAACATTTAGAGGCTACGGGAATGGTTTTTGAGAGCAAATTCTGGAAAATCTTTGAAGCTTGAAGCAGGAAATCGGAATCATAGCTTGGAATTGGTGATTCCTAAGTTAAACAAGGTTAGTATTTGAATTTTAACCAAGTTCTTGAGAGTGTTCTTGATGGGTTTTATAGAAACTGAAATCTGCAATTTCAGTTATGATTATGTGGTTTAAAATAGCGTAATACTTCCAGTAAGTCATGCTAAAAGCACTTAATTCAATAATATGGAAGTAGGTTGCTATTCTTGATGAATTGAGATTTTGATCAAGAACCCTAATTCCTGCATTTGATTGATTGAATTGATTTTAATGGATTAAAACCTTGTATTAATGGAGGGTTTTAGTCAGGGAACAAACCCCATATGATTAAGAACTGGATTAAGGACTTAAAATGTCAAAACTGCATGCTACAGTGTAAAATCGCGACTGGTCTGGAACCCTGCCCAGGCGCAAGGCGCGGTGCGCCCAGTTCCAGGCGCAGTGCGCCCTCCGGACAGGGACCTCAAATGTGTGAATTCTCATTTGGCTTGTCCGAATTACCTCAAACTTAAACCATAAGTTTCTAATGGTCTGAAAAGTCTGGGAAAAATATTAAATTGTGTTTTCGACTCCTCGGGGGCACTGTAGAACGATACGAATGCCTCGGGAATGTGTATAACTCATCAAAAGATGGTAAATGGAAACTTTATCATCTAGGGATGGTTTATAGCTGCATAATATGTAACACCCCTTTTCTTTATCAAACCATATTTTAATACAAATACAGTTTATATTACAAACATATTTTACAACTCGTGACTATAAAGTAGCCACCTAATTTTTTTTACAAATTTAAACTCAAGGGGGTATTACAGACTCAATTCAGATAACCATAATTTAAACTTACAGTGTACAAACTGGTCCCAACTGCAACCTTCACTCTTTTCACCTAAGTACATAGCATTTCAAAAATAGTATACGTGAGACATAAAGCCTCGTGAGTAATATGGGTTTAGACCCAAAACCTTTCTGTTCAAAACTTGAAATATTACAAGTAAACTGCTCAAAACTGATTTATATCATAAATCTCAAAATGTCTTTTCTTCTTTACTTTTAAACTTTAAAAATACTTTCTTTCTCAAAACTGATTTCTTTCTCATTTTCTTGTGACCAACTGAAACTCATGAATTAAGTTATTTTAATTCATTCTACTAGCTCCCCTCGCGGGACAGAACAAATCCGCCCACTAGGTTATGCTCATTCTGTCTCCCCTTTGTGACTAGGAACGGATTCAAGCACAAGGGTATACTATGCTAGACAAGTACTTCGCGACGGGAGGTACCATCCCAGTAGTGTCTTCTGATCCCCCGATTATGTGGGTGATCCTAGTCCGGACAACTGACTCTTACTTCTTTCTTTCTTTAATTCTTACTTCATTTCATCTCAAATTGGTCAAAATGGGACACAATTTATAAACAACTCATACTCAAACATTTTATAACTCTTTACTGAAAAAACTTTTAAAAACTGATTTTGACATCTTAGTTCACATAAGGAACTTCTTTCAAAATACTTTGCAAACCATACTTCTTAAAAATCTCTTTGAAACACTAAGCCCTTGTATAGAGCCTCTTTGAAATACTAAGCCCTTGTATAGAGCTACTTTTAAAATTATTTTCCAAACTTTAGTATTTGCAAACATTTAGAAATCTTACTTTTCTGAAAATAACATTTTGCTATGTACTATATAAATCCTCATAAAACTCACCTTGACGTTGCTACAAGTCTCTAAGCTTCTCGTATTCCTTTTCCTTTCCCAGGCTCAATGGTATTTGAAGCACCACCTATACAAGTATCATGTATAAATACTCAATATAATTAACTCTATAGTTCTAAAGTCTCATATGACACAATTCCAGGTTATAACAAATGTATAACCATTAATAAACTCGTTTTATAGTTTTTCTCCGAAATACGCGTATTTTGCTACAGTACCCCCCAGGGGTCGTATTTCAGTTCCGACACTTTTCCATGAAGTCTTCTACTATATTAGACTTGTATTTCAAATTTGAAGTTAATTGGACAAGTCTAGCTCAAATTCTAAAAATCAAGTTTTGACATAAACTTGAAGTTTAGCCACTGCCGCTACAGTGACTTTTCCGCAAGGTCGGATTACAGATTTGACCATTCCCGATAAGGAACTTCCTGGGCGCACTGCGCCTAGCGCCTGGGCAGACTCCTGATCAGTCCCGATTTGGCACTGTAGCACGCAGTTTTGACATTTTAAGTCCTTAATCCAGGTCTTAATCATATGGGGTTTGTTCTAGGACCAAAACCCTTGACTAATAACAAGTTTTAAGCAATTAGAAACACATTAATCACACCAATTCATGATTTAGGGTTCTTGAGCAACATTTCAATTTCTCAACAATAGCAACCTACTTTGCTATTTTTAACATATGTTCTTACTACATGAACATGTTTAAGCCCAGAAATCATATACACTTCATGGATTATGACTGAAATTACAGATTTCTGTCCACTCCATGGAAACTCATCAAGAACACACAAAAGCTTAGGTTTACTAACCTTGTTTAACTTAGGAATCACCAATTCCAATGTTGTTTCCTTTGATTTCTTGGCAAAACTTCAAGAATTTCTTCTTCCCTCTTGCTCTCTCTAGCTCTCTCTCGTATCTTCTGAAATGTTCCACTGGGTTCTTGATTATGAGAGGATAACTCTCATATATCAATTATATTTAAAGTTTTATAAATTATTTACACTTTGGTCCCTTAAATCTCAACTTTCATTCAAAAATGGTCCTAAGACCCATAACTTTGCAACCAAAGTTCCATTAACTTCTAACTTAACATTTTCTTGACATTTTGGTCATTTCCATGTCAAATGACCATTTTGCCCTTTTCGGCCATATTTTACTATTCATGCGGTAAAACTCCAAATTTCATATAAACTCTTATTTCCTATATTATTATTTCACAAATACATAGTATTTTACATAATAGTCTTATAACGTGTCAAAAGACCGTTTTACCCTTTTACAACTTTTTCGCGGGTTCTTACAGTCACCCCTCCTTAAGCGGATTCCGTCCTCGGAATATTTTCGTAATCTGTGAAATTCGGATATCTTCTCTTCAATTCCTCTAACGTCTCCCGAGTTAGGTTTGACCCTAACGGGTGCTTCCACTTGACTAGTACAAGGTCAATCTCCTTGTTCCTTAGCTTCTTAGTCTACATTTCTAGGATGGCTTCGGGTTCCTCAATCAGTTTGCTAGGAGTCTCCACCCTCAGGTCGGTATACGGTATTACTAACTCTTCTTTACCAAAATACTTTTTCAAGTAGCATACATGAAAGTTATCATGTATTCCACTAAGTTCGGGTGGTAACTCTAGCTTAAATGCTTGCAATCCCACTCTTTTCAGAATTCTAAAAGGTCCAATGTATCTTGGACTTAGCTTTCCTCTCTTGCCAAATCTGACCACTCCTTTCCATGGCGACACTTTTATCATCACCAAATCTCCTTCTTGCAAGTCATACGGTCTCTTCTTTAGATTCGAGTAACTCTTTTGCCGATCTTGTGCTGCTTTCATGTTGGCTTGAATTACTCCAATCTTCTCATTAGTTACTCTAACAATCTCTGGCCCCGTAAGCTTAGTCTCACCCGCCTCCAACCAGCATAAAGGAGTTCTACACTTTCTACCATACAATGCCTTAAAGGGTGGCATTTTAATTCTAGAATGGTAGCTGTTATTGTATGCAAACTCCACTAATGGTAGGTGTTCATCCCAACTGCCTCCAAAATCCATCACGCATGACCATAGCATGTCTTCTAATGTCTGGATCGCTCGTTCACTCTGACCATCCGTTTGTGGATGATACGCTGTACTTAGCTGAATTCTCGTCCCCATTTTATCTTGTAAAGCTCTCCAAAAGTTAGAGGTAAATCTGGGGTCTCTGTCTGACACGATAGACAATGGTGCACCGTATCTTCTTAACACTTCATCTGTATACAACTGGGCTAACTGCTCCAATGGAGTAGTTTTTTTATGGCTAGAAATAGTGCACTTTTGGTCAACCGATCTACTATGACCCATATGCTATCATAACCTCTTCTCGTTCTCGGTAACCCGACAATCAAGTCCATGGTTACATCTTCCCACTTTCCGGCTGGAATATGCAATGACTAAGCATCTCCATGCGGGACCTGATGTTCCGCCTTGACTTGTGCACAAATGACAGACTTGGAGATGTACTTAGCTATCCTCTTCTTCATTCCAGGCCACCAGTACTGTCTTTTCAGATCTTGATAAGTCTTGGTACTCCCTGGATGTATGGAATACTTTGACTTATGCGACTCTTCTAGAATCAGCTTTCTCAATCCTCCTGCCTTCGGTACCCAAATGCGGTTTCTGAAAGTCTTCAACCCTTGACTGTTGGTTTCAAACTGCATATCTTTTCCTAGTTTTTCATCTTTTAAGTCTCCACTTTCTTCAACTTTCTGCTGAGCTGCTTTAATCTGTTCTATGATACTGGACACCAGTTCTATGCGTATTGATCTTGCCTTGATTCTTTTCTCAGGAGCTTTTCTACTCAATGCATCTGCTACTACATTTGCTTTACCCGGATGGTATACAATGTCACAATCATAGTCACTGATCAGCTTTAGCCAGCTGCTCTGTCTCATGTTCAACTCTTTTTGAGTGAACACATATTGCAAACTCTTGTGATCGGTGAATAGCTTGCACTTTGTACCATACAAGTAATGTCTCCAAATCTTCAAGGCAAATACGATCGCTGCAAGTTCTAGATCGTGGGTTGTGTACTTTTTCTCTGGATCTTTCAACTGTCTGGAAGCGTATGCTATAACCTTTCCTCTTTGCATCAACACACAGCCAAGACCCGGATGCGAGGCATCGCTGTATACTTCAAAGTCTTCTGTCCCATCTGGTAACGTAAGGACAGGCGCGTTACACAACTTTTCTTTCAATGTAGCAAAAGCTCTTTCTTGTTCTTCTTGCCATCTAAATTTCTCTTCTTTCCGGGTTAGTCGTGTAAGTGGCACAGCTATACGGGAGAAATCTTGAATGAATCTCCGGTAATACCCGGCAAGACCGAGAAAACTTCTAACTTCTGTTGGCGTCTTAGGTGGCTCCTATTTCATCACTGCTTCAACTTTTGCTGGGTCAACTTTTATACCTTGGATAGAAACAACATGTCCAAGGAACTGCACTTCCCGCATCCAAAACTCGCATTTTGAGAACTTTGCATATAGCTGTTCTCGCTTCAAGGTCTAAAGCACTGCTCGCAAGTGACTCGCATGCTCTTCTTTATTCTTTGAGTATATCAGTATGTCATCTATGAACACTATAACAAATCAGTCTAGAAACGGTTTACAGACCCGATTCATTAAGTCCATAAAAATCACTGGTGCATTCGTAAGACCGAATGGCATTACTAGGAACTCGTAATGCCCGTATCGTGTACGGAATGCTGTCTTCTTTACATCACTTTCTTTCACCCTGACTTGGTGATAGCCTGATCTCAAATCAATCTTTGAAAAATAATCTGCACCTTGTAACTGATCAAACAAATCATCTATTCTGGGCAACGGGTAACGGTTCTTGATGGTAATCTTGTTCAATTCTCTGTAATCAATGCACATCCGCATTGATCCGTCTTTCTTCTTTACAAACAGAACTGGAGCACCCCACGGAGAAGAACTAGGCCTGATGAAGCCTTTATCTAGTAACTCCTGCAACTGGGACATTAATTCCCGCATCTCTGTTGGTGCTAACTGGTACGGTGCTCGGGCTATTGGGGAAGCTCCTGGAACAAGATCTATCCGGAACTCAACTTGCCTTTCTGGTGGCAAGCCTGGTAATTCATCTGGGAAAACTTCTGGGAATTCTTTTACTACTTCTATGTCTTTATACGTCTATTTTACTTTGTCTTCAGTCATTACATAGGCCAGGAAAGATACACACCCTTTCCTGATACATTTTCGGGCCTTAGCTACACTGATGATACTGGGCACATGCTTTCTTCTTTCCCCATATACGTACACCTTAGCTCCTAGGGTTTTAACAGACACCCTCTTCTGACCACAAGCTATCTTCGCATCATTTGCACCAAGCCAATCCATTCCAATTATTACATCAAAGGACTTAATTCCAATAGGAAGGATATTAAGTCGGAACTTCTTGTCGTTAATGTCAAGTTCGCAATCTCGGTACATATGCTGAACTTCAACAAATTTCCCGTCCGCCACTTCTACCTCAAAAACTAGATCTAACAATTCTAATGGAACTCTCAATCTAGCTCCAAATCCATGAGACACGAACGAATATGTAGAACCGGAATCAAACAACACATATGCAGGTGTCGAGTTGATCAGTAGTATACCTGAGACCACATCGTGCGTCTCCCTTGCCTCTTCCCTGGTGATCTGAAAAGCTCTAGTCTTCACCTTCTGGGGTTCTGTCTTCTTCTGAGCTGTTGACACCACAGTTTCTCCTCCCTTGTTTGGGCAGTTGAAACTATAGTGCCCCATCTGATGGCATGAGAAGCACTCCACTTCACTGGCTTTCTTGGCTTTGCAGTCTTTCGCTTTGTGACCGAGTCCGCCACAATTAAAACAGGCGTTTGATCCCGCTCGGCACTCGCCACTGTGTTCCTTCCCACATTTCTCACACTTTTTTACACTTCCTTGTCGACTCTGACTTGAACTTATCTTCCCTTTCTTCTTTATGTTCCCACTGCCACTAACTGTCTTCCTCTTGTCACTAAAGCCAGGTCCTTCCTCCTTTCTTCGTTTTCCAACATCCTCCACGGTTCGGGCAGCATTGATCGCCCCATCTAATGTTTCAGCTTTCTTTACTTCTAACTCATAATTCCATGGCAAACCCCGGACATAGCGGTTAATTCGGGACCGCTCACTGGGTAAGACTCCCCCACAAAAGGCAACATGTCGCAAAACTTCTTCGTATATTCGTCCACCATCAATTCTCCTTTCTTTATTGTTAAGAAATCTTCGTTCATTTTCTCCAAATCTCGCGTGGGACAGAATTTATCTTTGAGACACGAGACAAACTCCGCCCATGACCAGCCATATACAACATCTTTTCCCAAACTCTCGCATTTTGTGTTCCACCACACCAGAGCATCATCCTTCAACTTCCGGGAGGCGTAGTTGACTTGGTCTTTTTCTCCACATTTGCTTGCTTGCATCACTTGTTCGATTTCTCGGACCCATCGCATTGTCACCTTCGGCTCAAAACTGCCATGGTATTCGGGCGGTTTGCAAGCCATAAAGGACTTAAAAGAACAGCCCTTTTCTTCCTTCTTGTTCCCTCCACCAACCTCTTCCTCAGTCGTCTTTTTGGAGACTTCTTGTGATAATTGGGCACTAGGTTCACCCATTCGGCTGTCGATTATGTTATTCACATCCTGCTTTAGCTCATTTCGTAAATTATTGATTAGGTACTGAATTGCTTCCAAAGTGACAGGTTGTGGTGGTGGGTTTGGCTCGGCCCCATCATTTCAAATAACATGTGGTCCACTTCCTCTTGAAGAAGTGTGACTGCCCTCACCCCTGTCAGCTTGTCTTTCGCCTTCCATTACTATATAGATAAACAAAATGTCTGTTTAATACGCAATTCTATATAGTATTTTGTAAGCAGTAGCATGTTATCTCCTTATCTTGACTGCACTTTTATAGCAGTCATACTCACTCTATAACGTCTATAAATCTAAGTGTACCTCTACATTACTAAGGCACCTTACTACTACTCTTGCTAGTTTAAGCCTAGGATGGTATTCCAACCTAATTCGCTTAAACTATGACTTTGATACCAAAACTGTAACACCCCTTTTCTTTATCAAACCATATTTTAGTACAAATACAGTTTATATTACAAACATATTTTACAACTCGTGACTATAAAGTAGCCACCTAATTTTTTTTACAAATTTAAACTCAAGGGGATATTACAGACTCAATTCAGATAACCATAATTTAAACTTACAGTGTACAAACTGGTCCCAACTGCAACCTTCACTCTTTTCACCTAAGTACATAGCATTTCAAAAATAGTATACGTGAGACATAAAGCCTCGTGAGTAATATGGGTTTAGACCCAAAACCTTTCTGTTCAAAACTTGAAATATTACAAGTAAACTGCTCAAAACTGATTTATATCATAAATCTCAAAATGTCTTTTCTTCTTTACTTTTAAACTTTAAAAATACTTTCTTTCTCAAAACTGATTTCTTTCTCATTTTCTTGTGACCAACTGAAACTCATGAATTAAGTCATTTTAATTCATTCTACTAGCTCCCCTCGCGGGACAGAACAAATCCGCCCACTAGGTTATGCTCATTCTGTCTCCCCTTTGTGACTAGGAACGGATTCAAGCACAAGGGTATACTATGCTAGACAACTACTTCGCGACGGGAGGTACCATCCCAGTAGTGTCTTCTGATCCCCCGATTATGTGGGTGATCCTAGTCCGGACAACTGACTCTTACTTCTTTCTTTCTTTAATTCTTACTTCATTTCATCTCAAATTGGTCAAAATGGGACACAATTTATAAACAACTCATACTCAAACATTTTATAACTCTTTACTGAAAATACTTTTAAAAACTAATTTTGACATCTTAGTTCACATAAGGAACTTCTTTCAAAATACTTTGCAAACCATACTTCTTAAAAATCTCTTTGAAACACTAAGCCCTTGTATAGAGCCTCTTTGAAATACTAAGCCCTTGTATAGAGCTACTTTTAAAATTATTTTCCAAACTTTAGTATTTGCAAACATGTAGAAATCTTACTTTTCTGAAAATAACATTTTGCTATGTACTATATAAATCCTCATAAAACTCACCTTGACGTTGCTACAAGTCTCTAAGCTTCTCGTATTCCTTTTCCTTTCCCGGGCTCAATGGTATTTGAAGCACCACCTATACAAGTATCATGTATAAATACTCAATATAATTAACTCTATAGTTCTAAAGTCTCATATGACACAATTCCAGGTTATAACAAATGTATAACCATTAATAAACTCGTTTTATAGTTTTTCTCCGAAATACGCGTATTTTGCTACAGTACCCCCCAGGGGTCGTATTTCAGTTCCGACACTTTTCCATGAAGTCTTCTACTATATTAGACTTGTATTTCAAATTTGAAGTTAATTGGACAAGTCTAGCTCAAATTCTAAAAATCAAGTTTTGACATAAACTTGAAGTTTAGCCACTGCCGCTACAGTGACTTTTCCGCAAGGTCGGATTACAGATTTGACCATTCCCGATATGTTTTTATACCATTTTAAGGCTATGGCAAAAATTTCAGATCAAACGGACATGCCTAGCTATGGTTTCTAACTTTTATGGTTTCTATCATTTTAGTCCCTGTTTGATGGGCGCACTGCGCCAGGGTTGGGCGCACTGCGCTTGGGCACACCTCGCCCTGATCCTGGGCGCACTGCGCCTAGCGCCTGGGCAGATTCCTGATCAGTCGCGATTTGGCACTGTAACACGCAGTTTTGACATTTTAAGTCCTTAATCCAGGTCTTAATCATATGGGGTTTGTTCTAGGACCAAAACCCTTGACTAATAACAAGTTTTATGCCATTAGAAACACCTTAATCACACCAATTCATGATTTAGGGTTCTTGAGCAACATTTCAATTTCTCAACAATAGCAACCTACTTTGCTATTTTTACAATATGTTCTTACTACATGAACATGTTTAAGCCCAGAAATCATATACACTTCATGGATTATGATTGAAATTACAGATTTCAGTCCACTCCATGGAAACTCATCAAGAACACACAAAAGCTTAGGTTTACTAACCTTGTTTAACTTAGGAATCACCAATTCCAATGTTGTTTCCTTTGATTTCTTGGCAAAACTTCAAGAATTTCTTCTTCCCTCTTGCTCTCTCTAGCTCTCTCTCTCGTATATTCTGAAATGTTCCACTAGGTTCTTGATTATGAGAGGATAACTCTCATATATCAATTATATTTAAAGTTTTATAAATTATTTACACTTTGGTCCATTAAATCTCAACTTTCATTCAAAAATGGCCCTTTTCGGCCATATTTTACTATTCATGCGGTAAAACTCCAAATTTCATATAAACTCTTATTTCCTATATTATTATTTCACAAATACATAGTATTTTACATAATATTCTTATAACGTGTCAAAAGACCATTTTACCCTTTTACAACTTTTTCGCGGGTTCTTACATAATATTTGACTCTTATGTATTAGAGTCAACTGAAATGGTTATTAACCTATTACCATTTGATATGTAAATAAATATATAGGTACGAAACAAATAGTTGTGGTGCATGCGAAGGCAAGAAACAACCGGGATTTAAATACAGCTAGCATCCAGGTGAGTAATCTCACTTATACCACATATGATATGTGTTGATTGGATTGTTACAGATTGAAACGGCCTTGGGGGACGAAAATGATAATTTTCAAGATATGGTGAAAAGGCAATATAGGATAAGCCGTGAGTCAATGAAATGACAAGAACGGAGCCGTGAGCCATAAACGATTACAACATGAAATGTTATTAAATGGTGCGGCCACTTGTGGCTATGATATTGGATGTTATATCCAACTGGTGCGGCCTATATGGCTATGATATTGGATGTTATATCCAACTGGTGCGGCCTATATGGCTATGATATTGGATGCTATATCCAACTGGTGCGGCCTTTATGGCTATGATATTGATATATGGGAATGGTTCTGCCTTATGGCTATGAAATCGGGTTATGATAACCAATTGGTGCAGCCTGAGGCTATGATAAATGTTGAACTTGTTCTGGTGCGGCTTGTATAGCTACGATACATGGTGCGGCTTATATAGCCATGATAAATGGTGCAGTCAATTGTGACTAAGAGGTATGGGACAGAAGTGGTAATTGAGAATTTATATGTTTATTTTCTCTTGTATATATGTGGATTTATGTGGCTAACAGCTTTGATTTGATCAATGTGCAAATAACAGGTTAGATATGATAGTTATCCTTGAAATTAAATGGTGCGGTCTTAGGACCATGATTTTGGGTTATTGAACCTAAATTGGTGCGGCCTTCGGGCTATGATCTAAACGATGAAACTGTTGGTGCGGCCTTAGGGCTATGATCTGAACAGGTTAAATATTTTGGTGTGGCCTATATGGCTATGATATATGGTGCGGTCAACGACGACTATGATTTGTGGGACAAAAACTGTTTGAGAGTTTAATTGTTATTATTCTCTTATATATGTGTGACGTTATTTGCAGATATGATTACTCACTGAGCTTTGTAGCTCATACGTTTGTTAAATGTCCCTGCAGGTTAGCATAACCCCGATAAGGGTAAGGATAAAGTCCGTGACTCAAGAAGTAGACTTGTAGATGCTGTCAGTAGCAGCCCGGCTTATAAGGAGGTTACTGTATTTATACTCTCCTTGATACACTTGTACCCGTTTTTATTAAAAATATACCCCTTTGTTTATGGTTTTACGTATGGAAACCTTTGATTTAAAAAAAAATTTCAGGGGTGTTTTGTTTTAAAAGCCGAGTGTTACACCTCTTGATTTAGAAATCAAGATCACGTTTATGATGTTAGAATCAGTCTTCCTTAACTCTTATTTATGTTTCCCTCAATCAATTTTTAATAAAAATGGATATAATCGCATCTGGAGGTGTTTTGGGATCTTTCCCCCCGAAATGAACATTCATGACTAATAAGGGGTTTGTTCACATGAGGTTAGCATCGCAAACCTAAGTGTTAGCGTCGCTAACCTAAGTTTTGTCATTTAGACACCTCGTTTGGATCCACGATTGCCCCCAGGTCACATCCTACACGACCCGAGTGACTTTTTGCCATTTTCCAAGCTCAAACTCCTTCCAAAAGGTTCTCTAACCACACTAACACATATTACAACCTAACTAATCTTAATCACACCAAAAGATTAGTACATAAGAAAGGCATCAACATATTCTTACTCATCAAACAACTCAAAACTTGATGGGAATCACAAAAGATTACCTCACCCTTACGCTAAGTAACTAATAGTTAAAACCACAAACCTATAAGGTAATAACTCTACTTACCTTAATAAGTATCTGAAGAGGAAAATGGGTCTTATAACGTTCCCCACTCCACATCTCAAAGGGTGTCTTATCAACCTTCTTAGTTGGGACGAGGCTCAAGATATGAGCCGCAGTTTCTAAGGCATGACCCCAGAAACTTATTGGAAGTGTAGCACGTCTCATCATAGATCGAACCATGTCTAACAGCGTTCGATTTCTCCTTTCAGACACACCATTGTGCTGTGCTACTCTTGGAGGAGAGAATTATGATACTATTCCACAATCCCTAAGATGATCGTAAAATTTTTGACTAAGATATTCTCCGCCCCTATCGGAACGAAGCATCTTAATATTCTTTCCCACCTGATTCTCTACTTCGTTCTGAAATTGTTTGAACACTTCAAAGGTTTTCAACTTATGTTTAATCAGATAAACATAACCGTATCTACTGAAAAGCAACAGTAAATGTCACAAAGTAGCGTTCACCTTGTCTATTGGCGGATCTGAATGGTCGACAAACATCTGTGTGGATTAGTTACAACAGATCTTTGCCTCTATCACAACTTCCTATGAATGGCGATTTGGTCATCTTGCCAAGTAAGCAAGACTCACAGACATCACCCGATTTTACATAAAATGATTCCAATATTCCTTTCGACTAGAGCTTGGCGATGCGATTCTTGTTTACATGACTAAGACGATAGTGTCATAGACGTGATTTATCGAGAACATTCTCGTTAGAATCAACATTCAAAGTTATATTATCATTCCTACAAACACAAAAAAACACTTTCATATATGCCATTACAAGGACTAGCTTTAAAACAAAACAAACACTACTAGAAAAAAGGCCTTTAATGACACGCATTGCGTGTCATAAAAGGGTACAGATGACACGCAAATGTATGTCAAGGAAGCCCCTGTCATAAATGATAGATGACACACATTTGTGTGTCGTAAAATTTACGACATACATTAATGACACACGTTTATGACTTACAATGTAAGTCATAAATTTTTTTTAAACAAATTATATATATATATATATATATATATATATATATATATATATATATATATATATATATATATATATTAGAATATCTATATATATATATATATATATATATATATATATATATATATATATATATATATATATATATATATATATATATATATATATATATTAGAATATCACACTAAATTTAATTTCTTATAATATAGAATATCATTAGTACAAAATTACAAATACAATTATTTGTTTCCTAAATTTATCCCTGAATTTATACTAACACTGCAAGATAAAGCACCAAAACAGTTGGTGAAACATCAAGAAATATAAAAACACATTCATTCATTGTTTTCTATATTTGTCCCTGAAATTAAAAGCACCATCAGATCCACAATATGCGAATGTGTGTTGGACCTGAAAAGAAAACAACTCGTTAAAAAATTTTATTATCATTCAACTATACTTTGATGCATTAGCCCTTCCTGCTATGCTTGATCTACCATCACCCAAGTTACTCTATACCTATTTAGATGATCCCTGAAATTAACATGAAACACTTAATTACATGAACATCTAATATGGACAATTACATATAATAACCAAGCAATTTTAACTGCTCTTTCTGGCTTTTTACTATGTAGGAGGTCAGGAAACAATATCCAATTTCCCAAAGTTGTAAGGGACTAAAGGGAAATTGAAAAATAAGCAAATTGTGAAGTTAAAAATAAGCATATCAAATACCAGTTACAACATACCACACAAAAAAAAAAAAAGGGCATAGACGTAGCCAATCCATGAAGGATCTCCCCATTGCAAAGACTGCAAAAAGATGAATCATATCAATATGGTGACCTTAAACTTTTCACAAGTAAATGAAGTTTTTGATCTAAATCTTTGTTCTGTAAACTAGTACAAATGACAAACTATATATTACCCAATAGAAAAAAAATATTACTTGCCTATTGGAGATCGTTAACTAGTCCCACAAATTGTATATACCTATGAAGTCATTACTTTGAAAAGGCCTCCAAACCAGAGAACCTATAGAGGACAACCAACATCCAATAGTTAAGTGATAGAAATAATTCACGAACTGCAATTTTTAGAGTAACTTAAAACTTGAGAATTTCATGTTACGGATGAAAGGTCAAGGTAAAATCTTTACATTTTGACAGATCTCAAAGCAGACCCTAAAAGTAAAATAAAAGGAACAATCAGCATAATCTGAAAAAATGACATGTAAAGTTCAGCATTCGCTCACCTCTTCAAAGTTGTTCGAAATGTACTTCGCTAAAGCCAATCTATTTCAGATGAATTGGCTTGAGAAATCAAATCAAAATATCGAAGAATGATTATGATTCATCATTTTCTGCATCTTAATTCAATCAGCCCCTAACTTGGTTATTAATGCTTTAGGAAACAATACCAACATCATTCCATCAATGGTAATGCAATTTCTGTAATCCATTCAACGATACTCAAGAAATTTCAAAAATCCCAAACTAGGGTTCGTAACATACCTTCAATAACATGTCGACTATGTAGAAATCCAAACTTCTGGACCACTTCAAGCATCAATCGGGTTAGAAGTAGTCCTCCTGACCACCGTCGACCACCACACCGCCGCCAAAGGCGACATTGCTGCCGTCCTTAATCCCCAACAACGCTCTTTCCTTTCTTCATGCCTGCTTCTCTCGAACTCTCGTCATCTATGCCCCTCTCTCGCAGTCCTTCCTCTTCCGATTCAACAAATTACACACACAAACACATGCAATCAGTGTGGGTGTGTGTTTCTGTTTCATTCTTCCCGTTTTCCTTCCTCTCTTTTTTCTGATACGCATTCCAAAAGTACGCATATAGGAAATCGAAATCTGCCCCTGACCAAATCTGATTTTGACCCACAGTCGGAAGACTACGTAGGATCGATGGTGCTCCGACAACGCCGATCTGAGGAGCCATGGATAATCACTTCACGTATGGGAGTTGAAGAGAAGGGAGGTGGGGAAGATCAATTTACGTAAAAGGTTAGAACTGACAAACCCTAGATATCGATCGGGTTGGGAACGATGTGAGGAGGCGAGGATGACACGCTTTTTTATAAAACGACATCAAAGTGTCTCCCGTGTCTTTTTTTTAATGTTTGATTATGATACTAAAAGATGACATACATTTTTGTATGTCGTAACTATTATAAAATATGACATAAATTTACGACATACAATTATGTATGTCATAAATTCTCCAGATTTTAAAAAATATGACATTTTTTTAATGACATACGTTTTTGTATGTCATAAAACTATTGTGTGTCATAGTTCGTATGTCATTAAAAGCTATTTTTCTAGTAGTGAAATTATTTTTATAAACCAAAATGTTGCCATTATCATTGTCAAAATAAAATCAACAAAGCATAAAATGAAATAATGTTTCGAGCCATTTCTGGCTAGTAGCAACAATTTAATAACTTAATCGAACTAACACTATTCAGCATCAGCACATAGCTTCGGATTCCTTGTAACAGCAGCTATTTGTCTGTTTCCCATAATCAGGTTGAGCTCCCCATGCTGCAGCTTCCTACTTTCCCTTAGTCCATGCATATCAGCACAGATGTGAGTACCACATCATGTATCAAGGACCAATGGATTAGAAGTCATAGTACTATATAATTCGATCATAAATATACTTGATGTGCCACACTCTTTGACCATGTTGTTCTTCAGCTCCAGGTACTTTGGGCAGCTACATTTCTAATGTCCCTTCTGCTGACAGTAAAAGTAGATAGCCTCTTTCGGGTCACTAGTAGGGGCAATGTCGGACTCAGCCATTCTCTTAAAGCCTTGGTTGCTTTTAGCTTTTCCATTTTCCTTTGGGATGAGAACTTTTCTTTTGTTTGCCACCACCATGACGAATGGCTAGGACGGGACCAGGGGAGTTAGTACCATGAGCCTGCTTCATGCTGGCCTGAACAGTCTTCAGCATCCCATGTAACTCTATCATGGTCTTGTCCAGGTTGTTCGTATTATAGTTCATGATGAACTGTTGGTATGAATCATAAAGCGAGTTAAGGACCATGTCAATGGCTAAATACTTAGGTAATTGGACACCAAGATTTTCCAGCCTGTTGATGTACGACTTCATTTTCTGAATGTGCGTACATACAGACGCTCCGTCTTGCAGTTTACAAGCAATCAGCGATTTGGCGATCTCAAATCGCTCCTTCCTAGCTTGCTCTTGGAACATTTCCTTGAGCTGCAGGTTGATGTCGTATGCACTAGCATTCTCAAAACCCTTTTGGAGCTTTGAGGCCATGGTCACTAACATCAGGCAGGCAACCTTAGTCGAGTCGTCATAGTGCTTATCATAAGCAGCTATATCTTCATCAGCAACAGTGTCATCTAAATCTGGGAGATCAGTGTCAAGGACATACTCTTTGTCCTCAAATCTCAAAGCAATCCTTAAAGCCCCGATCCAGTCGAGATAGTTTGGACCCGTAAGCTTTTCCCTCGAGAGGACGGAAAGCAGTGAGATATTGGTTGGTGCAGGAGAAGGAGGAATTGGACCCGAGTTGTTATTATTGTTATTTGCAAACACTTATAAAACAGAGTTTAATTTAGTTAGTTTGACTTTTAATCCTTTAAAGAATTACCCAATTTATTTACAAAGGCTAGGACCCAAGATTTCCCGGTTGTGATGTGAAAATGGATGTAGTAATCACACCACAATGGTCATCAAGGTAGAAAAAAGATTTTGTCAGTTTCTGTATTAGTACATTCAAGAAACAAAACTAAACGGAACCAGGTAACAACGAATACCACTCTGGTATGAAAGTTGGAACACATGAAAGTTGGAACAGAGTGGTACGAATACCACTCTGTTCGAATTTCGGTTGGTACCTACTTGAGTTCGATATTTATTCTATAAAACATAGGGTACATGAAGTGGCCGAGAGATAGAGATGGGTTAGATGAGAGGACCCGCGGGCCTGCCTACGTTGGCGACTTCACGACTCCGGCATGTGTGGGTTCATGATAGATAGGTGAGATGCAACTTCTTGAGCCCTCCCAACACTGGTACATTATGTTTCGATACTTGTACATTGGGAGAGGATTGAGAAAAATGTGTTTATTGTGTTGTAGGTTAGAAATGAAATCCTACACCTTTATTCCTAATATGATAATCTAGGTATACACTTTAGATATAAATATATACATGGGATACGTTATGTACCTTGCTAAAAGTCCACAATATTTGATTTGGTTTTGTTTTGAACTAATTTTTCTCACAAATGTAGAATTTTCATTAAGCATAAAAATTAATTAAACTACAATTTAATCATAATCTACTTATCCAAACCTTAATTAAAGCTGTTTGCCTATATTGAATAATATATTCATCAAAATCAATATTTAAAGAAAAATAATTCGAAATTAGAATCCGTAAAAATATTTCAATGAGTATAGAGAAGTTATAGCCTTATAGGCATAAAGTTTGTAGAAGATATAAAGTTATTTTACTTAGATTATAATCAATATTCGTTTATATAAATTTTCAAATTTTCCTATAAATAACTCTAAAATAAGATATAACTAAAATCCATAATTTTTAGGTACATGAATTATAAATCTCATATTTTTAATGTTTTTAACAAAATTAAAAGTTTTCGTTTTGAATGTTTAAAGTTCCTATAAAATATAAAAATCACTTTAAATAAATGATTAAAATATGCCAATCTAATATTCTAAAACTACTGTTACGAAATGATCAAAACAATCTTATTTCTATCGGAAACCAAATTATTTATTTTCATGATTACTAAGTTTTTATGACGTACATTCCTAAGGTGAATGATCCTCGACTGGTTTCTGATTTTAGACCTATTAGTCTAATTGGTTGTCAATATAAAATTGTTGGCAAACTGCTTGCTAATCGGCTTATTATGGTGATTGGTGGGTATATCAGTCCGGAACAGTCTGCGTTTCTGAAGGGTAGATTTATTCTTGATGGTCCAATGATTCTTAATGAGGTGATGGGTTGGTATAAGCGTAAACACAGGAAGATTTTTGCGTTTAAAATTGATTTTGAAAAAGCTTATGATTCTCTTTGTTGGGAGTTTTTGGATGTGGTAATGGCCGAGATGGGGTTTGGTTTTAGGTGGAGGAGATGGATTGAGGGGTGTTTTACTAATGTCCGTGTTTCTATTCTTGTTAATGGTGTTCCGACTGATGAGTTTGAAATGGCTAGGGGTTTAAGACAAGGAGATCCGTTATCTCCTTTTCTGTTCATCATTTCCATGGAAGGTCTTCATGCCATTGTGTCGAAGGCAGTGTAGTGTAATCTCATTAACGGGATGTCCTTGGCTAATGACGGGTTGGTTATTTCTCATTTGATATATGCTGATGACGTTATTTTTCTTTGTGATTGGGACGTTCGTTGTGCTAGAAATCTGATTGGGTTGCTGAGGTGTTTTTATGTTACTTCGGGTTTGAAGATTAATGTTAGTAAGAGTAAGATCCTTGGAGTTGGAGTTGTGAATTCTGAGATGCAGGAGATGGTGAGTATGTTGGGTTATGGAGTTGTGGATAGTCCGATTACCTATTTGGGAGTTCCTGTGGGTTGTAACATGGGTCGTATCAAGCATTGGAATAAAATTATGGACAAATTTAAAATTAGATTGTCCTTGTGGCATGCTCGTATGCTTTCGATTGGTGGTCGTCTGGCGCTCATCAAGGCGTTCTTGGGCAGCTTGCCCACTTATTATTTGTCCCTGTATCGTATTCCTGTAGGTGTTGAAAAAGCTTTGAAATCCTTGAGGAATAACTTTTTTATTGGTGCTGATTTGGAGGAAAGAAAAATGACATGGGTGGCTTGGAGGAAGTGTATGGCGAGTATGGAATTAGGTGGTTTGGGACTCAGGAGTATTTTTAGCTTAAATTGTGCTCTTTTGTTTAAATGGATTTGGCGGTTTAGAAAAAGGCCGGGGATTTGTGGGCTAAGGTGATTGTTTCGATTCATGGTGGTGATGTAGAGTGGAATAGCTTGCGAGGCAGTGGGGGGGTGTTTAGTCCGTGGTTGGAAATCTTAAAATCGATGGCACATTTGAAAGAGATAGGGGTTGAATTGATAGCTAGGTGTAAGCGGGGTGTTGGGGATGGGAGAAACACTTCTTTTTGGAATGATCTGTGGTGTGGCAATGTATGCTTACGTGATAAACTTAATCGTGTGTTTGCTTTGGATTTACATAAGAATTGCATGGTGGCGGAGAGAGTGAATCTCCATGGTTGGGGGCCTTTTTTTGCGTCATTTGCCGACTGGTGGGGTTGAGTTAGATCAGTTTCAAGCTTTGAAGGTGTTGGTGGATCAGGTAGGGATTTCGAATAAGGAGGATGGTTGGGTTTGGGATATAGATTTAGTTGGGGTTATTCAGTGGCGTCGTGTAGGAGCTTGATTGACAATTCGTTATTGGAGGTGTCGAATATGAAGACCAGGTGGAATCGGGTTCTTCCTGCTAAGGTGAATGTTT
This sequence comes from Cichorium intybus, assembly GCA_023525715.1. Taxonomy (NCBI): domain Eukaryota; kingdom Viridiplantae; phylum Streptophyta; class Magnoliopsida; order Asterales; family Asteraceae; genus Cichorium; species Cichorium intybus. The sequence goes on along the minus strand of CM042017.1, from coordinate 92,965,955 downwards.
TTATGTGGAAACTTAAGTTGAACCATTTGCCTTCCAAAGTTAATTCGGAAAGGAGAAGATTGGATTTGGATTATACTTTGTGCCCAGTTTGTATGACGGATGTGGAGACGGTCAATCATCTTTTCTTTTCTTGTGATGTGGCATTTGATATTTGGGCATTGGTGACGAGATGGTGGGAGCTTGATATTCCGAAATGTTCTTCTATTAGTGATTGGGATTCTTGGTTTGATGATTTACGGATGAAGAAGAAGGCTGAAGTGTGTTTGGAAGTTGTTTGTTATACGTTGGGATGGGCGATTTGGTCTTTTCGGAATAAGTCTTTGTTTGATAAGAGTAAGCCTTTTAAGGCGGCTTTGTGGGATTTTAAACAATCCCAATCGTTTTTTTGGGTTAGTTCTAGGTTTCGTTCGATTCGAATTTCTTGGAGTGATTAGGTGTCTAATCCTAATGTAACTATTACCTCTTTGTAATTTCGCTAGCGTTTTGTTAGTTTCTTAATTTAATCTTTTGCCGCCGTTCAAAAAAAAAGTTTTTATGACATATAAGTTATTTTACTTAAAATAGTAATATATTGACAAAAAGAATAAATGCATATATAAATATTTATAATTTATATCAATAGATAATTGGTTCCAATTGTCTAATGGGATGTTCTCGCTCTAAAATTAAGAAAACATCCGGTCAAATATCTATACAAAAATTACTTTACGCTATAAACTAAAAAATAAAACATTACTTGCTAAACAAGATTTAATTAATATATAATATATTAGGTTTATATAAGACCATTATATTTCGTAAAATCGGGAGACGTATTTCTAGTTATTCATTTTGAGTATAAAACAAAAAAAAAATTAAAAAATACAAAATGAAAAAAAATATATTTATTTATTATTTTCGTCATTTTTTATTCAAAATAAATTAAAATAAAATAATAATAAAATAAAAAAATTTAGCGTTTTTTCATATTCTAGTAGAATATTACATTATTCTGTGTAATATTCTATTAGAATATTTAACACCCAGCAACATTTCACTGAATTTTTTTTATTTTTCCAGTTTTTTTATTCTTTTTAGAAAAAAATTAATAACAAAAATTAGTAGAATTTTCTTTTTTGAAAATTCTTATTATTTTTGCCTATTTTATTTATTTTTTATTTTTTGATCTAAAAAATAAGTGGATAGGATTAAGTCTCACCATGTCACAAATTTTGCATGGTCTCATTTGAACTTCTACCCTTATATAGTTTTACATTATCATTTTCTTGAAAATATACTTGACATCTTACGATAACAATTAAATTTAGTGGGTAATTTTCGAGATCCTAGTGACCTTCTTCAAAGACTTGATGAGTTACATTTGAATGAGAAAAAGCGTAAAGTGGTAGAGGTGGTTGTTTTCACAACCTTATGGTTCATTTGGAAATTTCGCAATGATGTCCTTCATGATTCGAAGAAGATAAAGAAAAACATGATTGTTGATACAATTCAGGAGTTAGCTTTTCTTTGGATTGGTAGTAGGCATAAAAAAATGTTTTTTTCTTGGGGTTCTTGGCTCCAAAACCCCTTCCTTGTAATGTAACTCTCTAGCACTTCGCTAGTTTTTTGGTTATTGTTGATAGTTGTTTCCAAAAAAATCTAAAATATGAGAATAATTAAAAGAATAAGCAATGAATAAAATTATTTTGGAGTTAAACAGTGAAAAATGATGAGGTAAAACGTAAAAGTAGCGTTCGGATGGCGCACGTCTGCACCACCACTGCACCAAAATCCCTTATGCCGGAGCATCCATTATCACATTATTCACATACATCTCCACATTTCTTTTCCTTTTCTTTTAAAAGAAAATATATATACTTCTTGACATACTTTTAATAAATTATGAATTAAATCAAATACCGTTGTAAAAATTAAATATATAATAAACAAAACATACATTCATTGAGCAATATAACCAATTCAATCTATATATATATATATATATATATATATATATATATATATATATATATATATATATATATATATATATATATATATATATATATATATATATATATATATATATATATATATATATTACTTTTAAAAGGAATAATATCTGGATTTGTGTCATGTATAGTGTAAGGCATAAATCAAACCACCTAATCCAATAACATAATCTTAGATGAATAATTGTTCGGTGAAAGTTCTCTTCAAGCCCCGGTATTATAAAACAACGGCTGGTTAGAAGCTAGCAAAACACGATTCGGTAAATGGAGTTTACGGGCGCATAGGTACAAACCAGTCACGATAACTAGGGCTCTAAATGAATTGAACGTTCAGCTAACCGTTCGTGAATTGTTTGGCGGGAGTTCGTTTAGGTTCGTTTATTTAATAATTGAACGAACATGAACACAAATTTTCGTTCGTTTTGTTAAACGAACGAACATGAACAATGGTCTCGTTTCGTTAAATTATGTTTGTGAATGTTGGTTTATTGTTTGTTTACGTTCGTTTATGTTTGTTGATTTAAGTTTCTTTTATGTTCATATATGTTTAATTGTGTTTGATTGCATTACAATATTATATATTTGTTTATGTTTATATATGTTCAATTGTGTTTGTTTATCTCTATTCGTTTATATTTGTTCGTTTACCATGTTCACGAACATAAACGAACAAACATGAACAAGAGAATTTGTTAAACGAACGAACATGAATAAGAAAACTCGTTTGTTTATCTGTTCGTGTTCGTCCGGTTGTTCGGATAACTTAAACGAACAAACATGAACAAGCCCTTGTTCATGTTCGTTCGGTTCGTTTACAGCTCTAACGACAATCAATTGATTTTAAAGTTTTTACTTCTACTACTCAATAAAAACAAAAGGAATTATTACGAATATGACTAAATAGAACATCCCTACCATGAAAGAGTGTTTCAATTCGTCCCTTACACTATCAGAGCACATGAGTGAATGTAAATTATCTTCACTACGTGTCGATCTTCCTCCAAATCGAATTTGAAAGAGGGACAGCTAAAAAAAAGATGCTTGTGTAATCTTCACTGTCAGAGCACACGAGACAATGTAAATTAACCAAACCAAATCAATTCATATAGAATTATGATTGACTTTTGTTGGAATTTTGTTCAAACTAACACTCCAAATGAAAATGCTTAGATTACTACGAAGCCGTTTATTCCACCAAGTGCTGTCACTATTAAGCACTTTCCCGTGAATGAACTTTCTAGTCGATGCCACATAGAACGCCTCCTTGGTTTCCAAATTCTATAATGTTAGAGTGGATGACTAAACTCAAAAATAAAATGTTTAATATTATAAAACGACAACCAATGATGCATAATTTGTGTTTTAAGTAATTTATCTTTTAATTACAGTTAAAATGTCACTAAACTTTTTCTGTATTCTCATTACATCATCAGAGTGCATTTCAATCAAGTAATATTGTAAATTTTGATGTCACTGTGGATACAATATTAGTGTCAAAATTACATAAATGAATAAATTTTGCTATATTGAATGTCACAATGGACAACACGTGAAATTCAATATCAGTTTATCTGGTTAAAACAATAAAACATACTATAATGGTATAATAAGAACCCAAAAAAACGTTCATTGACGTATTGGATACAATTAAAAGATAAATGATCTAAAAGCAAATTATGTATTATTGGTTGTTATTTTTTGAAATTAACCCAAAATAAAACAAGTAAATTGCATAATTATAGCAATAAGAATAAATGATTAACAATTAAAAATGCAAATGAACAACTAATGTATTGATATTGGATAATTCATGCATGGATTTTTACAACTGATTCTCATGCATTTATTTATAACAACAAAATGAGGATACAAGTATTGCATATTGTACAAAAAAATTAGAGTGAGGTCCATACTCGCAGAGTGTGCGGTTGTTAAAGTGAAAGTATAATGGCACAAGATATTCTCCCACACACAAGATCTTCTATAGATGTCATGCAATTAAAAACATGTCATGTAACTAGTCATGGCTTCGATATGATTATCTAATACATCATATATTCTCCCATACACAAGACCTTCTACAGACATCATTCATTTAAAAACATGTCAAGTAACTAGTCATGGCTTCGATTCGATTACCTAAACATCGGACATTAGATATCTTTTATAACTTCAGTCACCAGTGCCTTCAGGGATTTGCCTCCGCATATGCTGCCTTGGCGGTTCACTTTGTGGGTTGTGGAGGTCACTTCTAGTACTAATGATCTCCCATTAAATTACCACTGCAAGAAGGCTTCACCCTGTGTAATCAACCATATCGATCACGGAATTCGGAAACATTGTGAGAGGAAGCAGCTAGTTGATTTCTTCTATAATTTATTTCTTCAACTCCTCATATGCAAACATGGATTGCTTGGTCACATTCATTATACCAAGCAAGAATATATTAGTGCATTGAATCTTATAACGCAACCAAAAGACATGCTTTAGTTGGTCCTTCTCTTTCATGAACACAATCCTTAGTTTTGGGAGATCCATAACTCTAAGCTCCATTCTTTCTAACTCTTTAAGCTTATTCTCAACTTCTTATAAAATTCATTACAAATTGTTCTATTGGTCATTCCAAAGTCATAGAGTAGTGCAAAACATATCTGCTGATTTTCATGTACGAAAATAAAAAAATTGTTATGCTTGTGTATCTTGCCAATGAGATAAACACAAACATCTATGAGGTTAACCAAATTCATGTGTTTGAAAATATGCATGGGCAATCAACTTCTCTTACCTAGCCTTTCAAGTCATATTGGAAATACTCAAAATTCTAAAATGAATGCTTCTTAAATGTGATAAATTGTCACACCCCGCTAAAAGCAGAAACACAGAATGCAGCAGTTCAAAGGTTTCATGCACACGGTAAAAGATAATACCACCGTAACAATGATGGTTTAAGGTTTACAACATTATCCTTTCAAAAACGATTACACTAAACAAAAGATTTAAAGATCTTCTATGGCAACAAGCATAATAGCAAAATAAGGTACCCTTAAACTTTCAGTGACCAATTCTTGAAAAGCATGAAAAATAAAGGTTCAACTATAAAAATAGTTGGTGAGTTCACAGGTTTAAGAGTATACGCAGCCTTGAAATCTCAATTTATGTTCTAAACACCAAGATGGATATCCTCCTCCAAACTCAAACTGGATATGATCGGGATGCTTCTTTTGACACACCTTCATTGGTTAATGTGGTTGCCCGCATAGAAGAATCTCATTCGAAATCGAAGCAAACGTTAAAACCATGATTTCCTAGTCCAAAAAGAAAATTTTGGATAATCAACTTCTTATCCAAAATAATCTTGAACAAAATGTAGCCTCAGCAGTTAGTGTGATTAAGGTTAGACGTAAAACGCTTCATGAAGATACGAACAAGAAGATTGATGAGGCAGTCTTTGGGGGCAACCTTGAAATCGTCACTTAATGACCTTCTCACCGAGACTCATTCAGTCAATCAACAATGCAATGACCAGTTCTTGAAACAGCTGCAAGCAACTGAAGCACGAGTGTCCGAACTAACAGCCTTTCAATCTGCTTCAACTGTTCAACAATTTTGCAGCTGAAATTTGTCAAACGAATGATACAATCATTGCCAATGTTGTCGCCAACTTGAGGAGTGATCTTTAACCAATTCTTCAAGTTTCAGATCGCATGTGTCGTGCTCAAGCTTCCTAACCGAGACCAAGACCAACTACTCAAGCTGGCCCTTCGATTCATCCTTCGCAAGGGGGAGAAATCACCAGCTCATGGTCCCATACTTTAACCGCAGTGATGATGAAAACAACAACAACTCCAACAACAACAACAACTCCATTAACAACAACACCGATAACTACACAGGTAACCACCTTTGCCACTTTAACCACAATTCTACCAATTCCCACCTTCGGAATGACAAGACCTCCTCCAATTCCAATCCTAATGTCCGAAATGGAATCATCATCAGACCCATGTCTTCGGGCCCAACTTATTCAACCATCACTTCCACCATGGCCCAAGGAACTGGACCTTCGGGGTCAGGGTCATCGGGTCCGTCAGGCTCAGGATCTTCTAGTCCTGTTGACAAAGGAAAAGGTGTACTCATTGAGCTGAGCAAGGAACAGAGACAAAAGCAAAGGGAAGAAGAATACATTAAAATGTTAGTGATCAACTCTATTGCTCGTGGTCGTCAAGGGACAACACAAGATCTCGGTCCCATCAACAAAACATGGAATGCTGAACAAGTAGAAGCCCACGGTATTGGTGACTATGAGGTCTTCAATCGTCTTCCTCTGGTCCGCTACTCAATAGCCAACACCATCGATGATCAACTTGACATTCCTTATAATCCGAAGACCTTCTCCTACTTCCAATTTGTTAAAACTGTAAGAGAAAATAGCAGAAAAGCATTCATAGAGAGAAAAATACGCTTTCATGCTCATCTTACACAAGAACCAGAGGTTGCTTAGAGCTCAAAAATGCTTGTTAAGATAATCTCTATGAATGAGGGAGTCTTATTTGAAAATACTTTTCAAAACATAGAGTACTTCGTTCTTAGAGGTCCAGATAATGTCGAGTCCAGGTTTACAGTAGCAGATTTCCCAATCATGAATCCTCATGATTTCATTCAGATGATGGAACTACTGAAGTTTATTCCTCTAGGACTTGCCCCATCCATACCATATTCACAAAGGACAAAGAGTATGTACTAGGTTTCTTAGACTACTATCTTAAATGCCTTGCCGAATATGACATCGACGTTTCCAAGCTGTTTGGAAAAGCCATGGCTGCCCCATATGTGTTATTAAAAATTTGGGTGATTACGAAGATGGAGAAATCCTTGATAAACCTTGGGGTGAAGTATACAAAGCTACTGGTCGTGATGGGTGATCTGTAAAGAAATTCTTTGATGTAGACTTCAAGGGTCTATATCCAAACTGAAGTTATAAGGCTGGTCACGAGTCGCGCCTATACTTGCAACAAGAACACTTCGATTGAGAGAAAGAATGTGAAAGAACACCTTGATTGGTGGCTGTCAATCCAAAAATGTATGATCGAAGCCCACAAGCGGCATTACTGATGCTTCGGATGTCACACTTCACACAAAGGGGGAGATTGTTGAAGATATTTGTGTTGAAGTGCCACCGTCTCATCCGAAGACCCCAGTCATCCAAAGTAAAGCTTTTGTGCCTAAAGATCTGAAGGTCTTACACTAGAGGATCCGAAGGCCTACATAAGTAACCTTATACACTCAACACGTTGTAGTGTAAGACTTACTATGTTACATGTTGCTGCATTTTGATTGGATAGTACTAGTATAGAATATTCTTTAAATCTTTCTGTACTATTGATATCATTGATCACATATAAATATCAATGATATCATATGGGTCGAATAAAGTTGTATACGTAATCTCTCCAATTGTAAACCCTAAAATACATCAATACAATCATTCCACACCTAGTTTACTCAATTCATCTGTTCATCATTATTTTTTGCTAGAACCCTGTCTCATATAATATCGCCATTGTTGGAACTCTATAACTAACAAAGTTCTTCAGATTCATCAATGAGGAAGTCATGCTGATCCTGGACTTCATTGGTAGTGCCATGCAGATGTAGTATATGGTGGGGTCTCTCGATTAGATATGACTTTCCTTCATATTTGAGAACAATTCTCCATGTCCGAAGGCAGTCCAGATGGTTTAGACCGGTAAGCTTATCCATATCAAGCATATACTTCTTAAAGTTTTCAGAGATGGGTGATGGCAGAGAAAGAGGAGAATTAACACTAGCTTCAGAATCTAAGAAACCAGAATTTTAGTTAATTTAATTTTAATCCTTTTAAACAATTACCCAAATATTATTTAACAAGGCTAAGTCAATGGCATGTTAATAACACCATAATGGTCATTAAAGTAGATAAAACTATTTATCAATTTCAGTATCTATGAAATTCCTAGATTTGTGAGATTTACTGACTAAGGCCAATGGCATATTAATCCTGGTTATGTTAACCTAAAATCCATGACAAGGGATGTGGTGGATCATGGATTAGATGGTGAACAGACCATGCAAAAACCATGTGATCCGCGACTCAAGATACGCTTGAGAATCGTGAGTGCCACATCACCTTCAACTATGACCTAGACTTATGTGCCGGTTAACCACACAGCTCCATCAACAGATCATTAAGAAAATGTGCATTTTTTATGGGTAGCATATCATTCATATTTTATTTTAATTACAACGAGACTTTTGTTTTAATACTTTTAAGTTAATACTTTTGAACTTATGAGCATTGCCCTATCAAACCCTTTCGGTAACTCCAATTTTGTAAAATGTGATAGGCATTGAGGGTGGTAGACAACAAATATCATTTAAAAACCGACCTTATTAGAATTCATAAGAATCCTCCTTCAAACCTTCAAACATTCAAACAAATTTAAATTGGGTGAGCCTAGTCATGGTTTGACCAATGTTCTTGTTTTAATTTAAGTTTTAATATATATATATATATATATATATATATATATATATATATATATATATATATATATATATATATATATATATATATACATATATACACACACACACACACATAGACACTATTCTAATATATATAAGGGTAAAATTTAAACAATTTAAAATTTATTCATTCACTGTTAATTCAATTAAAACCATTTTAATAATTAATTGAATTAACTTTAATTAAAAGGAAGCGGTTTAGGCAACGAGGCACTTAAGGAAACTATGCAAGTTAGAAAACTTGCAAGGCAAGTTAGGGTTTGTAAACCCTAGCCGCCAACACCTATAGAGGCTCCTAAACCCTTCTAACTTTTGGACTAACAGATATTCAAGAACATAAACCAGGAAAAAGTCATAACATGCAATTTTCATGATTTATCTAGCATAGTACCCTATGTTTTTTGAAATTAAAATAGGCAAAACAATTCATAATTCACGTTTTGATCTAATGTGCATGCAACCTAATGTGCATATTGTAGTAGGTGACCCGAATTTTGTACTCGTTATACTGCTGGTATTTTGATACTACTTAGCATGTTGTGCTTATAACAATGTATTGTGACTTATACATATTAATAGATTAATCATGCAATGGAAGATAAAAACATATTAAATACCATAAACTAAGCAGATTAACCATATAAGAACCATCATGTTCATAATCAGGATCATATGATCTAAGCTATTGCATCAACAACAAGATGAATTGTGAATTCATACCTTTGTTTGGACGTAAGGACCCAAACCACAATCCCTCTAATGATTCACACCCTAGAAAACCAGAAAACCAGAAGAACAAACAGATAGAACCCCTTATTGCTTGAAGAAGTCGATCCAAAACCATTGGAAAGGGTTTATGGATTTCGACAAAAGGGAGGGAGGATGATAAGGAGAAGGCGGCGGCTCATTGAGGGGATTGGGATGCCTTAGGGTTTGACCCCAAGGCCTCTATTTATATCGGAAGACCCCTAGGGTTCCAAACTTAAGGAGCTTTGTGGTGGCCGCACCCCTGGACTTGTTTTTATTAATTAAACCATTAATTAATTACAATCCAGTCATTCTAAGTAATTTCTATAAATTAATTTATCAATTAATTTTCTGATTCAGTTTCTAAGAAATTTATTTCTCAATAAATTAATAAACTAATCATTCCTCTATATTTTCTGCTAGTGTTTGTTTTTACTGGGTGTGAGGGCAACCTACTAGGACCATGCTCTTATTAGAAATATCACCACAAGTTAATGACCTTGGACACTATTTCCAGCACAATGTACACCAATCACTTATGGATTGTAAAATATATGTATATATGCGTTTGAAAAATGAAAAAAAAAAATTAGGTGTGCTTTTTTTAATAAAGTCTGGTGTTACAAGTTGGTATCAGAGTCGTGGTTTAAGTGAACTAGGTGTTAGTGGTGTAGATTTGTAATGCCCGATTTCTCAAATTAAGTTACACCATATATGTCAACAACATAACCACAAAAGAAATGGTGTATCGTAAAAGTGAGTAACAAGTTTACAAGAGAACATCAAAAGCATAGTTCAAGTTCTACTTTATATACATCACAAGTTACACACTAGTTGATCAGATTGTAACACCCGAAATCTCTTTGAACTCATTCACAATTGACCATCTCAGTCTCTTAGTGTGAACAACACACTATAACTCTGAAACCATCAAAATCAACAACACCATAAGCTCAAAGAACAATCTTTATTCTGCAATGAAGAACTCAACTACAATACAGTTCATCAAAGGAATCATTAAGCAAGTACTCACCTGGTGTCGGCTCAGCATGTGGAGTCCCTGAAATACGCATACCAGACTCCTATATATTAGCTTTGGCTATATCACAACAGCCCAAGTCAATACTAAAACAATCAAGACAATCTCAATAATATTCAACTCATAAAATCTAGAAATTAAAAGATGGATAGGAGTGACAACGCCTAGTGATATCAAGTATTTTAGGCTTTGTTGAGCCCTGTTCTTGATAAAATTATATCAAATATGTCTGGGTATTCTCACTTTTCGTGCCAGGACTTGTTTGGAGAAAAAGAATGGAAATAGGGACTAAAAGCGTGCAAAAGGAAGAAGTTTGGAAAGAATGAAATTTCAATGAAACTCGTACGCGCGCCGCAGATATCTCATCTGCGCGACGCAGGCTTAAGGCGGTGGAACACATTCAAATGCCGAAGAAACGGGAAAGGATTAGTACGCACGCTGCGGATTTCACTTCTGCGCGGCGCGGCTGCCTAAAAATTGCAACTATAAATAGAGGCATTTCCAACCGAAAACCCTAGCAAAGACCGGGTGTAAAATCGACCTTGAAGCTCTTTGACTCCAAGAATTCGTTTCAGCAACATCTCAATTGGTATTTTGTGTTTTAGAATTTAATTTCCTTTTAGTATCAAGTAGTAACTGTAGCTAAGGTCCTTGGGAGTGACAACCATTGGCCTTGAGCACTTTAGGTTTCTGTTTTATGACATTTTGTTACTGTTTGGATGTTTGGAAGTTGGATTTGATGAATAAGAATCATTTGGTTATGAGTAATATTGGTATTTCGGTATTCGGGATGTTTGTTTTTGTTTTGGATGTTTGAATTGTGTTTGGATATTGCTTTGACCTTGTTGGGACTGTTTTCCTTTGCTGAAATCAGTAGCTAATTAGGTTAATTTCTAGGCATTAAACATTGGCTAGTGATTGTTCAGTAGAACTTTAGTTAGTGGCTAGTTTATGCTTTGCTTGGTTTTGCTTAGTTTGGATGCCTTTGATTGCTTCTGATTCAGAGATGCACTTCTGATTTCAGAAAGTGACTAGGTTTATTTGAGCTTAGCTTAGCTTGGCTTGAGTTTGTTTGATCATTGCTTTAGGGTGTGAGTAATTAAGAAGATAGAAACTGATTCCTCCGACTGTAGCGTGACACTACTAGTTGGTAATCTGTCATTTAGTCTAACCACGAAGCACCCGCGGATCGACCCTGACTACCACTGTACTAGTGTGTGTTAGGTTTTTCTTTATTTTTGATCGCACGACGACCGCTGCATTGTCAAATTTTGGCGCCGTTGCCGGGGAGCTGTGCGCTTAGATTAGGTGATTTGTAGGACTTAGTTTCTGATTTTTGATGTTTGATTTTAGTTTGCTGATTTTTGGTATGTGTACATCCTTATAATGGGTGATTACATGTACCCGGATCAGTATTATGAAGATTATGAAAATCCGGCCGACACCTATTACGAGGATGATTGCTACAATGGATCATTCAATGACAATGGATGGCGGACCGAGGAGTCATCTCAGCCTGAGAATTCTGCAACTTGGGCCCAACTTTGGGTATTCATGTATAACAACTACCACGAGCAGAAGGACCATGTTGAAGCTCTTGAAAAAGTGCAAGCTTCTTTAGATAGGTTAGAGGAAAGTTGGAAATGTTCACCACCTTCGCCAGAACCGGAGGCGGGTGAATTTTATACCAATAATAATGTGTGTGAACTTGCATCACCTAAATATGTGATGGAAGGGCATACACCATGGGAAAGTCAAGAGACCACTGAGAGGGCCGAAAATGTTGTTAAGGAAAAGGTTGTAGGTGACAATGCTACCTCTGACTCAACAGCTTTTGATGTCTTTCATATTTTTGAAAATGTTGATAATGTTGATCTGGTGATGAGTGAATCCACTCATCACCAGACGATTTGATTGATGAGGATGCTGTGGAGGAGGCTGTAAGTGACAGTACAGACCCCAGCCCAACGACTCCCGAAATTGTTGAAGTTTTTGATATTATTGAGGAAGGGGGTGTAGATGACAATACTACCCATGACCCTGTAATTTTTGAAAATTTTGAGAAATTTGAAAGTAAGGATCTGATGATGGGTGACTTTGTACCACCATCAGATCAAACAAGTCGTTCACTCTTGGTTCCGATCCACTTGTTGGACGATGATCAAGAAGTTGATGCAGACGAGTTAATTTTTGAAAATAATAAAAAACATGATTTTATCACCACTCATGATCCATTCATGAATGGAAAATTAGATGTAATCAATACTATCGATGAGGACATATGGAAGCATCCTAACATGTTGCCTTCCAATCCCATTCGATTGGAAAATTCTTATTGGTACTGCAAACCAAAATTGCAACCTGAAGATAGCATGCGATACACTAGCAACCGAGGTTTGAAACAACTACTGGGAGCGGCACTAGGCGCGCTTCACGTCAAGCCAGTGATTTTGAAGAGATATCGAAGGAAGGACCGAGCTTGGAGGTTCAAAGCTACTTCCAAGCACTCGTGGGAAATCATCAGAAGACGGCAACTGGGCAGCAACAGGAGAACCAACAAGCCATTCGACCCAGGAAAGTTTGAGGAGCAGTGGGTCAACAAAGGGACGGTGGTAACTGAAAATCAGCGAAGGAAGAAGGCATACGATCCACCGTAGCTGCAAAAGGACTCTACGTCTGGCTGAAGAGGTTAAACTTAGCGCTTGTTGGGAGGCAACCCATCGTGTCATAAGTTAGGATCTATATTTCTTAGAATTAATTAGGAAAATACATCAATCTTTGCAGGTATTCGTGGTCTAAAATAAGTGTGGGGTCATGTGAGAAGTTTTGAAATTTTTGAAGACCGCGCCGCGGATTTTTGAATTACGCGACGCGGAGTCGTAAACCAACCCGATGCGCAGGGGTTGATTTGGTGACACGCGCGACGCGCAAAGGGAAAATGCGCGACGCGGTAAACGATCAGACGGTTTCCTCCTATATTAAGGTAAGCCGCGGCTCAACTAGCCCTCACACGACTCGGAGCTCTGATCGACAAATTTCTCTCGTACTTTTTCTTGCTCATTTTTTTTCGACTACCAAGGTACGCTATTCTAACTACTTATTACTCGTTAAAACTAGTGATTAGGTAGTTAATTTTAGTGATTTGCCCAAAATAGTTCAAAACTTAGAATCGCTAATGCTAGCTCATAGGGTGTTTGTTTTGCCAAATGGAGACCCTAGATGAGTTAGTCGGCACCTAGGCTACCTTGTGGTATGATTATATTGAGTTTTAGCAGGTTAAAATGAGAATTTTGATCGGGGTTTGGAAACAGCCACACGCCGCGCCGCGCCCTTACTCTTGGGCCGCGGCGCGGTGCGGCTGGGAAGACAGGGACTGATTTTGCAAAATTTTTGTTTTGTGGCTATATTTTCTTTTTGCAGATGATGTTTAGATTGGAGCACGCTTTCCTACAGTTCCCCGAGGGACTGGACAGTTCTGCAGAGTATACTTCACGAAGGGACGCATTGAGGAGTCGCCGGGTTCTAGAGGCGACGGTCATTGATAGAGATATATTGAGAGACGCAGGGCTCTGGGGTGCGATCGAGTCATTCTTGCATCGCACCTGGACCCATGAGGAGGCATCGTTTACTTGCCGTGGATGGGACCGGATCATGGCCACTGACGAGGACGTGGTCTACACGGAGCTGCTGCTGGAGTTCATATCCACCATCCAGTTCGCACCTCGGGCGGGAGACCCGCGATCCAGGCTCATCCGCTTTCGTTTGGGAGGTGTGCACAGGGAGTGCAACCTCCGGGTGTTTGGGAGGAGAGTCGGCCTATACACTCCAGCGGATCTTCGGCACCGCTATTTCACCCGGTTCTTCGGGTCCTGCATTCAGGGGGAGCCAGACAGGGCTCCCAACATGGAGGTTTGGTCACCATTGTCCAATGTTATGTATGAGGCAGGGACCTCGAGGGAGAGCCACCTCCGCGACCCACTTCACTGCCGCATGCACCGTATCGTCTCCACCTCCATTATGCAGCAGGAGGGGGGAGAGAAGGTGTCCATGGAGGACATGACATTCTTTTGGGCTCTCCTCGACCCGTCCCGATTCCTCCATCGCCCCTTCGCCCTCGCGGTTGCCCTCTCCACCCACTCGACTGGCGCCTCCGCCAGCAGCCCACTAGCCAGGGGGTATTTCATCACTCGCCTGGCCCGCTCATATGGTATTCTCACTGCCTCCGTGGCAGCTTCCTTGACCACTCTGCCTCCATCGCGCACTACAGCACGCACTTTGGAGAGGATGCGGCTCATTGAGCAGCAGCGCCCGGGGCAGTTCATTCGGGCACCGACCGAGCCTCCTCAGGCACCTCAGCCCGCATATGCCCAGCCTGGCAGGAGATGCAGGAGGCCAGAGCCAGCAACAAAGCCGCAGCCACAACCGCAGGAGGACCCAGCGGCCATCCATCGGTTGGAGGCCCGGGTTGCGAGGATAGAGGACCAGCTCGAGTGGATCGGGGAGGTACTTTTGGAGTTGGCCACTCAGCAGGGCCGACGCCCCCGACCATTCCCAGCCAGGGCCTATGATCATGAGGCAGGACCCTCCAGGCCACCTGGCAGTGATTGATGTACTTTTTCTTTTCTTTTTACTTTTTTTAGGATATATGTACAAAACTTATGGCACCATTATCTGTATATTCTTGTTCATATTTTATTTGTCATGTTTGTTTTTAATTTGTTTGTTAAGTTATGCATGATATACCAATTTGAGAAGGAGTTGTCTCAGACAAGTGTGGGGTCACCGTGCCCCCTCCACTTGTCTCGACCACCGGCGTGTTCAGTGTAGCGCTACAACTCCGGAATACGAAATCGAGGATCCGTTTGTTCGCAATTATACCTGTGATATTGAGCACCAAGCAGTCTATCATCCAAAAGGGGTAACTATTTCTCCCTTGTTTTGAAATAATTTTTGTACAACGGGGACGTTGTACGGTTTTAAGTGTGGGGTGTGGACGGTCGAAAGAGAATTTTTTGAAAATTTTTGCAGAAATGATCGATTTTTCAAAATTTTTAGCAACTTTTTCAAAATTTTTAATAAATTGCAATTTTGAAATTAATGGCTTGTGATTGTGATAGCATTAGTATTTTTCAAGAAATACTGTTTATTTGTGATCATGCTATTAGTTAGTCAAATAAGTTGAGTTTTACGAGTTTAGAAGATTGAGCTGTTTTAGGATTGGAATTTAGGAACGAAAAGTCAATCTGTGGCCTTTGTTGTTCGAGCCGGTAGGTCTAAAATGGGTGGGCCTTATGCACCTTACCACCTAAGATCGTCTGGTCTGGGATGGTATTTCTGAAAGCTCGCTACACGGACAACATCGAAAGTCATGGACAATTCCTTAATGGCCTTTAGAATCTGAATGAGTAAGTACACTTCATGGTGGACAGAAAGTTTGTAATCAAGGGTTCTCTAGAAAGCCATGAATTCCAAAGAACAATTCAATTATGTTTTCGCGAACTATTCCACTCTTACTCGAAGAGCAATAAACTTTGAAATTGAACACAGTCAAAAATTGTTTGATTCTTTATTATAATTTGTTAAAAACTCTCTTGCTTGGGGACAAGCAAGGCACAAGTGTGGGGTTTTTGACAACGCCTAGTGATATCAAGTATTTTAGGCATTGTTGAGCCATGTTCTTGATAAAATTATATCAAATATATCTGGGTATTCTCACTTTTCGTGCCAGGACTTGTTTGGAGAAAAAGAATGGAAACAGGGACTAAAAGCGTGCAAAAGGAAGAAGTTTGGAAAGAATGAAAAATCAAGGAAACTCGTACGCGCGCCGCGGATATCTCATCTGCGCGACGCGGGCTTAAGGCGGTGGAACACATTCAAATGCCGAAGAAACGGGAAAGGATTAATACGCGCGCCGCGGATTTCACTTCTGCGCGGCGCGGCTGCCTGAAAATTGCAACTATAAATAGAGACATTTCCAGCCGAAAACCCTAGCAAAGACCAGGTGTAAAATCGACCTTGAAGCTCTTTGACTCCAAGAATTCGTTTCAGCAACATCTCAATTGGTATTTTGTGTTTTAGAATTTAATTTCCTTTTAGTATCAAGTAGTAATTGTAGCTAAGGTCCTTGGGAGTGACAACCATTGGCCTTGAGCACTTTAGGTTTCTGTTTTATGACATTTTGTTACTGTTTGGATGTTTGGAAGTTGGATTTGATGAATAAGAAGCATTTGGTTATGAGTAATATTGGTATTTCGGTATTCGGGATGTTTGTTTTTGTTTTGGATGTTTGAATTGTGTTTGGATATTGCTTTGACCTTGTTGGACTGTTTTCCTTTGCTGAAATCAGTAGCTAATTAGGTTAATTTCTAGGCATTAAACATTGGCTAGTAACTGTTCAGTAGAACTTTAGTTAGTGGCTAGTTTATGCTTTGCTTGGTTTTGCTTAGTTTGGATGCCTTTGATTGCTTCTGATTCAGAGATGCACTTCTGATTTCAGAACGTGACTAGGTTCATTTGAGCTTAGCTTAGCTTGGCTTGAGTTTGTTTGATCATTGCTTTAGGGTGTGAGTAATTAAGAAGATAGAAACTGATTCCTCCGACTGTAGCGTGACACTACTAGTTGGTAATCTGTCATTTAGTCTAACCACGAAGCTCCCGCGGATCGACCCTGACTACCACTGTACTAGTGTGTGTTAGGGTTTTCTTTATTTTTGACCGCACGACGACCTAGGCGTGTCAAGGAGTAACAAACAAAAGATAACAACACTAAAAACACAACAATTAATACTCTCTTAGCTAAGGTTTAGGATTATGACTCTTTTTCATACTCTAATCCAAGAAAACTTACTTCAACCCATGCAAAACAACATTCAATTTGAAGCTAGAACAAGGAATATTACCTTATAAGTGTAAGATAACAGTTCCTAATTCCAATTCTTAAGTTCTAGGCTTCAATTTCGACTTCTGGAGGTTTGTGGTTGATTTTTATAGGGTTTTGAGAGGAAATTTGGGGATTAGACTTTTCCGAAAAATGAAAGAAAACGAACTTTAATGACCTGTTTGGCTTTAAACGCCCAGTTTCAGTCCGTTGCTTGCCCCCAATGCACATCCTACACATCCCAAGTGGGTCTGGAAGAGTTTCGGATCAGTTTCTACATCTTTTTACATGACCCATGTGACTGCCACACGACCTGTGTGACCTCCTTATCGCATTTTCAAGCAAACTCCTTCCAAAAGTTTTTTAACCATTTATTTGCTCTCTAAAGTGGTCGGCTTCCTCGGGGTGAAGGCCATCTCTTTCATTTTTTTTAAAAATGGGCTGCCCCGCCACTCTGGCCTTCCTGATTGGCTGTGCTTGCCGAGCACTCGTAACTCTGGAGGAAAGCCACTCTCTTTAGCATTGGGTGCTTCCCGGACCTTCTCACCAGCCTCACGTGGCAAGTATTTATCCAATTTATTTCTTTTTAATGCGGTAAATTTGGTCACAGATCCGAGTCATGTTTACAACGGACTGAAATCAAACTGACACGAGTGCAGGGAAGGACAATAATGATGCTATGAGAACTGATACAGAGCAAGAGAAGCAAAAGGTTGTAGTAAATAAACCTTCACAAAAATAGGGTCCTTGGATGATAGGTCAGAAAACATATAATAGCATATTTAATCTTAATTACACTAAGATTAACTAATTAGCACTTACCGAAAAGTAACATGGTATTACAAGTTCTCCCTTCCTTCAAAAGATTCTGTTCTCAAAATCTATTTAAATAAGAAAGGATACTCAGACCGCAACTCTTCCTTGGTTTCCCAAGTGACATCCGTGCCTTTTTGACCCAATCTCCTTATTTCACAACCTTTTGACATTTTTATCCAAAATCCGCTCCCAATTGGACCTCAGCCAATGGCACATGAGTGGATTCATCATACAAGGTCTTTCAGAGATATGATATATTAAATACATCGTGAATACCTCTTAACTCATTAGGAAACTTAAGTCGGTATGCTAAGACTCCAATTCCTTCTAGAACTTGGAAGGGTCCAATAAATCGCGGACTCAACTTACCTCTTTTCCTAAATCAGATTATTCCCTTCCATGGGGACACCTTCAATATTACCTCGTCGAGTCGGAGGCAACTTCGTAATGAGAGAGCCATAGTGATTTCATCCCACTTCTTCATCGACACCGGAAAATGTTGCACTGCTCCATATGGAAACTTCATAATGAAATCCATAGTGATTTCATCCCACTTCTTCATCGGCACCGGCAAAGGTTGCACTGCTCCATATGGCTTTTGATGGTTAGCTTTTACTTGAAAACATGTCAAGCAATTTTCCACAAATATCCCAATATCTCGCTTCATACCGGCCACCAGTAATAAGGTTTCAAATTATGATACATCTGCATGCTACCAGGGTAAACCAAATATCTGGTACAGTTAGCATCCTCTAGCAACAACTGTCGCGCCTTGTCGTGTTTCGGAACCCATACTCGCCCTTGGAAACTCTTTATTCCTTGCACATTCTCTACTAATTTCTCCGCATAGCTAACCACTCTCTATTTCTTCAAATCATTAGCCTCACTCTGGTATCGACGTATCACATCTGGTAATCGACTCACCACTCCCATTTGAGCCGATACTACTCGAATATGCGACTCTTTTCAACTCAGTGAATCTGTTACCACATTAGCTTTACCAGGATGGTAAAATGTCTCATAGTCATAATCTTTTCGCAGATCCATCAACCGTCTCTGTCTCATATTCAACTCTTTTTGATTGAAAAAATACTTCAGGCTTTTGTGATCTGTATAAATCCAGAACTGTACACCACATAAATAGTGTCGCCACATCTTCAATGCATAGACAATTACGGCTAACTACAAATCATGCACCGAAAAAGCTCGCTCATGGGGTTTTAGTTGTCGAGAGGTGTAGGTAAGCACATGCCCTCTTTGAATTAATACACATTTGAGGCTACTTAGAGAGGCATCAGAGCTTTACATAAGTCATCTGTCAATTGCTCAAAAAGCTGACTGTTGCACCTTAGTCCAGCTAAATTTCCCCGTCTTCTTGGTTAATTTGGTTAAAGGTGTAGCTATACGAGAAAACTTCTCAACAAATCGTTGATAATAGCCTGCTAACCCGAATAAACTTCGGACTTCCATCGGACTCTTAGGCAGCTCCCAACACATCACAGACCCGATCTTTACAGGATCCACCTTTATACCTTCTTGATGTATCACATGGCCGAGAAATTGAATTTCTTGTAACCAAAACTCACACTTCAAAAACTCCTCATATAACTTTTCACCACGGAGAAGACCTAATATCTTTTGCAAGTGCAGTCTGTGCTCATCTCGACTCTTTGAATAAATCAGGATGTCATCGATAAATATAATACGAATTTATCCAGAAAAGGATGATAAACCCGATTCATTAGGTCCATAAAGGCGGCTGAGGCATTAGTCAAACTAAATGGCATGACTAAAAACTCATAATGGTCGTATCTTGTACGTAACGCCGTTTTTAGAATATCAACCTATCGTACTCTCAATTGATTGTAGCCGGATCTCATATCAATCTTTGAGAAATACGAGGCTCTGTGTAGTTGATCAACTAAATTGTCAATCTAAGGCAAGGGGTAACGATTATTTACCGTGATCTTATTAAGCTCATGGTAATCTATACACATTCTCATAGAGTCGTCCTTTTCACAAAAAAGATAGGCGCGTCCCATGGGGACGAGCTCGGACGGATAAACCCAAAATCTAATAACTCTTGCAACTACCTTTTTAATTCCTCCATCTCAGAAGGCGCCAATCGGTATGGCGGTCGAGCTACCGGCTTCGCTCCCGCTATCACATCGATTACAAACTCAACCTGCCGATCTTGTGGTAAGCCTGGAAGATCATCGAAAACACGTTGGGATAATCGCGAACCACCTCAACATCCTCAATTCTAGGGCGTCCTGACACAACATGAGTCACATGTGCCATAAATAACTGACCTCCCTTCTCAATATATCTCCGAGCCCTTGCAAATAACACTATCGGTACACTCTGGGAACGTCGCTGTAACACCCCAATTTCAAAAATTTTAAAAATCATTTATTACCAAGGTTCCAATAAAACATTTATTCCAGAACATAAAACTATTCAACATAATACTTAAATTTAACAGCGGAAACATTTGAAAATATTAAATATAGTTCATTGACGTCAATCCTTGGAATGCGATGCGCTGCCGTCAAACCTTGCCCTTCCCTTTGTCCTTTGTAATACCTGAAATGTTATAAAACAACGGGTAAGCTTAAAGCTTAGTGAGTCCACAAGTTACCATACATGCCTACACATTAAACAACCCGTCCTCGAGAACGACCCGACCCTACCCGCCATACAACAGCTACGGGCATCCATCATACAACAGCTATGGACACGGGAAGGTTCTACCCATCATACAACAGCTATGGGTTCTCGGTTATGGCCCAGCCCATCATACAACAGCTATGGGACAAGGCAATAGTCCAACTCGCCATACAACAGCTACGAGGAGACACGCATCAGTACTGAGCCCAACAACAAATAACCACAGATATAGAGCAAATCATATAACTGTAAATAACACACAAGATGCCTAACATGCAACATCATATAGTAAGGTGAGGATACTCACTTGATTTGAAACCGCACAGATATTCTCTAATATCCCCACTTAGCTCGTCCACACCTAAATCCCACACACATACAACATATCAATTACTGACCAGGCTCTTACAAACCTGCCTAAAGGTTAGACTCACTATTTGCCATCAAACCGTGGTCAAAACTAAATTTCTGGTCAAACAGTCGCTCGCCGCGGCGTGGCTCCTCTCCCTACGCGCCGCGGCTACCGTTGCACAATTACGGGGTTTCAGCCGAGTCCGCGCTGCTGACTTAGCCAGTCCGCGTCGCGGCTCGTAACATTCCAAAATGTTTTTCAGCGATTAACAGTACATCAATCGGCTAGGGTTCCTTTCTACACCCTTCCTGGGATCAGAAACTACCCTAAGGTCACTTCCTTATGGACATGCAAGTCCATGCATGTCCTTGGTTCAAACCCTAAGTGCTACAAATCATCTAAAGCTACAAACCAACTGGTAACACCATATGACGGGATAAAAAGGAAAGTCAGAAGAGTAAATCTTCTTACCTTACTTCTGAAGGACGGAATGATGCCCACGAGCCGTCCTAAACCTTCTCCCGCGTTGGATCTCCTTCCTTCAAACCTCCAAAGCCTTGGAACCAAAGAGTCTCTGCTGAAACCGGACGCCTCTGCTCCAGAAAACTCCCAAAAACACGAACCCTAGGGCTGGGTCCCTTTATATAGGCATTTAAATCCGAATTAGGGTTTTTCACTTTAGAGGCGCACCGCGTCGCGGGTTCTTTAGAACCGCGCCGCGCGTATAAATCCTACGCGATTCTAGATTCTTCCAAAAGCCGCGCCGCGGACTCCTTCGGGCCGCGACTCGGCGGAACGGGTCTTACAGTCGCTCACCTCGTATCATCAATCGGGAACCACTCGATGTTTTACTAAGATTTTCTTCTCATGACAATCCATTTGAGCTCTGTTATCATCTAACCAATCCATTCCGACAATGACATCAAACTCATGATTAGTGATCGACTTCATATCAATAAGGAATATGATTTTATAGATCTCAAGCCAACAATGTTGCTATTGACTATTTACAAGAACACACCTCCCATCCGCTATATCTACTACTACGCTCTCATATAAATCAACCAACGAGACACCCAATTTGGATGCAAAAGACACCGACATAAAAGAGTTCAAGCTAAAAATTCATGTAATAACATCGGGTTGATCACAGGCCTCATCGACAGTCATTTGAAAAGCTCTCATTTTCACATTATCGCCGCTCCTCTCTCTCCGGTCATCTCTATCTCGGGACCCTCCACGTCCAGTATTTTCTGGCTCTCTCTATGATTCACCTTTCAACCTCAGACACTCTGGGCGAATATGTCCACTTGCTCAGCAATGAAAGCAAACTAGGTTGCTCTCTGTACATTGTCGGTCCATATGCCTTGGTTTCCCACATTGGAAACACATCAATGGTGGAGATCTAGCATCATACTTTGCCGCATGCTTCCGCCTGCACTTCTTGCACCATCTCTCTTCGTTCTTTCTCGACTCACCACGGGATTGAGAACCCTGTTGGATTAAGGTATTTAAGCAATAACTATAATTTAGAAATATACTTGAATTGACAGCAGCACAGACCTTTTGGGTTGCCCTCATGACTAACAAAGGACTAGATTACAAATGAAGAGAGAGATATAATGATTTATTAATATATTTTAAGAATAATATATTAATTAGAAATCATAATATTTAATTAATAATTAATCAGAAATTAATTGAAATTAATTTTGGGATTAATTGGATTAATTAAAAGTGTAGGGGCTGAATTGTAATTGTTCAATAGTTGGGCAACAGACAGTCTGGATGACCTAATGGGTTGGACAGAATTACAGACTTGGAGCCTTGTGGATTTCGAAACCCATATAAGGGTTATGGCATTGTTTATGGCAGTGATAAGTAGATATAATTATTTGATAAAAGCCTTATCATATCAGGATATTAAATAAAGCAGTTATACTCCTTATTACTTATCATATTGGGAATATAAATAGAGGCCCTCCCTACCCCTCATTCTCACGCCTCCTTCTAAGGATCCTCCTCCCTCTCTCTTGCTCATCTAGCTTGCTAAGTTCTTGGGTGTAAGCCATTAGAGGCACGACAATTGTGGTGCTAGCTTCCAAAGATCAAAGGTAATAAAATTATTCTTTTGTAATTTTAATTTGGCCTTAGTTATAGGTTCAATTGAGAAAAACATAGACCCATATTAAGGTGCATGTGAAGTTAAGAATTTAAGCTCATTGTTTGCATAGAAACCATGAGTGGTATCATAGCCATGCTGTTTTTCAGTTGAACTGCTATAATTGAAAATTGGATTTAAGGGTTTAATCGAAATCAAACCCTTGACCCATGATTGTTGATTTTGACAAAGGGTTTTAGAAACCCTGACCTCCATCCTGTGTTTTTTGAAAATGGCTGGCCTCCTCTAGGGTTTTTCTGTTTTTGGTAAATGTGATTAATTAATAAATGGAAACCCTTGGCCTAGTTTTCGAATTACCTAGTGGACAAGGATTAGGATTAAAATTAATTGGATTAATTTTGTGATCCTTATTTGATTTAATTAACAGTTAATTAAAAGAGAAAAATATAATCAAATATATTTTAAATTGTTTAAAATACATCTTATATATTATTATAAGATTAATATATATATATATATATATATATATATATATATATATATATATATATATATATATATATATATATATATATATATATATTGTTACAAGTAATTGGTGAATGACAACATTATGTCATCACTTTATCATCACTTTGCATTTACCAATTAAACAACTATATTTGAATAGTAGACTTGGTAGTATAAATAGACCATCAATGTAAGGAAAAAAATGCATCTCATATCAACTCTTTCACAAGTGATATAAACTCTCTCTACTCTCTCCAAGCTCTCAAGCTTTCTTTCTTTCTTCATCTATATTCTAGTTTTTAGTTTGTTCATAATTGTCGTGGTAACGCTGAATTTATAACACATTATCAGCACGAGGCTCTAACGAAGGAGATTAAAAGACACATCGATCTTAATCAAGGTATGTAATTTCATCAAAACTAGAATGTTAATTAATAATAATAATAATAACAACGATAACGGAAAAAAAACAACGTTTTATTCTCGAAGTTATGACTACTAACAAATTTCTTTTCTTATTTATCCTTGACGTTATGACTACTAACAAATTTCATTTCTTATTTATCCTTGACATTATGACTACTGACGAAGTTCATTTCTTATTCTAAATTTACTTACGCTTTATTAACATTTATTATTGCAAACTAACTTTTGTTATCGCATACTAATTTTTATTTATGCAACTAACATTTATTTATCTATACTAACGTTTATTTACGGCAACTAACGTTTATTTATGCAAACTAATGTTTATTTACGGCAACTAACATTTATTTATGCAAACTAACATTTATTTACGCATACTAACATTTATTCATGTATACTAACGCTTATTTATATAAACTAATGTTTATTTACGCACACTAACATTTATTTATGTATACTAACTATTATTCATGCTCTGACATCTATTTATATATACTAACGTTTATTTATGCGCAACCGATTAAAAAATAACATTTTAAATTTTAAAATAAAAGGAATTTGAGAAGATTCGTCTATTTAATTATGTTTGTAACTATAATAGAAATAGTAAAACTCATCCCCACCTTTAAACGAAAAATTTAATGAGTTTTATTTTTCTTAGGATCTCCTTCCTTCAAACCTCCAAAGCCTTGGAACCAAAGAGTCTCTGCTGAAACCGGACGCCTCTGCTCCAGAAAACTCCCAAAAACACGAACCCTAGGGCTGGGTCCCTTTATATAGGCATTTAAATCCGAATTAGGGTTTTTCACTTTAGAGGCACACCGCGTCGCGGGTTCTTTAGAACCGCGCCGCGCGTATAAATCCTACACGATTCTAGATTCTTCCAAAAGCCGCGCCGCGGACTCCTTCGGGCCGCGACTCGGCGGAACGGGTCTTACAGTCGCTCACCTCGTATCATCAATCGGGAACCACTCGATGTTTTTACTAAGATTTTCTTCTCATGACAATCCATTTGAGCTCTGTTATCATCTAACCAATCCATTCCAACAATGACATCAAACTCATGATTAGTGATCGACTTCATATCAATAAGGAATATGATTTTATAGATCTCAAGCCAACAATGTTGCTATTGACTATTTACAAGAACACACCTCCCATCCGCTATATCTACTACTACGCTCTCATATAAATCAACCAACGAGACACCCAATTTGGATGCAAAAGACACCGACATAAAAGAGTTCAAGCTAAAAATTCATGTAATAACATCGGGTTGATCACAGGCCTCATCGACAGTCATTTGAAAAGCTCTCATTTTCACATTATCGCCGCTCCTCTCTCTCCGGTCATCTCTATCTCGGGACCCTCCACGTCCAGTATTTTCTGGCTCTCTCTATGATTCACCTTTCAACCTCAGACACTCTGGGCGAATATGTCCACTTGCTCAGCAATGAAAGCAAACTAGGTTGCTCTCTGTACATTGTCGGTCCATATGCCTTGGTTTCCCACATTGGAAACACATCAATGGTGGAGATCTAGCATCATACTTTGCCGCATGCTTCCGCCTGCACTTCTTGCACCATCTCTCTTCGTTCTTTCTCGACTCACCACGGGATTGAGAACCCTGTTGGATTAAGGTATTTAAGCAATAACTATAATTTAGAAATATACTTGAATTGACAGCAGCACAGACCTTTTGGGTTGCCCTCATGACTAACAAAGGACTAGATTACAAATGAAGAGAGAGATATAATGATTTATTAATATATTTTAAGAATAATATATTAATTAGAAATCATAATATTTAATTAATAATTAATCAGAAATTAATTGAAATTAATTTTGGGATTAATTGGATTAATTAAAAGTGTAGGGGCTGAATTGTAATTGTTCAATAGTTGGGCAACAGACAGTCTGGATGACCTAATGGGTTGGACAGAATTACAGACTTGGAGCCTTGTGGATTTCGAAACCCATATAAGGGTTATGGCATTGTTTATGGCAGTGATAAGTAGATATAATTATTTGATAAAAGCCTTATCATATCAGGATATTAAATAAAGCAGTTATACTCCTTATTACTTATCATATTGGGAATATAAATAGAGGCCCTCCCTACCCCTCATTCTCACGCCTCCTTCTAAGGATCCTCCTCCCTCTCTCTTGCTCATCTAGCTTGCTAAGTTCTTGGGTGTAAGCCATTAGAGGCACGACAATTGTGGTGCTAGCTTCCAAAGATCAAAGGTAATAAAATTATTCTTTTGTAATTTTAATTTGGCCTTAGTTATAGGTTCAATTGAGAAAAACATAGACCCATATTAAGGTGCATGTGAAGTTAAGAATTTAAGCTCATTGTTTGCATAGAAACCATGAGTGGTATCATAGCCATGCTGTTTTTCAGTTGAACTGCTATAATTGAAAATTGGATTTAAGGGTTTAATCGAAATCAAACCCTTGACCCATGATTGTTGATTTTGACAAAGGGTTTTAGAAACCCTGACCTCCATCCTGTGTTTTTTGAAAATGGCTGGCCTCCTCTAGGGTTTTTCTGTTTTTGGTAAATGTGATTAATTAATAAATGGAAACCCTTGGCCTAGTTTTCGAATTACCTAGTGGACAAGGATTAGGATTAAAATTAATTGGATTAATTTTGTGATCCTTATTTGATTTAATTAACAGTTAATTAAAAGAGACAAATATAATCAAATATATTTTAAATTGTTTAAAATACATCTTATATATTATTATAAGATTAATATATATATATATATATATATATATATATATATATATATATATATATATATATATATATATATATATATATATATATATATATATATATATATATATATATATATATATATATTGTTACAAGTAATTGGTGAATGACAACATTATGTCATCACTTTATCATCACTTTGCATTTACCAATTAAACAACTATATTTGAATAGTAGACTTGGTAGTATAAATAGACCATCAATGTAAGGAAGAAAATGCATCTCATATCAACTCTTTCACAAGTGATATAAACTCTCTCTACTCTCTCCAAGCTCTCAAGCTTTCTTTCTTTCTTCATCTATATTCTAGTTTTTAGTTTGTTCATAATTGTCGTGGTAACGCTGAATTTATAACACATTATCAGCACGAGGCTCTAACGAAGGAGATTAAAAGACACATCGATCTTAATCAAGGTATGTAATTTCATCAAAACTAGAATGTTAATTAATAATAATAATAATAACAACGATAACGGAAAAAAAAACAACGTTTTATTCTCGAAGTTATGACTACTAACAAATTTCTTTTCTTATTTATCCTTGACGTTATGACTACTAACAAATTTCATTTCTTATTTATCCTTGACATTATGACTACTGACGAAGTTCATTTCTTATTCTAAATTTACTTACGCTTTATTAACATTTATTATTGCAAACTAACTTTTGTTATCGCATACTAATTTTTATTTATGCAACTAACATTTATTTATCTATACTAACGTTTATTTACGGCAACTAACGTTTATTTATGCAAACTAATGTTTATTTACGGCAACTAACATTTATTTATGCAAACTAACATTTATTTACGCATACTAACATTTATTCATGTATACTAACGCTTATTTATATAAACTAATGTTTATTTACGCACACTAACATTTATTTATGTATACTAACTATTATTCATGCTCTGACATCTATTTATATATACTAAAGTTTATTTATGCGCAACCGATTAAAAAATAACATTTTAAATTTTAAAATAAAAGGAATTTGAGAAGATTCGTCTATTTAATTATGTTTGTAACTATAATAGAAATAGTAAAACTCATCCCCACCTTTAAACGAAAAATTTAATGAGTTTTATTTTTCTTAGGATCTCCTTCCTTCAAACCTCCAAAGCCTTGGAACCAAAGAGTCTCTGCTGAAACCGGACGCCTCTGCTCCAGAAAACTCCCAAAAACACGAACCCTAGGGCTGGGTCCCTTTATATAGGCATTTAAATCCGAATTAGGGTTTTTCACTTTAGAGGCACACCGCGTCGCGGGTTCTTTAGAACCGCGCCGCGCGTATAAATCCTACACGATTCTAGATTCTTCCAAAAGCCGCGCCGCGGACTCCTTCGGGCCGCGACTCGGCGGAACGGGTCTTACAGTCGCTCACCTCGTATCATCAATCGGGAACCACTCGATGTTTTTACTAAGATTTTCTTCTCATGACAATCCATTTGAGCTCTGTTATCATCTAACCAATCCATTCCAACAATGACATCAAACTCATGATTAGTGATCGACTTCATATCAATAAGGAATATGATTTTATAGATCTCAAGCCAACAATGTTGCTATTGACTATTTACAAGAACACACCTCCCATCCGCTATATCTACTACTACGCTCTCATATAAATCAACCAACGAGACACCCAATTTGGATGCAAAAGACACCGACATAAAAGAGTTCAAGCTAAAAATTCATGTAATAACATCGGGTTGATCACAGGCCTCATCGACAGTCATTTGAAAAGCTCTCATTTTCACATTATCGCCGCTCCTCTCTCTCCGGTCATCTCTATCTCGGGACCCTCCACGTCCAGTATTTTCTGGCTCTCTCTATGATTCACCTTTCAACCTCAGACACTCTGGGCGAATATGTCCACTTGCTCAGCAATGAAAGCAAACTAGGTTGCTCTCTGTACATTGTCGGTCCATATGCCTTGGTTTCCCACATTGGAAACATATCAATGGTGGAGATCTAGCATCATACTTTGCCGCATGCTTCCGCCTGCACTTCTTGCACCATCTCTCTTCGTTCTTTCTCGACTCACCACGGGATTGAGAACCCTGTTGGATTAAGGTATTTAAGCAATAACTATAATTTAGAAATATACTTGAATTGACAGCAGCACAGACCTTTTGGGTTGCCCTCATGACTAACAAAGGACTAGATTACAAATGAAGAGAGAGATATAATGATTTATTAATATATTTTAAGAATAATATATTAATTAGAAATCATAATATTTAATTAATAATTAATCAGAAATTAATTGAAATTAATTTTGGGATTAATTGGATTAATTAAAAGTGTAGGGGCTGAATTGTAATTGTTCAATAGTTGGGCAACAGACAGTCTGGATGACCTAATGGGTTGGACAGAATTACAGACTTGGAGCCTTGTGGATTTCGAAACCCATATAAGGGTTATGGCATTGTTTATGGCAGTGATAAGTAGATATAATTATTTGATAAAAGCCTTATCATATCAGGATATTAAATAAAGCAGTTATACTCCTTATTACTTATCATATTGGGAATATAAATAGAGGCCCTCCCTACCCCTCATTCTCACGCCTCCTTCTAAGGATCCTCCTCCCTCTCTCTTGCTCATCTAGCTTGCTAAGTTCTTGGGTGTAAGCCATTAGAGGCACGACAATTGTGGTGCTAGCTTCCAAAGATCAAAGGTAATAAAATTATTCTTTTGTAATTTTAATTTGGCCTTAGTTATAGGTTCAATTGAGAAAAACATAGACCCATATTAAGGTGCATGTGAAGTTAAGAATTTAAGCTCATTGTTTGCATAGAAACCATGAGTGGTATCATAGCCATGCTGTTTTTCAGTTGAACTGCTATAATTGAAAATTGCATTTAAGGGTTTAATCGAAATCAAACCCTTGACCCATGATTGTTGATTTTGACAAAGGGTTTTAGAAACCCTGACCTCCTGTGTTTTTTGAAAATGGCTGGCCTCCTCTAGGGTTTTTCTGTTTTTGGTAAATGTGATTAATTAATAAATGGAAACCCTTGGCCTAGTTTTCGAATTACCTAGTGGACAAGGATTAGGATTAAAATTAATTGGATTAATTTTGTGATCCTTATTTGATTTAATTAACAGTTAATTAAAAGAGACAAATATAATCAAATATATTTTAAATTGTTTAAAATACATCTTATATATTATTATAAGATTAATATATATATATATATATATATATATATATATATATATATATATATATATATATATATATATATATTGTTACAAGTAATTGGTGAATGACAACATTATGTCATCACTTTGTCATCACTTTGCATTTACCAATTAAACAACTATATTTGAATAGTAGACTTGGTAGTATAAATAGACCATCAATGTAAGGAAGAAAATGCATCTCATATCAACTCTTTCACAAGTGATATAAACTCTCTCTACTCTCTCCAAGCTCTCAAGCTTTCTTTCTTTCTTCATCTATATTCTAGTTTTTAGTTTGTTCATAATTGTCGTGGTAACGCTGAATTTATAACACATTATCAGCACGAGGCTCTAACGAAGGAGATTAAAAGACACATCGATCTTAATCAAGGTATGTAATTTCATCAAAACTAGAATGTTAATTAATAATAATAATAATAACAACGATAACGGAAAAAAAAACAACGTTTTATTCTCGAAGTTATGACTACTAACAAATTTCTTTTCTTATTTATCCTTGACGTTATGACTACTAACAAATTTCATTTCTTATTTATCCTTGACATTATGACTACTGACGAAGTTCATTTCTTATTCTAAATTTACTTACGCTTTATTAACATTTATTATTGCAAACTAACTTTTGTTATCGCATACTAATTTTTATTTATGCAACTAACATTTATTTATCTATACTAACGTTTATTTACGGCAACTAACGTTTATTTATGCAAATTAATGTTTATTTACGGCAACTAACATTTATTTATGCAAACTAACATTTATTTACGCATACTAACATTTATTCATGTATACTAACGCTTATTTATATAAACTAATGTTTATTTACGCACACTAACATTTATTTATGTATACTAACTATTATTCATGCTCTGACATCTATTTATATATACTAACGTTTATTTATGCGCAACCGATTAAAAAATAACATTTTAAATTTTAAAATAAAAGGAATTTGAGAAGATTCATCTATTTAATTATGTTTGTAACTATAATAGAAATAGTAAAACTCATCCCCACCTTTAAACGACAAATTTAATGAGTTTTATTTTTCTTAGGAACTACAATATGTCAAACATTGCAAAGCTTGAATTTACCGCTCTTGAAGTCAGCTGTTGTATAGATGTTACGATGCATCTTGAGTCCATGGATTTATCTGAAACTATAAAAGAAAATAAGTGCACGTCGCAAGATAAAGCACGTGCAATAATTTTACTTCGCAAACATATCGATGAAATGTTGAGGTATGAATACCTCAATACCACCGATCCTAGCACTCTTTGGAAAAGCTTAAAAGAAAGATTTGATCACCAAAAGGAAGTTATACTTCCAAGTGCTAGGGCTGAGTGGTTATCGTTGAGGTTTCAAGACTTCAAAAAGGTACATGACTATAATTCCGCATTATTTCGAATATGTTCACAACTAAAATTTTGTGGGGAAGAGGTTTCTGATGCTTCAATGTTGGAGAAAACTCTCTCCACATTCCATGCATCAAATATGACATTGCAACAACAATATCGTATGCAAAAGCTCAAAAAATATTCTGAGCTTAATACACTTCTCCTTGTTGCTGAACAAAATAATGAACTATTAATAAAGAACCACCAGTCCCGTCCAACAGGTTCAGTAGCACTTCCTGAAGCAAATGCTACTATAACTTATGAACCTAGAAATAATTCGTATGGACGAGGATGTGGTCGTGGTCGTGGACGTGGACGAGGCCGTGGTCGCGGTCGAGACCATTTTAACCAAAACCAAAATTTTGGGCGCGGTTATACTCAGGGTCGTGGACGCGGTCATCCTTATAACCGTGGGCGTGGTCAAAGAAACAATAATCAACACACTCCACAAGGAAATAATGTCCAACCACAAGAAAAAAGAAATGATGCCGGAACATCACCAAGATTCCATTAAAGGAAAGGGGAAAGAAGTCAACCTCATCGATGGTGTTGATTTAGGAAACATTGAACTAAACACTCTAGACTTTTGCAATGATTTAGACATACTAGAAAACTAGTTTCCTTTTTGTAACATGTTTTTAATTTTTCATTGTAATGTTTTTCTTTCTTAATGAAGTTTTTTGGGTCACTTTTACTAAAATTGTGTTCATAACTCATCATTTATTTTTCTTATATGAAGTTCAAAATGAGTTCAACTGGAGCACAAAACCAAGGAAATCTTGGAGAACTCTTAATAATTGATTGTGGTACCACACACACCATCTTGAAAACAAAGAAATATTTTTCCACACTAAAACCCGTAAAAGGGCACATAAATACAATATCAGGTCCTGTAGACTTGATCGTAGGAGCAGGAAATGCTTGTTTCATGTTACCTAATGGTACGAAGTTTCTAATCAGTAATGCGTTATTTTCCCCAAAGTCAAACAGAAATTTATTGGGTTTTAATGATATATATCTTAACGGATATGACACATTCACCAAAACAATAGGAAACAAGAAATATATGTTTATAATAAATGAAAACCATATATTGGAGAAATTACTACAATTTGATTCTGGTTTACATTTTACATATATAAATATAGTTGAGTCAAATTTGGTGGTTAAAGAAAAATTTTGTGATCCTAGAATATTTAGTTTGTGGCATGATAGGTTGGGTCATCCAGGATTAACAATGATGTGCCGAATAATTGAAAATACATCTGGGCATCCATTGAAGGACCAGAAGTTCCCTCAAATAGGTAATAAGAACCCGTGTATTTCTTGTTCCCCTCAAATAGGTAATAAGGACCCGTGTATTTCTTGTTCCCTTGGGAAATTAATTACAAGACCTTCACCAATGAAAGTTGAAAGGGAATCACCTAGATTTCTAGAAAGAATTCAAGGTGACATATGTGGACCAATTCATCCACCTTCTGGACCATTTAAATACTTTATGGTCTTAACAGATGCATCAACTAGATGGTCTCATGTTTGCCTATTATCAACTCGTAACATGGCATTCGCAAAATTCCTAACTCGGATTATTAAACTGAGAGCACATTTTCCTGATTATAACATCAATAAAGTGAGACTTGATAATGCAGGTGAGTTTACGTCTCAAGTATTTAATGATTATTGTATGTCTATAGGAATTACTGTTGAGCATCCAGTTGCACATGTACACACTCAAAATGGTTTAGCAGAATCACTGATTAAACGTATCCAATTAATAGCTATACCATTAATAATGAGAACAAAACTTCTTGTTTCCATATGGGGTCATGTAATTTTACATGCTGCATCACTGATTCGTATGAGACCAAGTGCATATCATACATATTCTCCCTTTCAACTTGTTTCTGGAAAAGAACCAGATATATCCCACCTTAAAATTTTTGGAAGTGCAGTATATGTTCCTATTGCTCCACTACAACGTACAAAAATGGGTCCTCAAAGGAGGTTGGGAATATATGTTGGTTTTGAAACAAATTCAATAATAAGATATCTTGAACCTTTGACAGGTGATATGTTCACAGCACGTCTTGCTGATTGCCATTTCAATGAAGAACATTTCCCAACACTTGGGGGAGAAATGAAAACCCAAGAAAAGAATGTTTCATGGTATGAACCTTCTTTATCATATCTTGATCCTCGCACACAAGAATGTGAGATGAGTGTTCAAAAAATAATACATTTGCAAGAAGTTGCAAATCAATTACCTGATGCATTTACTGATACAAAAAGAGTTACTAAATCATATATACCTGCTGTTAATGCTCCAGCTCGAATTGAACTCCCAGATAGACAATCTGATGAAAAAGTAACTCAAGAATCCAAAGCACGCCTGAAGCGTGGAAGGCCATTTGGTTCTAAGGATGCAAATCCTAGAAAAAGAAGATGAATGGAAAATATGTTTGACCATAAT
The DNA here is from genome assembly GCA_023525715.1 of Cichorium intybus. Classification (NCBI taxonomy): domain Eukaryota; kingdom Viridiplantae; phylum Streptophyta; class Magnoliopsida; order Asterales; family Asteraceae; genus Cichorium; species Cichorium intybus. The sequence goes on along the minus strand of CM042017.1, from coordinate 92,931,968 downwards.
GAAAGTGTTCATGAAGAAACACAAAATAACATTACTTCCCCAGTTGAGGAAATAAATGATAAGGAGATTGAAATTAATTATGGTCATATAAAAATAGTAAGGAGCCAATATGAATTAGAATATATAATATTTTCTTATTCAGTTGCATGCAATATTATCAATGAGGATCCAGAACCACAATCTGTCATTGAATGCCAAAATAGGCAGGATTGGGGTAAATGGAAAGAGGCCATGCAAGCTGAATTAACGTCTCTCAATAACAGAAAGGTTTTTGGACCTATTATCCTCACACCTGGAGTTGTGAAACCATTGGGATACAGATGGATTTTTATACGAAAAAGAAATGAGAAAAATGAAATTGTGAGATACAAAGCCAGGCTCGTTGCTCAGGGTTTTTCTCAAAGGCCGGGAATCGATTATGAAGAAACATATTCTCCTGTTATGGATGCAATCACTTTCAGATATTTAATCAGTCTAGCTGTTTCTGAAAATTTAGATATGCATCTTATGGATGTTGTTACTGCTTACTTATATGGATCACTTGACAGTGATATATATATATGAAAATCCCCGAAGGATTTAAAATGCCAGAATTGATTACTTAATAAGCAAAGGCTATAAAAACAATACTATTTGTCCATGTGTATTTATTAAGAAAACAACATCTGGATATGTGATTATAGCCGTCTATGTTGATGATCTGAACATTATTGGGACGAATAAAGAAACCCTTGAAGTGATTGAATTTTTAAAGAAAGAATTTGAAATGAAAGACCTTGGGAAAACCAAATATTGTCTTGGTTTACAGATTGAGCATATGCCAAATGGGATACTTGTCCATCAATCGAACTATACAGAAAGGGTCTTGAAACATTTTAATATGAATAAATCCAAACCTTTAAGCTCTCCAATGATTGTTAGATCACTAAATATTGACAAAGATCCATATTGCCCTTGTGAGGAAAATGAAGAAATTCTTGGTCCAGAAGTACCATATCTTAATGCAATTGGAGCTCTTATGTATCTTACTAATTGTACTAGACCTGACATTTCTTTTGCAGTAAATCTATTAGCAAGATTTAGTTCATCTCCAACAAAAAGACACTGGAATGGAATCAAGCACATATTACGATACCTTCGCGGAACTACTGATTTAGGTTTATTTTTTCCTAATAGTTCAAAACAAGGCTTGATTGGTTATGCAGATGCAGGTTACCTGTCTGATCCTCATAAAGCTAGATCTCAAACTGGATATGTATTCATGAGTGGAGGTACTGCAATATCTTGGCGTTCTCAAAAGCAAACATTCGTCGCCACATCTTCAAATCATGCAGAAGTAATTGCTCTAAATGAAGCTAGTAGAGAATGTACATGGTTAAGATCGATGACACAACTTATCCTGACCTCTTGTGGAATAGATAAAGATAAATCTCCAACCTTAATCTATGAAGATAATGCAGCATGTGTCGCTCAAATGAAAGAAGGGTACATCAAAAGCGACAGGACAAAACATATTCCTCCAAAGTTTTTTGAATACACTCAAGAGCGTATAAAGAATCAACAGATTGAACTAAAATATGTTCAATCTAGCAACAATGCAGCAGATCTTTTCACAAAGGCACTTCCTACCAAGATCTTTAGAAAACATGTTCATGGTATTGGAATGAGACATCTACACAATACATAATGGTCATTCGATATCTAAATGAGGGGGAGTCAACTAGACACTGCACTCTTTTTCCCTTCGCTAAAGTTTTTTCCCACTGGGTTTTCTTTAGCAAGGTTTTTAATGAGGCAGTACTTCAAAGTTGAACTCTGATGTAGAATGATGTCATTCAAGGGGGAGTGTTACAAGTAATTGGTGAATGACAACATTATGTCATCACTTTGTCATCACTTTGCATTTACCAATTAAACAACTATATTTGAATAGTAGACTTGGTAGTATAAATAGACCATCAATGTAAGGAAGAAAATGCATCTCATATCAACTCTTTCACAAGTGATATAAACTCTCTCTACTCTCTCCAAGCTCTCAAGCTTTCTTTCTTTCTTCATCTATATTGTAGTTTTTAGTTTGTTCATAATTGTCGTGGTAACGCTGAATTTATAACATATATATATATATATATATATATATATATATATATATATATATATATATATATATATATATATATATATATATATATATATACACGATTAAGTCAGTCAAATCGCTAGTATGCCTCATTCACAAAACTGGTCTATAAAGGGGGTATAAGAATACTGTCTATAAAATGACGGTTAAATAGGTGTCCACTTTCACCCACCGCTTCCTTGATCAGTGGAGTGTCGTTAGTAGAATGAATTTGATAGGAAGAACCTAATCTCATTAAAATTATAATGCTATTAGACAAAGTACTAGAACACTCAATAAAATCCCAATCTAGATACTTTAGGAAAATGTGAAAATGTATGCTAACCCATGAAATCACACATTACACCTTATGAATCGTTAGTGGAGTGTGTGTGGTTAACCGACACAATAATGCAGATTTATAAAGGGTGGTAATGTGTATCTCATAAGTTATCATTGTTGATGGAGCGCATGAGGTTAACCGGCACATCAATCGAGATGATAAACGACAATGAGAGTACCAAGTGATTTGCATGGTTATTCACACCTTGTTTGTGATCCTCGAAATCCCAGTCACAAACAGAAGGGCATAATCTAAGATTAAACATGCCATTGAACATTTTCAATGAATCTCAAAAGATCTAGGAATTTCACTTAATATGATTATCTTCCGCAGTGGAATTGGTAAATCATCATTTACCTACCTATATGTGATTTAGAATTAGATTACGACATCCCTCTTCTAAGTTGTCAAATTACATAGTTGGATCCTAGCCTTGAGATTTATCATTGGGTTAAATATTAAGGATTCGCCCTATCTAATCAAAACTACCTTCTTTTATAGATGTCTACTCCTGAAGCTTCTGCTACTCTATCCGCTCCCTACCCCAACCATAACGTAACATCCCAAAATTTTAGGGTAAATTTAAAAAATTTTAATCACTTTAATTCATAGAAAACCAGTTGATTTAATTTTCATAAAACACCCGCCATTTATAAATCTAGTATAAGCAACCATAACTAACACGAGTTAACCAAAAATCAAACATCAGTGGAAACATCAACTGAAAATAAGTCACAAATGAAGCAACACAGTGTATACGCGTCACGCCTTGCCATCTCCCACATCTAAAGAACCTGAAACAGTAATTTAATGGGGAAAGGGTAAGCACACAGCTTAGTGAATTTCAACACATACATAATATATCAATCAAGCATGCCTTGCTAACAAGCACAAATTACCACATAACGCACCCAAAAGTGGTATCGCCACATAATGCACCCAGCAGTGGCATCACCACATAATGCACCTAGCAGTGGCATGACCACCCACATAATGCACCCATCAGTGATATGGTCACATAATGCACTCAGCAATGATAATAATACATAATGGATCCAGCAGTAGTATCACCACAATATTCAGAACAATGCACTCAGTATAGCACAAACCACACATATCACATTTATCACGAAACACATATAAAATATCAAACTCCTATTCATAACACAACACAGTAGGGAATGAATGATATCAATACTATGCAGTGAGAAACTCACCTGACAAGTAGCAGTAGATAACACATGCAAGGTAGCACTTAGAGACCATCCCTCTTCCACTAACCTACAACCCATATACCATCCACTACTTAGAACAGATTTACATTTATAAATAACTACGTATAGTTATATATATTTCCAATTATTGACGCGCACCGTGTCCTATCATGCACCCCCTTTATTATCATATATTCATCATTGAAGTCATAGGTGTTTTAGTTAGCTTTAGGCAAGTCCAAACACTCGCTACATCCCCCAAAACCCATAACAAAAACAATTACCACAAAAAGGAATTCGACGACAAAGCTGATTTTTAACCCAATCAAAAGGTTTACAATATTCAACTAAGAAAGGGTTCAAGATAAATCCAACAAAAAATGCAAGAATTTTGAAATTAAACAATTGGTCCTTGGAGTTGATTAACTTAAATTCTTTTGACCCTTAACCTAAATATTCAACATATCAAGTTTCCAATTATGACAAATAACCCCTCAAGTTTATTTTGAAACTTTACACATTATGCTATTTATTATTATTATTATTATTATTATTATTATTATTATTATTATTATTATTATATGCTAAAAATATTTAATTCACCAAAAATGAACTTTCCAGGAAACGGGGTGTTACAACTCTCCCCCACTTATAAGAATTTCGTCCCCGAAATTCAACTCTAACAATTCTAGGTTAAAACGTCACAAAACCCTCAAACGGATATTTGATCTATAAGATTTTTCCTTACCCCAACATTTAGTGTCCTACGCTATCCCATACACAACATCACATGAAGTGGCATACCGATGCTATAACTAACAACTGTCGTTTAAGGAGAACTCAACAAATGGAAAAGTAAGCATCCCAACTGCCCCTCCCCCAAATTCCAAAACTCTACTTTATGCAACTTGCTACTCTAACTTTCTCCCTGATTAGCAGCAACCTTCTATCATAAATTGGTGCATAACAATAATCAATAAACTATGCCACTATGTACACTAAGTCGTGGTCCTCTGCTCAGCACCTTGAGCTGCCCACAATCTGTACGTCGAGCCATGCGTATCCACCCATTGTATCTTACCGGACATTCACACTCAGTACCATATTGCTCAGTGCGTCGAGGCACCCTACATTACTCAGTATGTCAAGCCCATGATATTCACATACTAGACCTAGACCCGTCTAGTACTATTTACACACCAACACAGTAAAATAAACACACAGTCTACTCTATCCAATACATCTTCAACAACTAAAGACTCAATGTGTACGCTATCTCTTATCGTGCTACATGTGCACGACATCTGACCCCTGATGTAGCGCGTAGCAAGATACATAACCCACATGACTGCTATTTCCTTGTAGTAGCCCAACATCCCCTCGACTTTGCTGCCATAAACTTGATTGCCTAATCCCACACATAATGCTAGCGTACCCCACTTAACTATCCTCTGCAGACAGAAATTACGCTTCCCTCCCATAATAGCCATAGAGGGAAAGGTACAATGAGGCTCGAGTCTTTATATGACTCAAAGAATCAACAAAAAGATACAGTAAAGACACCCATAGAACCCAATCTCCTGCTCACAGTATGCCTTTACACGTTAGAACTCACTTTCCATGGTACAAATTTCGTCCAACTTCCCAAAAAGAAACTTCTGATAGTTATAGGGAATGGCACTAGGTTGAGCTACCCCTACATCCTCTCTTCACAAAATCACTTTAACAACTTACTTCTTCGACTGCAACGTGGTAACTCCATCATTTCATTTGGTGCCGAATGCTCATCATCCTGACTCATCCGTCTTTTCCCCGTAGTCGCGTGCATCCATTACGTATGCCCTATACCGGGTGTCACCATGTTGTAGACACCTCTGAGCTTTCGCAGTTGAACATATCGTCGAGCTATGTTTGGGCGTTACCCTATACTAATGGTCCATCCTACTCGAGTTTGGACTCGTAAATGTTGCGACAACAACCAATCTCGGCATCAACTGCGGCCCCCCAATCTAATCATAAAAGCGAAACACTTGATACTCATACCACACAATTCAACACAAAATACGCATCAAATGACGACCTACGCTCACCATCCAGTCAATTGACTAACAAGCTACCCCCCATCCCACCATCAACTAGGGACTCTCAGGTCATATCCTAATCTACCCAGGGGTTTACTGGTCAAACCCTGATCCGTCCAACGACCCTCCTGGATCCACGGTCATACACAGCTCGCACCAACATTCTTACATGCAAAGTTACACGAACTTTGAACTCATCACAAGACGTAACTTAGTAATTCAAACGACCCATAAATGCTCCCTACGGTCCATAATCCCATGAGATTGTACACCTTTTAGACGTGCATGACTAATGCGTGTCAAATCTCGCTTCTCAGTCAACAAGGGGACTAAATCCATCATCCAAGCTTTGTAGGTTCAAGAATGCATTCACCTATCTGATTTGCCCCTATCCATCCATCATACGGTGTGTGACGACTATCGGTAACACCTCCTCCTTTAATCATACCCAAACATACTATCACCAGTGATTTAAGCCTCTCCACTTGTTTCATATATAGTATCTGGAACTATCTTCAGCCCTTACTCAAGTTCTTACTTGAATCGGAGTCATACTTCATACCGCCCCTCTTCATTCAAGGGTCTCCTTTCCCCATAAGCGATTAGTCCTCCCCGACTTGAGTTCAAACCCGACCTTACGACCAATCTCTTCAGCTACATGCCACATACCCCTGCAAAAAAAAAACTCAAGGCCATTATAATTTCGATAGGACAACCCATTTCAATTCTAAATATTCTAGACATGACAAAGGCTCATTCTACTTCTCGTAGTCGCACACGTCGACCTGGCCGGCTCCATTATATATGTTAAATATGCTACTTTTCTCAACGCTTTTACCACTTCCAGTCAAACAGGCTCCACTAGTTTCTAAATTCTTCAACTCTCGAGCGAACGAAAAGCAAGCCTACTCTGCTTAGCCAGTAACTTGCATCAAGGGCAAACACCATCTCAATAAACAAGTTTTGATAATGTAAAGACGTTTACATCAACCACCATATGCTACTCACCCGCTTGCAACCCTAACCAACCCTCTATCAGCTACCTCAACCACGAGTGAGTGATTTAGACTCTCGACCCACATGACCCGATCAATCACTCAAGAAAGATCAATACAAGAGTAGGTAGCCCCACTATTACACCATACTAAGGCAAGTATAAAGTTGACTCGAAAAATACCCGCCATCATCCCAAGCGTCGCTTGCACCTCTTCGGTCGTGAGTTGGAAAACTCACCCTCGTGTCGTTCGGTCCCTGTCTGACTTGTGCGCACATCAGTTGCACGAAAAAGAGCCACAACAATGGCATGTTGGCATTCTCCCTTCCAACAGTCTTCCCGCTCAGTAATCAACTTAAACTTGATCCGTCCGACAAAACTGGTAACAATTTCTCATCGGTGACTTACAGTCACGACGATTGTGCACTGTTCAACCACACTTGAAACATATTCCCTCTCCCTCACTCACGTCCTCTCTTGTCTGGTATTCTCTACCCTTCTAATCCGAGCGCGAGTGAGAAGTCCTCAGCTTCCCATCCGACATCGATATCGGCACCACGACCTGCACCGCCTTCCTCCTCCAGGCCTCGGTCTCAAGCTTGAACTCGCGCCTCCTAGCTACCTCGATCACTTCAACAAGAATAGCTACAGGGTGGCTCTCATGAACTCCAGATATCGATACTCAACATATATGCGTACCCAAATGCCTTCACGTCATCTAAGGCTGCTTACTAAGCTCATAGAACAATCTTTATTTTGCAATGAAGAACTCAACTAAAATACAGTTCATTGAAGGAATCATTAAGAAAGTACTCACCTGATGTCGGGTCAGCACGTGGAGTCCCCGAAATACGTGTACCAGACTCCTGTCTATTAGCTTTGGCTATATCACAACAGCCTAAGTCAATACTCAAATAATCAAGACAATCTCAATAATATTCAACTCATAAAATCAAGAAATTAAAAGATGGATAGGAGTTACAAACAAAAGATAACAACACAAAAAACGCAATAATTAACGCTCTCTTAGCTAGGGTTTAGGATTAGGAATCTTTTTCATACTCTAATCCAAGAAAACTTACTTCAACCCATGCTAGTTGCAAGTGGTGTTCAACACCACCTGGAACTAACTCATTCCAAGCAAAACAACACTCAATTTGAAGCTAGAACAAGGAGTATTGCCTTATAAATGCAAGATAACGGTTCCTAATTCCAATTCTTGACTTCTAGGCTTCAATTTCGACTTCTGGAGGTTTGTGGTTGATTTTTATAAGGTTTTGAGAGGAAATTTGGGGATTAGATTTTTCCCAAAAATGAAAGAAAACCAACTTTAACGACCTGTTTGGCTTTAACGACCCTGTTTCAGTCTGTTGTTTGCCCCCAATGCACATCCTACACGTCCCATGTGGGTCTGGAAGAGTTTCAGATCAGTTTCTACATCTTTTTACATGACCCGTGTGACCGCCACATGACCTGTGTGACCTCCTGACAACGCCTATCAATATCAAGTATTTTAGTCGTTGTTAGGCCCTATTCTTGGTGAAATTATGTCAGATATATACAGGTATTACTCACTTTTGTGCTAGTGCTATTGTGCAAGAAAAAGATGAAAACAGGGACTAAACGTGGACAAAATGGAAGAAGTTTGGATAAACACCATTTCAGTCGAAGTCATACGCGCGCTGTGGGCCAAAGACACGCGCGTCGTGGATAGTCAAAGATGAGGCGGTGTATTGAAATTCAAACAGCGAGAAACAGGGATAATGGATAACGCGACGCGGATCCAAGCTCTGCACGGCGCGGATGATCAGATTTTGTAACTATAAATAGAGGTTATTAGGTCGAATTTCACAGGGGGAGAACGACCCATAAGGTGGACCTTAGGCTTCTTTAACTCAAGATTTCAGATTTCAGTACTTGAATTGGTATTTCTTTATATTTTCTATTTTATTTTAGTAATCTTTAGTTTAGTTTAGTTTGAATTCTCTTGGTTCTGGATTGATTTGATCAGTAGGATTAGTTTAGTTTTAGTTTATTTCGAAATCAGTGACCAGTGTTCTTTGGATTTGAGTTATATTTCAGTTAGTCATTCAGTTTATGTTTTATTGCACTTTTTCGATATTATTGATGTTGAATGCTTGTTTGGCTTGTTTGGAATGTTTGTTTGCTTCTGATTTTCTAGACTTAGCTTCTAAAATTAGTGAATAAGTTTAGTTTATAGTTTGAAGTAATCTAGCTTGGTTTATGATTGTTTTGGTTTTTGGTATTTGTTTCGGTATTGTGTTTTTATTGGTTTTTCGGGAAAGTGGAAGAAACCCCGCTGACTGTAGCGTGACACTACAATTGATATTATGTCGTTCTATCTTGACTACCAAACTCCCGCGGATCGACCCTTGCTACTGCTATACTAGTTAGTCGGTGAGGTTTATTTTATATTTTTGACCGCATAACAACCAAGGCATGTCAAATTTTGGCGCCGTTGTCAGGGAGTTGTGCGCTTTATGTTGGGAATTATTTTAGTGGTTTAATCTTTGCATTTAATTAGGACTAAAATAGAATATATAATTAATTTAGGCTTTATTGGGTTAATCGGTGTGAACCGAACAACCATTGGTTGTTCGATTTTGGTCCTTGATCGAAATGGCCTTTGGGCTTGTTTCTAGGTCAATGGGATTGGGTTGCTAGGGTTTTTAGGTCTAAGGTATTTAAGCAAATTATGACCTCATTAGTGAGGTTGGTTGTCCTATAGAAGTGTGCTAATCATACAGAGAGAATTATTGTGTTCTTGGCAACCAAAACTTATGTACTAGTCTTTGTATGAATCAAAGAGTGCATTGAAGTTGATAAATCTCATTATGTTCTTATTGTTTTGATTGATATCATTGTGTTATTGTGAGACCATTGGACCTACAATTGGTATCAGAACTAGTTTTGGTATCAATTTTTCATTTTTGTTCTTGGAGATTTTGAAGATTTTTTAGTGTTTTGATCCGTTTTGGACTGTTTTTGGCTGATTTTCAGAGTTTTTGAGCTTGTGTTCTTGGTTGATCTTCAAGCAAAATCCTTCAAAAATCAGTTTTTGATCGAAAAAAGGGGGTTTCAGACGTGTTTGGGTCTGTTTGCGGGATTTCTGAATCTCATTATGTTCTTATTGTTTTGATTGATATCATTGTGTTATTGTGAGACCATTGGACCTACAATTGGTATCAGAACTAGTTTTGGTATCAATTTTTCATTTTTGTTCTTGGAGATTTTGAAGATTTTTTAGTGTTTTGATCCGTTTTGGACTGTTTTTGGCTGATTTTCAGAGTTTTTGAGCTTGTGTTCTTGGTTGATCTTCAAGCAAAATCCTTCAAAAATCAGTTTTTGATCGAAAAAAGGGGGTTTCAGACGTGTTTGGGTCTGTTTGCGGGATTTCTGAATCTGATTTGGGTGCTCGGTAGAGGCTCCTGGCGGCTAGGGTTTTCCAAAGGTTGTTCGGCGGCAGAAATTAGCGGCTACGGTTTTTCTGTGGTTAATCGGTCCATTAAGCTTTGTTCCGGTGGGCTTCAGCATTACTCGGTCCAGCTAGCAACCAGTCCACCACATTGTTCGGTCAAAGAAAAAATTTTAACGCGCCTGCTCTCCACCGCCCTCGAACTCGTAACCTCCCACTTACTAAACGCGCGCTTTAACCAACTCGGCTACGAATTCTTTGTGCCTGTTATCCGGTTGCTCCGTCCTATCTTGAGTTGTTCGGTGATTTTCCTTGTTCAGTCTCCGCTAAAGTTGCTCGGTCCACATAAAAAGAATCACGCCTGCACTCCAGAGGTCTCAAACTGGTGACCTGTTGTTCCCCCTTTCAACGCCTTAGCCAGTTGATCCAACAACGTTTTTGTTATTCGGTTTAATTGCTCGGTGCTTTAATTCATTGCTCGGTCCTTTTTTTGTTGCTACCAAGTGATCCCTATTCCCTAATTTCAATTTCTTTTGTTGCTCGGTTGATTTTATTGTTGCTCGGTCACTTTTGGAAAATTAATTTCTTGTTTTTTTAAGGCACTTTCAAGACTGAATTCTCGTAATTTTTTTTGCGAACTTAAAATTGTATTTTAATTTCTCAAACTTTGAAGAGTTATTCGGTCAAGATTTTTTTATTGTTCAAGGGTGCTCGGTTTTGATTATTCGGTACTTGTGACTTCTTGTTCGGTCCAAGTGTTTTTCGCTTGTGAAATTTTTGAAGATGGATTTGACTACTACAAATTTGCATTCCGACCTCGATACCGTGATGGGTACAGTTACCCGCATTCCCAGATTATTAAATGCTGAAGGCTTTGATGAATGGAAATTTAGATTTGAGAAATACGCGAAAATGAAAGACAACAAGATATGGAGAAGCATTGTGAGAGGTCCGGTCATTATAACAAATACACTTGAGGATGGTACGGTGATTATAAAGCCACATGAAGAATACTCGAATGAAGATTTCGATTTAACTGAAGTTGATGATGGTGCCCTCGCTACTCTCACGATGGCTCTGTCTCCTGATATAGCTCAAGGATTCAGGGTATACAAATCTGCCAAAGCCTTATGGGAAGCACATGTTAAGGTTTATGAAGGCAACGAGGACATGAGACAAAGCAGACGGGATCTACTTTGACAGAGATTTAACTTGTTCAATCATGTTCTCGAGGAGTCTCTTGAAGTTTAGTTGCAACGTTTTATCACTCTCAACACTGAGTTGAGTACTGCTGGAATAGTGTTGTCAAAATCTGAAATTAACAAGAAGTTTCTGAACTCTCTTCCAAGAAATTGGGCTATGCATGTGGCTGTGATCAAGAAGACGAAGGATCTGAATAGTTTGACTATTTCAGAAATTTTGGCTGTCATCAAAGCATGTGATATGGATGACAAACAACTAGAGATAAATTATGCAAATTCTTATCAATCTGCCAACCTAGGTGTTTCTACAAACAGTGCCTTTTCTGCTTTGCCTGCTCATGTTCCAGTTTATCAAGCTTCTTATTCTTCCAGCAAGCCAATGGCATCTCCAGTTCCCTTCATTCATGTTCCATCAACTCATAGCCCTGCTGCTATGTCAACTACTTCAGTTCCAGCTCCAACTCTTCCCAAAGGAGGTAATGAAAACCTGGGCATGATGGTTGGTCTCTTAAATTGTTACAATGCTCTCATGGTTGGCGAGCTGGTTCAGCCAATGATGGTAAGAGATCTTGATCAAGTTCACCTCGATGATGTGGAAGAAATAGATATTTCCTGGCATATCGCTATGGCTGTATTCAGGGCAAAGAAGTTCACTCAAAGGACGGGTAGAAATAATTGGGTAGCCAGTAATGGAGATTACAAAGTGGGTTTCAACAAGGCCCAACTCCGGTGCTTTAATTGTCATGAGCCTGGGCACTTTGCTCGTGAATGTACTAAGCCCAGAGTAGAGAATACTGAGAGAAATCTGGTGCCTGTCAGAAACAATCATGAAGCTGGCTCTCAGAACAATGAAAGAGCTATGGTGGCTCAACAGTTCTCTTGGGAGGACCAGATACAAGCTCTGAATTTGACTGAAGGTGGTAGTGCTCACTTGGCCCAAGCTGAAAGAAATATAGATGCGGATGCTGTAGAAGAACAAATGAGGGATCTGTAATTTGCTTTCGTGGTTTCCACTACTCCTGCTTCTACCCCTGCCAAAACTAAGGTTAGTGAAGTTTCTTGCTCCTCTCAATCTTGTATTAATATAATTGCAAAGTATCGTGAACATAATGATCGTCTTATTAAAGAAGTGTTTAACCTTACAAATAATGTTTACGATGCTAAAAAGAAATTGAAACCTCTACAAGAAAAACATGATGCTAAAATGTCTGATTTTAAGAAAGTTCAAGCGGACTGGAATACAGCGGCCACTCGATACCATTGTGCTAAAGAGAAAATTGTTGAATTAACTGCTGAGCTTGATGCATTGAAAGCAAAATTCAATGATGCTGAATTTAATTTCAAAAAATTCGATGTGTCAAGTGAAGTAATTGAGTCAATAATTGAACATCAAACTAAATGGGCTAGTAAACATGGTGAAGGTTTTGGTTATATATCTGTTCCACCTCCATATAATCATAATTATGTTTCATATGTCGAAACTAAAGAGTTAGAAGAGTGTTATCTTTCAATTTCACCAAAAATGATCAATCTGACACCGCTGAGTGTAATAAACTAAACTCTACTGATGCTTCTACCTCATGTGCAGATAGTTTGAAAGAGAAAGATGAGAAGAAAGAAGACAAGCGTACTTTTGATTCTGTTGAAACTTGTTCTAAGACTGCTAAGATTGTTAGACCTTTCAAAAATCATGATGATGTTAACTTTCAAACTTCTAGGTTTAAGAATTCTGCTAAATGTTCTGTTGCATGCTTGTGTGTATGTGGAAATGCATTAAATATATCTGGACCTGGACAAACATCCACTGCCCCTGTTAAAAGACAAACCTGTTTTAACTGTGGAATAGCTGGTCACATTGCCATAAATTGTCCCCGATATTTGTATACGCATCAACATGAACAGTTTTGGCAGAACGTGCCAAGGGGAGATCTTATAAAAGAAAACCCTCGAGGTCACTTTCTCGGAATAAGAATTGGAATGATGTGAAAGCCAAGAATCAAACTGCTCAATTCAAAAAGGCTATTTCGAGAAATGATAGTGTATTACCAAACTTTGTAAGATCAAAGTCATCTCAAGAATCAACTTCAAATAGCAGTTCTGATTCCAAATCTGATGCTAAGGTTCCCATCTGGTCCAAGGATAAAAGATTTAAATCAAATTACAGATGGGTTCCTAAAGGCAGGATTCCAAAATCTACTGTGAATTCCCCATTATTTGACAATCGTGATATGAGTTTAGAACCTATAAAATGTATCAATAGTTTTGGTCAACCCAGCTTCCGAATGGACTGGGTTCCCAAGACCAACTAATCCCGCACGTGTGCAGGAGCATCTACAGAGGAATATCTTCGGACCTCGGTTTGTTGATAGTGGCTGTTCTAGGCACATGATAGGAGACAACTCTCAACTGCGCATCATTCAAATCACTGATGGATAGTCTGTGTCCTTTATGGGAGGGGGAGAAAGGAAAAGGATCATGTGGGGATCGTGCTTAACGATGTGTTGAAATCTTCAAAGGTAACTTTGCTTCAATCTGATTTGATACGTTTCGATGACTGTTAAATCAGTTCTGTAAATATTTTACTCTATTTTTCTTTAGTTAAATTTGTTCATGGTTTTTACTTCCGCAATTCTCTTCCATGCACAAATTTAGGGGGAGAATTAAAAACAAAAAAATTACAAAACTTTAAAATACAAACAATATTTTCGTTTATGTCTTTATTTTTTCAGAAAATTTAAAAAATTCAAAAACATTTTCTTATCTACCGACGACGCACCGAGTTAATACCACTCACTGCTGAGGTAATTTTTAAGTGTTTGTGATCCTCATTAATACACCTCAATGAGTGTGAAGCACTGGCAACTGCTTCTTAACCAATCTAAAAGTTTTTTTTTGTGCAACACCAACTTCTAGGTGCTTTGAGAGAAACCACTCGAAGTCGAGAGTTACAAAGTCTGTGTCAATGGTTAGACTGCATACCGTAGTCTATCACATGCACCAATCCTTTCTTAACCACCTTTACATTTCTGATGCAAGAAATAGACGACTCATCACTTTAAACCAAGTGATGATGATATTTCGAAACTCTATGCCAGTGATCTCAGCTACAACACCAGTAGTAGATGTGAGGCATCGATAACCATTGCTACCTACAAAGCTTCTAAATCAAGAGTTGGATGACTCAGTGTAATAAACCATGCACTGATGACAATTCGAAAGTCTAGCCGATGGGTATGTCTATAAGCCAGGACATATTACACGCTCATACCACTCTTGAACCCACATCTTCTTCTAAACAAGATGTTCATGACTCAATGTGATATTACCTCGCATTGATGAAACATCAAAACTCTGGGTCAGTGATCGTTGTTGTTTACCACAATAGCTGTGAGACCCCAACAACTTCACCGGATTCAAATTGGCACTAGGATGGTACACTTCGCAGAGTTTGGATACCATTGAACGTCTCGCCAAGAGCCAAGTTGACTTGTCAACGTGTCAATTGCATTGAGATCTTTGATCAAGGATATGTAGGGGCCTAAATCAAAAAGGCCACGAGTAGTTCTCCGATACTCAAACAATCGCAGTGCGTTCCCCGATGGAGAAGAGGCTGTGGTTCTTAATGCAGCAGATATGAAGAAACTTGAAAATGACGAAAGGGCCATGCGTGAGCTACGAAGTGGATTGGGTCCTGACGTTAGTCATCATATAGCCGATGCGAATTCCGCCAAAGAGATGTGAGATAATCTCAAACTTTGTTTTGGAGGGGATAAGATTCTTCACACCAGCAAGGTTCAAGAAATTCTTGCAGACTTCGGGAACTTCAAACAAGAAGAGAATGAGTCCCTCGAAGCATGCTATGAATGTCTTAGCAACATGATCTATACCCTGGACAAGTATGGGGAGACACGAAGCCAACATGAGATCAACATTAAATTTCTTTATAGTCTTCGCAAAGAATGGAGACTAATCATGCTCATGGTTAAATCCTATGAAAACATTGAGAAGTACAAGTTGGCTGCTCTGTACAATCTGCTAAAGTCACATGAACCAGATGTCGTAGGTCGTAGAAGTGAGAATGCTAGAGCTGGACCACTTGTCCTTGTTTCAAAAAAAGAAGAAGAAACCAGTGATGAAGAAATAGCTGCTTATATTGTTGATGACAATGGTGAAACCGTTGCTCTCTATGCTGCTAACAGTCGAAGGTTCAAAAAACCATTCATTAAAAACAACTCTGGGAAGCCTTTTGTCAAGAACTTCAACAAATCAAACTTCAATCCGAAACCCAAACCAGAAATGTTCACTCTGAAGGATGAAAATTCAAAGTCTTCTACTCCGAAGCCATCTGAAAAACAGGCTTCGGAGTCATCAAAAGAGAAAATAGAAGAGAAAAAGGTTTCTGGTGATTCAGGCTATGACTGTAATTACTGTCATGGTAAGAATCACTTTGCAAAGGATTGTATGCTTCGCAAACAAAATGTGAAGAACCCTCAAGTGAAGGATGAAGCATACTATGCAAGGAAAATGAAGGAAGTAAGAGAAAGGACCAAAGACCTAGCCCTAATGGCTGCTGATGATCATCAAGGATCCTATCAAGTTTGGTCTTCTGACTCAGAAGATGATGAAATACGAAAGCCAACTCATAGTGCTTTCATGGCATATGATGATGGTGAGAGCTTTTTGAAAGGCACTTCTGAGAAGATGGATGATGAGGAGAAGCTGGGTTTTGAAACAACTGCCGGTATTGGTTTCAAGACCTCGGAGGTGAATGAGATGATTGCTGCTGAGAATCCGAAGACCTGGTCTGAAGACACTTCGGATGATGATGATGAAATATGCTTGATGGCAAATGACACTCGCTTAACCATTCCGGAACAGGTATCCAAACTTCTCTCATTTTTTAAAATTCCTATTTCTCAATCTACTCCTATTATTAATGAAATAACACGTGATGGCTCTGTTATGCACAAATTACTTGTTGATGCAAAAAATAGGGAGATAATCAATGAGCAGGAGATTCTCAGCTTGAGAGGGAGAGTTGAGAGTTTGAAGCTAGCCTTAGAAAAGTCCAATCTAAGAATCTCATTGCTAGAAGAGAATAGAGAAAAACATTTGAACAATCATGATGTAATTTTGAGACAACGTAACATATTCTGTGAAACTGCAAAACGCTTATATGCTCATATTACACGTATTTATCATTCAGCTGATGTGTGCAATGTCCAACATAGACAACTATTACCTTTTATTGAGCTTAAACTTAAGGAAGTTGATAGCATATCCTATGAATGTGAATCCATAGTGTCTGGGTCTGAAGTCACAAATCCTTCATATAAACATGGCTTAATATCTGTAGAAAAATATCTCACTGTTGATAATTTGTTGAAAATCTTACCACAAGAAATTCCAATCTTGAAAAAGGCTGTTCCTCAAATTGAAATCAAGGAAAATGATGTTGTTAATAACACGTCTGAAAAGGATTCTGAAAGCGATTCAGACATGGAGGAAATTGATTGTTCCTCCTTGACGTTATTAAAATCTCCCTCCGTATCCGAATCACCCTCCGAAGCCATCTCACAACTGTATTCGGTGGATAAAGGAAAAACAAAAGTGGGTTGTGAATCAAAAACCTTTGAAAACAAAGAAACTTCGAAATCTAAATTACAAATCTCAGATGATTGTGTTTCTTATTATCAATATCTCAAGGACAATTCAAAAAGACTAGTCAATGTGGCCTGTATCTATCCGAAGATATCTTATTTCAAAAATGCTATTTTTGTAAAAACTAGTGGATTACTTTTAATTGAACACGATTTAGAAAAACTTCTTGAGAAGGATAATTCCACAGTCACTGAGGAAGGATTCTTCTCATCTTCTAAAATGGTTGAAAATGAAATGAATGAAAGAATGGAAGTAAAAATCAACATAAGAAAACAAGACTTGTATGGTCACAACATTTATAATCGTCTTTGTTATGAGAAATAAAAGATTCCTAAAAACATATCACACCTTTTAAATCTCAAAAATGATAATCACATCTACACTAATCGAAACTACAAACAAATTCAAGTTGTGGAAAAACCCGCAGCTCCGAAGATGGATGTTTTTCAATTAATGGAATCATGTGAGACTGTACCGTTGTCACAAACCTCAGAAAATGCTACTTCAAAACCAAAAGTCTCAATTACCAAAGCTTCGGTACAAAAGCCTCAAATTTTGAAAAGACCACAAATTCTCCAAAAATCAAAACCTGCAATAGTGATTACAAAAACAATTCAGAAACCTATTGTTGCGAACTTGAAATCAAAACAAACTCTAAATCTTGTGAAGAGAAAAACTCCCTTCGGAGGCTTGAAACAAAATGAAGCAATTGCTTCAACTTCTGGAACAAAACCGTTTAACTCAAAGGTTTCAGAAGTCAAAAATCAAAATGTTAAACCAACTTTTACACCGACAAAACTTAACTTTCCCAATCCAAAATTTCAAAAACCCACAAAGAAAACATTTTCAAAAGGAAACATTTTGATAGACACATTTCATCAATGGCTAGTGACTCGCCTAGGTCGTCGTGTGGTCAAAAATAAAAAAAATACCTAACACACACACTAGCACAGTGGTAGTCAGGGTTGACCCGCAGGAGTTACGTGGTCAAGTCAGGTGACAGATTACCAACTATAGTGTCACGTTATAGTCAGAGGACTTAGTTCCTAAGCTTTTGACTACTAATCCCAGAAAACATAAACTGAAACAATTCCAACCAAACATTAACTTAAACTAAACTCCAAACAAACCTAGTCACTTACTGAAATCATAAGTACATCTCTAATTCAGAAAAAAACAAAGGCAAACAATCAAACATAAACCAAGGCATAAACTAAACCAATAACTAAGGTCCAACTGAACAATCACTGGCTAAAGTTCAACCCACAAGGCTAACCCTAGTTGGCTACTAAAATCAGCAAAGGAATTCAGTCCAAACAAGGTCATACAAACATCCAAACACAAAACAAACAAGCATAATCCAATATCAAGCATAAAATACCAAAAAACCACAATTACTTATAACCAAATGATTATCATAAACCAAACTCAGATCCATGAGTACAAACAGTAACCAAATGATTCAAAAACATAAACTAAAGCTTAATATCAGTGGTTGTCACTCCCAAAGATACTAGCTACTGAATTCTATATCTAGCTAAATGAAAATAAATTCTAAAACATAGAAATACCAAATATGAAGTTGCAGAAGCTTAATCTCGGAGTCAAAGAGCCTTGAGGTCGATTTTTCACCAGGTCTTTGCTAGGGTTTTCGGCTGAAAAAGCCTCTATTTATAGTTGCAAAATTCCCGCAGCCGCGCCGCGTATTTATGGTTTCCGCGGTGCGCGTACTAATCTTTTCCTGTTTTATCGGCATTTGAATTTGTTCCACCGCCTTAGATCCGCGTCGCGCATTCTTGATTTCTGCGGCGCGCGTACGTATTTTCCTGATTTTGCCTTCTTCTTCAAACTACCTCCAATATGCACGCTTTTGGTCCCTTTTTCATTATTTTCTTCCAAACAAGTATGGGCACGAAAAGTGAGAATACCACGATATATATGGTATAATTTCACTAAGAATAGGGCTCAACAACGACTAAAATATGTAATATCACTAGGCGTTGTCAAACACCCCACACTTGTGCCTTGCTTGTCCCCAAACAAGAGAGTTTTTAATAAATTCTAACTAAGACTCAAATAATTTTTGACTTTGTTCAGTTTCATAGCTTATTGCCCTATGAGTTAGAGTGAAATAGTTCATGAAAACCTAATCAGAGTGTTCTTTGGAATTCATGGCTTTCTAGAGAACCCTTGATTACAAATTTTCTGTCCACAATGAAGTGTACTTACTCATTCAGATTCTAAAGGCCATTAAGGAATTGTCCATGACTTTCGATGCTGTCCGTGTAACGAGCTTTCGAAAATACCATCCCAAACCAGAAGATCTTAGGTGGTAAGGTGCATAAGTGCCTCTTCGAGGCCACCCTTTTCGGACCTACCGACTCGAACAACAAAGGCCACATATTGACATTTCCTTCCTAAATTCCAATCCTAAAACACTCTAATCGTCTAACTCCTAAAACTCAACTTGTTTGACTAAACTAATAGCATGGTAACAACTACATAGTATCTCTTGAAAAATACTAGTGCTATAAACAATCACAAACCATTTGTTTCAAACATACAATTTATTAAAAGATTTTGAAAAAGTTGCTAAAAATTTGAAATTGGTCTTTTCCCGCAAAAAAATTTCAAAAAACTACTCTTTCGACCGTCCACACCCCACACTTAAACCCGTACAACGTCCCCGTTGTACAAAATTATTTAGAACAAGGGAGAAAGAGTTACCTCTTTGGATGGTAGATTGCTTGGTTGGTACTCGGTATCACAGGTACAAATTCAAACAAAAAGGTATTTGATTTCGCATTCTGGAGTTGTAGCACAACAGTGAACACGCCGGTGGTCAAAACAAGTAGATGGGGCACGGTGACCCCACACTTGTTTGAGACAACTCCTCCCATTTTTGGTATAACATGCATGACGCAACAGAACATTAAATGCAAACGTAACAAATAAAATATAAACAAAGAAATGTACAACAAGTGAAATGTTTGTGTTGCGGATGACCGTGGCGCATGATTGAAGAACGCGCGTCGCGGTAATTACGAGAGTTGAAACTATCGTCAAGTGGGAAATGACCGTGTCGCGTCCTATAAGGACACCGCAGCGCGGTAATTTCAGCAGATTGCTACAATTTCAAATCTCACAATAAACGATTCAACACCAAAAACAACTATTTTATTACTGTCTACTGCCTTTAAGAGGCTTATTTTCCTAAACAACTTTCCCTACAATTTATTCCTAAACTAAAAGAAAATGCAAAACAAATGTATTAAAAGAAGAATTCAAACATCATTACATCCATCCCTTTGTTAATTATGAGCCGTATCATCATAGTCACCTTCCTCTTCTTCTGGATCCTCCTCCATAGGCTCTTCCTCCTCTTCCCCTCGGAGTGTCGGCTGGGGTCTCGGCGGGGTACACCTGTTCTTTGCCATGAGTGCGACCATAAAATCTGCTAACCACAGGGGCTGTGTCTGTGTGTTTTCTGTTCTTCTATCCACCTCGTGCATGGCATAAGACTGATGCTCCTGCATATGTGCCTCCATGGTCCTCTGGAATGCCTTTACCTCGTCCGTGAGGAATCGGGACTCCATGGTGGCTGGTGATGAACCACGGGGTAGAATGGTGCTCGACTTTGCCCGCTTTCTAGATGGCTTGGACCGAAGTGCCGGGAAGGGATACGATCCACAGACGTGATCCCATCGTCCACGTATATAACATCTCGCGATGTAGTCACATGCGGACAAAACAGGAGTGGAGGGATGACCTCGAGTCCCTCAGTCGTGTGCTCAGATATTAGTCCATACGAGTCCGCCAATCGAGTAATGAAGTGTCCCCCTCCCAATGCGGTAAACTTCATCGGCGCATCAGTCATTTGTTTGAAAAATGTGGCAACGAAATACGGGATGTTACAAGTTTCCAACATCCTCGTTGCTGCCCACATCAAATGTAGCTCTCGAGGCAACACTTTTTCCTCATTGGCGCGAGGCCACAGCATGGTCGATATGAGCCAATGTAACATACGGTGTGCTGGAAGGTGCATATAACATTCCCGGACCATATTTTCGTGGTACCGGGTGGAGGATATCGTGCTCCAGTACTCAGCTGGCGAGAAAGACTCACCCATGGTACGGCTGGCGTGTCTGTGAAACGTCCCAAACTCCTGTGCCTGCGACTCCTATTCGGTGTACAACACGATGCGGTACCCGAATTCCCGTAAAGTGCAACTGCGATCATGATTTCCCAGGCGAAATCGAACAGTCTCCAAAGTGTCCATGCCAGTCTGTTTGTGATCAAAATGATAACTGGCGAGGAATTGAAGGAATACCTGACGGTATACAGGTTCATTCAGTTGTATGGCATTTTTAAGTGCCCTGCAGGTATAAGTTAGTTCCCCTGCCTCGTATCCTTCTTGGACCAGCCAGTCCTTGAGATGATCCAGAATTCTTGATTCCCTGGTCAACTCCCAGTTGACCGTGCGGCAGGGTAATATACGCTTATGTCGACACATACCCCGGCGATTGAGGAAGCTCGCCGCATGAACCATATCAGTTTGGGTAGTCAAAGAATTCCAGTCAAGTGTTTCAGAACTACCAGATGACGACATAATGCCTGCAGAATGCATAAAAAATTGATAATGAGTGCACTGTCTAGCGTTCGACGCGGCGGCGCGCACCAGGCATACCGCGACGCGCTAAATGAATATTCAAGTTGCGCGTCGTGGACTGCAACAGACCGCGGCGCGGCGAACCATTTAAACCCAAAAACCGATGATTATGTCTAATTTAAACAAGTTAACTCGAATTTACGTATTGAGTTTTACTAAGTACAGTAATCTAAACCTAATTTTACTATCAATTTCACCAGATGATTACGAAATTACGAATTCCAGAGGCATTTAGTCAAAGTTCAAGACTATAAAGAAAAAGAGAAAAAAGAAGGAACTTACTTGATTTGCTGTGAAGAGAAGACGATGCAGATGAATTGATCGATTGAGAAGATTTTTACCACGGTAAAAAGAATGACGAATTTAGCAGATTGATTATATACAAGTGTGGGAAATTTTGAATGGCTTCCAAACTCTGTTTTAGTGATTATCTTTAATTTCAAATTAAGATAAGGCCGCGGCGCGGGAAGCTTCTATCCGCGTCGCATATAAAAATATGATTTTAATTATAATCGCGAAAACTCAATACGCGCGGCGCGGATCCTAAGATCCCGCGTCGCGGTATTGAAAAATTAACAAAATGACCCCACACTTGCTCTTTTCTCACCGTGATCAAATGGATGTGATGAATTACTATGCAAATATACAAATGACGATCGGGTTGCCTCCCGACAAGCGCTAAGTTTAACGTCTTCAGCCGGACGTACACTTACCTGATTTATGCAGTATACACTGGAACATCTACCACGAATTCGACTGTCTCTACTTCCAGTTTCTAGAACGTGCCCACAACGACATAAGGTTTGAGCCTATGTCCATTGACTTTAAATGGTTGAACCTTTCAAGTCCTGAATCTTTACTGCGTCATAGTCTGTGATGCTAACCACTGCATAAGGGCCATTCCATTTACTCCTGAGTTTCCCAGGAAACATCTTCAACCGAGAGTTGTACAGCCACACTTTCTGACCTACCTCAAAGGTTTTCAAGCGGAGCTTGGCATCGTGATATCGTTTCATCTTCGATTTGTATGTGGCCGCATTTTCATATGCTTCGTCTCGTAGCTCCTCTAACTCCGATAGCTAGAGTTTCCTTTCTTTTCCTGCTTCTGTGTAGTCCATGTTGACTTGTTTGACTGCCCATAAGGCGCGGTTGGCAAGCTCAACCGGCAGATGACAGCCTTTCCCATAAACCAGCCAATATGAAGTGGTTCCAATTGGTGTCTTGAAAACAGTTCAGTATGCCCAAAGCACGTCATCCAGCCTTAGTGACCAATCTTTCCTATCGGTTTTGACAGTCTTTTGCAGAATTTCCTTTATTTTCCTATTAGATACTTCCACTTGGCCACTTGTCTGCGGATGATAGGGTGTTGCAATCCGATGATTCACTCCATAGTGCTTTGGCAACCTTCCAAATTTAAAATTCTTGAAGTGGGACCCTCCATCACTTATGATCACTTGTGGAACTCCATGCCTAGTGAAAATGTTTTTCTTCACGAATTTATACACCACATGGTGGTCATTCGTACGGGTCGCCTCTACCTCAATCCATTTAGACACATAATCCACTGCTACCAGAATGTAAACATAACCATGTGACGTAGGAAATGGAGCCATGAAGTCAATTCCCCAGACATAAAAAATGTCCACTACCAAGATTGGGTTCAAGGGCATCTGATCCCTTTTTGATATGTTTCCTAACCGTTGGCAGTTGAGGCATTCCTTACTAGTTTGATGTGCGTCCCTGAAAATTGTTGGCCAGTATAATCTAGCTTCGAGAACCTTGTACCCTGTCTTTTTACAACTGAAATGCCCTCCACATGCTGACGCGTGGCAGTGCTCCAATACCTCACCGATTTCACTATCAGGCACACATCGCCGAATTATTTGATCCTCTCCCACCTTGAAAAGGTCAGGGTCATCCCATATAAATCTTTTTGCATATGTGTGGAATTGCTTTTGTCTTTGTTTGGTCCAATGTGTCGGTATTGCTCCTGTGGCCAAAAAATTCACGTAGTTCGCGTACCAAGGAGCTCCAGTAAGCTCCAGCAGCTGCTCATCTGGGAATGAATCCTTAATTCCTGCTTCCAATCCTTCAGCTGGCAATCGAGAAAGATGGTATGCCACGACATTCTCTGCTCCCTTTTTGTCTTTAATCTCCACATCGAACTCTTGCAACAGAAGTATCCATCTAATCAATCTAGGTTTAGACTCCTTCTTTGCAAGCAAGTGTCTAACAGCGCTATGATCAGTGTAAACTACTACCTTGGATCCCCAAATGTATGATCGAAACTTGTCTAATGCAAATACTACGGCAAGTAATTCTTTTTCAGTAGTTGTATAATTTAATTGAGCTTCAGAAAAAGTTTTACTAGCGTAACAAATAACTACAGGTTTCCGATCAACTTTTTGACCTAATACTGCACCAGCAGCATAGTCACTGGCGTCACACATTATTTCGAACGGTTGAGTCCAATCAGGCGGTTTCAGGATAGGAGCTTCGACCAATTTATTTTTGAGGATATTGAATGCTTTTGCACATTCTTCATCAAAAATAAATGGCGCATCTTTCAAGAGAAGACCGCAAAGAGGTTTGGAAATGGTACTAAAGTCTTTCATAAACCTACGATAGAAACCCGCGTGACCTAAAAAAGATCTGACCCCTTTCACTGATGTTGGGGGTGGAAACGTGGATATAACCTTGATCTTAGCATGATCGACTTCGAACCCTTTCTCCGAGACTACGTGACCTAACACTATCCCTTCTTTGACCATGAAGTGGTTCTTTTCCCAGGGGAGCACCAAATTCGATTCGACACATCTTTCCAATACTTTTTCCAATTGACCCAAGCAGGCTTCGAATGTCGGTCCAAAGATTGAGAAATCGTCCATGAAAATTTCTAATGCATCACCAATCATATCAGAGAAGATTGCCATCATGCGTCGTTGAAATGTAGCAGGCGCATTACACAACCCGAATGGCATTCTACGAAATGCAAAGGTGCCATAAGGACACGTGAATGTTGTCTTTGACTAATCCTCCGGGCGAATTGCAATCTAATTGTACCCAGAATACCCATCCAAGAAACAGTAATACTTCTGTCCTGCTAGCTTTTACACGATCTGGTCAATGAATGGCAACGGAAAATGGTCTTTGGAAGTAGCAGTGTTGAGCTTTCGATAATCGATACAGACTCTCCATCCAGTTATGGGTCTTGTGGATACCTTTTCACCATCCTTCGTATCCACAACAGTTATTCCAGACTTCTTCGGCACTGTCTGTGTCGGACTGACCCATTCGCTGTCAGAAATCGGGTATATGATTACTGCATCTAACCATTTGAGAACTTCCTTTTTTACAACTTCCTTTAGATTGGGATTCAATCTCCTCTGCGTATCCCCGACCGGTTTAGCTCCTTCTTCTGTAATGATTCGATGCATGCACGTGGTTGGACTAATTCCTTTTAAGTCCGTGATCGTCCAACCAATGGCCTCCTTATGCTTGGACAATACCTTGAGCAATTCCTTCTCTTGTTCCCCTGTCAAGTCTGCTGCTAAAATCACGGGCAAAGTATCCTTGTCCCCTAGAAAGGCATACTTTAGGTGTTCTGGTAGCGGCTTTAATTCCAGCTTCGGTGGTTCTTGTAAGGAGGGTTTCAACGTCCTTGGAATCTCTGTCGGTAACTTCTCTATCTGAGCGCATTCTTCAGACTTCAAACCCTTCTCTCTCTTTCTACTTCTTTTTGCTGCTCATCATCTTCAACACTTCCTTCTTCTTGAATCTTCATTGCCTCTGATTGTAGTACCTCAGGAGTGAACTGCTGCACTAGCTCATCTATGATATCTACCTGATAACACTCTTCTTCTTCCATCCTACTTCCCTTGGCATTGGCATTGAAAATGTTGATCTTGGTCTGTTGATGCCCAAAGGATATTCCCATTTCTCCAGTGCGACAATCAATATTTGCGTTGGCAGTGGCTAAGAATGGTCGCCCTAAGATGATCGTGGGTTGTTCTCCATTGGTTGCCTGACGAGTGTCCAGAACTAAAAAATCTGCTAGGTAATAAAATTTTCCCACCTTGATGATAACATCAACTAGCATTCCCCTAGGGATCTTTGTAGACTTATCAGCCAGTTGCAAAATTACGTCGGTAGATCTCATGGTGCCAAACTCGTGTTTATCAAACAACTGTCCAGGTAATATGTTCACACTTGCACCTAAATCTAACAAAGCCCTGTTAATGTGCACATCACCTAGATCCACGGAGATGAGAGGAACTCCAGGATCCTTCATCTTGGGAGGAAGCGCGTCCATTAAAATAGAACTTACATTCTCAGGTAAGCTGATCATTATAGGAAAATGGGACAAGATATGTTTCTTATGTATGCACATATCCTTGAGAAACTTGGCGTATGCAGGAACTTCCTTGATAAGTTTAACTAGTGGAATGTTAACCTTAATCTGACTAAACAGTTCCCACATATCTTCTGCCTACGGTTCCTTCTTCCCATATGGTCTTTTCTCTGGCTTTTCCAAAGCTGTAGGAAAAGGAACTGTCCCACTTGATTCTCCTTTCTCCCATGTACTCGTTTGCTTCTTCTTCTTTGCTTGTTCCTCCTTACCCTTCTTCTCCAGTTCTTCTTTTTCATCAAAGATTATTTCTACATCGCTATCCTCGTCTACTGGTGGAGCTGTGACCTTGTTATCCACTTTCTTCCCGCTCCTAAGCGTAATCACCTCATTAACTTACACTTTAACGCCTGTGCCTTTTCCTGTGCTCTATCTTCTTCCATCTTAATAATCAATTCTCCTAACTTCAGAATTGCTTCTGAATTAGAATTCTCCACTTCTTGAAGCTTGACTAACATCCCAAAGATTTCATGTATACCAATGTTTGTACCTCCTGCTGGAGGTGGAGGTTGCACCTGCTGCTGCCTCATTGGTTGTTGCCTTACTTCCCATTGTTGATTGTTTCAGAATGGTCTTGGTGCGTTATGAAATCGACCATACCCATGCACTTGACTAAGCTCGTCATGAGTCATCAAGCACTCATTATGATTATGTCCTATACCCCCACATATATTGCATATAATTTGCCCATGCAACACATATGCTCCCTTCTCTTGCTGAAACTTCGCGAGCATTTTATTAAACTTCTTACTCAAAACACTTAGCTCTTTCTGAATTTCTGTCTTCCATTTGCTTTTCGCTTCAATGTTCACTACGTAGACTGTATTATCTTTCATGGTTCCACTAACCTTCGATCCTAAGCTCAACTGCTCCAGGAATCTCCAAGCGTCTTTTGGCTCTTGCCACATAAATGTCCCACTTGATGAGGCATTTATCATTGTTTGATGTGTTTCGCTGACTCCTTCAAAGAACAATTTTACTAACTACCATTTGGGAACCTCATGGTGCGGGCAGGATCGCAATAACTCCTTTAATCGATCAAATGCTTCGTGGAAAGCCTCTCCTGGCTGCTGCTG
This sequence comes from Cichorium intybus, assembly GCA_023525715.1. Taxonomy (NCBI): domain Eukaryota; kingdom Viridiplantae; phylum Streptophyta; class Magnoliopsida; order Asterales; family Asteraceae; genus Cichorium; species Cichorium intybus. Next base: position 92,904,765 of record CM042017.1, on the reverse strand, counting down.
AAAGTTTTGAATTGCTCGTCTGACTTCTGTGGTTTTACTAACTGGATAGAACTCTTGTAAAAATTTGGCCTTGAGTTGGTCCCAACTAGTGATACTATTAGACGGAAGAGAGGTGAACCAATATTTGGCGTTATCCTTTAATGTGAAGGGAAATAATCTTAATCTAAAAGTATCCCTATTGGTATTTCTAGGAGTATTAGCATTCGCGATAGATATGAATTCATACAAATGATTGTATGGGTCATCAGTTTTATATCCTCTGAATTGAGTTAATATTCCTATCAGCTGAGGCCTAATTTCTACGTAGTGTTCTACATCATCAGGAATATAGATGGGCGATGAGTCATCATACTCCCGTGGCTGGAAGTGTGATGCAACCGATTGCCCCCTCGGTTGTGCAAAATACAGAGGTCGTATAGGATTACCGTAACATTGAGGATCATTGTATCTCTGCTGACCTTGTAATGGTTGATGCTTTTGTTCTCTTCTTGGAGGTCCCCAACCTCGGTCCCATGGTTGTTGTGGTGCTGGTGGGACCCATCCTTCATCTTCCTCATCATATCTCTCCTCGACCTCTGGATATTAGTACTGTTGCTGAGGAGGTTGCTGGTATTGTTGCGGTTGTGTATGTTGAGGTTTGAAAAATACTGGTTGTGGTTGTGAAAATGGTTGTGAAGTAGGTGTCTGCTGTCTAGAAAATGGGGTGCCATCACGGGTCGGCGCTCCCCAAGACATGGCAGAGGTGAATGGGTTTGTGGATTGTGGTTGTGATACTGGTGGAAATGGTGGAATCGATGGCGGAGTGCATGATGGTATGGGTACAGGGGCTGAAACTGCACCACCATAAGCACTCGTGCTCCCGAAATGAAACTCCGAAACCGGGGGAATAAAAGACATCCCTGTTGCCTCACCCGAGGGTTCCTGGGCAACATGCTCTGGACTACTGCTAATGTTACTAAAACTCATGATATTGGAACGCCTACGTGCACGGATTTTGCGCGTAGTTCGCTCTATCTCAGGATCAAAATGCAAAAAGGGGATACTTGCTCACCCCTGCGGGTACGCATGCACTAATGCAACACGCCCACAAAATAAAAAAATACTAACCAAATGAAACTCACAAAAATTCAGAAACTAAAGCTCCTACTAATCACCTAATCTTAAGCTCACAACTCCTCGGCAACGGCGCCAAAATTTGACTCGCCTAGGTCTTAGTGCGGTCAAAAATAAGAAAAATACCTAACACACACACTAGCACAGTGGTAGTCAGGGTCGATCCGCAGGAGTTACGTGGTCAAATCAGGTGACAGATTACCAACTATAGTGTCACGCTATAGTCAGAGGACTTAGTTCCTAATCTTTTGACTACTAATCCCAGAAAACATAAACTGAAACAATTCCAACCAAACATAAACTTAAACTAAACTCCAAACAAACCTAGTCACTTACTAAAATCAGAAGTACATCTCTAATTCAGAAGCAAACAAAGGCAAACAATCAAACATAAGCCAAGGCATAAAATAAACCAATAACTAAGCTCCAACTGAACAGTCACTGGCTAATGTTCAACCCACAAGGCTAACCCTAGTTGGCTACTGAAATCAGCAAAGGAATTCAGTCCAAACAAGGTCATACAAACATCCAAACACCAAACAAACAAGCACAATCCAATATCAAGCATAAAATACCAAAAAACCACAATTAGTTGTAACCAAATGATTATCATAAACCAAACTCAGATCCACGAGTACAAACAGTAACCAAATGATTCAAAAACATAAACTAAAGCCTAATATCAGTGGTTGTCACTCCCAAAGATACTAGCTACTGAATTCTAACTATCTAGCTAATTGAAAATAAATTCTAAAACATAAAAATACCAAATATGAAGTTGCAGAAGCTTAATCTCGGAGTCAAAGAGCCTTGAGGTCGATTTTTCACCAGGTCTTTGCTAGGGTTTTCGGCTGAAAAAGCCTCTATTTATAGTTGCAAAATTCCCGCAGCCGCGCCGCACATTTATGGTTTCCGCGGCGCGCGTACTAATCTTTTCCCGTTTTATCGGCATTTGAATTTGTTCCACCGCCTTAGATCCGTGTCGCGCCTTCTTGATTTCCGCGGCGCGGGTACGTATTTTCCTGATTTTTCCTTCTTCTTCAAACTTCCTCCAATTTGCACGCTTTTGGTCCCTGTTTTCATTATTTTCTTCCAAACAAGTACCGGCACGAAAAGTGAGAATACCACGATATATATGATATAATTTCACTAAGAGTAGGGCTCAACAACGACTAAAATATGTAATATCACTAGGCGTTGTCAGCAAGACAAAAATTTGGATCTGTTTAAACATAAGAATCTTTCACTAAACGACTTCAAATTGCCATACGAAGAGTACCTTTGTACTTCTACGTTGTGTAGTTCAATCTCAAGGAAGTCAACAATTGAAAAATCAAAACAAAACTGGAAAATAAATGATTTGAATGAAAATTTTATTGCTAAAACAAAATCTTCAAAATCATCTTTAAGTTCAATACTTTCAAGTAAAAAGAAAACATCAAAAACCTCGAAGTCAAAATTGTAACACCCGGTTTCTCATACAAAGTACACCCACAATTTTCAAACAATTATACATTAAAATGGGTATACTTGTACTTAAATCACGGATCAATATGTTATCATCACAATTAATTATACAAAAGGTCCTTACAAATTTTAACCAAGCATTACAAATAAATCAAATATGACTAAAGGACAGGCTCTAAACTTGTCCATCATTCTTTGTCACATGTCTTCCCCTATCACTGCTACGGATACCTGCAACACAACATAACACTCAAGTGTAAGCTTATAAAAAGCTTAGTGAGTAATCATTATTAATCAAGTCTCAACACCCGATGTCTCTTTGAACTCATTCTCAACAAACTTTCTCATTCGCTCGTTGTGACTAAATTCATTTTGAATGGACTATCTCAGTCCTTCACTATGATTAACACACTTAGCCATTTATACCAAAACAATATTAACACCATATGAAACTCATATAATTTTTCTCTTTCTGCAATGAACAACTCAACGACAACATATTTCAATTAAAAGAATCAATAGGTAATTACTAACCTGTAACACATCTCATCATATATACAAACTATTAACCTGCAAAACATCTCATTATACATACCAAAGGTTAAAACAATACATATAAACACATTCCACGTCAAACTCTATTCTAGCTCATTAGCCCTCCTGGCTATATAAATTGACTCAAAACTCTTTAATGTGACTACATTAACAACTACTCAGTTTATACAATCAATATGTATACTCAACTCGGTTGTTGTTATTCACATATAACAATTCGCTCTACAATTGGGTTATAGCAATAATAACTTAACATATATGTATATATATATATATATATATATATATATATATATATATATATATATATATATATATATATATATATATATATATATATATATATATATATATATATATATATATATATATATATATATATATATGCTAGCGGCGTACCCGCGCAATGCGGCGGGTGACGATAGTTCGTTTCGACAATTAGTTTTCGAGCGGCGATTAATTTCCTTTCAGCGGACGTCAACTTGTTTTCGTCCGAGAAATAGTTTAACTACGTCAGACATTTCTATTTTGGTTTAAATGTTGAAGTAGATTGCTATTATTTGTAATAAAAAAAGTTGAAGTAGATTGCTATTAGTTTAAAAAAAGTTGACGATTAATTTATTTTAGGTGGGCAGCAAATAGTTTTCGTTTAACGATAAGTATCCTTAAGAAAACATGTCACATTCTAGAAAACATGATTTGTATATTTTTATAGCCGATATTTGGTTGTTATATATTTTAATAAATTAAGTTAATATAAAAATTATTTGTTTTGACGAATAGTTTCATAAATAAGTATGTTTATGGTTGATATGAAATTAATAGAACAAATTTAAAGACGTTTTTCTTATTCATTTGATTGTTATAAACTTTTTTTTTTCGGTTATGGTTTTTTCCAAAAGATTGTAAATTTAAATATTCATTATCTCATAAGGGCAACAAAGTAATTTTCAAGATCTAAATCTGAAATGTCACTATAAAATATCTCTGTTTCTTTCTTGTAGCGTTTTTATTTTTCAAATCAATGGTTATATAATCTAGTGATGGATGACCTAATAGTTAGATTTTTTTCGAGTATTATAGCTTTTTTTTAACATTAATGTGTCAATTATATTTTGTTATTAAAAAAAATAATATGCAAAATCTATTTTGAAAAGCATTGGCCAATACGGACAACATACATATTGGATATTCCACTTTAAACATTATGTATTTTTGTTAAAAAATTAAGATAAGAAAAATACATGTATTTAAATAAAAGGGTTAAATTTGTAATTTAACTGGATATATCTATGACCTAACCCTAAATTGCTTCACACTTCACAAACAGCCGCTATCACCACCACCGTCTTTCTCTTCCTCCTCCCTCTTCCGCTCTCGGTAACTCTCAAATCCTTCCAGGAGATCGGCTACTCCCTGCAAGAAGATATGCTTCAAACTCTTTAGAAGATGCACTTCAACTCAACACCACCGGTATGCTTCAGACGATGCACTTCAACTCAACAGCACCGGACTACATCTCTCGATCTCTATCTTAGCCAGAGGAGCTAAACCACCGGAAAGTGACCACCGCCGGAGATACCTCTGTTTCTGTTCTTAGCCATCGAAGCTAAACCATCCCTCTTGGTCTCTTTCCCACTCCCTCTACATCTCTCGATCTCTATCTCTCTATTCGAACCCTCTCTCCTTCTGCATCTATCTCTCCCTCTCTCAAACTCACCCTTCTCTTCTTATCCTCCCTTCCGAATCCGTTTCTACCATTGATGTCGGATCTGATACCTGCAACATCGATCTGATACATGCAACATCGATCCATTTCAAACAAAGAAATCGATCCAAGCTTCCAACATTTGGTATATTCTGCCATCTTCGCCTGTAGCTTTGCTTATTTTTTTTGCTATGAGTAAAGGATAATATTGTCAACGGGAATTACAGATCCAACATCTCGTATTTTTGCTGTATATTGACGGTGGGAAGTACGAAAGATCTGTATATTTTTTTAATTTCTGTCCTTTTGTGACTTAACTGATTTGTTAGGTATCTAATTCGATCTTTACTTATACCTGTAGCCTCGTTTGTGCTGGTATTTTTCTGTCATATTGAGACTTGATAGATATCTGTAGTTGGATCTTTATTTATACCTAGTTCGACATTTGTTTGTGCTGTTATTTTTTCTGTCCTCTTGTGATTTGTTTATTTTTCTGCTATGATTTGTTGGCGCTGATGTGTTGTGCTTTTTATTCTTATGCTTTTGCTAAATACAACTGTTCGTTTGTGTGATGCTTGATGATTGTGGATAGTGTGAGGTTTGATTCACAATTGGCTCGTTTACAGACTTTTTTTAATTCAGGCCAAATTACATGTGTATTTTATTTTTCAGGTATTGGGTGCAGTAACTGAAAGAAATAAAAAGTATGTTGCTATTTCTTGCGTTTATATAAGACATAATTTAGTAAGTTTTTTGTAAAACTGTGGTTGCCACAACTAACCAATTTATACAAGTTAAAATTTTCACTTTGGGTTTCAAATATTTTATGGTAACATAGTAGATCCAGATTGCTGTAATTATGTCATTAAAATCAAAAGAAATTTTTGTCAGCTAGAACCATTGATTTTATACATTTCTTCATATACCTTTAAACTGTAGAAACAACAAAAATTAATATATCAAAAATAGCCAACAATTACAGCAACCTGGAAATAGACTAAAAAGAAACAATTGCATCAACCTGCAAAAAGACATGTTTTTAATATTTATTTAGTATGCAGAAAATAAATTGATAATATTGAAAATGATGTTTGAGAAAATTATTACCTCTTGCAGAAACATGGACTTGGTGCAGAAAGAGAGTTTTGGAAGAGAGAAAATATGCATAAGGAGTTGGGTGTGGAAGTTGAATTTATAATGTAATTTTTCATTTTTTGGAGGGAGTTAAGTTTTGAATTGGTGATCCAGGTGCATTCATCAGGGATGTTTTAAGCCATTGATTGCTCAAAAACAATCTATGGTCAATATTTTTTTGAATAAATAGTTTTGTTAAATATAGAAATTGAAAAGGCTGCATTATTGTGTTGTATCTCTTAAATTTAAGATATGTATGCATTACTATGTTGTACATATTATATATGCATTATAGTATACTAGCTGCGTACCCGCGCAATGCAGCGGACGGCGAGTAGTTTCCTTTAGCCTATTTGTTTTCGTAAGATTTTGGTATCATTTTACGGGAATTCCATATGTTTATAATAGAGATTTTTATCGAACACTTTAAAATAATAATGACCCTCTGTCCTAATCTTAGTGGAGTACCCGTGCAATGCAACGGTCGTTGAATATGTTTCTTCCAATAATTAATTACTTTTGACAAACGTTCATAATTTCTTTTCAGAAAAATTGTTAATTTGTTATTTTAACTAAAATTAAAAAGTACGCTTCTATAATTGGGCCTTTTGCATTTTTTGTTATAAAATCATTATTTTAAAATAAACTACCACATCAAATCTAATTTAATTTTGAGCTCATTTTGAGGATATTTGGTCACCTATTTGCAACCTACCACATCAATTCTAAATCTTTTGTATAGCTGAAACAAACAAAAAATCACACAGGAAACACATAAGCAAAGGTATAAAAAACTCTATTACTTTTTGTTGATAACTCCTAAACTTTATTCACCTGCAAATTAAAAAGACCACACTCGAAACACATAAGCAATTGTATTTATTTATATGATAAAGTAACTTGCTACTTTTTACAATAGAAATAACATTTTTGACAAGTCTATTCACTAACCCCGACAGCAACCCCATCACCACTTTGCCTTTTCTTTTAGTACAATGAGTATGTGTCCCAAAATATCATATTTTTCAAATATTTTGGCATCCCAGGCTCCTTTTTTATAGCTTTCCTTATTTTCACGCAAGTTGGGGTCTTTGTTGGAGGGGGCATTAAAGGCTAAATATAAGATTGAATTTGCAAGAAACTGGACCGGTTCAAATCATAAACCACCGGTTTGGGTTTTGTGAGATCGTTTCCCCTCTGCATCGCCTTCATCCGATCTGCAACCACCGCTCCTAATCACCACCGCCTTCATCAGATCGGTTACCGGATTCAGTACCAAGATCTGCAACCACCGAGCCTGCATCACAAAACCACCGATCTAGTCGGGTTCACGCCTCCGATCTGCTTCACCGACCGACCGGCGCATCCCACCGTTCTGGTCGGGTTCACACCTCCGATCGTAGGTACCTGGTACAGATCGTGTTTTATAGGATCCGTTTTTTCTGATTTTCGTTGTTATAAACTCTTTTCTATATGTATATATGTGTGGTAGAACTGAATTTCGTTGTTATAAACTCTTTTCGATCTGTTGTTATAAGCTCTTTTCTATCTTATATTTAGAATTTATGATTATTGCTTTTGAAATTGGTTCTTATTATTGCTTTTGAAATTGGTTGTGATTATTTATTTTCTGGACACCGATTTGTTACACAAAAAACTACAAGTCTTCTGGCCCCTTATTGGCTCGCAAGTTCCCGAGTTCTTGGCGTATCACCTTATATGCTTGTTTTTTGGCTCGAGTTCTTGGCGTGTCTATCGGATCTGCTTGTGCTCGTCAGATCTGTGCGATTTATTTAAGCCATTTTTTTTTTGTCTGTGAAACTCCGGATCCGAGTGAAGACTTGTAGTTTTTTGTGTTCTTTTTCTTTTTCTTACTCGATCTATGAAACTCATGTCTTTTGAGCTGAGATCTGGTTGTTATTAGTTATTTGTCCTCAGATCTGGACGTTTTTTGGTCCTACTCGATTGATGAAACTCAATCTGAGTTGAGATCTGTTGTTTGTTTCTAGCATTCGGTGTATTGGTGATAATTCTGCCATTGCTTTAGTTATATTCGATGTAACATAATTTTAGTAAGGTTTTCTGTTTTGATTGTGATCTATAGGCAAAAAGATCAGAGTTGCACATGAGAAAACACCTTCAGTATGATTGATATACTCAGATTGACAATTTGTGGTATTATATGCCAAAAAGGACGTTTTACTTTATACACATACTATATAATTTAAAACATGTGATGTTGTATACTCAAATCTCTGGATTTTTTGTTTTGATTTACGTTCGACAAATCTCTAGATTTTCAAAAGACCATTACAACACTTGTTCTATAAAAGGCCTGCAAAAATATGTCTATTACAAAAATTGTGTTTTTGTTCAAAAATTGAATTGAGATTTTAGAAAAGCAAAATGTTATTGGTATTGAAAGATCTATATATTTTTCTATTTTGACATGAAATCTTATGATTTAGTAAACTACTACTTTTGTATTGTGCAGAAATAGAAACAAACTATCAGATCTAAACAGATTATTGGAGAGCAAAAAAATTGGAGTAAAGAAGAATGTATGTCACTTCCTGATCTATACCTTGAATTTTCATTCTGTAAATTGATTCATACCTGCAAACAACAAAAACTACAAAGTTTAGTATCTCTATAACACCAACATTTATATAATCAGCTTGAAAAAAGATAATTATCCTAATGTTTTTGTCTGTGTGCAGAAACTAAATTGCCATTATTCAAAAACATGGCTTGAAGAAAATTTAAAGCAGAAACACACATATATGCAGAAAAAAAGATTGGTGTAAAGAATTGTTTGGAAACATGTTGATTTATAGTGTGATTTTGGTTTGACTTTAGTGATATCCAATGCTGAGTTTTATATTAGAGATTTGAAATTTGAAATGAAGGATTTCTATTGGTTTAAAGTTGTTTGTTTGGATCATCAAATATCAATGGTTAAGATTGATTTAATAATCATCAAGGGCTAAAATCAGATCTGATATAGTAATGCATAAATAACTTGTACATTTTTAAGACATTAAGACTTTTGTGCTTTAAAGTGTTGTAATTTATATATGGTTTATAGTATAGTATAGATATATATATATATATATATATATATATATATATATATATATATATATATATATATATATATATATATATTCAGTCTACCATAAGGTAGATTTCTACTCAAGTACATAAGAGTACTCACCTGATATCGGTTTAGTACATGGAATCCTAAGCTACGCATACTAGGCTCTTGTCCACTAGGCTTGGCTGTATCATAACTGCCCAAATTTCAATACTCAAATTCACGAACAACCTCAATCATACTCAATATTCATAACAACCAAAGATTTGGAATCATAGATGAAAGTTACAATCAAAAGATAGTAATACCATTCTAGTTATAACTTTCAATTACGACCTTAGAAATGCAATAATCAACCCTTTACTAGCTCAGGTCTAAGACAAGAACTCTTTTATACTAACAATTTCAGATAATTAACATCATCAATTTACGAGTGGTTCATCAAGACTATATGAAACCACCTCAAATCAAGCAAAAAAAAAAAATCACCATTGGAATAAAACCAAATTCAAGGAGGATTACCTTACAAGCTCAAAGGATAAATCTCTAGCTTTAATTCGTGATTTACCGGCTTAAATCTTGACTTAGGAGGTTTAAGAATTGATTTCTAGGGTTTGGGAGGAGTTTTACTCGAAATGGTTTTGACCCAAATGAAAGGAAATTCGCCCCTTTAAAACAGTCTTGAACCCGCAACCCGACCCGGGCTATCAAACCCGCCCCGGGTTCTTTTCCGCAAATTCACGTTTTTACTCCAAGGTGCAGCACTGTCCGATTTTATCCAACCCGACCCGCGTTCTGTCGAACACGACCCGAGTTACTCCTTTTCCATTTTAATTTCAACTCAACTCGACTCGTGTCTTAAAACTCGACCCGGTTTGACCTTGCAAGAACTCAAGTTGTTTCTTTTACCATTTTTAACATCCTACTTCTCCTAGATGTGTTTCTAAACATCTAAACTCGTGTTTTAACTTATCTAATCTCATTTATATTATAATTAACATATCTCTACCATAATTTAAAAATTAAGGTATTACAAAAATCATCCACACAAAAATGGGTTCCGAAGACTTGCATTCTGTCAGTCACGTCGGACTCAACAAATTTGACGAAAAGCTCTTCAGAATCATGCTCAGACTCTTCAGAATCATGTTCATCACATGAGGCTTCGGAGAATCTGATCAACTTAAATGCTAATGAAATATCAGAATAGGCCGTAGAAAAATGGATTCAAGAATCCTTCGCTTACCCTGAGGACCCAAGATTGATTGGGTACCAACTCCTTCTTGATTAATTGCAGGTTATGTCGAATGAGCGGTATGATTCTAAATGGTACATGGATAGTGGCCGCTCAAGGCATATGACAGGGAAAAAGGGAATATCTTAGGGATTATAGGACATTGGATGATGCTGGAAATGTTTGCTTCGACAATAATGAAACATGTCCAATTCGGGGTTATCGCAAAATAACAAATGGCCAATTTACAATCAGCAGAGTTGCATTTGTTGAAGTGTTAAGACATAATCTTGTGAGCATATCTCAATTGGTGGTCGGAACGGGTAATGCAGTTACATTCAATAACCAAGGGAGTATAATTACAAAAGAAGAAACAAATGAAGTCTTGCTGAAATCTGAAAGGAAGGGATCAATGTTTCCCTTGAATCTGAAGCCTGTAACTGGTGGGCAATCTTTATGTCTTCTATCAAAAGCCAACTCTGATGTCAGCTGGCTATGGCACCGAAGACTTGCTCATCTGAACTTCAAAGACTTAAACAAGTTAGTGGCTATGGATTTGGTTCGTGGAATGCCTACACTCAAATTTGATAATGACTCAGTTTGTTCTGCTTGTGAGCATGACAAGCAAACAAAACAAAGGCATCCAACCGTGATCAATCCTAGAATCACCGAACCCCTCTCTCTTCTTTACATGGATTTGTGTGGACCTTCCGCAGTTGAGTCGATTGGAAAGAAGAAATACATTCTTGTAATAGTTGATGACTATTCAAGGTTTACTTGGGTCTTATTTCTAAGAAACAAATCAGATGCCACTGAAGAAATCATTAACTTCATAAAGAAGATGGAAGTGATGTTCAACAAGAAAGTCCGAACTGTGCATAGTGACAACGGTTCGGAATTCAAGAACCAAACTCTTGATGGATTCTTGAAAACAAAGGGGATTAGTCATAACTTCTCTGCACCTTACACTCCTCAAGAGAATGGTGTTGTGGAAAGAAGAAATCGTTCTTTGTACGAAGCAGCTAGAACTATGCTAAATTTTGCAAATTTGCCTATGTACTTCTGGGCCGAAGCTATTTCTACTGCTTGCTTCACTCAAAACAGATCTTACATTCACAAGCGATTTCATATCACACCTTACGAAGTACTCAACCGAAGAAAACCAAATGTCAAATTTCTTCACATCTTCGGTTATAGGTGTTTTATCTTAAACTTGAAAGATCACTTGACTAAGTTCAATGATAAGTTAGAAGAAGGAATCTTTCTTGGTTATTCTCAAGACTCAAAAGCCTACAGAGTCATGAACAAGAGGACACGAAGGATTGAAGAAACTTTCAACCTTAGGTTTGACGATTAATACATCAAGAAATCCATGAATCCATTCCCCATGTCATCTATCTTTCCAAAGCCTGTTGTGGATGCTGTACCAATCACCACGTTTAAAGTAGACTTTACACTTCTGTTTGATCCACCTGTGAGGGCTGTGGACTCCGAAGCCAGGTCACCAGACAACCATGTGTCCGAACTGTCCAAACTCACAGATGGACCCGATGACTCTTCCACAAGTAGCGTACAAAGACCGTCATCTGTTGAGGGGGAGCCATCAAACCGAAGTGAAGGCGATGCTGGTGTTGAGGGGGAGCCAAACAACAGTACGACCTCACCCCTACAGAAAATCTCTAATATCATGTCCCTGTATCCAACAGTCCAGGAGGAGCTAGAGGTTATCACTCCAAACTCAGCAACCCCTATCGCTTCGGATAGAGCAACCACTTCCTCAACACCAACAGCTGTCGAGCAGGAGATTTCCCCTCCATTTAGGGGTATCCTTTAGACATCGAAGACATTGATTCTGAAGGACCACCGGACTTTGATCCAAATTATCCTCCTTTGGACAAATGGACAAGAAATCATCCTCCATCACTTGTCATTGGTAATTTTCGAGATAAAGTATTGACTCGTGCACAACTTCACCAAAGGCAATTAGATCTTAACAAAACATCTGAGTTATACATGTTCAATGTCTTTATTTCTAAGGTAGAACCTAAGAATGTTAGGGATGCATTTGATCATTCAGACTGGATTGAAGCTATGCAATTGGAATTAGAAGAATTTGAAAGAAACAAAGTTTGGAGGCTTATTATGAAACCTGCAAATGCTTCAATTGTTTGTCTGAAATAGGTGTACAGAAACAAGCTAGACACCGAAGGCAATGTGGTTCGGAACAAAGCTAGGCTGGTCGTCAAAGGTTATTGTCAACAGGAGGGGATTGACTACGAAGAAACATTTGCTCCTGTTGCCAGATTCGAATCAGTTCGAACATTTTTAGCTTATGCTGCACATAAAAATTTTGATGTCTATCAAATGGATGTCAAATGTGTCTTTCTGAATGGTGATCTCGAGGAAACCGTTGTTGTTGAACAACCACCTGGTTTTGAAAGTAAAGAACATCCAAACCGTTGCTATGTGCTAGACAAGGCTGTCTATGGTTTAAAACAAGCTCCTAGAGCTTGGTATGACACCTTGACAAAAATTTAAAAAGAATCAAACTTCAAACAAGGTTCAGTGGATCCAACACTTTTTAGAAAGAAAGTTGGATCACATTTGATGTTGGTCCAAATTTATGTGGATGACATAATATTCGGATCCACTGACCCCAATTTATCAAAAGATTTTGAAAAACTAATGAAAAGCAAATTTCAGATGAGTATGATGGGAAAGTTTAACTTCTTTCTTGGATTACAAATAAAACAATCCAAGGAGTGGATCTTTATCAATCAACAAAAATACACGAAGAGTTTGCTTGAACGCTTCGGAATGACTAACTGCTCCAAAGAAAAAGTTCCCTTGCCTGCAGGTACAAGGTTAAACCCTTCATTGGACAAACCGAAGACAGATATACAGCAATACCGAAGCATGATTGGATCACTGCTCTATCTCACAGCCAGTCACCCTGGTATCATGTTCGCAGTCTGCAATTGTGCAAGATATCAAGCTGACCCAAGAGAACCTTATTTGGCTGCGGTTAAGACAATCTTTCGATATCTTCATGGCAGACCTGCTTATGGCCTGTGGTACCTAGAAAACTCCGGCTTCTACATACAAGCTTATTCAGACTCAGATCTTGGCGGATGCTCTATTGATCACAAGAGCACTTCGGGAGGTTGTCAATTTTTTGATGGAAAGCTAATCAGCTGGCTATCCAAGAAGCAAACTTGTGTCTCTATTTCCACAGCAGAAGCGGAATATGTAGCAGTTGCAGCATGTACCTCACAAATCATCTGGATCCAAAGCCAACTGAAGGATTATGCCATCAACATGAGAAAACCTTTGTTTTGTGACTCACAAAGTGCAATTCGCATATGCCACAATCCTGTTCAACATTCCAAGAAGAAACATATAGCTCTTCGCTATCACTTCATCAAAAGTCATGTTGAGGAGGGGAATATTGAGGTGCACTTTGTTCACACTACAGAACAACTGGCAGACATCTTTTCAAAGGCTCTGAATGAAGAGGCATTTACAAGAATTGTTCGTGGACTTGGAATGATCGATGGATCCACTCTACAATAAATCTCAGATTTGCTTATTTTTTCCTTAGTCTTTTCAATTACAAAACAAAATCCCATAACACTCCGCAGTATTCCGAAGACCTTTATCGATTCGGAACTAATCAGAGTAAAACAAGTCAAATAACTAATGTTACACCGCAGCATACCGAAGCATTTTGTCGCTTCGATGCACCTCGGATCAGAAAACTCAATATGATAAAATTGTCTCAAATGTCAAAATCTTTTGACTTCGTATCTCAAGAATAAATTATTCCTTAATAAAGAATTGTTTCAAAGAAGAATCAAAAACAAAAATCAATGCAAAAATATTAAAGTTTCAAGAAACAATTTTTAATGCAGAGTGACAAAGTTTAACCTTAATTTCATGAATTAACTGATTAAAGGACAAAACTTTGATTTTAGATTCTGATAATAATACCTTATTGCACTAAAAGGTAATTGGGAATCGATTTGAAACAATGGTAAGAAAACAGACTTCGAAGTGAGGTCAAGGCTATTTTACAATTTGAAGCCTTGCTTGATTCCAATATCCTTAACATAGTGTCTATTCCTAACCTCCCTTCTGAACTTGACACACTTCAATTTCAAACTAATCATGTAGCCTCAAAACTACACAGGACAACTCAAGTGCTCCGAAGTTTTCTTCAAAAATAGTACCAACATTTTCTGATAAGTAAATTTAAATCTCTTTTCATTAATGTTTCAAAATTGAACTAAAAGAAGTTTTCAAAACTCAAGGATTGCACAAAACAAAACCAAAAAGCACCAAAGAAAGAAACTAAAATGGTGAAATTTTGTCTCTTCGGATAAGCAAATCCAAAAAGAAAAAGATAAAAAGCAAGAACAAAAAAAAAGCTTGTAAAGATAAACAGAAATCAAATTGTCAAAAAAATCAAAGACAAAAAAAAGACAAAAAGATAAACAAGGGAATGCAAAAGAAAGATAAATCAGCATTCAAAGGCTTATTCATCTGTTTTAAATAACAATACAAGGAACTCCTATAACATAGTCGAGTACTTTGTAGATGAATATGAACATTTCAAGTAGTCTATCTTAATTGATAAAGTTGGAGTGGTGTACGAAGCTCAAAGGCTTGTCATCAGAGCCTAGTATCCAAACACTTCAATTGATGAAAGGGAATAGATTTTTCAAAATGTTCTTCTAAGTCAATTCAATCTCCAAAAACACTTCTGATGTTCAATTCAAGAATGAAAATTCCTTTAAATTTCATATGCAGAGGATGTTACTATTGTTTAGTATGAAAAATTTGAAGCACAAAAGTACAAATCAAACATTGTTTCCAAATGCGAAATCAAGTCCCTGATGGGGTGATTAGTCTTATACATTCATGACCGATATTGAATCAAACAGACTTCGGAATGAAAAATGGACTTCCAACATGATTTGAATGACTCTGAACATCAACTTGTTAAATCTTTATTTCATAATATTCAGGGAAGTCAAGGATAAATGTCACAATGCATTACTCAAAAAGGTCATAATCAAAGATTCAAGAAAAACGAGAAGAAAATAAATGGTCTTCACTATCATGACAAACACTTCACTAACACATGTCACCATCCGAAGTAACATTTATACCCTTCGAAGTTAATCAAAACATTTACTTCATCTTTCCACTCTGAAGAATACTTATAACGGTCATTATTATTTACATAGATCCGAAGTTAATTTATTATTCAAATGATTTCCACATTTATGATTATCTCAGAGATAAACATTCTTTTAAATTAATTATCCGTTATTACACAGCTGTCACCGAGAAAATCATGGCAAATCAAAACAATAAGATCGTGTGAAAGTGGCGGTTCAATTTCAAATAATCATGACTGACAGTCGGACGTTTCCACTTTTGCAGGGATAGTGGGACGCGCATTGCTGAGGTGTCATACTATCAGTGGACCAATTCAAACACGCATTTAATGGCCTTGGGACCACGAATACTATATAAACCTCACGACCCATCAGTTCACCTCTTTACGCGAACATAACTTTCCAACTTCCTCTACAAGAATTCTCTCAAAAATCCCCAAATTTCTTTCATCTTTCACGATCGATCAACAATGGCTGAAGCATCATCACAGAAAACTGAAGCTATCTCTATCCCTGTGCTCAAGAACCAGTCTGCTAATCTGGTTCTTCGCACTGATCTTAAACTATACCCTCAACCAATCGATGCTCTGGTTGAATGCCTGAAACAATCTGTTCTTGGATATGCATTAACCCAAGCACCAGCAATCCCTGCTACTTTGGTGCACAGAGCTCACTATACTTCCAACGCTCTATTTGACTCCAACAACAACGTCAAGTCTGTGTTCTATGAAGCTCTTGATGTGAAAGGCAAGACCAGGAAAGTGCAACTCACAAAAGAAAGGTTCGCTGAAGCCCTTCATCTTCCAATCTACAACTCTAAGGAGATGGTTATACCAACCGTTGAGCAGCTGGTAGATATGTTCAATGCCATGGGGTATGAACCTCCCTTGGAGAGCATCAGCACCTTCAAGAAGAAACAACTAACCGATCTCTGGAGGTATTATTTCAGCATCTTTCTTCGTTGTCTCTTTGGTAGGACCTCTGGGCCGGATTCTGCAAGCCAGTCCTTCCAGAGTCTTCTCTATGGAATCTATTACGATGTTAAGGTGGATTTCACCTCAATCCTCTGGGCTGATTTTGGGTCGCATATCAATCATACCTCGAAGGGGACTGAAATTGCAAATGCTAGGTTTTGGGCGATAGTTGCTGATGCCCACTATAAACACATTGGGTTTGTATATGACACTGACCTTCCTGAAATGAGGTACACTCACATCACCATCCCTGCACTGGCCGAGATACTTGTGGAATTCTGTGCTCAAATTCCCCATGCGATGCTGATAAAGGTATCAATGGATTGCGATGAAGTCAACACTTATCGCAATTCATTTGTGATCCCTTATCCTGTGAGAGAAATAGTCCCATCTGCATCAACAAAGGGCCCAGTTCTTACAAAGGGCAAGAAAAAATTGACTGGAGGACCAAGTGGTCCTAAGAAAAACGTGAAGAAGAGGAAGACTTCTGAGCAATCCACTCCGAAGAGAAGACTGTCAAAACGCTCCAAGAAGACATCCTCAGTGGATGAGTCTTCGGAGTCAGAGAAAAACCCCACCAAAGTCATTCCAGAAGAGGAGGAAGAAGAACACGAATCCTCACCAATCCATGAAACCAGACCACCAACTCCACCACATACTACAAGACCTCTATCACCACCAAAAACAACCAGACCACCTACACCTCCTCATTCAACAACACCTCCACCTCCTCCCCCCACAACAGCTCAACAAACAACAAAAATACACACAACATCATCCGATGTGCCACCTCCTCCACCACCAAAATAACCTCCTCTGCTGTACCACCCATCTCATCCTGTTCCAAACCCTTTATGAACATTCCCACCTCTGTTATGGATACATCATTACCTGATTATCCATTCCAAGACAATTTTGATTTTGAAACCTCCACATTCACCAAACCCCCAACCACTAAAGAAACCATGGCTATCTTTCACATGCCACCGATTGCCGTGGAAGAAACTGATGAAGAGAGTCTGGATGATACAGACTTCATCTTCGGGAAACAATACAAAATCCTCAACCGCAAATTGGATGCCCTGCTACAATCCAACACTGGCTTCGATCCCACATGAGGACCTAATTGCAGAGGTCCAAAAATCCTTGACCGGAAAAATGGAAGAATTGGTCAAGGCTTCGGAACAACGTGTTCTGGAAAAACAAATAGAAATCCAACGGGTTATTGAAGGAAAGCTCAACACTGCGGTTGAGCAGATAAAAGAGAGGCACAGGCTCCTTAAGGAGTAAAATGATAAAAAGATTGAGGAGCTGGTGAGAAAAATGGAGTTATCTAACTCCGAAGTGACCAAGGAGCTGCATGATCTTCGGGGCTCAACTAAGTCCTTTAACTCACAATACCAGACATGGTTTGCCAAAAACCTATCTGATTCCCACAAACGCGTGGAAGAGCTCACTGCGGAACTGTTATCTTCCGCAGTTGCTACTTTTTCCAAGGAGCTCCGAACTACAAACCAGGCCATCATCACAGACATGGTCACTAAGTTGAAGAACACACTTCAACCTATGATCAACGTCTCCTTAAAAATGGAGAAATCACAGGCTGAACGAGGGAGACCCCAGCAAATAGCTCAGGGTGAACACATTGTTCATCCTTCACAAGGGGGAGAATCGGAAGCTCATAGGTCTCAAGCCATGGAAACAACAACCCCCGAAGACCCAGCAGAAACCACATCATCCACTGAACCACAGACAACTTACCAATCCACGATGCTGGGAGACCTCCCTTTATTCCTCCAATCATTTCAAAGGCTGGTCCTACCTTTGAAACCACAACAACAACTGAAGCTGGTGGTTCCAACTCTAAGGCTGAGGATAAAGAGATAAGGATTGCTCCCCACATGATAGAAACCCATAAAGAAAGAAAAGAAGAGTAGAAGAAGATCCTGGTAATCAACAACATTATCTTGGAGAATCAGACATGGACTGAGGACCTGATCAGCTCCATAGGCTTCAATGACTTCTTTGTCAACAACAGGCTTCCCCTTAAAAGCCTTGAAACAAAAACCAGCCTAGACCAGTAACTGGATCTCCCCTACAATCCGAAGACCTTCGCCTTTCTGCAATTCGAAATGCATGCTCCAAAGGAGAAGGAGAAGTTGACTGAGTTTAAGGTAAGGAAGATTGCATTCCATGCAAGTTCACTCAAGCTCCGGCTTATGTATGGAGTGAGAAGAAGATTGTGAAAATAATCTATATCAAGAGAGGAGAGGAGTACGTTGGATTTCTGAATCTGAATTTCTTCATACTTTGGGGCTCAACAAAGGAAGAATCAAAATTCACCATCACTGACTTCCCATTTATGAATCCTTCGGATTTCATATCCCTACTTGACATTCTCAAGTTCTCTGCTAGGAATGAATGCGAAGACATGGGAGTCTTTGAGATGGCGAAGACTCATATCTCCTCTTTCTTCAGAAACTATCTTCTTAGAATGGCCAGGTATAACATTGTCATGGCCGGACTCTTTGGAAAATCTCTTCACCTCCACCAACCAAAATCGAAAATTTCCAACATCTGAAGGCCGGTCAAATTGTTGACAAGCCCTGGGGAGTGGTGTTCAAGGGATCATCAAGTGATAGAGAGACTATTGTCTCTAAATTCTTTGAGATAGACTTCATGGGTTGATACCCCTCTGATTTCATCTCTCAAGTCCTGACTTTAGTGAACAACTACTTCGTAAACAACTGGCAAGATAAGAAAAGGGCCAGGGAGCACCTCAACTGGTGGTTGACAGTGAGGTTTACACTGAAGCAGGCATACAAGAAACACCTTCAATGATAGGCTTTGGACGCACTTCACACAAAGGGGGAGATTGTTGAGTCTATTTGTGCTGAAGTGCTCAACCATCCGAAGACCTTGTCAAGGACCAGAAGCCAAACAATAAATAGAAGATACCGAAGTCTGAAGACTCCGAAGGGATTGTCCTGTAGGATCCGAAGACTTACTTTTATAATACCTTTTGCAGGCACGCGTATAGTACAATACATGTTGCATGAATCTTGTATCCTATTGGTTAGTACTCTGATAGGATATTCTCTGTAATAATGTGTACTATGCGTATCACTGATTAAGTATAAATATCAGTGATACCATACCGTGTCAAGGGCGAGTTGTAATCGTCCAAACAGTAAAACCCTAAATCAATCAAGCATTCGGCACAAGTTATTCATATCATTGTTTATCAACTGTTCTTACTATTCTTATTACTGTGTGATTGATTAGTACTACTTGATCTCTAGTCATTGTTTACATACTTAAACGATTTCAACACCCAACACCGTGAAAAACAGTGGTCCGAGCAGAAGTAACAACAGCAATAGGGGGCCGACCAACACCAACAACAATGCCCCAAAAAGTCAGGAGAATATGATAGCCAAGATGTATGAGCTTGTGAACACTAGCCAGCAGCAGACGCAGGCGAATGCTAAGGCTATTGCAAATATGGAAAGGCAGATAGCTCAAATAGCCGAAGATCAATGCAAGAGAGGCAGTGGTAAACTCCCGAGTAGCATGGAGATGAACTGTAACACCCGCAAACCAAGGCCTAGATTTTTGGTATTGATATATTAAGATTTTGGCTTAATATTTTTAGAAAGTTTAATTTTTGTTGATTAAATGATGGAATGTGTGTAACATAAAGAAATACAAAATAATAGTGAGACTTTCTCAAGATTTTCAAGGTGATCGAGAAGGTTGGGAAACAAGCTTACAAGTTGGAGCTACCACCAGAATTAGAAGGTATCCACTATACTTTCCATGTGTGCTATATGTGAAAGTTTCTCGGAGAGGTGAGCGAAACGATCCCATTAGATAAACTGCGAATCGATGAACGAAAAAGATTGGTCGAGGAGCCTGAAGCAATCCTCGAACGGAAGACGAAGAAACTCAGACGAAAGGAGACAGTGTTAGTTCTTGTTAAATGGAAGCATAATGCGGGACCGAACCTTACTTAGGAAACAGAGGATGAAATTAGGAAGCGATACCCACACTTATTCTACAGTACTGAGATTCCGAGGACGGAATCTGTCTAAGTGGGGGAGGATTGTAACGCCCGCGTTTTTTTTAAAGTAAGTCGTAGCGCGTAAATATTTACTTATTTGCTAATTGTTTTGCATTCGACAACTAGGAATAATAATAATAATACGCTAGTAAAATATTGTCGATAATAATAACAACGTAATAATATATGACGATAAGCAATAAAAATAACTTGGACTAAAGTGCGAGATGTTGTAAGTAAAACGACTAAAAGGAAAATAAATTTGATAATGTGGGGGCCGTGTTGCAAATCTATAAAACTTATAATGTTAAGTTATTGGTCATAGGGAAAAAGGAAATTAGTAAGACTAAGTATAGGGACTTGTAGTGTAACTTCACTAAACTTCACCCCTACAACACTTTTCCTTTCCGACCTTCCATTCACCCGCTTTCCGTTTCATCTTTTTCTTTGCTTCACCTTCCAACCCACCGCTGGTATAAAATTTGCTCCACGACCCTTGAAGATCGGTTACCCCAAACGAGTGCAAGGAAACGAGAAGCTCAGCTACGAAAAAAAATAAAGAGGAGAAAGAAGAGGTTGAACGAAAGGGAGAGCTGTCTTGAGGAGGAGGAGTGATCAGTCCAACGAATTAACAGCAGGGTGCGAGGCTTCATCCCCTTGGTAAGTATCCCGAACCAATCCTCGAACTCAAACTGTGGAAGCAGCAGCCTTGCTAACGACCCTAAACTAAACCCTTCCGGTTGACACCAAATGAGTTAAAAAAAAGAATGTTCTGTTCATAAAACGAAACCCGTTAACATGCTTCCAGTAGAGTTTTTCTCTGTGATTAGGTCTTGAGTTTACTGCTACTTGTTCCTAACGACCTGCGAAGTTGACCAAACTACAAACTCTATAAACAATCCATGCATTGGTAACTTGTAGGAGCTTTAGCATGGGTATTACAATTCACATACCTAACTGATAATCACTATGTTGATGCATGCGATGGGTTCCTGGTACAAAGAAAAATCATGAGAATATAATAAACAGGTAGAATACAAGTAGGAATGGAATAGAATAGCCATGGCCCATGGGTTAATTATTTCATTCTACGCCATATGTTCCTACCAAGGGTAAATAAGAAGTTATGTGTGCTTGGAGCTAGTACTTGGGATGAGATAATTAAATAAATAAAAACTGATATATAAGTACTCCTCATGCATCCATGTACAGTGAATAATGGTGAAGAATTGGTGCATGCCTCATTGTTCTGTATTGTCTAGAAAACAAAATCTAGATAGATCCCTAGTACTCAATGTAAGTGTACCTTACAACTAGATGGGTAGGACTAGCAATAAAAAAAAGAAACGATTAATTATCTTGGCATATATTCACGTAACATGAAGCATACATTTCAAGCAAATTCATAGTTCTAGTCCTTTTAGTTTATTTTCATGTATTAGTTTAAATTGTGATATTAAAACGTAAAGTATATGTTTTAAGCCTAAATAATTGCGTTAACTAAGTATCTTAACCAAATATTGCATTCTGATGATCACGTCAAATAAAATTTCTATGTTAATTAATTTACGTAATTAATAAGTTAGGTCATGGTGATGAAAGTGGTAATTAGGTATTTAAGCAAAAAAAACATAGATATTAATTCCTAAACTAAATATTGCTTTTCACCATGTTAGGACCCTTTTGACGAGTTAACAAGGTCACGGCAGACGACAAGTAGAATAACGTTACCGTACACGAGGTGAGCACATAGAATTTTCAAGCACACATCCCTTATAAAAATATAAGTGTTTTGTTGTATGCGTCTTATATGTTTTATGTGACTTTATGTGATTAAACGTGTGTATTATATATGACTTATGTGTTCAAATGTATTTTTTTATGTTTGAAAAATACAATGTTTTATAATTATGCAAAAAAGGGTTAAAGGGGGAAAATGTGAGTGATAACTTGAGAGGTCCAAACTATAAAAAAATGAAAGACGTTAAGATGAATGATGTACTTGGACCCCCTAGGTGATCCAAAAACAGACGATTGACGGAGTGATACATGGGTGACTCCCCCCATGAAACCGAAAGATGTTAAGACGTTGAGATGTTTGAGAGGTCCAGACCATAAAAATGAAAGATGTACTTGGACCCCTCCCCCACATGATCCATACAGATGATTGACGGACTGATATATTCATCCATGTCACGTCTCCAACGATGGGTGACTCCCACCACAATGACGAAAGATGTTTATGACGTAATGACGTTAATGGCGTTGGCTTGATATTCTATACATTCTTGCCATTTTCACACAGGCTAGCTACCTGTTGTGATAGGAACAAGTTACGCTGGTGATGCCTTAAGACGTGCTTGGACCACCACGACGCAGCCCAAACAGACGATTGGCGGACTGATATCTTCATCCCCCGCCACGTCACCAGTCATGGGTGACTCCCCCCATGCAAATCATAATGATGTGAGTTTGAGAACGGACTAAGTGGACGGGAATGGGCTAATAAAGACGTATTCATTTTTAATGTGATTGGGTGTTAACATGTCTCTAGTTATTATATAATGAGTCTAAACTCTATGTATCTCACCAGAATCCCAAGTCTGACGTTTATTTTGATGTGTGTCTCAGGATAAGGAAGTAGGGCACCAGAATAAAGCTTGATGACTTGCTTGATGTTATTTCCTAGTTATAAACTATCTAGACTCGCACAATGTTTGCTTTTGTCATTGGGATTTTGTATTTGGATTTTTGTTGCCATTGCTTCTAGTACGAACTGATGAATGTACGCAACCTTGTTTTTTTCAAAATACATTAAATGTTTTCCTTAAAATGTTGCGTTTCCCAATGACCAAAAGA
Source organism: Cichorium intybus (assembly GCA_023525715.1). Classification (NCBI taxonomy): domain Eukaryota; kingdom Viridiplantae; phylum Streptophyta; class Magnoliopsida; order Asterales; family Asteraceae; genus Cichorium; species Cichorium intybus. The sequence continues at coordinate 92,881,378 of CM042017.1, read as the reverse complement.
GAGGGATGTTTCATGAACCCAAATCATACGCAGTGGGCCGATAAGGAGCATGTTAATGCTGTAGAGACAGAATGGAGGAAGGTCACAGAGGAGGATTTTATAGGAAAAGAAAGTGAAAATAAGATTGAGGAAGGTGACCAAACTAAGGATGAAAGTGATGTTCAAAAGGATGAACAACTAGTTATGGCCGGTATAAAGCAAAAGAAGAAAGACAAAAAGGAGAAAAAGAATCAAGAAGTACCCAATATGCTAAGTGTGTTGGGTGTTGAAATCGATCAAATAGTAAAGAATAACAAGTATAAAGATGAATTGATTCTACGCAAGTAATGAAAACACACACAAGTATGAAGAACACTCAAGAACATAATAAGAATTGGATAAAGAGTGCCGAATGCTTTGATATTACGAATTAGGGTTTTACAATCAATGGTGGATCAAAGTCACTCCCCACACAGTAAGCTATCTTTGATATATATATATATATATACATGCCTCTAGCGTGTAGCTCAGTTGGTAAGCCATGGGGGTGACTTGGTCCATATATACATAATCAGGGATACCAATAGTACAAAAAAATCAGAGAATATCCTATCAGTGTACTATCCAATAGGATTACAGATTCATGCAACACGTTGTCTGCTAACACGCGTGCTGTCAAAAGTTGTTATTGCTAAGTCTTCGGATCCTCCAGGATACACCCTTCGGAGTCTTCAGATTTCGGGGTCTTTAATCAAAAAGCTTCAAGACTTCGGATAGTCATGCACAGGTCTTCGGATAGGCATGCACTTCAGCACATATATACTCAACAATCTCCTCCTTTGTGTGAAATGTAACCGGAGCCTAATTTCTGAAGTTTCTCTTGAAGGCCCTCTTCAGGGTCTTTCTAACAGTTAGCTACCAAGACATGTGATCCATGAACTTTTTCTTTTTCTCATATGAGTTGACATGGTAGGAGTTCACATGGGAAATCATGCTGGTGATGAAGGACGAGGGATTGAGGCCAATGTAGTCAATTTCAAAGAACTTGATCATGACTTCGGTTTCGTTTCTAAGTCCTTTGAATACCATGCCATATGGTTCATCGAGAATCTCCCCATTCTTAAACTTGCTGATGTTCCGAACTGTGACTGGAGGAGTGCCCAGTGGTTGATTTTAGTAGGAGCACAACTCCAAGTCGTTCTTTGCAAATATGAGCAAGTAGTTGTTCAGAAATCCCTTGATGTGATTCTGGGCAGCACTGAGTACGAATATTGACTCCGCAGCATGACCAGGAAAGTCCTTAATGATTTCCAAAAGTTCAATGAAGTTGTTTGGGTTCATTATCAGGAAGTCTGTGACTGTGAACTTGGAGTCCTCTTCATCAGAACCACGAAGAACGAAAAACTCGTAGTTCGTGAAGTTATCAAACGTCTCTGCTCCCTTGATCGAGATGATTTTCTTCATCTTTTTCGAACTCCATACTACATTCTGATTTTGAATGAACATAGCATGGAAGTTGATTTTATTTCTCCAGTAGGTTGGCCTTTGTTTGTTTTTTATTGATTGAACGAACTGGAGAAAAGAGAAGGTCTTCGGATTGAAAGGTATATCAAGTTGTTGATCATCGGAGTTGCTTGTGTCAAAACTCTGAAGAGGCAGTCTGTTGAACACATTCATCTTGAAATCCGAAGGTTGTGATTGCTTCTGCTGTCCATAGCCATCATTAATTGCAAAGGAATTCATTTTCAACATCAAGGAATGATCCTCACATCTAGCCTTGTAAACTCCATGTGTGGGGCGATCAAACTTTCAACTTTCTTTTCTGTTGATCCCCCAGCTTCAGATGATCCCATTGTTGTTGTAGTGATTGTTGAGTAAGTAGGACCCAAAAAGCCCAAAAATAGGGGTGTTCCCAAACTTGTAGCAACGTAGGTTGTTGAAGTTAGAGTTGCTGTGGCTTCGGAGGCTGTGACCTAAACTTATCCCCCTTGTGAAGCATGACCCACATGCTGAGTAGGAGCAGGTCTTGCTTGTGGTCTGGCTATTTGATCCGCAAAGTTGATGAGAGGCTGTAATACAGTTCTTAACCGTGTGATCATGTCTTGGGTAAGAACTGCATTTGTCTTTTGGAGTTCATCAGCAAACTTTGTGATCTCCGAAGCCGTTTAGGCGGCAGTAAGCTCCTCAATTTTAGCTTTTGCCTCATCAAGTTGTTTTTCAAACTTGGTACGTTGCTGAATGGATTGGGTTTCAGTCCGAAGGTCTTGCAGAGCCTTCAGGACTTCGGAGTTCGAAGACTCCACTTTTTCAACAAATACCTTCATCTTCTTTTCAGTTTCTTCCAGAAGTAGCTTGTTTTTTATATCAACCTCAGCAACTGCAGACTGAATTTTTTGTTCTAGGGTTGATTGGATTTTAGTTTGCTGATCCATGAGTCTCTTCTTGAGTTGCTTCACAGAGTTGCTCAGTTCTTGAGACAAGCTAACTTGCAAGTCTTCGATCTCTTCTGAAAGATCTCACACAGTGGGTTTTGTAGGATCAAATCCTGTCTGAGCTTGGATAAGGACATCAAGTTTGGAGTTGAGAACCTTATACTGTTTCATGAGCATAAGATCCCCATCTTGCAATTCTTTATCAGAACCTCCTTCAGCAACTAATAGAGCCAAGTGAAAGGCTTCAAAGAAGGCTGCTGAAGTAGGATTTTGTTGTGGAGGTGACTGGTGTAGATCAAAATTTGGTAATGAGAAATCAAAACCAGTGCAGGAAATGTTTAACAGTGGATTTGAAGATGTGATAATAGGTTCGGAGGTTTGAGTGGTATTTACTGGTGGTGTTTCAATAGAGGTAGATTTAGGAGGGACATCCGAAGATGTAGTGTGGATTGTAGAAGTTAAGGAAAGGGTTGTGGTCATTTGTTCTGTATTGATGGTAGAGGTTTGTGGAGCTATAGTTGGTGGTATATCGGTTGAAGTTGTATGGATTGTTGTGGTTTGTGTTGTTGTAATGGTGGAAGTGAATGGAGCAGTAGTTGGAGGTGGAGGAGGTGGTGTTGTGATATGTGGTGGAGTTGGTGGTCTTGTGTCTTTGATTGGTGAGGACTAGTGTTCTTCTTCCTCTTCTTCTTGAATGTTTGCGGATGGAGATCTGTTTGACTCCGAAGACTCATCCATAAGCAATTGTCTTCTTGTACGCTTCAGTTATTTTCTCTTTGGGGTTGTTTGTTCTAAGCCCTTTCATTTCCTCACAGCCTTCGGACCACTGAGTCCTCCAGTTTCTTTCTTCTTTGCTTTTGGTTTAGCAGGCGCTTTAGTTGGAGCAGCTTGAGTGACCATGAACAACCGTTGCCCAAAAACCAGCAAAATTTTCATCTAAAGCAGGAACAGTAATGTAGGTGTACCTCATCTCAGGAAGAGCAGGGTCAGAAACATAACCTGCCTTCTGATAGTGATCATGAACAACCGTTGCCCAAAATATGGCGTTTGAGATCTCAGTTCCTTTCATCGAGTGATTAATTTGTGAGCAAAAATCAGCCCACAAGATAGAGACATAATCTACCTTAACGTCGTAGTAGATTCCATAGAGCAAAGTCAAGAATGTCTAACTTGCTGAGTCTTGACCTGAAGTTCTTCCTGAGAGACATCTCAAGAAGATGCCGAAGAAAAATCTCCATAAGTCGGGTAGATGCCTCTTTTTGAATAGGCTGATGCTACCAAGTTGAGGTTCGTAACCCATCGCGTTGAACATATCTGCCAGTTGTTCAGTAGTTGGGACAACAATTTCTTTTGGATCGTACATTGGAAGGTGCAGGGCATCAGCAAACTTGGTTTTGGTCAGTTGTACTCTCCTGATTTTTCTCCTGGCATTAATAGCTTCATAGTGAACAGACTTGATGTTATTGTAATAATCGAACAGGGCATTTGAAGTGTAATGGGCCCTGTGAACAAGATTTTCCGGAATTGAGGGTGTGCAGGTCAAAGGTTGACCAAGAATCGATTGCTTGAGGCATTCGACCAAGGCAACGATAGGTTGGGGATAAAGCTTGAGATCAGTGCAAAGATACAGGTTCGCCGATTGACTTTTGAGCACTGGAATCAACATCGCTTCTGTGGTCTGAGAAGATTCTTCATGTGCAGTGGACGCCATTGATGATCGAGTGAAGAAGATGAAGAGCGATTAGGGTTCTTTGAGGGAGTTTGTAGAGAAGAGGTGAATCGTCTGAATGCGTAAAGGTTCAATCAGACGGTGTGAGAGATATATATACAATTCGTGGTCCCAAGGCCATTTAATGCACGTTTGAAAAGGTCCACTAAGAATATGACACCTCAGCATCTACACGCTCCACTTTCTCTACAAAAGCGGAAACTTCCGTTTGTCAGTAATGATTATTCAAAAATTGAACCGCCATATTTCACGTAATCAGTTTGTTATGATTTTCTAATATTCTCTAAGTGGCAGTTGTCCATTAACGTTCATTTAATTTGAACGAATGTTTGTCTCTATGATTATCATAAATGTGAAAATCATTCAAACATTGAATTGACTTCGTACTAATAAGAACAAGTGTAACTGTTAATGGTATCCTTCGGAGTTTGAGAAATGATCATGTATTTTAAAACAATCTGAAGGGTATTGATAACACTTCGGATAAAGAGTTTTTGTGAAAGATGTTATCAATACTCCGAAGAGCTTAGCCTTTATTGAAAATAGATTTTAATTTTGATGTTGCACTCAGACTCTTGACCTTAGCTTCCTTGAACATTATGAAAAGAAGATTTGTCATTTTAGCATTCAGAATCATGTTGGAAGTCCGTTTTTCACTCTGAAGCATGTGTGATTTAACATCAGTCAATAAATGCATATGTCTAACCACCCTAAGTTGAACTCATATTCGCATTTTGCAAGAATTTTTGATGTTTCTTATCATGCTTCAGAATTTTCATACAAAGTGATAATGACATTAACTGCATTGAAATTCAGAACATTTTTACTTTTGAATTGAGCATCGGAAGTGATTGTGAAGATTTGGATTGACTTCGAGGAACCTTTTGAAAAATTTATCCCATTTCATCAGTTGAGGTGTTTCGATACTTTCTCTGATGACAAACATTTGAGCTTCGTACACCACCCCAACATTATCATTTAAGATAAATTACTTGAGATGTTCATATTCTCTACACGGTACTCGACTATGTTATAGGAGTTCCTTGTATTGTCATCTAAGACAGAGCAATAAGCCATTGAGTGCTGATTTATCTTTATTTTTCCACTCTATTATTTATCTTTTCAATTGTTTGTTGTCTTTGATTCTTTTGACATTTTTATTTTCTGTTTTTCTTTTGAGTTTTTCAAATTTTCATTGTTTGAAACATATATTTCAATTTGGAGTTTCATATCCGAAGAGTTTGAAAATTTCACCATGTGATTTCATTTTATGGTGCTTTTGAAATGTTTGTGCAATCCTTTGTGTTTGAAATACTTCATGTAGTTCAATTTTGAAACAAGAGTGAAGAAAGTTTTAAATTTGCTTATCAATCTATGTCGGTATCACCCATGAAGAAAACTTCAGAACATGTGAATTATCCTGAGTAGTGTTTGAACTACTTGAGAAATTTGATAATGAAGCGAGTCAAGTTCAACAGGGAACTTAGAGATAAACACACTGTTAAGGATATATAAATCACACAAGGCTTTCTATTGTAAAACAGCCTTAACCTCACTCCGAAGTCTGTTTTCTTACCAATGTTTCAAATCGATTCCCAAATACCTTTTAGTGCAATGAGGCATAATTATCAGAATCTAAAATCAAAGTTTTGTCCCTTATTCAGTTGATTCAAGAAAGAAGGTCAAGCTTAGTCATTTATGCAAGAAGATTGAGAATTGAACTTTCGAGGATTTGCAAATTATCCTTGTTTTTGGTTTTTCCATGAAGATTATTCTTTGTTGTAAGATCATTTATCCTTGTGATGCAAAGACAATTGTTGTTTCAATGATTTTTGACACTTATGTAATTTTATTGACTGAAAAGTCTGTTTCGATGGGCTCCGAAGCTTCGAAAGGCTTCGGAGTGCTGCGGAACAGCACAACTTCTTATTTTGTAATTGAAAAGATTAAGGTACGAAACAACAAATATGAGGTTTATGTGAGAGTGGATCCATCAATCATGCCAAGTCCTCGAACAATCCGTGTGAATGCTTCTTCATTCAAGGCTTTTGTAAAGATGTCTGCCAGCTGTTCGGTTGTGTGAACAAGATGCACTTCTATATTCCCCTCCTCAACATGACTTTTGATGAAGTGATAGCGAAGAGCTATATGCTTCGTCTTGGAATGTTGAACAGGATTGTGACATATCCGAATAGCACTTTGTGAGTCACAAAACAAGGGTATCTTTCTCATGTTGATGGCATAGTCTTTTAATTGACTTTGAATCCAGATAATATGCAAAGTGCAAGCTGTAGCTGCTAAATACTCTGCTTCGGCTGTGGATATTGATACACAAGTTTGCTTCTTGGATTGCCAGCTGATTAGCTTTCCATCAAGAAATTGATAACCCCCCGAAGTGCTTTTGTGATCAATGGAGCATCCACCCAAGTCTGAATCTAAGTAAGCTTGTATGTAGAAACGTAAGTTTGCTGGATACCATAAACCATATGCAGGAGTGTTGTGAAGACAACGAAAGATTGTTTTAACCGCAACCAGATGAGGTTCGCGTGGATCAGCTTGATATCTTGCACAATTGCAAACTGCGAACATGATATCTGGTCGACTGGCTGTGAGATAAAGCAATGATCCTATCATACTTTGGTAGGTTTGGATATCAGTCTTCGGTTTATCCAATGATGGATTCAACCTAGTACCTGCAGGTAATGGAACTTTTTCTTTGGAGCAGTTAGTTATTCCGAAGCGTTCAAGTAAACTCTTTGTGTATTTTTGTTTATTGATGAAAATCCCTTCTTTAGATTGTTTGATTTGTAATCCAAGAAAGAAGTTAATCTTTCCCATCATACTCGTTTGAAATTTGCTTTTCATTAATTTTTCAAAATCTTTTGTGAGGTTTGGATCAGTGGATTCGAAGATAATGTCATCCACATAGATTTGGACTAACATCAAATGAAAACCAACTTTCTTTCTAAAAAGTATTGGATCTACTGAACCTTGTTTGAAGTTTGACTCTTTTAAAAACTTTGTCAAGGTCTCATACCAAGCCCTAGGTGATTGTTTTAAACCATAGACTGCTTTATCTAACACATAGCAATGGTTAGGATTTTCTTTGTCTACGAAGCCAGGTGGTTGTTCAACGAATACAGTTTCCTCGAGATCACCATTCAGAAATGCATATTTTACATCCATTTGATAGACATCAAAATTTTTGTGTGCAGGATAAGTTAAAAATATCTAAACTGATTCGAGTTTGGCAACAGGAGCAAATGTCTCTTTGTTGTCAATCCCCTCCTGTTGACAATAACCTTTGACAACGAGCCTTGCTTTATTTCTAACCACATTGCCTTCGGTGTCAAGTTTATTTCTATATACCCATTTGAGACCAACGATTGAAGCATTTGCAGGTTTTGGAATTAGCCTCCAAAATTTGTTCCTTTCAAACCCTTCTAATTCTAATTGCATTTCCCCAATCCAATCTAGGTGATCAAATGCATCTTTAACGTTCTTAGGTTCAATCGTTGATATAAAGACATTGAACATGCATAACTCCGAAGTTTTGTTTAAATCAAGTTGTTTTTGGTGTAGTTGTGCACGAGTCAAGACTTTATCTTGAACATTACTGATGACAAGTGATGGGGGATGATTTCTCGTCCACTTCTCCAAAAGTGGAAAGTTTGCATCAAATTCATGTGGTCCTTCAGCATCGATTTCCTCAATATCTGAAGGATACCCCAAACTGGATGGAAAATCATCTGTTATTAAGTGATTGTTTGAATTTGTGACATTTGTTTGAGGTGTGTTCAAATGTGAAGAAGAGTTAAGAGTGTGCTCCCCCTCGACAGCAGATGCTAGAGAGTTAGTCCTTAGATTATCCGAAGTGTGTGGAGTTGATGCTTCAGTCCCTCCATTTACATCAGTTGGTTGATTGTTTGTTCTCCCTTGATCCAATGAGTTTGATGTTGTTTCTTCTGGCTCCCCCTAGACTGAAGGATATAAGGACATGATATGTGAAATTTCATGTGAAGGGTTGTTGAGACTTCTCTTGTTTTGCTCCCCCTCGAAAACAGATTGTTTTTCAGATCCATCTGAAGGCTCCCCCTCAACCGAATAGGGTATTTGAACACTGCTTGTTGATGATTCTTCGGGGCCATCTGTAAGCTTGGACAGTTCGGACACATGATTGTCTGGTGCTCAAGCTTCAGAGTCTACAGCCCTCACAGGTGGATCAAAGAGAAGACTGAAGTCAGTATCATAGGTTGTAATTGGTAATGCATCAACAGCTGGCTTCGGAAAGATAGATGACATTGAGAATGGGTGCAAAGACTTCTTGATATAACAATCATCAAACGATAGGTTGAAAGTTTCTTCAATTTTACGAGTCCTCTTGTTCATAACCCTGTAAGCCTTTGAATCTTACGAGTCCTCTTTTTCAAATGATCTTTTAGGTTAAAAATAAAACACCTACAACCGAAGATATGAAGAAACTTGACATTGGGTTTTCTTCGGTTGTGTTCATAAGGTGTAATATGAAACCTCTTGTGGATGTATGATCTGTTTTGAGTGAAGCATGCTGTAGAAATGGCTTCGGCCCAGAAGTACATTGGCAAATTTTCAAAGTTAAGCATGGTTCTAGCTGCTTCACACAAAGAGCGATTTCGTCTTTCTACAACACCGTTTTGTTGCGGAGTATATGGTGCTAAGAAGTTGTGACTAATTCCCTTTGTCTTTAGAAATCCATCAAGAGTTTGATTTTTGAACTCCGAGCCATTATCACTGTGTACAGTTCGGACTTTCTTGTTGAGCATTACTTCCATTTTCTTGATGAAATTGATGATTTCTTCAGCTGCCTCAGACTTGTTTCTTAAGAATAAGACCCAAGTGAACCTTGAATAGTCATTAACAATCACAAGAATATACTTTTTCTTCACAATTGACTCCACTACGGATGGTCTACAAAGATCCATGTAAAGAAGTGAAAGAGGTTCGGTGATTTTTGGGTTGATCACAGTTGGATGCCTTTGTTTTGTTTGCTTGCCATGCTCACAAGCAGAACAAAGTGAGTCGTTATCGAATTTGAGAGCAGGCATTCCACGAACCAAATCCATAGCTACCAACTTGTTTAAGTCTTTAAAGTTTAGGTGAGCAAGTCTTCGGTGCCATAACCAGCTGACATTTGAATTGGCTTTGGATAGAAGACATAACGAATGCCCACCAGTCAATGGCTTTAGATTCAAGGGAAACATTGATCCCGTTCTTTCTGATTTCAACAAGACTTCATTTGTGGCTTCTTTCATGATGACACTCCCTTGGTTGTTGAATGTAACAACATTTCCAGTTCCAACCACTAGTTGAGAGATACTCACAAGATTGTGCTTTAGACCTTCTACAAATGCCACTCTGGTTATTGTGAATTGCCTATTCATGATTTTGCCATAACCCCGAATTGGACAAGTTTCATTGTTACCGAAGCGAACTTTCCATGCATCATCCAATGTTCTATAATCCCTGAGATACTCCCTCTTCCCAGTCATTAGTCTTGAGCAGCCACTATCTATGTACCATTTTGCATCGTACCGCTCATTTAACATGACCTACAATCAATCAAAAAGGAGTTGGTACCCAATCAATCTTGGGTCCTTAGGGTAAGCAAAGGATTATTGAATCCACTTCTCAACAGCCTCTTCAGATATTTAATTAGCATTTAGATTTATCATATTCTCAGAAGTCTCATGTGATGAACAAGATGAGCCAGAAAATGATTCCGAAGAGCTTTTTGTTAAAATTAATGAGTCCGAAGAGATTGAAATAATGGAAGTCTTCGGAACCCATATTTGTTTGGATGACTTCGACTTAGAGGTTTTTGACGTTTTCTTGGTACTTGAGATTTTTGAACAGTTCAATGACTTTGAGGATTTTGATTTTGGAATTAAGTTTTCATTCAAGTCATTCCTCTTCCAGTTTTGTTTTGAATTTTAAAATGTAGATTTCCTTGATATTGAACTACATAACGTAGAAGTACATAGGTACTCTTAGTATGCCAGTTTGAAATCATTTACTGAAAGATTTTTATCTTTAAACAAATCCAAATTTTTTTCTAACCATTGATGGAATGTATCTATGAGATTTGTGCCTTTTGAAAAAGCTTTCTTCAAAGGTTTCTGAAATTTGGGATTTGGAAAGTTTGGTTTCGATGGTACGAAGGATGGTTTCGAAAGTTGGTTTTTCACATTTGAATCCTTCGTATCCATTGTTTTTGTTCAAGAAGTGGAAGCCTTCGTATTGGTTGTTTTTGAAGGTACGAAGGGAGTTTTTCTTTTTTACAAGATTCTAAGTTTGTTTTGATTTGAACTTCTCAACAGTTGATTTTTGAGTTGGTTTTGTGATTACAATTGTTGGATTTTCTTTGGAAGCTGATTCTTTGTTGTGAAATTGTAGCCTTTTTAAAATCTGAGGTTTGAAAATAGTCATTTTTGGTTTTGTAACAGCATTTTCAAAACATTGTGTAAGAGGAACACTTTCACATGACTCCATTAACTGAAAAACATCCATCTTCGAAGCTATGGGTTTCTCCATAATTTGAATTTGTTTGTAATTTCTGTTAGTGTAAACGTGATTATCATTTTTAACATTTAAAAGATGAGTCATGTTTTTGGGAATATTTTCCTTTTCATAACAAAGACGATTGTAGATGTTATGGCCATATAAATCTTGTTTTCGCACATTTATTTTTACTTCCAATTTTTTATTCATGTCATTTTCAACCATTTTTGATGATGAGAAGAATCCTTCCTCAGTAACTGTGGAATTATCTTCCTCAAGAAGTTTCTCCAAATCATTGTCAATTAAAGGTAAACCTCCAGGTTTCACAAAAATAGATTTTTTGAAATAAGAGACCATCAGATAGATACAAGCAACATGGACTAGTCTTTTTGAATTGTCTTTGAGATATTGATCATAAGAGAGACATTCATCTGAAACTTGTATTTTTGTTTTTGCAATTTCCTTGTTTTCATTTGGAATTTCTGATAATATATTTTCAAAATTGATTTTCGCTTTGCCTTTGTAATCAACCGAAGACAATTGAGAAATGCCTTTGGAGGGTGATGCAGATGCGGAGGATGATTTTAATTTAGACAAGGAAGAGCAATCAATTTCCACCATATCCGAATCACTTTCAGATTCATTTTCTGATTCAGTTTCAACAGTTACTTCTGATTTGTTTTCAACAAGAGGAATGTTTTTCTGCAAGATTGGAATTTCATTTGGCAGTAATTTCAACATGTTATCAGCAGTTAAGTGTTTGTCTACATAAATCAAGCCATGCTTATACGAAGGATTAGTGGCTTCGGACCCAGACACTATTGATTCACATTCATATGAAATACTATCAACATTCTTCAGCTTAAACTCAAGAAAGGGCAGTAGTTGTCTATGTTGAACATTGCATACATCAGCAGAGTGATAAATACGAGTATTATGAGCATACAAGCATCTAGCAGTTTCACAAAAGATATTACGTTGTCTCAAAATTACATCATTATTATTCAAATGTTTCTCTCTGTTCTCCTCTAGCAATGAGATTCTTAAATTGGCCTTTTCTAGGGATAGCTTCAGACTCTCAACTCTCCCCCTCAATTGTAGAATCTCCTGCTCACTGATCTTTGCCCTATTTTTAGCATCAATTAGCAATTTGTCCATCACAGAGCAATCACGTGTTATTTCATTTATATCAGCAGAAAAGTTTGATGCAGGAATTTTAAAAGATAAGAGAAGTTTGGATACCTGTTCTGGAATGGTTAGGCGTGAGTCCTTCGCCATGAAGCAAACATCTTCCTCATCATCCGAAGAGTCATCAATCCAAGTCTTCGGAACTTCTGTATCAGGTATTTTCTTCACTTCTGAATCCTCATGACCAAGATCTTCAAATCCTTCATAGCCCAAGTCTCCTTCAGCTTCACTCTCCTCTGAGGTATCCTTCAGAAAGCTCTTACCATCATCATAGGCAATGAATGCACTATGAGTTGGAGTCAGAAGACCAAACTTGATAAGTTCCCATTCTATCTTTTGAAGCCATCAGGGCCATATCTTTGGTTTTCTCTCTTACCTCTTCCATCTTTCTTGCATAGTAAGCCTCATCTTTCACTTAAGTTTGTTTTTCATTTCGTTTGCGAAGCATGCAATCCTTTGCAAAATGATTTTTAGCATGGCAATAGTTACAGTCAAAGCCAGAGTCACCAACAATTTTCTTTTCTTCAGATCTGTCTTTTGGTGTCTCCAAAGCCTTTGTTTCAGTAGACTTCGGAGTGGAAGATTTCGCAGTTTCCTCCTTAGGCGTATAGATCTCAGGTTTTGGTTTCAGAGTGAAAGAGTTTTTGTTGAAAGCTTTCACGAAGGGTTTTGCTGAGTTAGACTTGTTCACAAATGGTTTTCTGAATCTTCGATTGTTTGCAGCATACAAAGCAATCGTTTCTGTAACATCTGTGTTTTGGGACTTGGAGTTTTGGGCTTAAACCGACAAATAAAACTTATTTTGTAAATAAAGAAAACAAATGAATAAATAAATTTAATACTTCATTACATTTTATATTGCGAATAAAAGAGCAAAATATAGTTTTAAAAATCAAATTGTAACCAAATGTGAGAAATTTTGTCATAAGGACTAAAAGTGTCAATTTTGCCAAACTTATCCTATGTAGATTTGACTAGTCATGGATTTGGAAAAATTAGAAGATATTATGGAAGAATTGATGTGGAGTTTAAATTAGGTCAAATAATTCCTTGGATTAATATTAAGGACCTAAATTGTGAAGAATTTTGGTGTAAGGGACCATTCTTGTAAATTTGGGAAAACTAATGATTAGTGTTGACCTAGTCAATGACTCAAGAGAAATAAATAATTGTATTTGGGGCATAAGTGTGAATTTAGAGAGTTCTAGTTAGAAGAATGGACTTTTGGGTGTTGTGTGAAGAATGATCAAAGTATAGGGGACTAATGTTGCAAAGTCATGAAAGAGGTGAGGTTTTTGATGGGGGTTGTCCCCATTCCAGCATAAGTCACGATTTTAGAGAGGAGAGGGGGAGAGAGAGTGGCGATTTTCTAGAGATTTTGGAGGATAAGATGCTAGAACTTGAAGATTGATCAAAGTTCTTGAAGATTCCAAGCAATCTAAGGTATAAACCCACCTTTCTAGCTTTAAATTTCGAGTTTGGGTTTGGGGATTGGACTCAATCCGAGTTTTATGATGGGATGAGGTTCTTCCTATGATTCCCCAATGTTTATTTGATGTTTCTAAGTTGTTTGGATCAACATCCAATCCATGGATGATTTAGATCCTTAGATTTGATTGAATTGGGTGTTATGAACCCTAGAAATTGGGGATTTGATGATTTGTTGAGGAATCTAGAAATTGATGGATGATTATGGTGGATTTGGATGAGGGGATTCATTTCTAATGATTCCCTAAGGATTCCAACCTTTGATTTGTAGTCTTAAACTTTGAATCACTAGAAAATGAGAATTGAGTGTTGAAATGGGTTTTATCATGTATATGATGAATGAATCTTTTGGTTTAATGGATGAGTGAATCATTTGCACCAATTGGAAGTAACAATGGAGTAAGGATCATTTCCTAATGATTCCATGGAATGGAAGAAGGAATCTCCATTTGTAATCACCAATTGTAGGAATGTAATTGGGTATTCCATGGTTTAAGCTTATGGAGTGAAGTTGTGATCATGGCATGTAATGGATTCATTTAAAATTATTTGGAATGATTAAATTTAGTCTAATGATGTAGTAAATTGGATTAGAATAATGTCCTTTTGATGGTTAGGAGTTTAGAAAAGTATTGGACCTTGAGTTGGGTGAAAAGGGGTGAAAATGACCAAAAGTCGGAACTGCTGTGCAAGGAACACGGCATGTGTCAGGAGGAACACGGCCCATGTTAGCATGTCTGAGACCTTCTGGTTGGTTAAAACGGCCTGGGTTATACCTAACACGGCCCGTGTCAGGATTTGTCCAATTTTGGGTACTTTTTGGGTTTTGAGCTTTATGGTTTGGGCCTTGGGTCCTTGTTTTAATGCCAAACTTTGGGGATGTTTTAACTAAGATTTTCCTTATATTAGAGGGTCAAGGACTTCATTTTTGATGATGGATGATTGTTCCTTATTAGTTCTAAAGAAGTAATTATACTGTGACTTTTAGATGAATCAAGTTTGATATCTTCCGTTCTTGTGTTGTAGGAAGTAGATATGTTGTAGTGACTTGGAGGTGAGACTAAGGACTTGAGCTAGCACTCAACTAAATGATTTGATGGATGGGATGATGTCTAGGAGCGCCTTTAAATGCATCAAACCTTGTGTGGAGTTAGTGTTGACTCGTCAGTTGACCTTGGGTGAGTTTACCAGGAGTACACATCCCAACTATTATCTTTTCTGTGTGTTATCAAATACTTTTCATGCATGATATTATGTGCAATGTGTTATATGATTACTACTTGTGCATTGCATGAAAATTAGTTTCTAAAGATTTTTTCAAATGAAGGTCATGATGATGTTTTGAAAGATGTTTTGAGCATCCTATTTGTGCATTGCATTGCATATAGGATGGGATTGACCGAGTGAACCTTATGACGAAGATGAAATGATTGTCCCGAATTTAGGGAATTCATGATTGTCCCGGATTTAGGGAAATCAAGGGCAAAATGCCCAAAATGAGATGTTTGTCCCGGATTTAGGGAAAACTGTTCCCGGCAATAGGGAACCGCATGAGGGAGTTGCTAACCCTCATGGGGCTAGTGTGATGGCCACTAGTCCTAGTTTTGCCTATATGGTGATCGAGTGGCATGCTTTGTGCGTGTCATTCATGAACTTAGGTAGGTGCCATTGAGGTGAGTTAGACTTTTATGAGATGGACGTGGGTTTGAGATAGTTGCATCATGCATTGCATTTGCATATCATAACTATCCATTTTTGAGTAAATCTTTATGATGTCTTAAACAACTTTTAAAGTGCGTGTCAAAACTATTTTTGGAGGTTTGTCTCGAGTGTGGTAGTTTACTGCCCACTCTGAATGGGTCAACCTTGGGTAAGCTCATTAGGCATTTCAATTGCCTAACTTATTTTGATGTGTACTCAGGTTGAGAAGTTTAGATCACTTTAGAAGATCTGGACGTTTAGAAGGCCACAGTTTGTGTGGTTTCATTTAAGCTGTGTAATGGTATTTGAATTGTTACAACCTCACTAATTTATAAACTAAAATGTTTTATCTAAAATGGGACCAAACGGTGTTTTCCGCAACTTAAATATAAATTATTACTCAATGAACCCCACGTGTTTTAAAATGGTTTTTGAAAGAAAATGACTTATTTGAAGATGATGAAATTGAAGTTTTTACTAAAGGATGATTTTTGGAATAATGATGATGAACCATGGGTAAAAATGATGTTTTATGAAAAGCCTTAAACGAGGGTGTTTAAGTTTCTCCATTGTCTCCTTCCATGTAGCCATCAGGCTCATCCTTATCTTCTTCTTCATCAACGTTGGACATTAGAGCTAGTGAGCCAAAGCTACCTTTCTCACTTCTTCTACCACAGATATCAGGTTCATGTGATTTGATGAGATTGTTTAAAGCAGCCAATGAATAGGTATTAATGTTTTCATAGGACTTGATCATCAACATGATTGATCTCCATTCTGGTCTCAGGCTGTAGAGAAACTTGATATTGATCTCTTGTTGACTTCAAGTCTCTCCATACTTTCCCAAATCATACACGATTTTGCTGTATCTTTCATAGGCTTGTTCTAAGGACTCATTCTCTTGTTGTTTGAAGTTACCAAAGTCAGCAAACACTTCTTGAACAACACTCGATTGAAGAGTGTTGTCACCAGCAAAACGAACAGCCAAACGATCCCAAATATATTTGGCAGATTTTGCACCTGAGATGTGATATCGAACATCTGGACCAAGTCCACTTCGTAGCTCTCTCATGACTTGTTCATCATTTCTAACTTTCTTCAGATCAGCAGCTGTCAGGACTTCAACATCTTCTCCATCAACTACTACAAATCTTCCTTCAATGTTTGTATGAGGACCATCTTTGACACATCTCCAGATATCCTTTTCTTCATCAAGACCTTCAAGGTAATCCCTCATACGATCAGCCCAGAAATCATAGTAGGTTGGAACAAGAACTGGAGCTTCGGTGGAAGAGCCAATTAGATTGGCATAATTGAGCATATTAGCATAAGTGGCAGTAGAATATGTGATTTTAAACGAATTTGAACTGGATCTTTTTAGAAAAACTTATGAAAAGAGGTTGATTACAGTTGCGGAAACCTTGATCTAGGAAACAAGCTAGATCTAGAACTGTAACAATGAAAATGATCTCTCTAGAAAACGTTTTCGAGCTGTCCTGCTCTGATACCACGTGTTAGGTATTGAAATCGATCAAATAGTAAAGAATAACAAGTATAAAGACGAATTGATTCTATGCAAGTAATGAAAACACACACAAGTATGAAGAACACAATAAGAATTGGATAAAGAGTGTCGAATGCTTTGATATTACGAATTAGGGTTTTACAATCAATGGTGGATCAAAGTCACTCCC
Organism: Cichorium intybus; assembly: GCA_023525715.1. Classification (NCBI taxonomy): domain Eukaryota; kingdom Viridiplantae; phylum Streptophyta; class Magnoliopsida; order Asterales; family Asteraceae; genus Cichorium; species Cichorium intybus. The sequence continues at coordinate 92,864,630 of CM042017.1, read as the reverse complement.
GACACGGTAATGTATGTATGATATATATATACATAATCAGGGATACCAATAGTACAAACAAAATCAGAGAATATCCTATCAGTGTACTATCCAATAGGATTACATATTCATGCAACACGTTGTCTGCTAACACGCGTGCTGTCAAAAGTTGTTATTGCTACGTCTTCGGATCCTCCAGGATACACCATTCTGAGTCTTCAGACTTTGGGGTCTTTAATCAAAAAGCTTCATGACTTCGGATGGTCATGTACAAGTCTTCGGATAGGCATGCACTTCAGCACAAATATACTCAACAAAGTGGGCCATCGATCAACCAGCCATTATGGGATGAACTAAAGAACGCACCAGAAGACACGAAGATTCTTCAGGAAATGTGCAAGAAGAATGAGAAGTTCAAGGTGCCAACACCAGAAATGGTGCGATTGACTGTCAAGGCAAGTGAGGCTTTGTTGGGAACATTGCCGAAAAATGAAAAGGATCCTGCTTCACCGTTAATCACTATCATTGTAGGTGAGGTAATCATTCGAAATACATTACTGGATCTGGGGCAAGTTTCAATGTTCTGCCCAGATATCTTAATGATAAATACAAAAATGAAGAATTGGAACCCGTAAAAACGGTGTTACAGTTGGCCGATTAGTCTACAAAAGTCTCTCGGGGTAAGCTGACGAATTTGATCGTCAAGGTCGGCGATTTCTTCTATCCTGTAGACTTTTTGGTGATGGAATATGAAAGCTTGAAGGACGCACCTGCACTGATCTTGGGACGTCCATTCTTGGCAACAGACGGGGTTGTGATGGACTGCAAGACAGGGGACATGGACTTCTCCTTTGGGACACCGAAGCGTAGGTTGAATATGTTCCGGTGTCCGATAACTTTACCGCCAGGGTACAATGATAAATATTTGAACAACAGACCATTAATGGCACCGTGGGTAAGTAGTAAGGGTAAGAATCAGGCACATGAAAATGGAATCGAAGAGGAAGAGATTCTGTAGGAAGAAAAAAGACATTCGTTGGCATACGTCGATAAGATGCAACTGTTAGATATGATAGAGATGATGGAATTAAAGCACGAGCAGTACGAGAAGGACACAAGATGTAGGGAGGCAAAGGTTTTTCAGATATTGGATGCTCAACAGAAGTGGATCAGTCAAGTGAGTGATCGAATGACGCAACTCACAACGCTGCTTGCGACATTGGTTCATGACTTTGCACCCGAAATGAGGAGGATGGTACCAATAATAGAAGGGGAAGAATAACAAAGTGCACGTCTGGCAGAAGACGTTAAACTTAGCGCTTGTTGGGAGGCAACCCATCCGTAAATCGGTTAGGTTTTTTTTTGAAGTAATTAGGAAAGTTTAATCATCATCATTGCAGGAATTCATAGGACGAGGCAAGTGTGGGGTCAAACGAAGGATTTTGGAAGAATTAAAGGGCGCGACACGGTGAAGAGTAAACCGCGCTGCACATTCTCAAGAAAACTAGATGCGCAGGGGTTGAATTGGAACACGTGCGACGTTGATCACCTTTACGCGTGTCGCGGATTATGATCGGTCAGAACCGCCATTTAAGGTACGTTAACACCATCGCACACACACAAACACACGTTGCGCAACAGAGGTACAATCAACCAAGAAATTTTCATGCATTTTTCTCGCAATTCTAGTTTCTACTATTGAGGTATGTCATTTGAACTCATTTGTGCAAGTTATTACATCCATTTAGCGTACTAAATTGATCAAATTAGTCAAAACTAGAAAAACTTAGAAAATTGGCAATGCCAACTCGTAGGGTATTGCATTCGCAATATCATCACCCTAGAGGGGCTAGTAGATAGTTAGGGTGCCTTGTGATTGCTTGGGATTGAGTTAAACAGGTGATTTTTGAGATTCTTGGGAACATTTTCGCAACAGACGTACGGCGCGACGTGCCTTGTTCTTGAGCCGCGCCGCGAGTATCAGGGCGACGCGCAATATGGGCTGCGGCGCGCAAGGACTGATTTCGCGAAATTTTTGTTTGTTGTGAATTTTGTGCTGATGGGCTACTACAGACCAGGACATCCATTTCTCCAGTTCCCCGATATGCTGGAGGAGACTACACGATACCGTGCCCGCCTTGGGGAGTTCCATTCCCGACCTGTCCTAGATGCCCTTCATTTCGACCGGAATGTACTGACCCAGGCAGGACTATGGGCTGAGATTTTGCCCTACCTCCACCGCACCTAGACCAATGAGACACACACCTTCACTTGCCAGGGGTGGGAGAGACTCATGGCCACTGCGGATGATGTTGTGTACAAGGAGCTCGTGCTCGAGTTCCTTTCCACTTGCAGATACACTCCGGCTTTATAGGAGCCACGATCCCAGCTGGTCCGATTCAGGCTGGGTGGACAGAGCAGGGAGTGCACACTCCGAGATTTTTCCAGACATACCGGCCTTTACACCGAGGAGGAGATAGGCGGTATTTACTTTGCACCTTTTTTGCCGCTTGTTTCAGGCATCAGCCTGAGAGGGAGGCGAACGTGGTTGTTTGGGCATCTATGTCCAAGGAGTTTTTTGAGGCCGGCTCAGCCAAGGAGAGCCAGCTCCGAGATCCTCTCCACCGCCTCATGCACCGGATCGTATCTACCTCCATCATGCAGAGGAGGGGATGCGAGAAGGTGTCCGGAGAGGACATGTACTACATGTGGGTCATCTCTGACCCCAACAGTTTCCTCAACCTGTCGTTCGCCTTAGCCGTTTCACTCACATCCAAGGCAATGGACTCGACTTCTAGCAGCCCCATGGCCGGCGGGCACTACATCACTCACCTGCCCCGATGGTATGGCATTCTGACGACCGATGTTATTGCCGGCATGATAACGACACCACCCGTGCGGGTATCGACACGATATTTTGAGCTTATGAGGATCATCCACCAGCCACGCCAGGGCATATTTGAGTGGATGCCGACAATTGAGGCAGCTGGCCCCCAGGCCGAGGAAGAGGATGAGGAGGAGGACCCATTGATCCGACCTACCCAGCGACAGAGAGTAGATGAACCTGTCCAGTCACCACCACAGAGACGCCCCCCACAACCTGTAGATGTGCAGGCTGCTTTGAGGGATATGACACGCCTAGGTCCTTATGCGATCAAAAATAAGAAAAATACCTCACAGACTCACTAGTATAGCGGTAGAAAGGGTTGATCCACGGGACTAGTTCTACTTTTCCAAAAACCAACTAAAAACACAATTCCAAAACCAATCCCAAAAACTAAATCAAGCATGAACTAAATTAAACCAAACCAAAGCCTAAACTAAGATTACTTACTGAAATCAGAAACTAAGTTCAAAATCCAGAAGCAGACAATCAATCCAATCAAACCTAACAAGCATCCAAACACAATTAATACTACAAAGTGCAATAAAACCATAAACCGAATGATTACTTTAATTAAAAACCAATTCCAAAGATCCAAGGTACTGAAATCTGAAAATAATAAACCTAGACTACTACAACTGATTTGAACAATCCAGAAACAATAGGCTAGAAACTAAACTAACTAAACTAATAATGAATTAAAATCGAAAACATAAGAAATACCAAAAGTGTTGCTGAAATTCCGAATCCTTAAGTCAAAGAAGCCTTAAGTCTGCCTTAGGGGTCGTTCTTCGCCTATGAAATTCGACCTAATGACCCCTATTTATACTTGTAAAATCTGCCGATCCGAGGCACGCAACGCATGAGTCCGCGATGTGCGTATTGCCTTATCCCCATTTTTTTGCTATTTGAATCGTCTAACCTTTGACGTGGCGCGATGTGCATACTTCCTTCCCACGGCGCGCATATGAATTTGACTGAATTGGCTTTGATCCAAACTTCTTTCATTTTGTCCGCTTTAAGTCCCTGTATTCAACATTTTCTTGCACACAAGCACTAGCACAAAAAATGAGAAATACCAATACAACTATGATATAAATTCACCAAGAATAGGCCTAACAACGACTAAAATACTTCATATTGAGGCATTGTCAAACACGCCACACTTGTGCCTTGCTTGTCCTTAAGCAAGAGAGTTTTTAACAGATTTTAACTAAGACTCAAACATTTTTGAATGCCTTCAGTTTCAAAGCTTATTGTTTATAGAATTAGATTGAAAATGATTTTGATAAAACTGGTCAGAATATCCTTTGGAATTCACGAAAAGTGCACGTACTACGAAAAGTGCACGTACTCATTCAGATTTTAAAGGCTATTAACGAATTGTCCATGACTTTCGATGTTGTTTGTGTAACAAGCTTTCAGAAATAATATCCCAAACCAGATGATCTTAGGTGGTAAGGTGCATAAGTGCCTCTTCGAGGCCACCCGTTTCAGACCTACCGTCTTGAACAACAAAGACCACTGATTGATAGTTCCTTCCTAAATTCCAATCCTATAATATCCCAAATCTTAAATTTTTCTAACTCCTAAAACTCAACTTGTTTGACTAAACAGATCGCATGATAACAACTAAATAGTATTTCTTGAAAAGTACCAATGCTAACACTCAAAAACTATTTGTTTCACAATTACAATCTATTAAAAATTTTGAAAATTTGCTAAAAAATTTAAAAATGACTCGTTTTTTGCAAAAATTTCAAAAATAACTCTTTCGACCATCCCCACCCCATACTTAAAACCGTACAACATCCCCGTTGTACTTAAAAATTATTTCAGAATAAAGGAGAAAGAGTTACCCCTTTAGACGGTTGACTGCTTGTTGGAACTTGATTGTTACAGGATACAAAACACGTACATCTCATGATTCAGATTTCCAGGAGTTGCGGCGCAACAGTAACCCCACACTTGCTTGAAACAACTCCTCAGTAGACTCCCATTGGTATTCACATGCAAACACTCACAAACAAATTAAATGCAAACAAAAACAAACATCTAAAATATAAACAAAAGATAGTAATAAGTTCAATACAATGTCTCAAAATATAGTAAGGAAAATACATCAATCATCGTGCTGGTCCCAGATGGACCAGCCTCATCATCGTGGTCACTTGGAGGGTATGCTGGTATGTCCTCGTTATTCAACTGGAGCATGATCAGCCTCTGCGTCTCAGCCATCCAACGGTGGTGATTCTCAATGTGTGTCATCCTTCTATCAAGATCCCTCACAGCAGCTAGCACGTCTGCGAGCTGTGGTGGCGGCTGAACTAGTGGATCAATTCTCCGTCGCTGGGTGGGTCGGCGCAGGGGCGGCTCCTCTTGGGCCCCTCTGCCTCCTCCGTCGGCATCCTCTCAATAATGCCCACGCGCGGCTGTTGGATAATCCTCATGTTCTCTAAGTAACGGACCGATGTCTGTGAGGGTGGTGTCGCTACCATGCTAGCCATGACCTCAGCCATCAAAATACCATAAGCTCGGGCCAGGAAGGTGATGAAGTGCCTGACAGCCATAGGACTGCTGGAAGATACGCCCGCTGCCCGGGTCGTTAATGAAACCGCCAGTACATACGGCAGGTTGAGAAACCTGCTGGAATCGGAGAGAACCCAAATGTAGGTCATATCCTCCCTAGACACCATCTCACATCCCCTCCGCTGCATGATGGAAGTGGATATGATACGGTGCATCAAACGGTGTAGTGGGTCGTGGAGCTGGCTCTTCTTGGCCGACCCGGCCTCGAACATCTCATTGGACATTGCTGCCCAAATAACCGTGTTAGGCTCTCGCTGAGGCTGTCCCCTGAAGCAGGCGCGTAGGAAAGGTGCAAAGTGAATGCTCCTCGTCTCCTCGTCAGTGTAAATCTCGGTGCGTCTAGCGAACTCTCAGAGGTTGCACTCCCGACTCTCCCCTCCCAGCCTGAATCAGATCAGCTGAGATCGCGCCTCCTGTGATGTTGGCGCGTATCGACAAGTCGAAAGGAACTCGAGCACGAGCTCCTTGTACACCACATCGTCTGTCGTAGCCATGAGCTTATCCCAGCCCCGACAAGTAAAAGTATGTGTCCTGTTGGTCCAGGTGAGGTGAATGAAGGGCAGAAGCTCAGCACAAAGCCCCGACTGAATCAGTATCACCCGATCCAGATGAGTAGCACCAAGGACTGGACGGGAGCGGAGCTCATCGAGTCGAGCCTCGTATCGTGGAGTCTCATCTAACATCTCTGGAAATTGAAGGAATGGGTGATTTGGTCAGAATTCTATCTCCACAAAAGAATCACAACAAAAATATTTTGCAAAATCAGTCCCTACACGTCGCACAGACACGCGCAACGCAGCTCAAGAACACGGCGCATAGCGCCTTACGTCTGGTGCGAAATTTTTTCCAAAACTCCACGAATTCACCTGTTAAACTCAATCCAACGCAACTACAAGGTACCCTAACTATAGACTAGCCCCCTAGGGTGCGGATTTTGCAAATGCAACACCCTACGAGTCAGCATTGCCGATTTTCTAAGTTTTATACTTTTGACGAAATCACTCAATTTTACATGCCAAATGGATGTAATAAATTGCAAAAAAGAGTTCAAATGACATACCTCGATAGTAGAAACTAGAAACACGAGAAAAATACATGAAAATTACTTGGTTGATCGATGATCGTTGCTTTGTTGCGCGACGTGACTTTGTGTGTGTGCGATGAGTGAGTTTGTACCTTATAAGGCGGTGTCTGTCCGATCAAATTCCATGACGCGCATGAAGGTAAGCCGTGTCGCGCGTGTCCAATTCAACCCCTGTGCATCGGGTTACATTGCGAACGCGCGGCATGCTTTACTCCTTGCCGCGTCGTGCCTCCCTAATTTTCCAATGTTCGTCGTTTGACCCCACACTTGCCTCGTACCACGAATTCCTGCAATGATGATGATTATACCTTCCTAATTACTTCTAAAAACACAATACCTAACCTAATATGGATGGGTTGCCTCCCAACAAGCTCTAAGTTTAACGTCTTCAGCCAGACGTGCTTCCTCTATTCTCCCCTTTCTTCTTGTGGCATCATCCTCCTCATCTAAGGTGCAAAGTCATGGACCAATGTTGCTAGCAATGTTGTGAGCTGTGTCATACAATCGCTCACTTGACTGATCCACTGTTGTTGAGCGTCCAGAATCTGGAACACCTTTGCATCCCTGCACCGCGTGTCCTTCTCATACTGCTGGTGTTTCAGCTCCATCATCTCGAGCATATCTAACAGCTGCATCTTGGCCATTGTTGCCTATGGATTTCTTTTCGCTTCCCACAAAATCTCTTCCTCGTCGCTTCCATTTCCTTGTACCTAATTCTTACCTTTATCATTCGCCCTCGGTGCCATAAGCGGTCTGTTGTTCAGATATTTTTCGTCATACCCCGGCGGTAAAGATATCGGGCACCTGAACATGTTCAGCCTACGCTTTCGTGTTCCAAAGGAGATGTCCATATCTCCAGTTCTACAGTCCATCACAGCCCCGACTGTGGCTAAAAATGGACGCCCCAAGATTAATGCAGGCGCGTCCTCCAAACTTTCATACTCCATCACCAGAAAATCTACGGGATAGAAGAAATCGCCGACCTTGACGATCACGTTTGTCAGCTTACCCCGAGAAACTTTTGTCAACTGATCCGCCAACTGTAACACCGTTTTCGCGGGTTCTAGTTCCTTATTTTTATATTTATCATAAAGGTATCCCGGCAGAACATTGACACTTGCTCCGAGATCCAATAATGTATTCCTAATGATGACACCACCCACCGTGACAATGATCAATGGTGAACCTCGATCCTTTTCTTTCTTAGGCAATGTTCCCAATAGAGCATCGCTTGCCTTGACACTCAACCGCACCATTTCTGGTGTTGGCACTTTGAACTTTTCATTCTTTTTGCACATTTCCTGAAGAATCTTTGTATACTCTGGTGCATTCTTCAATTCGTCCCATAGAGGCTAGTTGATCGATGGCCCACTTGGTATGGTAGGTGTGTCCTGCTTCTTTTTCATCTTTTTATCCTTCTTCTTCTGCTTAATACCAGCTACAACTGGGTGCTCATCTTCTTGAACTTCCTTGTCCTCCTTAGTTTGGTCACCTTCCTTAATCTTACCTTTGCTCTCTTCAGTCTTAATTTCACCTTCCTTTCCTACCAAATCCTCCTCCTCCTCCATTCAGTCTCAACAGCATTAACATGCTCTTTACCGGCCCTCTACGTGTGATTTGGATTCATTTCTGTGCTGCTTGGGAGTTTGCCACTGTCTCTTTTCTGTTGATCCTCAGCCATCTGGGCTATTTGCCTTTCCATATTGGCAATATCTTTGGCATTTTCTTGGGTCTGCTGTTGACTAGTGTTCAGAAGCTCATACATCTTAGCTATCATGTTCTCCTGGCTTTCCGAGGCATTGTTGTTAGCATTGGTCGGCCCCTATTGCTGTTGTCACTCCCACTGGGACAATTGTTACTCCCAGCTTGAAATTGTCTCGGTTGATTGGAGAGCTGTCCTTGGTAGTTGTTCTGCATGTTGTTGTAGGACTGATTGTTGAAAATTTGAGTTCCTTGGTTATAAGGCCTGTAAGGTCGTCCGTTATTATTATTATTATTATATTGTCCTTTACCTTGACCATGGACTTGATTAACATCCTGAGTCCTTTGCCCTTGTTGATTGCCCTGCTGCAGATTCTGTAGGCCATTTTGCAGAGTGGAAACATTAACCTATCAAATTTCCTATTTAGCTCTCCAATATCCTTTTTCACTTCCTTTTTCCAATCAGCATCTGCACCTACTGCTACGGCTGTACTCACTGGTTTTCTAGAAGGAAAGTTTGCTTTCGACCCATTGCTCAGTTGCTCCAAGACCACCAAGCGTCATCTGGCTCCCGCATCATTATTGTCCCACTAGAAGAAGCATTAATCATGGCTTGGTTTGTCAGGCCACCCCATCGAAAAATATCTTCACCAGCTGCCACCGTGGAACGTCATGATATGGGCAAGATCTCAAAAGCTCCTTTAATCTGTCGAACGCATCATGGAATGCCTCCCCCGGCTTCTGCTGAAAGTCCTGAATGGCTCCCCTAATATCCATGGTCTTGCTAGACGGATAGAGTTCTTGAAGAAATTTGGCTTTCAATTGCTCCCAAGTAGTAATACTATTAGGTTGTAATGAAGTAAACCAATATTTGGCGTTGTCCTTTAAAGTAAAGGGGAATAATCTCAACTTAAAGGTATTCCTATTTGTATTCCTATGAGTGTTGGCATTAGCTATGGCCAGAAATTCATAAAGATGATTATAAGGATCGTCTTGCTTATGTCCACGGAATTCAGGTAATATGCCTTGCAATTTTGGCCTAATCTCTACTTGATTCTCAACATTCTTAGGAAAATATATGGGCGAAGCATCATCATACTCCCTGGGTTGGAAGTGTGATGCAACCGACTGCCCCCTCGCTTGAGCAAAATACAAAGGTGGAACGAAATTACTGATATAATGCTCGTTGTTGTAAAACTGCTCCCCCTGTTGTTGCTATGGTTGTTGAAATCTTCTCGGAGGTCCTCGACCTTGGTTCCAATGCTGCTGTTGCTGGACTGGATGATGTGGCATCCATCCTTCGTCTTCCTCATCATAAACTGGGTCTGCCTGCTGGTACTGGTACTGTGGTTGCTGAGGTTGTATTTGAGGTTGGGTTTGTGGTGGTATAGGTTGAATGACTGGTTGTGGTTTGAAAATAGGTTGCTGGTATTGTGATGGTAATGGTTGTGAAGGTTGTGGTTGGGAAACGGGTACCTGCTGTCGCGGCAGCGGGTTGCTATCTCGGGTCGGCGCTCCCCAAGCCATCGCCGCCGACACGAGATTTCCTAACGGGTTGGTAACAGGTTGACCTAAAGGTTGGACTAACAACTGAGTGCATGATGGTTTGGTGCAGGGGCTGAAACTGCACCACCACTAGCACTCGTGCTACCTATGAGAAATTCAGAAACTGGGGGTATAATTAGTGCTCCCCCCGTGACCTCGCCCAAGGGCTCATTGGTAACATCCTCTATGAATACACTACTCAGACTCATGTTAATAAAACACCTATGCACACGGTTATTACACGCGGTTCGCTCAATTTCAGAGTCAAATAACAAGGGTGAAGTATGCCCACCCCGACGGGTACGCATGCACTAGTGCAAAACGACCGCCAAAACCAAAATGAAATTACTAACTAAACTCAATTACCAAAACTAAATCCAAAAATCAGAATACAATTCCCTACAGATCCTCTTATCCTAAGCTCACAACTCCCCGGCAACGGCGCCAAAATTTGACACGCCTAGGTCGTTATGCGGTCAAAAATAAGAAAAATACCTCACAGACTTACTAGTATAGCGGTAGCAAGGGTCGATCCATGGGAGTTTGGTGGTCAAGATAGGGCGATAGCTTACCAACTGTAGTGTCACGCTACAGCCAGAGGGACTAGTTCTACTTTTCCAAAAACCAACTAAAAACACTATTCCAAAAACTAAATCAAGCATGAGCTAAATTAAACCAAACCAAAGCCTAAACTAAGATTACTTACTGAAATCAGAAACTAACTTCAAAAATCTAGAAGGAAACAATCAATCCAATCAAACCAAACAAGCATCCAAACAAAATTAATACTAAAAAGCGCAATAAAACCATAAACCGAATGATTACTTCAATTAAAAACCAATTCCAAAGATCCAAGGTACTGAAATCTGAAAATAATAAACCTAGACTACTTAGGGGTCGTTCTTTGCCTATGAAATTCGACCTAATGACCTCTATTTATACTTGTAAAATATGCCGATCCGCGGCATGCAAGGGATGAGTCTGCGACGCGCGTATTGCTTTATCCCCATTTTTTCATTATTTGAATCGTCTGACCTTTGACGTGGCGCGACTCGCATACTTCCTTCCCACGGCGCGCATATGAATTCGACTGAATTGGCTTTGATCCAAACTTTGATCATTTTTTTCGCTTTTAGTCCCCGTTTTCAACATTTTCTTGCATACAAGTACTAGCACAAAAAGTGAGAAATACCAATACAACTATGATATAAATTCACCACGAATATGGCCTAACAACGACTAAAATACTTGATATTGATAGGCGTTTTCAGGATCTGGACCGGAGAATGACACGCATGGAGGCTCACCACCGCTGGATGGCGGAGACACAGAGGATGATCATGCTCCATCTACAGATAGAGGACATACCACCCTACCCTCCAAGAGACCACGATGACGAGGTTGGTCCATCTGGGACCCGTCATGATGATTGATGTACTTTTCTTATTATCTTTTGAAAACATTGTACATAACTTGTTACGATCTTTTGTTTGTTATCTTTTATCGTTTATGTTTGTTTGTTCTTTTTGCGTTTAATTTGTTTTGTGAGTGTTTTCATGTAAGTACCAATGGAAATGTACCGAGGAGTTGTTTCAAGCAAGTGTGGGGTCGTACCCCTACACTTGCCATTTCACCGGCGTGTTCACTGTTTCGCCACAACTCCTGGAATCTGAATCGCGAGGTGTACGTGTTCTTGTATCCTGTGACAACTAGTTCCAACAAGCTGTCTACCGTCTAAAGGGGTAAATCTTTCTCCCTATTTCTGAAATATTTTTATGTACAACTGGGACGTTGTACGGTTTTAAGTGTGGGGTGTGGACGGTCGAAAGAGTTATTTTTGAAATTTTTGTAGTTTTGAAACGAATAGCTTTTGAATGTTTTAGCATTGGCATTTTTCAAGAAATATTGTTTAGTTGTTATCATGCTATCTGTTTAGTCAAATAAGTTGAGTTTTAGGAGTTAGAAAAATTTAGATTTGGAGTATTTTAAAATTGGAATTTAGGATGGGATTGTCAATTAGTGGCCTTTGTTGTCCGAGCCGGTAGGTCTGAAACGGGTGGCCTCGAAGAGGCACTTATGCACCTTACTACCTAAGAACGTCTGGTTTGGGATAGTATTTCAGAAAGCTCGTTACATGGAGAACATCGAAAGTCATGGACAATTCTTTAACGTCCTTTAGAATGTGAATGAGTACGTGCACTTTTTGTGAACAGAAAATTTGTAATCAATGGTTCTCTAGAAAGTCGTGAATTCCAAAGGATACTCTGGTCATGTTTTACCAAAATCATTTTCAATCTAATTCTGGGAACAATAAACTTTGAAATTGAACACATTCAAAAATCTTTGAGTCTTAGTTAAAATCTGTTAAAAATGCTCTAGATTGGGGACAAGCAAGGCACAAGTGTGGGGTGTTTGACAATGCCTATCAATATCAAGTATTATAGTCGTTGTTAGGCCCTATTCTTGGTGAAATTATGTCAGATATATACTGGTATTAATCACTTTTTTACTAGTTCTATTGTGCAAGAAAAAGATGAAAACATGGACTAAAAAATGGACAAAATGGAAGAAGTTTGGATAAACACCATTTCAGTTGAAGTCATACGCACGCCGCGGGCTAAAGACACACGTGTCGCGGCTAGACAAAGATGAGGCGGTGTATTGAAATTCAAACAGCAAGAAACGGGGATAAAGGTTAAGACGCGACGCGGATCCAAGCTCTGCGCGGCGCGGATGACCATATTTTGTAACTATAAATAGAGGTCATTAGGTCGAATTTCACAGGGGGAGAACGACCCATAATGTGGACCTTAGGTATTCTGTCGTTCTATCTTGTCCACCAAACTCGAGCATATCTTGTCCACCAAACTCCCGCGGATCGACCCTTGCTACTGCTATACTAGTTAGTCGGTGAGGTTTATTTTCTATTTTTGACCGCATAACGACCTAGGCGTGTCACCTCCTTATCACATTTTCAAGCAAACTTCTTCCAAAAGTTCTTCTAACCACCCTAACACATATAATAGCATATTTAATCATAATTACACTAAGATTAACTAATTAGCACTTACCGAAAAGTAACAGGGTATTACAAGTTCTCCCTTCCTTCAAAAGATTCCGTTCGCGGAATCTATTTAAATAAGAAAGGATACTCAGACCGCAACCCTTCCTTGGTTTCCCAAGTGACATCCGTGAATTTTTGACCTAATCTCCTTATTTCACAACCTTTTGACCTTTTTTATCCAAAATCCACTCTCAATTGGACCTCAGCCAATGGCACACGAGTGTATTCATCATACAAGGTCTTTTGGAGATATGATATATGAAATACATCGTGAATACCTCGTAACTCATTAGGAAACTTAAGTCGGTATGCTAAGACTCCAATTCCTTCTAGAACTTGGAAGGGTCCAATAAATCGCGGACTCAACTTACCTATTTTCCTAAATCTGATTATTCCCTTCCATGGGGACACCTTCAACATTACCTCGTCGAGTCCGAGGCAACTTCGTAATGAGAGAGCCATAGTGATTTCATCCCACTTCTTCATCGACATCGGAAAATGTTGCACTGCTCCGTATGGTAACTTCGTAATGAAATCCATAGTGATTTCATCCCACTTCTTCATCGGCACCGGCAAAGGTTGCACTGCTCCATATGGCTTTTGATGGTTAGCTTTTACTTGAAAACATGTCTAGCAATTCTACACAAATATCCCTATATCTCGCTTCATACCGGCCACCAGTAATAAGGTTTCTGATTATGATACATCCTCATGCTACCAGGGTAAACCAAATATCGGGTACAGTTAGCATCCTCTAGCAACAACTGTCGCGCCTTGTCGTGTTTCAGAACCCATACTCACCCTTGGAAAATCTTTATTCCTTGCACATTCTCTAATAATTTCTCCGTATAGCTAACCATTCTCTCTTTCTTCAAATCATTCACCTCACTCTGGTATCGACGTATCACATCAGGTAATCGACTCCCAACTCCCATTAGAGCCGATACGACTCGAATAGGCGGCTCTTTTCAACTCAGTGCATCTGTTACCACATTAGCTTTACTGGGATGGTAAAATGCCTCACAGTCATAATCTTTTCACAGATCCATCAACCGTCTCTGTCTGATATTCAACACTTTTTTATTGAATAAATACTTCAGGCTTTTGTGATATGTGTAAATCCGGAACTGCACACCATATAAATAGTGTCGCCACATCTTCAATGCAAAGACAATTACAACTAACTCCAAATCATAAACCGAAAAAGCTCGCTCATTGGGTTTTAGTTGTCGAGAGGTGTAGGTAAGCACATGCCCTCTTTGAATTAATACACATTTGAGGCTACTTACAGAGGCATCAGAGCTTTACATAAGTCATCTCTCAATTGCTCAAAAGCTGACTGTTGCGCCTTAATCCAGCTATATTTCCTCTTCTCCTTGGTTAATTTAGTTAAAGGTGTAGCTATACGAGAAAAGTTCTCAAAAAATCGTTGATAATAGCCTGCTAACCCAAATAAACTTTGGACTTCCATCGGACTCTTAGGCGGCTCCCAACACATCATGGATTCGATCTTTGCAGGATCCACCTTTATACCTTCTTGATTTATCACATGGCCGAGAAATTGAATTTCTTGTAACCATAACTCACACTTCAAAAACACCTCATATAACTTTTCAACCAACGAGACACCCAATTTGGATGCAAAAGACACCGACATAAAAGAGTTCAAGCTAAAAATTCATATAATAACATTGGGTTGATCACGGGCCTCATCGACAATCAATTGAAAAGCTCTCATTTTCACATTATCGCCACTCCTCTCTCTCCGGTCATCTCTATCTCGGGACCCTCCACATCCAGTATTTTATTGCTCTCTCTATGATTCACCTTACAATCTCAGACACTTTGGGCGATCTAGTATTATATTCGGTCGCATGCTTCCGCCTGCACTTCTTGCACCATCTCTCTTCGTTCTTTCTCGACTCACCACAGGATTGAGAACCCTGTTGGATTAAGGTATCTAAGCAATAACTATAACTTAGAAATATACTTGAATTGACAGCAGCACAGAACTTTTGGGTTGCCCTCATGACTAACAAAGGACTAGATGACAAATAAAGAGAGAGATATAATGATTTATTAATATATTATGAGAATAATATATTAATTAAAAATCATAATATTTAATTAATAATTAATCAGAAATTAATTTAAATTAATTTTGGGATTAATTGGATTAATTAAAAGAGCAGGGGCTAAATTGTAATTGTTTAATAGTTGGGCAACAGATAGTCTGGATGACCTAATGGGTTGGGCGAAATTACAGACTTGGAGCCTTGTGGATTTTGAAACCCATATAAGGGTTATGACATTATTTATGACAGTGATAAATAAATCAAATTATCTGATAAAAGCCTTATCATATCAAAATCTTAAATAAAGCAGTTATACACCTTATTACTTAACACCTTGGGACTATAAATAGAGGCCCTCCCCACCCCTCATTCTCACGCGTCCTTCTAAGGATCCTCCTCCCTCTCTCTTGCTCATCTAGCTTGCTAAGTTCTTGGGTGTGAGCCATTAGAGACATAAAAATTGTGGTGCTAACTTCCAAAGATCAAAGGTATTAAAATTATTCTTTTGTAATTTTAATTTGGCCTTAGTTATAGCTTCAATTGAGAAAAACATAGACCCATATTAATATGCATGTGAAGTTAAGAATTTAAGCTCATTGTTTGCATAGAACCCATCAGTGGTATCAAAGCCATGCTGTTTTTCTGTTGAACTTCTATAATTGAAAATTGGGTTTAAGGGTTTAATCGAAATCAAACCCTTGCACCCATGATTTTGATTTTGACAAAGGGTTTTAGGAACCCTGGCCTCCATCCTGTGTTTTTCGAAAATTGTTGGCCTCCTCTAGGGTTTTTCTGTTTTTGGTAAATGTGATTAATTAATAAATGGAAACCCTTGGCCTATTTTTCGAATTACCTAATGGGCAAGGATTACGATTAAAATTAATTGGATTAATTTTGTGATCCTTATTTGATTTAATTAATTTAAGTAACAGTTAATTAAAAGACACAAATTAAATCAAAGATATTTTAAATTGTTTAAAATACATCTTATATATTATTATAAGATTAATATTTATATATAAGATTATGTCAGTCAAATCGCTGGTATGCCTCATTCACAAAACTGGTCTATAAAGGGGGTATACAGAAATTGTTTATCAAATGACGACTGAATGGGTGTCCACTCTCACCCACGGCTTCCTTGATCAGTGGAGTGTCGTTAGCACAACGGATTTGATAGGAAGAACCTAATCTCATTAAAAGTATAATGTTATTAGACAAAGTACTAGAACACTCAATAAAATCCCAATCTAGATACTTTAGGAATATGTGAAAATGTATGCTAACCCATGAAATCACACATTACACTTTATGAATCGTTAGTGGAGCGTGTGTGGTTAACTGGCACACTAATGTGGATTTATAAAGGGTGGTAATGGGTATCTCATAAAATATCATTGTTGATGGAGCGCATATCGTTAATCGGCACATCAATCCAGATGATAAACGACAATGAGAGTACAAAGTGATTTGCATGGTTATTCACACCTTGTTTGTGATCTTCGACATCCCAGTCACAAACAGAAGGGTATAATCTGTGATTAAACATGCCATTGAACATTTTCAATGAATCTCAAAAGATCTAGGAATTTCACTTAATATGATTATCTTCCGTGGTGGAATTGGTAAATTGTCATTTACCTACCTTTATGTGATTTACAATTAGATTACGACATCCCTCTTCTAAGTTGTGAAATTACATAGTTAGATCCTAGCCTTGAGATTTATCATTGGGTTGAATATTAAGGATTCCCCCTATTTAATCAAAACTACCTTCTTTTATAGTTGTCTACTCCTGAAGCTTCTGCTACTCTATCCGCTCCCCACCCCAACCATAACACCAACTTCACATCGATCCTTTCGCTCTGTTCAAAGGTGACATTAGATGGCACCAATTATAACGATTGGATGCGAAATATCAAGATGGCACTCACGTTTGAGGACAAAGAGTATGTTCTTGAAATGGAGCTCATCGAGATTGATCAGGAAATTGCTACTCCTGAGGAATGTGCCTCATTCAAGAAACACTATGACGATGCTACCGAAGTGGCATGCATCATGGTCGTCACTATGGACCCCGAATTGCAAAGGTTCTATGAGGAATACTGGCCATACGAGATGACCAAGGACCTTATGGAAAATTTCCATAAGCGAGCTCATCAGGAAAAGTATGAAGTGGTCAAGGCACTCATGGCTTGCAAGATGAAGGAGGGAGAGTCTGTTTACGGCCACGTGTAAAAATTGCAAAGATACGTGGATCGCCTTGTGAAACTAAATGTGCACTTTGATGAGTAATTGGCTATTGACATAGTCCTGAACTCGTTGCCCATTTGTTATGACCAGTTTATCCTGGCCTATCATTTGAACAACAGTGAGACTACTCTTGCACAGTTGCACAATATGCTGCAGACTGTTGAAGCTGGAATGAAGGGTAAAAGTGTATCCTCTGCTATTAGCAACGCTCCCATTCTGGCTATTGGATAGGGAAAAGGGAAGAAGAGGAAAGGTCCTCCAAAGCAAAACTAGAAGGGAAAGTCCCATGCCAGTTCATCTACCAATGGCTCAAAGCCAAAGTCCGGTTCTGATGTTGCTCCTGTCTTGAATCCCAAAGGTGCCGATTGCTTCTATTGCAATGAGAAGGGACACTAGAAACGAAGCTGCCCTAAATAACTGCAAGACATCAAGGATGGCAAAGTAAAGCCATCGTCTACAGGTATATACACTATCTCTAATAACTCATCATCTTCTCATTCTTGGGTCCTAGATACAGGATGTGGTTTTCACATTTTTCTGATCTACAAGGACTAAAAGAAAGTAAGGATATGGAGCATGGAAGGATGAACTTGATCATGGGAAACAGGCGATCGTCACCTGTCACCAAGATTGGATTTTATAGCCTTATGCTTAGTGATGATGTTTTGTTTAGAATTAATTGATTGTTGCTACTCACCAGAAATGGCTCGAAACATTATTTCATTTCACGCATTGTTTAGACAAGGATATAGATACTCATTTGACAATGTGAATGGATTTATTTCGGCTTATAAGAATGGTGTTTTATATTTAATATCTTTCCTTGTGATGGTGTATATGAATATGTGATGTGTATAGACAACTTAGGTAATAGTGTATTTCAAATTGATTCGTCTAATGGAATAGGCTAAGCATGCTTATGGCATTGTAGTCTTGGACACATTAACAAGAAACGTATCACCCAACTCTAAAAGGATGGAGTGTTGGAATCATTTGACCTTAGGACAGATGATGAATGTGAATCTTGTCTTTTGGGAAAGATGACTAAATCAACTTTCACATGATATTGTGAAAGAGGTGAATGTCTGTTGGATCTCGTACACACCGATGTGTGCGGACCCTTCAGATCAACCACACGGGATGCAAATAGATTTTATGTGACTTTTACGGATGATTATAGCAGATATGGTTATATCTACTTAATCAAACATAAGTCCAAAACCTTTGAAAGGTTCAAAGAGTTTAAACATGAAGTCGAAAATGAATTGGGCAGGAAGATAAAGATGCTTAGATCCGACAGAGGCGGTGAGTATCTTAGTATCGAGTTCCTAGACTATCTTAAGGAATGTGGAATAGTTTTACAGTTGACCCCTCCTAGGACACCATAATTGAACGGTGTCACTGAGAGGCGTAACCAAACCTTGTTGGACATGGTTAATTCCATGATAAGTCGAGCTTCTCTTCCTATTCACTTCTGGGGGTATGCCTTAGAGACAGCTGCCCATATTCTCAATCTGGTCCCTACTAAAAAGGTTGACAAAACACCTCACAAGATGTAGACAGTGAAGGTTCCCTCATTAGGACACATCAAGGTCTGGGGTTGTGAAGTCTTCGTGAGACGAGAGAGTCATGACAAACTTGAGGCCAATGTTGAGAAATGTTTTTTCATTGGTTACCCAAAGCAGTCCTTTGGATATTTGTTCAACATACCTAGTGAGGACGTAGTCTTTGTAGCACGAAGAGGAGTCTTTCGCGAGAGAGAGAGAGAGAGAGAGAGAGAGAGAGAGCTCATATTCAAAGAGGACAGTGAGAGTACCATTGACCTTGAAGAAATTCAGGAGTCCACCAATAAAGTAACCTTAGATGAGACTAACACTCAACCTGAGGAAGTAGCTCCTGTTGAACCGGTAAACGGTTCATTACCTCCTAGACGCTCTGATAGAGTTAGCACGCCACCTGAGTTTTATAGATTCCATATCAATACAGATGGTGACACGTTCATTAGTGATAGAACACTAGTTAATCTAGATAAGCCAGCTAACTACTGGGAAGCAATGGCAGCCCCTGAGGCTGCAAAATAGAAAGAGGCAATGGACAGCGAGATCAAGTCCATGTATGACAATCAAGTTTGGAACTTGGTTGACAATGTACCAGGTAGAAAGACAGTTGGGTGCAAATGGATCTTCAAGAAGAAGACCGACATGGATGGAAAGGTACACACCTTCAAGGCTCGACTGGTTGCGAAAGGTTTTGCTCAAACCCCTGGGGTTGACTTTGATGAAAGTTTTTCACCATTAGCTAAGATAAAATCCATTAGGATAATGCTTGCCATAGCTGCACTTCATGACTATGAAATTTGGCAGATGGACGTCAAAACCGCTTTCCTTAACGGCAAGTTGGTTGAGGATGTTTACATGAATCAGCCAGAGGGTTTTGAAGATGCAAAGTTTCCTAATAAGGTGTGTAACTTGAGAAATCAATCTACGGATTGAACCAACCTTCTCGCAGCTGGAATCTCTGCTTCCATGAGAAAGTCAAAGACTTTGGTTTCTCTAGGAGCAAAGATGAGTCTTGTGTGTATACCAAAGCTAGTGGGAGTATAGTCACTTTTGTGGTGTTGTATGTCGATGACATATTGTTCATGGGAAACGACATTCTGACCTTGCAAGAAGTGAAATCTTGGCTCGGGAAGTGTTTCGCCATGAAAGACCTTGGAGAAGCTGCATATATTCTTGGGATAAGAATATTGAGACATAGAAAGAAGAGACTAATTGGACTCAGTTAAAGTGTTTACTTGGACAAAGTACTGAAAAGGTTCAGTATGTAAAATTCTCAAAAAGGAGAGCTACCGATCCAAAGTAATGCGAAATTGAGCAAGTCTCAAAGTCCGATTACAGATGAGGAAATAGATGAAATGAGTCGGGTACCCTACGCTTCGGCTGTGGGGTCGATCATGTACGCTATGACATGTACGCACCCTAATGTGGGCTTTGCCTTGAGAATGGTCAGTCGTTATTAGGGCAATCCGGGCAAGGCACATTGGATTGCGGTTAAAGATATACTCAAGTATTTGCAAAGTATAAAAACATGGTCCTAGTCCTTGGTAGCGAAGATACATTGAGAGTAAGTGGATACAGTGACGCTAGCTTCCGGACCGATAGAGATAACTATCGGTCTCAGTCAGGCTGGGTGTTCCTGTAAACGGTGGAGCGGTTACATGGTAAAAGTTCCAAGTAAGAGATGGTGGCTGATTCAACTTGTGAATCAGGGTACATAGCTGCAAGTGAAGCCTCTAAGGAAGCGGCTTGGCTGAAGAATTTCATCGGTGACCTTGGAGTAGTCCCGTCAATTCAGGAGCAAATGGAACTATTCTGCGATACTGAAGGAGTGGTGGCCTTGACCAAGGAACCGCGAGATCATGGAAAGTCTAGACATATTGACAGAAAGTTCCATTACATCAGACATAGAGTAGAAGAAGGTCACCTCCTTGTGAAAAGGGTATCATGAGAAGATAATCCTATAGATCCTCTGACAAAGGCTCTCAGCATGCTAGGAGCATTGGGCTGAAGGATGATATTAGTTTTAGCAATTAGATAGATATTTCGAAACTTCTAGCAAAGAAATGTAATTGAATTTGGTGATTAAATAATATAGAATTATTTATGAGTGTTGTCTACTGCCAATTGTCAATAGTACATTATTGTGTTTCAAACTTTGCATGTTTTACTTCTCGAATAATTTGATTATTCAAAAGTCCATAGTCGGTCATACTTTCGAAAGTAAGGATTGAATTAAGACTGTCATGAATTGAGTTGTAGACTGTCTAATGAGTTAGACATAGCAATAGTGATTGCTGCAACATTCATGAATGCTTGGAAATGGAGATTTGAGTATTGGACCAACCCGCGCTGAGAGAATTACTTCATGGATTATGTCACAAGTAATTCTGAGACGATAATATCTTATGGTCTTAAAACAGAGACGTATGAGTTGAAACTTTCAAATCGGTTGTGCATTGATAATGCGTAAACGCATCGGTAACTCGGTGTTATAAAACGTATTGTTGTGTGTGATTTAATGAGTAAAAGACACAAGCATATGAGTCGAAGTTTATTCGTTCCTTTTGCCCTAACGTGAAAAGTGATATATGTGGGCCCCTTGGTGATTTGGTGATGAGTTATAGTGCTAGGCCCAGCCAAGACTTAATTGATGTGTTAGATTAGAAGTCTTATATATCACAAATCGGGAATCGGGAAACAGAGTATCAGACTGAAATCCATGTATCACGTCCGAATGATATCTTGTAGAACAAAGGATCATATGATCACTTATCTTAGGACACGCAACTGCCTAGGTCAGAGTTCGGCAGCGTCTTTAGAAGCTACAATTTGATGGTCAAATTTAGAAGCTATATGAAATTATAGTTATAGACTTATCCAAGTGGGAGACTGTTGAATTAAGGTGTCTAAGCAATAACTATAATTTAGAAATATACTTGAATTGACAGTAGCACAATCCTTTTAGGTTGCCCTCATGACTAACAAAGGACTAGATGACAAATAAAGAGAGAGATACAATGATTTATTAATATATTATGAGAATAATATATTAATTAGAAATCATAATATTAAATTAATAATTAATCAGAAATTAATTGGAATTAATTTTGGGATTAATTGGAGTAATTAAAAGTGCACGGGCTGAATTGTAATTGTTTAATAGTTAGGCAACAGACAGTCTGGATGACCTAATAATGGGTTGGACGAAATCACAGACTTGGAGCCTTGTGGATTTCGAAACCCATATAAGGGTTATGGCATTATTTATGGCAGTGATAAGTAGATCCAATTATCTGATAAAAGTCTTATCATATCAGGATCTTAAATAAGGCAGTTATACTCCATATTACTTATCACTTTGGGACTATAAATAGAGGCCCTCCCCACCCCTCATTCTCACGCCTCCTTCTAAGGATCCTCCTTCCTCTCTCTTGCTCATCTAGCTTGCTAAATTATTGGGTGTGAGGCATTAGAGGCACGACAATTGTGGTGCTAGATTCCAAAGATCAAAGTTATTAAAATTATTCTTTTGTAATTTTAATTTGCCCTTAGTTATAGGTTCAATTGAGAAAAACATAGACCCATATTAAGGTGCATGTGAGCTTAAGAATTTAAGCTAATTGTTTGCATAGAACCTGATAGCGTGCCATCTGGCATCCGCTAGCGCGCTCCCTAAGGAGCTCTCTGGAGATCTCGATCACGCCAACCGCTAGAGATGTCTCGCCAAGAAGGCTCCATCCTGGCCCGATGGAGATGTCTCGCCAGGAAAGCTCCATCCCGGCCCGCTGGAGAAGCCTCTCCTGGAGAACTCCATTCTGGCTCACTAGCGATACATTCACTGGAACGCCCCGCGTGGACCATACTTGGCGCCATGCTCCCTAAACCATGCGTGGCGTCCGTACCTGACATAGATCGTGCGCGTCCCACCCAGCCTTTCTGGACCAATGGGGCGTGATGAAGGACGAGGATCATGCAGCCAATGGACGACCTGGTCCCCACCTGCCATGGCAGAGATCCTGTCGGCCACAGCCGGACCAGCAACACGTATAAAATCCCTCGCAGGGCATACGGTAAAGGGATCGAAACCACTACATTCTCAACATATACTTACTATACACTTACCATTCATTCGCCGGAGATCTAACTTAAGCATCGGAGCGTTTTACCGGGATCCCCTCCCGGAGAACGGGTAACGTTGCTATTCTCTTGTGATTGTGGTCGCAGGTCAAGCCTAAGACGATCAGAATCACCCATGGAGTGAGAATCAGACCGAGAAGAAGCCTAATATCGCATCATTGGCGCCATCCGTGTTGTGACACGCAACAAAAAACCACCGTTATAATCTCCGACGATGTCGACTGAAGGACCAAGCAACGATGGTCACCACCTTAGGAGCCCAATACATTCAATGCCACCCTTAGGCCCAATACTGATAGAAACTTTACCAAACACACCGTCGCCACCAAGAACCAACGCTCTCCCACACTTCCTCTGCTCCCACAAACACCCATTCCTTCATCGGCATACCCACACGCCATAACCTCACCGGCCATGAGTACGCCACCGCCGTATATACCGTTCAATTACCTATTCACACCGTTTCAACCACCAATGGGACCACCGCTATTCACCTCCTCACCCACATTTTTTTCCAACCATCCCAGCCAACAATAGCACCATTGTTCACAAGTTTTGAGACAACACCAACACCCGGAGGACCAATACCAATCCCCACACCGATAAGTACACCCATATCAAGCTTGGGGGCATACCGACCAGTACACTTGCCTTGTTCTACACCCAACCGCCAGTGTACCAACCCGTCAACCCCCCCCCCCCCCACCCAAACAACGAGCAACACGAACCCGCTATCCCCTCAAGCGTACAAATCCCCGTTCGTCAAAGAGATACACAAGTAGGACATGTCGAATACAGCTAAACTGCCACACCTGAAGACGTATGACGAAACAACCTGCCCAGATAGCCATATTGACACATACGAATGGCATATGCAATCGTTGAAGATGGACGAGCGCTTCTGGTGTACGCACATCCCAAAGACGCTGGACGGGAACGCGGGCGCATGGTTCAAAATCCTTGCGCCAAGCAGCATTAGAAACTTTGCCGAACTCAAGGAACAGTTCCTATCGAACTTCATGCAATTGCGCAAATACAGAGGGGATATCCGAGAGATCATTGGTTGCAAGCAACTGGAAGGCGAAACGGTTAGAGCTTACTTCAAACGGTTCAACGAAGCAACACTGAACGTACCAGGGCAAAACGACAACCTAGTGACGGGAGCTTTCACACATGGCCTACTGCCAGGACCACTATCAACAAAATTTCTAGGGAAACCACTAGCCAGTCGCCAGGAGATGAAAGAGCGAGTTGAGCATTTTCTAAGACAAGAAGAGGGCACAGCCGCCAAGGACGCGTACCTAAAGGCAGCAGCCACCTCCTCATCGAAATCTAGAGAAAGCTACTCACAATATTCCAGCGACAGACGACAACCATTCAGAAGAGGTAAACCATCAAAACCCTTTAACAGTCATTACAAGGATGATAGGAGGCATAGACGGACAGACGTTCTGGCTGTCACAGAGAAAAGCAAGGCAACGAGAAAAACGCCAGAGTGTACGAGGGACCAATCTAAGTATTGTGAGTTCCACAAGTGTTATGGACATGACACGGCAGAATGCACTGTGTTGAAAAAAGAACTTGACCAAAGAATCCAACGAGGAAACCTAAACGACATAGCCAAGTCAATTCGTCCAAAGAATGATAGAAATGACCCACCAGCGAAAAACAAAGACGCGCCAAAGAAAGGACAAGAGATTCTCGTGATACACAAACATCATCGCCGGGGGCGAGAGCAAATCCTAGACTTCAACGACCAACAAATCTCATTCTCCAGCAGAGACAAGAAGCCAGAAGGATGGAATGGGGACGACCCACTCATCATCCAGGCCAAAATTCGAGACATAGCTATCCACCGCGTACACATAGATAGCGGTAGCGCGGCAGACACCATGTTCGAACATTGCTTCCGCCAGCTGCCACGGGAATGGAGGGCAGACTTACGCCCCCCGGCAGGAAATTCAACCGGCTTTACAGGGCATAGCATTATACCAACTGGGATGATTTACCTACCAATAACGATAGAGGATGGCAAACGAAAGAAGACCGTTACGCTCGAATTCACGGTGGTGCGAGCACCATCGGAGCACAACATCATCCTGGGTAGACCAGCAGCGTTATACTTCGGTATCGTTGCGTCAACATTGCATGGCATAGTCAAGTTCCCAACGGAAAACGGCACAGTCACCGTCCTGGCAACCCTACAGAAGATGCTCAAATGATACCAGATAATGTTGCCAACAGACATCGATGGAAAACGGAAACACCCAAGAGACGAATCTAAATAAAGCAAAGAGATAATTCATTACGATTACCTAGATCAAAAGATACAAGTCGGAAACACATTACCATCCGACCTACGGAAGGATATCATATCTTTGCTCGGAAAATACAAACACGTGTTTGCCTGGGAGCCAGCGGACATGGTGGGAGTAGAAAGATCGATTATCGAACACAACCTCAATGTTACGCCAGGAAGCAACATCATCAAACAAAAACGTCGTGTCCAGGCATGGGAACGCAACAACGCCATCAATGCAGACGTCGCCAAGCTAGTACAGGCCGGCATCATACGCTAAGCCTTTTTTCGGATGTGGATCCCTAACCCGGTGATGGTAAAGAAAAATGATGGAAGCTGGAGAATGTGTATCGACTACACCGATTTAAATAATGCATGCCCAAAGGATTGTTACCCACTTCCCGAGATAGATCAGAAAGTAGAATCCCTTGAGGGCTTCAAGTGGAAGTGCTTCCTGGACGCCTACAAGGGCTACCACCAGATCCTCATGCGCAAGGAAGACGAGGACAAGACAGCTTTTTACACGGATCATGGCACTTTCTGTTATCAGAAGATGCCGTTCGGGTTAAAGAATGCTGGGGCAACATACCAAAGGCTCGTCGACAAAGTATTCAGGGATCAAATCGGAAGGAATGTGGAAGTATATGTCGATGACATGGTAATAAAGAACCGAACAGAACAGTCCTTGCTACAAGACATCGAAGAAACTCTTAAAACGCTCTCTCGAATACAAATGAAACTCAACCCGGCAAAATGCACATTTGGCGTGGAAGAAGGAAAATTTCTAGGCTACTACATCACGCGGGAGGGCATCCAACCGAACCCGGGGAAAATCAAAGATTTCATTAAGATAAAATCACCAGCAAGCCTGCGAGAAATACAAGGACTCAATGGAAAACTCACAGCCTTGGGACGATTCGTGGAAAAATCTACAGAAAAAGCCCTGCCACTGTGCAACACGTTGAAAGGTTGCGTCGATAAACACAACTTCAAATGGACGGAGGAGGCAGAAACAGACCTGGCACATTTAAAGGAAGCAATGAAGGAACTGCTCACGCTGGTGTACCCGGTCCCCGGAGAGAAGCCATCTATATACTTGGCAGCGTCGCCAGAAGCCATAAGCGTCGTCTTAGCCGTGGAAAGGGAACGCCAACAAAAACCTATCTACTTCGTTAGTCGTGCACTCCAGGGCCCAGAACTGCGTTACCCGAAGTTATAAAAACTAGTCCTAGTGCTAATCTACGCAGCACGTCGACTGGGACGTTACTTCCAGGCCCACCATGTCGAAGTACTCACAAGCCAACCGATACGCCAAATACTACTAAAACCAGAGAAGTCGAGGCGCCTAGCCAAATGGACCATTGAGCTAGGGGAACATGACATTGAATACAAACCAAGAACAAGCATCAAAGGCCAGGCTTTGGCAGACTTTCTAGCAGAAATACCAGAAGAAGAAGAGGAAGCAAGGAGTAAGTCGATAAAACAAGATCAGAAGACACATCCAGAAACATGGACGCTCCACACAGATGGGGCAGCCAGCAAAGAAGGCTCAGGAGCAGGCCTAGTGTTAACAAGCCCGGACGGCGAGGAAATAACTTACGCACTCAGATTCGACTTCCAGACGTCGAACAATGAAGCAGAGTACGAGGCGTTGCTAGCAGGGATGAGACTTGTGAAGGAGAATGGGGCACAACACCTACTAGCACACAGTGACTCTTTGTTAGTAACAAACCAGATCAATGGAACTTACGAATTGAAAGACCAAAGGATGAAGAAATACGCAGAGGGAGTGAAGAGGCTAGCAGCCACGATGGAGAGTTTCGTAGTCAAACAAATCCCACGCTCAGCCAACAGAAAGGCTGACGTGCTAAGCAACTGGCATCTGTGGCATTCGACCACCTATCCAAGGAAGTCCTAGTGGAAGTCCTAAAAGAAAGAAGCATTGGCGGGCAAGAAATAGCACCAATCAGCACGACTGCCACGACATGGATGACACCCTTGATCGACAATTTGACGCAAGGCCTTTTACCAACGGACGATACTGAGGCAAGGAAGATAAAAGTGAAAGCCCCCCAATATGCGATACGAAATGACACATTATACAGACGCGGACACTTAGAACCCTGGCTAAAATGCATCACAGGAGAAGAGGGAAAGACATTACTGGAAGAAATCCACGCTGGAGAGGCAGGAGCACACGAGGGTGCCAGAGCGCTCACAGGGAAAACCCTTAAAGCTGGGGTATACTGGCCAGAAATCCACTCGGACGCAAAAGAAGTAACAAAGAAGTGCGTCGCATGTCAAACATTCTTGCCACTACATTACTCGCCAGCCGCCCCTATGACTAGCATCTCCAGCCCATGGCCTTTCTATCAATGGGGCATCGATATAGTAGGACCGTTCCTAGAGGCGCCCGGCCGCGTGAAGTTCCTCATAGTCGCTGTAGACTACTTCAGTAAATGGATCGAAGCAGAGGCTGTGGCCTCAATCACAGGTCGAAATATGATCAAATTCATGTGGAAAATATTCTAACTAGATTTGGCACCCCCAAAGTCCTCGTCAGCGATAATGGTCTTCAATTCGCAGAAGACCCCTTCTGTAACTGGTGCGCGGAAAGGATGATCAAGCAAAAGTTCACGTCAGTAGCTCACCCCCAGGCCAATGGCCAGACCGAAGTATCCAACAGAACCTTGGTGATGGGGCTAAAGAAAAGGTTAGGGAAAGCGAAAGGTTGCTAGGTGGAAGAACTACCCACAGTGCTTTGGTCATATCGAACTACACCACGGACGTCCACGAACGAGACCCCATTCAAACTAACGTATGGCAGGGAGGCCGTCCTACCACCAGAAATCTTTGTAGGCAGCCTAAGAACAACAGACTTTGGGGAAGAAAGGAACAACCAGGACATCCGTCTTAACTTAGACATGCTAGAAGAAAAGCGAGAACTAGCCTTCATAAGGCAGGCATGTTACAAAGCAACGACGGAGAGGTACTACAACAAAAGGGTCCAAGAGAAACGTTTTGGAATAGGCGATTTGGTTCTCCGGAAAAATGAGGCAAGCCATGCAGAACCCCGGGGCAAATTAGGCTCGACGTGGGAAGGCTCATACCGGATCATAGAGGCCAACCCAAAAGGCTCCTACATGCTAGAAACCTTGGAGGGAAGAGCGATACCACAGACATGGAATGTCGAGAACCTCAAGCAGTTCCACCACTAGACAAGACGTCACAAGCCAGCGCTACAGCAAGAAGTCGGCCTTCGACAAAGCCGTGTTCCATACTAACAATTGTAACAGTTATATGAGAACAATTTACTGAATGAAAAATGTTGTTTTGTATTTTGCACATTGCGAACGGACGAAGCGTCCAAAAAAGAAGGCTTAGCGACTCCTGGTCCTAGTCTTACAGACCTTAAGGGTGAAATAACCCCTAGCGGGCCCAGCGACTCCTGGTCCTGGCCTTAGCAATGTCCATCCAGGTGAAACATCCTGGTCCTTGTCTTACAGACCTTAAGGGTGAAATACTCCCTAGCGGGCTAAGTGACTCCTGGTCCTAGCTTTAGCAAGGTCCATTTAGGTGAAACACCCTGAAGAAGGCTCAGCGACTCCTGGTCCTAGTCTTACAGACCTTAAGGGTGAAATACTCCCTGGCGGGCTAAGTGACTCCTGGTCCTCGCTTTAGCAAGGTCTATCCAGGTGAAACACCCTGAAGAAGGCTCAGCGACTCCTCGTCCTAGTCTTACAGACCTTAAGGGTGAAATACTCCCTAGCGGGCTAAGTGACTCCTGGTCCTAGCTTTAGCAAGGTCCATCCATGTGAAACACCCTGAAGAAGTCTCAGCGACTCCTGGTCCTAGTCTTACAGACCTTAAGGGTGAAATACTCCCTGGCGGGCTAAGTGACTACTGGTCCTAGCTTTAGCAAGGTCCATCCAGGTGAAACACCCTGAAGAAGGCTCAGCGACTCCTGGTCCTAGTCTTACAGACCTTAAGGGTGAAATACTCCCTAGCGGGCTAAGCGACTCCTGGTCCCGGCCTTTGCAAGGTCCATCCGGTGAAACACCCTGAAGAAGGCTCAATGACTCTTGGTCCTAGTCTTACAGACCTTAAGGGTGAAATACTCCCTAGCAGGCTAAGCGACTCCTGATCCTGGCCTTTGCAAGGTCCATCCAGGTGAAACACCCTGGAAAAGGCTCAGTAACTCATACTCCTAGCCTTAGCCAGATCCAGTCGGATGAAAGATCAGGGGGAAGGCCTAAACAACTCCTAGTCCTAATTTCATCGACCCTAAAGTAGCTATCAAGCTTTCTCGCTGGCAATAACAAACTCAATCAAAGCAGGACAAACATATGGAACATAAAAGAGCCAACGATGGTCACCAGACCCGCATCCATGCACATAACAAAAACAAACAAACATGTCTAGGCTTTTAAGCCCTACAGGAATAAACAAGTATCTTGTCCAAACGGCCTCAGCAGGGCCTTACAACCATTGTCTTAAAAACAAAACCACCCAAGCAAGCAAAGGAACAAGACAAATACATATCAAGGTTGAGACGGGCCTGCAACGTTGCTCGGATCCAACAACGCTTTCAGCTCAGACACGCCAAGCTCCCCGAGTTTAAAAGCCGTGGCATAATCGACATTCACAAAAGCATCTACTGCTTCATCCACCTCCAAACCACGGTCAATTGGGGGCTCCTCCTCCTCCGCCACAATCTCCTTGCCAGCCTTCACATCTTTTAAAGCGCGAGAATACCCCTGAGTTTGCCCGGCTGCAATACACACCTCTTTGAGACGGTGCACACCCATCCCAAAATCCCGGCTCTCTATGACTAAGTTAACAACACCTACCACACCATCAGTCAACAGCCAGGATAAGTCCGCCTCCGCCTCTTCCAATACTTGCGTCTTGGCCTGTGTAACTCGATCACGCTCAGAAGCATCCCTCTCGGCATTCTAAAGTTGTATATGCAGACCTTCATTCTCAGACTTAACCCCAGCTAAAGCATTCTGAAGCTCAACCTTTTCACGGCCAAGTAGAGACAGCTGCTCCTTCAGTTGGGCATTTTCTTTTTCAGCAACCTGCAAAAGGGTCACATGAGATTGAAAGTCAGCGTCAGCGTGCAAAACGCGACTACGGAGGTCCCTCAGTGAATCTTGATGCCTGAGAATCTTGGCACAAGCAGTATCCAACTCTTGCTGAAGGGAGGGACGATCAGCATTGGCGGCCAACAATTGCTCTAGGCGATTGGCTCCTTCACTAAAAAAACAAGCACTTCGGGCGGCTGCATACCGAAGCGAACCTACCAAATCGGCCGGGGAATAACTCCCCATCTCCAAGCGGGTGCCTGGAGGAAACGCATGCTGCGTGAACTCCAAGGCAGTTTGGTAGGTCGATAGGTGCGCACCCTCTGTCAAAGACCACCCAGGAACGAACACCCTAGCAGAAGCAACATGAATGGCCTCCCCATGACCTGCTGGAGGAGGTTCCAAAACCGCCGCACCACGACGACGACTGAAACCACTAAAATCTAGGCGAGAGGGCTGAGGCCCAACCGGTAAAGAGGGGTGACTTTCTCCAGAACCTTCATCAGCAACATTTTCGACAACAGTGTAGGTACCGACTTTCCTTCCCATTTTCCCGTGGCAGGTGGTTACTGGAAATTAACTGCAGACTTTCCTTCCCATTTTCCCTTAGAACCCCCATTCTCTCTTTCGACTCTTCTCTCTTCTTCTTGCCTCTTTAACTCTCTTTCTCTCGCTTTTGCTGCCTCTGCAACTTGTTGAAATGTAGTAAGTCTCGAGCTTTGCAAGAATTCTGGGATTTGGGTTTTTAAACCCCACAAATAACGATCCATCCTCTGCTGTTCCGTATCGACTTGGTATTGTGCAAATCTTACCTTTTTGTTAAACTCCAAAGTGTAGTGTTGTACAGTTTTTGATCCTTGCTACAATTTCATGAACTCCTATTCTAAACTCTTCATTGCCTTGTTTGAACAATAATGCTCCATGAACTTGAGTTTGAATTGTTCCTAATTCAACGTAAGCGCCATACTCTCCCTTACGTCTACGCAAGTATTCTCCCACCAAAATTGCACATCTCCTTTGAACAAGTTTGTCGCCAACTCGACCTTATCAGTTTCCTTGCATTTACTCGTACGAAACTAATTTCAACATGTGCCAACCAGTTTTTGGCTACTATAGGATCGTCCATTCCAAGGAAGTCGTAGGGCTTGCACTTGAGAAATGTATCATAAGTACACTTCTTCACATTCTCCAGATCCCTTGCTCCACTCATTTCAGTAAACACCTCTCTACGACCCTCGCAGCACACAGGTGTATTTGGGGGTTACCTAGATGTACCTCTAGTAGTAGCCTCCGCTTGAGGCCTCAAAAGTGCGGGTAATATCTCTTTGACCGCTTTAGCCACCTCGGTTGTGATCACTTCTCATAGATTACCCAGTAATTCAGAAGGTCGATCTCCTTCAGGTTGGCGCTCCATACCTGAGCTTTGTGATCCCGCTTGATCTCTCAGTAGGTTACCTCGCTCCTTCTCTTTTCCACTACTTGTATTAACTGAAAAAGAAAGAAACTCATTTTAATCGCCACCATAGTACTCAATATGGTTGCATAGTCAAATCATTATACGACACGGGGGATAGCTACTTAAGGACCATTTGGGACCTCTATATCTCATTGGTTTATGTCTAAACCCTATATTAGGGTTTAATTCCCTTAAACCACAGCTCTGATATCATCTTGTAACGCCCGATTTCTCAAATTAATTTACACCATATATGTTAACAAAATAACCACAAAAGAAATAATGTATCTTAAAAGTGAGTAACAAGTTTACAAGAGAACTCTAAAAGCATAGTTTAAATTCTAGTCTATGTACATCACAGTTACACACTAGTTGATCGAATTGTAACACCTGATATCTCTTTGAACTCATTCTCAATTGACTATCTCAGTCTCTTAGTGTGATCAACACACTATAACTCTTAAACCATCAAAATCAACAATACCATAAGCTCATGGAACAATCTTTATTCAGAAATGAACAACTCAACTACATTACAGTTCATCAAAGGAATAGTTAAGAAACTACTCACCTAATGTCGGCTTAGCATGTGGAATCCCCGAACTGCGCGTACCGGACTCCTGTCTATTAACTTTGGTTGTATCACAACAGCCCAAGTCAATACTCAAACATCCAAGACCATCTTAATAATATTCAACTCATAAAATCAAGAAATTAAAAGATGGAAAGGAGTTACAAACAAAAGATAACAACACTATCTTAGTTGCAACTCCTGAATTCCAGAATTTCTACTCAATCAACCAGAAAAATGCAACAATTAACGCACTCTTAGCTAGGTTTTAGGATTACGAATCTCTTTCATACTTTAATCCAAGAAAACTTACTTCAACCCATGCTAGTTGCAGGTGGCTCATCAACACCACCTGGAACTGACTCAATCCAAGCAAAACAACACTCAATTTGAAGCTAGAACAAGGAGTATTACCTTATAAATGCAAGATAACAGTTCCTAATTCCAATTCTCAAGTTCTAGGCTTCAATTTCGACTTCTGGAGATTTGTGGATGATTTTATAGGGTTTTTGAGAGTAAATTTCGGGATTAGACTTTTCCCAAAAATGAAAGAAAACCAACTTTAAAAAGCTGACATGTGCACTTAGCATCGTTAATATCCTCATATAACGATGCTAACTAAGGCTGCACTACATGTTTGACTTTAAACGCGTTGTTTCAGTCCACTGTTTACCCCCAATGCACATCTTACACAGCCCGTGTAGGTCTGTAAGAGTTTCGGATCAGTTTCTACATCTTTTTACACGACCCATGTGACATCCTCTTGACATTTTCAAGCTCAAACTCCTTCCAAATGGTTTTCTAACCACCCTAACACATATAATAACATATTTAATCTTAATTACACTAAGATTAACTCATTAGCACTTATCGAAAAGTAACACGATATTGTTTTGATGTTATAAAATGGAAAATACCCTGAACCCGAGAGATAAAGGTGTAATTAGAAATAATGGGGCGTCGATAGGAGCACGGACGAACTCACAAAGGGTTGGTGCAGTTGCTGTAATTTGATGTTTTTTTAAATAATCGCCTAATAGGCGGGATGTGTTGACGAAAAGGTGTCTCTATTCATTCGAGAGGTGAAATTGGGGGTGGTTGACACTTAGTTAGTAGCGACTTATGAATGCGAGTTATAGTCAGTGCAGTGATATATGAGTAAGTTGTAGAGAAGATTAGATTAGTAGTCCTTTGGGTTGAAGTAGGGACCCGGGAGATTAGATGCTATGTTTGGGGATTAAAACACGGGTACGAGGAATTGTAAAGACATCAAGAAGGCCCACATGTGGCAGGTTGTTGAAATGTCTAAGAAGAAGAAGAAAAAAATTTGGAGAAAGTGGCATGATAGGTGTTGAAAGAAACTCCTGGAATACTTAATGGGGCGGCTTGGCCTCGGGGTGTTTTAAATGTTGGAAGTCGGGGCATTCGGTCGTAACTTGGGGCCGAGTTGGCTGTAGGTATGGAAGTGAAGATCACTTGCTATCTAACTATTGGACCTCAAGGCTGGGGTATTATGCAGGCCCGAACCTTTAAGAAGATCCCTTATTGGGTGAGGTTGGAGTTGGATGTGGTGGCAGGAAATTTTGTCCTGAATTCTTTTCTAGTTCATGTGATAGTTAACTCAAGGAGAGATATTCTTTCTAAATACTCCTTCCTTTTCCACTGAAAAATTGCTACTTTTTAGTTCCTCTAATGGAAAGTTATTAGCGAAAATTGTCGATGAATGTTGTATTTTGATCATCGAGTAGTTGTGTGGATGTTAGTTGGGATTCATGGGACCCTAATCCCTCTGAATTTGAAGTTAAATTATTATCATGGAGTCTGAAATAATGGTGGCATAGATTGGTTGGTTGGTTGTTTATAATGTTAGACACATGTAAGAAGGAGGTTGTTCAGATGGAGGTTCCAGGTGGGTCCCAACTAACCATATACGACTAGCTATGATAAAGTCGAGCATCGATCATTTATTTGGCTAAAGTAATAAGCAATGTAAGTAGTGATCATGTCGTCTAGAGTTGTGAATGCCTTGCAGCATTTATAAAATTGTTGAATAGAATGTACCGTCTACTTCATAACAAGTTCACTAAAGTGTCTAATAATGATCTCGTGGTATATTCCTAAGGTCAGGAGGAG